>OU342646.1:12467500-13717500 GCA_910589605.1 Chrysoteuchia culmella | reverse complement strand
GCGCGGCGACATCCAGCGCTGCATTTGGTTTGTCTCGCGCTTTAAGGCGGTACCCCCACCGAAAGTGGCGCCGCGTTGAATTTTATTTAATATCGTAATTTTAACTCACAATTTTAATAAAACTAAACGTGGAATTTTTAGAGCTTATTGTCTTGTATTTTTAGAAGGTATCGTTACATCTCGTCATAGTCATTCGTAAAAGTAGATAGCAAATGTGTCAAAAACGGCCACTTTTAGCAGTTTTGCTATCTACTTCTAGCAGTGACTACGAGGGAATGTAATGATACCGTCTAAAAATACTAGACTATGGGCTCTAAAAATTCCACGTTTAGTTTTATTAAAATTGTGAATTAGAATTATGATATTAAATAAAATTCAACGCGGCGCCACTTTCGGTGGGGGTACCGCCTTAAGAGGGCGCCCAATGCGAAAATGGAGAAAAGCGGTCTCTTTTTAAAACATATATTTTAATGAGAAGGAATATGTAGGTAAAAAACCTGTACTAGCCGAGTATTCGAACAGAATTTTAGAAAATAATCTGGTTTTTTTTATTTTTCATACAAACTTTGCACTGTTAAAAAAACAGTATGAACTAAAATGCTCTAAATTATCAGTGACAACACCACATTTTTTTTTTACAAATTACATAGCCAGACTTATGTTTTAATAAAGTAATCGATTTCTTTTTTTATTTTGTGCCTATATTTTGATCAGATTAAGAGTTGGCCAGCAAGCAAAAATCAAGCCAATCAAAGTAAAGTACAATGTTACTAACGGAATTCGTGATTCCGCAAGACCCCTTTCTTTTTTCAGGAAGATTGAGAAATATCATCATCGTTGTCCAATTATCCGTGTTTTCGCAATATCCCTAGGATTTTCCCGAAAATTCGATTTATAGATTTATCCTACGACACATACAACTAACAAATAAATTATCTAACTACTTCATATCGTTTGCCAAACAACAGGTTTCATAGCAGCAAACACAATTCAAGTTCACTACGTTCAAGATCAAAGAAATAATTGATCTAACCTTCTTTCGGAAACGAAAACATTTTACGCGTCTTTTTTCACAAAAACTTTTAATAACAAGACAGTCTGTATTCTGCAAGGGCGCAATCTAAATGTTCAAAGTTAACATCATCAGTTAACATAAACCAAGGCAACAGAGCTAAGTTTTGACGTGAAGCTTTAGCTCGAGATAAAGGCATGAGTTGGAAATCTTAGAATCTCACTGGAAGCAAGATGTCGCCTTTTGTTGTGTCAACGCAACCTGTTAGGATGCAACAGGTCAACTTTACTTGAGCTTTAACAATTGTTACGACTAGATTACAAAGAAATTACATTCATCATAGGTATATTTCAAATTATTTAAGCGATAAAAAGATGCCATCCAATCATTGATCGAACTATTACAGCAGTAAAACAAAATAGCTTTTTGTTCTTGGTACCTACTGTTGGTACCATTGTTTCATGATCTTTAACGTTTTGGTTTGGCGCTAAAATCCAATATGACTCGGTTTCTATTATTCCCTCGCTAAGAGCGGGAGTAAAACTACGTCGTATGTAACATGGGTCATTTTAACCCCTCGAATAACAATCTACTATTTCGTCCAAAAAAATTATAACTTTAACTTGTGTTTATTAATAGTGCGCGCTTTACCCGTAAAAGTTTTTTATTACCAAAATAAATATTTTAATATTTTAAATAACAGCACTATTCAAAGTGTGTTTGTTTGTCCTTACTTCACGGCCTAACTAAGCAACCAATCGATTTGATTTTTGGCCTAGAGTAATTTGAAAGGACGGAGAGTAACATTCATACTTTTTATCCCGATATTTCTACAGGAACGGGAACTACGCGGGTGAAACCGTATGCGGAAGCTAGTCTAATATAATTACTAACGCTTTTAAATTATTAGCTTAACATTTAATATAATAAATAAATAATAATAATAAATATTTCCATACAATCACACCAATTATCTAGCCCACGTTAAGTATTATGAAGAACTTGTGTTATGGATACTAGATAACGGATAAACATACTTATATACTTTTTTTTTGTAAATACATACATAATATACATATTAAACACCCAGACCAAGACAAATAGACATGTTCATGCACACAAATATTTGTCTTGTCCGGGGATCGAAACCGGGACCTCTGGCGCAGAAGGTGGGGTTAGTACCCCTGCGCCAAACAGGTCTTCAAATATATATAGTCTAGAGAATATGCACTAGGAAGGCATTAGACTAGGCTATTGTAGCTCAGCCTTTGCTGCGGCTGCATTGTGACCTAGCCAAGCGCAGCCAGTTGACTTCAGAACAAAACCTTTGCTCTATGCTTTACAAAGGCAAATGTGCATTGTTCATTTAAAGGAACCTGACTTTAAAATGAGATCCTTTTGTGTTAACGTTGTTCGATATCAACCTAAAAGAACCATTGACGATATAGGACTAAAGACAAGCTGTTTAAAATGCCGCCCACTATTACGTAAATCAAAAATTCGTATAATCTTCGTAAAATAGACGAACTCATTATCATTATTATTTTAATTATAGGTTTTATTCTAATATTATGCTTAATTTCAACTGAAACGGAATGGAACGGAGCAGAGCTATGTTACTCAGCCTTTATCCCATATAATTGCCAAATGTGTGAAAATCAAACGTCTTCGCTTTCATCCGTCTCATTGGAGACGCCTTTATTATTAAGCACCACGATGCTTGGCAGGTTAGCGATCACATTAAATGTTCAGAAGTTTTGGCGAGATTTTTGCAAGCTTTCTGTCTTCTCAAGGAAGTACTGTCTTATTTCACAAGACAATTGCACAAAGAGATTGAGAAGTGACAAGTCTGGTAAGATAGCTACAACATCACAATAAAATGCTAGTAAAAGTTTTCTCTCTTTCATGCATTATGTACCAAAGTATACTACTTACCCTTTCTTGATTTTAATGAAAAACAAAAAAGTATGCAGCCTGCTTCAATTAAGTGTTAGCACCATGTAGTAACTTTGACATTTCAATACATTTGAATTTTGGCACCAAGGCGCATGGTAGGTTTCAAAACATTACAAGATCTTGAGACTTGCCCTTTAACGCTATTGGTCAATTTTGGTCGAAGCGACTTATTAATTTAAGGACCTGTTTGGCGCAGGGGTTCCATCGCCGCCTTCTGCGCCAGAGGTCCCGGGTTCGATCCCCGGACAAGACAAATATTTGTAGGCATGGACATGTCTATTTGTCTTGGTCTGGGTGTTTAATATGTATATTATGTATGTATTTACAAAAAGAAAATTATAAGTATGTTATCTAGTATCCATAACACAAGTTCTTCATGATAATTAATGTGGGCTAGATAATTAGTGTGATTGTATGGAAATATATATTTATTTATTTCAATAAATGTTATTGTGAAGATGTTAAAAAGGGAATTCGATTTTGAGACTGTAAAATAGTAGAAATCTACTTTTTGATTTTCAAAAACCGCTTAACAATTAAATTCGGCACGGTACGGGACACTTGAGGTCGGTTAATCTAACCTATTTACATTTAACTAGTTTAAAGTGAACCATGGTATTTCCTATAGGGGCCTAGGTTGATTTCTATGTTTCAATCCTATTAAATTTCAGACCCAACACACACCAACAAAGAACTTGAGCTTGTGAATTTTTATATTAAGGTGTTAATTGTGAATTGAAGGACATTTAATAGACTGTTTCAATAACATATTTTATGTGATAAATATTAAACAAGAAAATATACTAGAAAAAAGCAACCAGTCTCATGTTGCCCTGACGGGACTCGAACCCGCATCCCTGGGAATCCGGCCTAATGCACCAACCAATTATGCTACAGAGACACGTCGAATTTTTCTAGTTCACCGTTCCACGGTGCTAACCACCGTCGCTTCATCAATGAGAGAAACATCCTCGCATTCGAAAGAAACATCCTTACAGATGCTCGACTATCGATTAAGATGAAACAGCCATCTAATTATAACTCCCCAATTTTTGCATTTTACAATGCAATTTTTATGTGATAAATACTAAACATCTTTTATTTTTACCTTTAGAGGTTTCCATTTTTTTTTTCTTTTCACCTGGCCCCTTTTAGAGGACCACGTGGCACCATATCTCCTTTTTTATTGTTCGTAATGGCTGTAATTCATACTTTAATTAACATGAAAGCGACTATTATTTTTACATTTGAACCATCTTTAATACATTATCACGCATTAAACACCGTTATTTAGTGGGTATTCGTTTTTTAATGCCTCTAGTTCAATTATGTTGATGGATTATGCCGAATTTCATAGCGATTAAATACAGGCAAACTATTTGATTATAAAAACACTGATACTTATCGAAACGTAACTACGATCCCTTGAAAGTTATTCTATCTATACATTATAAAATCTAGTGGAGATTAATGACTTAAAAAAATATAAAGTTAGTTTTTATTGTAAAAATACTGAGTGGAAAACATTGACTCTTCTCACAAAGTGCGGACGGCCCGTATGTGTATCTTGTATTTTTGATTATGATTACTTTTAAAAATGTATTAGTTTAAATGATAATGATTTGTCACAAGCCATTCCAAATTCAAGCAACATAACGTGGACGCAAGTGGCCACAAATAACACTATTGGTTTGTTTTGGATGAATTTAGATCTTTAGCTGAGTACAGTGAGGCCTACCGCTAAGAGACGAAACAGAGTATCCCATTATAAACCTTTAAAATTACTTTTAAGATTATTACTCACAGTGAGTTATCATTACATCAATATTAAATCAGTCACTTGCCGCCGATGAAAGCAAGGCACACAGATACGCATTGAATATAAATTACTCGCGGTTGAATCATCATCTTCTTCTTCATGTCTATGATTAACCGACTTCAAAAAAGAAAGAGTAATAATTAATTCGTCGCGTATATATTTTATTTTACAAATTCGTTTGGCCAAGCGTCTTGCAACATGGATAGCATCGAACGAAATTATTCATAACGAACTAAATAGGTTTACTAATATTCCACTCCTTATCGACTTAAATATCCGACAATTGTCATCAAGCCACATCGAAATCCCGACCGAGATTCAACATAATAAAGTGAAGACTTTCATTCAGACTAATATCGCTGGCAACCACGATATTTTTCGTGTATTAAGATGAATATTGCTCCACGCCCCAGTAATCATGAATAAAACATTACTCGGCCCAACAGACGGTTATCTGGTAAGCTTCTATTTAAAAAATATGCATGAACGAGTAGCATTTCGGATGACATACATTAGCAAAATTTAATTATAAACACGCCACCCCGCACTTATTTCGTAGATAGAATTATAGCTGACATTAATGAGATGTTTCACTTTAGATATTTCAATGCGTAAATAATTGTGTTGAGAATTGAATAGTCTTATTAAATAATGGAATAACATAAACTTGAAAGGAGAAATTGTAATATTTTTCTCTCGACCGTACACTTGAAATATTTTTCTAATGGGTACAACGATCCAAGTTGCTTTGAAATGTCACCACGTTATTCCTACAAGAAATTATTTTCTATTTTCTTTCCCTTCACTTCAATATTGGTTTGAACTATATCTTTTCTCTCTTCCATTAATTTTATTCTTATTACATTAGAATCCATTCATGTCAGAATTTGAATACCACCACCATATTATAAGATTTAAAACTTTCGCGCTCCATTATAATTATAAATTAAAACAACGGGACTAAAACGCAACATTTGTTATGTAGTACAACTATGTACTTACAGCTATGTTGCAATAGCCGTGGTCACAAGCAGACGTCGTCTGTCGGGCGGGCTTGGAGGTCTTCAGCCACCCTCAAATTTTCACTATTTATATTTTTATTGTCTTTCGAGATGTCCTGACTGCACACAACACTTACAGTATCGGGGTTTATTTTTAACGATAAAACTCGCTTCTTACACTTGTTAATCATTGGATTCCACTCTGATGACAATTTAAATCCGTCCTCCCGATTGAAATTTTTGTACTTCTTGATTTCAATCGCTTCTCGTACCATCCTAGTATGATAATGACAATCGGTGGAGAGCATTTTAGGATTATGTAACTCCACCCAATAATTATTTCCAGCTTCTAAAAGATGTTCAGCTACCGCGGATTTACTCGTCTGTCGATTTTTAACAGCTGCGTCAAAAATCGAACGTGTCAAAGAACATAAATTGCAGCCGAATCGATCACAGAATACGTAAGACCAAGCAGAAAGAACAATCAAAACAAAATGTCATATCTCGTACGCAGACAATGAAGATACGTTTATACGATATCTCAGGCACTTTCAGCAGAATTCAGTCGCGATCAATATGACAGTAAACCTATTCTTTAGATATTTTAATTTAATTTAGATATTTTAGTTGAAGTTTCGCAGCTATTATTTGGACAACGGGACTTTTTAGCATGGTTCTGTGGTGCAAATATAAAAATAGTGGACCACTACCCCTAGTGAAGGGCCATCGTCCAACTGGACGGAAAGTGCTGTTGGACCACTGCCCCGGGCGGTACATGACAAACGTGAATAATTTGTTAGAAATAACTTAACTCGTTTTAACCACTGTCAATAAAATTCCTTATTTCCAAAATAAAACGTACATCATCAATACAGTCGCAACCCTATTTAATAGTGAGCGGAATGCTTTAACGCATACCCCGTCCGTCCAGGATGTGCGGCCATTAGCAATCCTAGTGAGTCAAGTAAATTTTGCGCTTATGGCGATAGAGCCCCTTCTGCCAACCTTTTATTCTGTGACTCGGTTGACAATACTTGTGATAGGTAGGTATTTGTTTGCATCACCGTGTAATGTAGGAAGACCGACATTTAAATTGTTGCGGTGGCCAGGCCGCGCCACCCTCGTGAATATTCATTACCTTTATAAGTATTACAAACGAAGCCAGGCCGTACTTAATAAATGGTTTAATTATTTTACTTACACTCGAATAAAATTCAGTAGGAACTTACCGTTTGTATATCGTGCTGACGCACTATTTTTCTGTAACAATAAATATGTTTATTAATAAAAGATGATGAAGGCACTTTACATGATTAGAACAATCAAAAGAATTAACAAGTCTCTAAATTAGCAACAATACCCAAAGTTCATCAAATATTAGTTAAAAAGCAGGTAAAAAATGCTTCTAGGTTCTCACAGTTTTACGTCTTTGGCTGCAGCAGCGCCATAAATTAAAACGGTTACATGACTTATAACTTGGTCACGCCATATCCTGCTTCGTTTGCTATATACTTTGTTGTCATTAGTTTAAAAATAGCAGCTACGGTTCATTACGTTGCCATGATTTAAGTACTAAGTACCGGTGCACTTTTGCTCGGCACATGAAAGAAGTAATTTATACGTTTACTGATAAATTCGTTCGTTACTCGAAGAATAAAAATCGATATTTGAGAAATTGCGGGATGGCTACAATTATTCTCATACACTCTTTTCATTTACATAACATAATTATATCCGAATATAGCCATCAGTTTGTCATTTGGACCTCTGGAAATTAGAGGTTCAAAGTAGGTTATATGTTCAAATAACATCTCATTACAAAATCATACAAGTTGTTAGTATGAGTAACGGAGAAAAAAATAGTCTCATTAAAAATAGTACAAAAATATATAAACGACTTTTGTTGTTGCAAACAGACGTTAATCTATACTAATATTGTAAAGCTGAAGAGTTTGTTTGTTTGAACGCGCTAATCTCAGGAACTACTGTATCGATTTAGAAAATTCTTAGACCATTGGAAAGCTACATTTCTCCCGAGTGACATAGGCTATATTTTATCCCGATTTTCCCACGGAAACGGTCACCACGCGGGTAAAACCGCGATGATCCGCTAGTTTATCATAAACTAGCGGCCGCTCGCGGTTTCACCCGCGTGGTTCCTGTTCTCGTGGGAATATCGGGATAAAAAGTATCCTATGTCCATAACCAAGCTATTTACTATCTGTGTACCAAATTTCATCCAAATCCGTTAAGTATTTTTTGGTTTATTCGTTGCAAACAAACAAACAATCAAATTTTTCCTCGTTATAATATTAGTAGTATAGACAAAGTAAAACTAAAAAAACTTTTGCCTCACCTGTGAATCAGTATTCACTGTAATGTCAGAGTATTTTATGGGTGGTCAACTCTAAGCGGCAACCGTCTTAAAAAAATAAGACTCCAGAATCGATTTTCAAAAAAGTTTTTTATTTCATTGGTTAGGGAATTTAATAAACTTTTATAAAGTGTAATCGCATTTTGCAAAAAGCTTGTAAAGCTTACTATTATTTGCAAATTACGAAAACTTACCAAAAAAGTTGCCCGAGTAAGCGCCTAAAGCGGCCAAGGGGGTAAGGCCAAAGTGGTCATGACAAAATATACCAAGCAATGCAATTTTAATTAACAAAAATACCAAAAATAAATTAAATTTCACTTTATTTACTATAAAAAGGAATACTGTTCAATATAGTTTCAAATTAAACAATAACTTCAGTTTTCAAATTAGTCATACGTCATTACTTAAATCTAAGTCCAAAAAGTCTTCTGCATAAAGTAACATAACCAACAGCTTAGCTATACTCGGTATTTTAGCATTACATTCTAATGTAATAAGAACAGATTTCTTCACTAATGTGAATACGGCATTGACACGACCGCTTTGCCATTTTACACAATTTTGTTTTAAAACTCAATTCAGCTCACATTTTTTATCCCATGTCGGAACAAATAATAAACAAACAAAGCCAGATAGATGACCAACAATAGGCTTGCAATAAAAACATTGAATTCTAAAGAGGTTTGAACAAAACAGGTTGAACATACAATGGAGTTTTTTAACAAAAAGCTCAAAAACGTTGCAGACGTCGCCGTGGCCACGGGTTTGCTCCTATCACCATCGAATGATTGCTCGGTGCAGGGCGGGAGGTTGGTTATAGGGCAGAACGGCAAAGTGGTGCTATCGTTTTTAGTTAACATAAAAACATGGTATGGCCACTTTGCCTCCTATGGCCGCTTTGAGCGGAATTCCCCTATTCATATTGTGGTAATATTTTAGATAAGATTTTATGATAGTGATAATCTCGCAAATTATGAAAAGTCATATAGCAAAATACTTAAAAAAATTATTGCATCCGTAAAACGGAAGAAACGGAAATGAAAAAACCGGAAAGTGCGAATCGTACTCGCCCACCGAGGGTTCCGTACATATTTCTAAGTACCTACCTGGCAGTGGCGAAGGTTCCATACACAACGATTACCATCGGTTTCCCTTTTAGAAATGATGGAGGCTAAGAGTCTCGATGGAGGCTAACACCCATATTCTAAGTCATTCCTCCAAAACTTACTCGTCCTCGACTTAACGAAACCTCTTCAAAATACTCCTCGAAATCGGTATTCTAAGTCATAACTCCGTAAGGACCTGGAGGAGCCAAAGAGTACGTAGCCACTCCGTGTTAGGCCTAGCGCACACTACCATTTTTACCCAGGACGAGGTTGAGTGGAGTGTAAAAAGTTTTGGAGGAACGACTTAGAATATGGGGGTAAGAGTCTCCCCGTCGTTAAAAAAAAAAATGTTATCCCACTGATCCGCCATAAAATTGAAAGAATTTTTATAAAAAAATTAGTTTTCAAAACTTAAGACAAAATTTTTCATAATTGAATTACAAATTATGAAAAATTTTGTCTTAAGTTAAGTTAAGTACAGGAAAAAATCTAGTTTTCAGATTTTTTCCTGTACTTGTAGTAAAGGACGACACTTGCTAAATTTCATAGTTCTAGGTCAACGAAAAGTAATCTATGAATTTTGATCCCCTTGAGAGTGTCGAAGTATACGTTTTTGCGGCATAAATTCCCTTACCTTTTTTAACGTTAATTTTGAAGTTTGATTTTTTCACAGCTTAAAGAGAATGTTAATCTTAAAGAGATTGTTAATGTGAATATAATATGATTTTAACTTCAACTTGATACCTAAACGCGTTCCCAAAATTTTCCCGAAATTCAGTTTCCAAAACAAACGACGATATTTTTATGATTAAATTACAAATGTAAAGTTTTTAGTTTTTTTTTCCTGTATTCGTGAAAGACGATATTACTTGCCAAATTTCATGGTTATAGGTTAACGGGAAGTACCCTATGCAATTTTGCATTTTGAAAACGACCTAAGTCAGCTCAGCTTACACCTTGTCTCAAACTATTAAAGAATGGTTTGTTCTACATGGCAATCGAACTTATAACCACTTGTCTAATGCCATAAAAGCCCTACAGTAAATTTGATATTGCGGTAAAAAATATTTTTTTTAGGAAAAGTCTACTATACCGTCCAAGAGTATATAGAAGACAGACTATAGTTGATGAATTTGAAAAGGATTTGTATTGACTTGATGTACTTTCAAATGTACGTAATTTCCCATTCTTTAATTGGGTCCCTTCCCTTGATATGCACACTAAATATTATTATCCCGCTCGCCGCTCTCGCTCATATTTCGTCTAAAGATTGAACTACTGGACGACATATTTTTTCCCTTCGAATCTCTCCGCGACACGATCCACATGTGCTAATCAATAAAATTGATAATAAACGTATCCGCCTCGCTAATTAATTTAAAATATAATAACTCATTAAGTACCTACAAGTGAAAATCTAGATGTTTTTCTCCAAATAAACTCAAGCAAATCTGCTAACCACCCCGACGCCGGCCGCCAATGACCGTCGGGCTGAGCTGATCCAGAGATGAGATCTCTGAGACATAGCCATCATCAGCAAATCAAGTAAGTGTGCATGTCTTTTCCACCTAAACGAGCTGTGACTGTGTCCTTTGTATCTCGTCCTCTTGCAGCTCAGTATTCTCGCACTATGTTACTTCTACGTGTTGACATGTAGGTACATGAAATGATACTTTGTATTTACGATAGAAATACAGTCCCTTATATAGTCCACTCGAAATTTAGATAATAACCAGCATAGTTGTTGGTCTTCCGAACCGGATTTACTAGTTTTAAAATCAAAATTTCACCAACTTAGGTACCTACCTACCCACAAACTCGCAATAAAATATAAAATAATAAATACGAATATTTCTTTTACTCGCTATTATATTACATTTCACACTACACAATTACCGTTATATATCTGCATTTATTTATTTATTTAATTATATGCATTTCAAACCGCTAATATTAATAAAGACCACTAAAACTTACCTAATTTGGATAAGGACCGCATTACACACCTTGTATTTAGAACCGCTTACTAAATATACACATTCGCACCTCTTATTAGTTAATTCGAATAACAATCATTCGATACACTTTCGCACCGCAACGGTTACAAGATCAAATAGTTTGACAAAATGTTATTATTTTACCGCATCCCGCATTTGCAAACTATTTATCTTATAATCCATAAATAACCGCATAATATGTAAATAAAAGAATCTTTAATGATTCGATCTTAACCGAGATAACCCTGAAACTATTTATCATCTCAATTTATAACATATTTGCGAGGAAATAAATAAAACTCGGTTTTTTTTATGTTTTTGTTACAAATAAATGGTTGTAATTTATCGTCAAAGTTAATTAAATTAAAGAATAAAATGTATATTTATTATATTTTATCTCTCAAAGTTATTTTTATTCATAAAATGTTGACCTCTTTTGCTGACATAAAAACTCTTTGCTAAGATTTAAAAAAGTACCGTTCGTTTTAGACGGAGCATCTTGATAAACCGTGCGTTTTACATTACAATAACGCACAAGTACGTAATGAGATACAATACGATATTGAAATTGGTGTAACAAGAGACCCCTTACGAGCAAATATGTTATAAAATATATGAATATGAATATAAATATTTGACTTTGTTGTATCATGCGCCGCTTGTGCCTAAATAAAAAAGTGAATTATTTTTTCATTATAACTTAGCTTTGTCTTTGCAACCAAAGTATAGATTTCAACATACTCGTAACTTTGTGCCATAATAATAATAGGATAAAGTTAGTCATTGTCAAAAGGTTACGGTAGGTCAAATATAGAGTCGGGTCCCCTTAAAAATTCAGAACGGTCAAGCATACAAAATAAGCTCAACATTAATCATAGCTGGTAATTTAAAATTTTAACACTCATTTTATGGCCGTGACCTAAGCAAAATTACTTTTCTGCCTTCTGTTGATATTAATTAAGCCAAATTAAATTTGTTTACATACAAATGAGGGTTAAATGAGTGAAAGGGATTGGAAATTGCCCTCGTCCATATCAACTGAAATTAAATATTCCAGTGCTATGTGAAGTCAAGAATATAATTATACGTTGATAGTCTACATATTTGAATGTTCGAAAACATTGAATATTTTTTATTGGTCATGACGTGTTTCCGGAGAATTTTTCAAATGCCCACGGGGACAAAGTTGCTAAAAAATAGATAAACGAGTAGCATTTACTTTGTTGTGCCTAACAAATCACGTATTATTAGTTTTTATAGGTATATTTTAAATCGACTGCTAACGTTTGTATGTTTTCGTGTTTTTCATGATTGATCGTAACTAAGGGTAGTGGTGACAGTTATCTCTCCTAATGACTATAATCCCTTAATATGATACTCACGAGACGAGAGAAGGTAGTACTGTTCCAAACCAAGGAACCTGGGAAGTGCCTACAAATAATAGGTATAAATATTTTAACAACCCCCTGTGCTTCTAAAAGAACTTTGTATTGGAATCCAGACTAGCCTTATAGGAAAGTTTGAAGGTTTGATTGTTTGTTTCTTACACCCATATTCTAAGTCGTTCCTCCAAAACTTTTTACACTCGACTCAACCTCGTCGTGGGTAAAAATGGTAGTGTGCGCTAGGCTTAACACGGAGTGGCTACGTAATCACTAATTTTGGATGCAGACGCGTATTATCAACACGGAGAAGAACATGAGTCGAATACCTACATTTCATCCCGCTATACCAACGGGAAAGAGAACCATGTGGGTGAAACCATACGCGGCCACAAGTTCAGTTCAAACAAAATACCATATTCTGAAATACTAAGTAGACGCTAATGTAGACACACCCACCAGAAGATGATAAAAGCTTTTCACTGATCTCAGTTAATTTGAGTAAACGTTGAAAATAACTCATTAATTCAACGTAATTCTGGCTTTCAAAACATCAAACGAGAGTGTTCCTGCTGAAATGAAAACTATCTAACCGTTGTGTCCCGGCGGCCGAATAACGCAGAGCTTAGCAACAGAAAAGCCTTAACCCACCATAAGCCTTATTACGACACTCACAAAGTCTCTTATGTAACAAAAAAACTTGTAAAGGTGTCCAAGGTCGCTGTACAATAACATTTTACGATATAACAGGGTAAAAGGAACTTGATGGAGCGTGATCTTATTATAAGGTTTCGCATTTTCAAATAAAATTCGTATGCGTCCTTATGAAACACAATGACTGTATTCACTTAGATAATAAAAACGTGTAAAAAAAGTTATTTTCACCTTACCTTGTACCGCTTTTAAAAATCTCTGTGATTCTTGATTTTATTGTTTTTTTTTGTTGTTGTATTTTGCCAATCATTCTCACTTTAAATGTACAGTTTTCCAAATTGTCTACAGTTTACAATCAAACACTCATAAATGACATGAGGATGTTTATCTTGAAAAGGAAATCTGTTTATTACCGCTATTTTCTTATTTAATCGTATCTTTTCTCTCAATTAGTGTTGAAATAAAACCCCAATATTTTTATACAAACACCCATTATGTAAACAATGTACTTTTATTCAGCGGGGTGCTGCGTTCCTTCGTAACTGAATTTTATTAAAAAAAACGACGCTTCCCTGAATAAATTCTACCGGGTGAGATCTTATTCCAGCTTTTCCTTTCACAACTGAGACATACCGACGTTTTAGATCGGTCAAATTGGAAGATCCCCGCTTTCAATTTGGACCAAGATATTTGTATCGAGAAAAAACCAGTTTGAAACCGTTCCTTTGATGGTATTGATTTAATTTTAAAAGTTTAAATTTGTAGTCCTTCTTATTTCGTCTTTCCATTTTTTTTTTGTTTTGTGCTATACGAAACTATTCATTATTCTTTAAGTTTTCATCAAGCTTAAAGATTCCTCTTAGGCCCTCTTGAATTGTGTAAGGTTATTTTATAGCACACTTCATTACCGTCATCAAATAATACCGCTGAGGTTACGTTAATACTACCAGAGGATATAAAAATAAATCACTGCCGAGAAATATGAGGTAAGGCTTCGCCTTCAGGAATTTGTAAGAATTTTTGCTGATAATATCTATGTTTTCTCCTTTTAGTTCATCCGAAGAAAAAATTATGGGCCTTGTGTTGGTACTAAGTATTGTTTAATCTTGTACATGCAAAAGCTAGCTAGGTTTTAGATAGATAGGTACGTATTATAAATTCACCTTTTAACACGTTACGTGTTGAGGGCTGTAAACCTGTAACTACAGAAAAAATGGTAGTGACTCATTTTGATGGTTCATTACTGATCATTAATTTTTAAATGACGTTAGTCAGAGCAAGGCAAGACCTTTTAAGAAGTTAAGAAAATGCGCGATACGCTACTCAACTTAGATTCAGCATTATAATGTTTAGTGATATGACTAGGAGGAAGATATTATACACTTTAGTCTAGACATCAGTCTAGTCATCCAAATACGAGTAACACGCTAATGCTATGTTATTCTCCAAGCGATATCACATCATCTGTGAAATAGTATTGAAAATTAGGAGATGATCGATGTTTCATCCGTCGCCACAGTGGGGTATTTGACTTCAAAATCCGGACAATATTTTTTTATGATATTATCTTGTTTATTGGACACAAATAGTTAAATATACGACAAAATATATCATTACACTGATTTTTATAATTGGAATTCTGATGTTAGAAGAACAAAATCCAAACAAATATAATTTAAAAAATAATTAACCAAAATAAAAATAAAATAAATTATTTTAATAAATAGGGGTACGTATCCTATTCGGAAGAAGAATTCTCGTCGTCAGATTCATTGGCTTCTATTAAATGTCTTCCTTCATCATCTCGGCTTTCAAATTCACTGGGGAGTAGCATTTCTAAAACTGCTGCGCTAAATAGTTTTGGTTTTTTTGGAGCCTTTATTCTAATGCTACTCTTAAGTGGATCTGATGTTAAAAGGAATCTGTTCAATACATCAATGTTGCAATTTTCACGGGAAAACTTCCACGCGAACTGCTTGCGATATAGCCGGAAGTGCTTATTCCGTCAGATGTATGCGTCAGAGTTAGTATTATTCTCGAATTTTTGTTTGTATTCAGAATGTTGAGAACCATCGCAACTCCATTTGTAAATTAACTCCATTGAAGTCCTTTCTTCATGGCTAATTGTGTCTCAAACATCATCTAAATATAAAATAAGGCGCTGTGATGTATGGTTCAACAGTTCTTGAAGTAATATTTCTGCACATGATTCAGTCACACGAAACGCTTCTTGAACAGGGTAGCAATATTTTTTGCCTTTTGTAAAATAGTAAAGCATGGGTAAAGCTTTGAGTCACTCGTTCTTATAATTTCGTATTGCCCGCTGGGCAAAGATGCATCTGATAAATATTAAACAAGAAAATATACTAGAAAAAAGCAACTAGTCTCATGTCGCCCTGACGGGATGAGACTAGTTGCTTTTTTCTAGTATATTTTCTTGTTTAATATTTATCACATAAAAATAGCATTGTAAAATGCAAAATTAAAAAGTTATAAAAAGATGCATCTATAAAAATTTATTGCGCTTTGATGGGTGTAAATTGTTGCCTGCTTTGCGTATTGCTACTTTTGTAACTTTTTAAATATTTTGTACCTCTTGAGCTTTCATTAATGTGTTTGACGCCTTTTGCCGCATCTTGATTACCGCTCTCCCGGAGCTTCATCTGGGTAGCATACACAGGCTCTTCTGTATTACTAGTGCTTCTTACATTTTCAGTTTACTGCGGTCGCACAATTCATCAAAGATTTCGAAAGACGGCCCGACTTATTTAGACATTTGTAGAGAATTTCAATTGTGACTTCAACCATTCGAAGTTCTTTTTAAGAAAATACACCTATGCGAAGCCTGCCGTCTTTTCTTGATTTCCGTTTTAAAATGTGAAAAACGATGAATAAAATCCGAATTTGCCTCTTAAGGGAAAGTAGATTTATTTATAAAATTAATTTCAACAAAATCATTTTTTTTTTAGAAATTTTTACTCTGGGCACTTTTAATCATATTACAAATACTTTCCCGTGTTAAGATTTTGATACCAGTTCCACCTTAAAAGAAACAAACCAATTGTAATCAAAAGTAACAAACCAATTAGTATAACATGTGAAAATTTAACTTGGTTTTGTAGAACTGTTATACCGTAAAATATTTTTCTTTATGTAATCCGGCACTTTCCGGCAAGTAGTATTATATATTTTCAAAAATTAGAAGAATTATAAATTTCAAAACAAAATAAATGTATGCTGGGAAACAAACCAATTGTAATCAAAAGTAACAAACCAATTAGTATATCATGTGAAAATTTAACTTGGTTTTGTAGAACTGTTATACCGTAAAATATTTTTCTTTATGTAATCCGGCACTTTCCGGCAAGTAGTATTATATATTTTAAAAAATTAGAAGAATTATAAATTTTAAAACAAAATAAATGTATGCTGGGAAACACCACGGTATATAACTAACGACCTCGTGAATAGTTGAAATGAGGTAATTTCAGTTATTTCTTTTTGCGGTTAAAAAAATATGCTATAACATTGTAGTTATTATTCAAAACAAAAATACAATACCTGAAATAAATAATACATAGCAGCTTCAAAAGAATTCATTACTAACAATAACACTTTTACTTCACAGTTCAACTTAAGAGAAATCTTAATTTGCACTTCTGAAATTCGATTATTCACTAATTCACAGGCACAACGGACAAGACAATCAGACAACTTATGAATACAAGTAAACTGTACACTTTTACTTAAATAAACTGATGTCATATTGTACTGTATTATTCCACTACCCTCAAGTATCAATCATTTATGAGATTTCGCCAATTCGTGTTATATGACTAATGTCCGATTTTTAGAGTCAAATACCCTTGTCGATATCAAGCCTGTCTGCTCAGAGAATAACCCCCCTGAAATATAGTAGCCAAAATAGTTGTTATCAACTTTGAATCAACTGGTACCTGAATTCTGACATCAAATATTTTTAACAATAATCATAAAGCAACGCAAATGTCGGCGTCAACGTTAATTAAAAAGAGTGAAAGCGACCATAATAATAAGATCATTAATTTTGATGTCCAAAATGCTATTAAGAAGGGTCGTGAAATTAGAAATATGAATGATCCCTGATGAGCCTGACGTCACCCGCAATGGCCACTGAAAGCTGACTTTAAACAACTTGGGTAGAAGAATAAAAACAATGTGTTCTAGTTTATTATAATAGGTCTTTACCTATGAAATTGCCGATTTTTTTCTTACACTTCTAGAGAACTTCACTACTTCTATAATTAAAAAATACATCAATTGCTTGATTTTATATTAATTAAGATCATAAGAGTCAAGAATAAGATATCATAAGTTTATTATTTTTGTATATTATGTGATAAAAAATACTTCGAAAGGTACTCAATTTTTTGTTAGCAAAAATGACTACTTTATTTAATGTAATTTATAAGATAGGTACTCATTATTTTTTAAATAAAAAATAAAGCATTAGATTGCTCAGTCTTCATAAATGCTGGTACATAAAAAAAATGTGGCATTAGCATTTTTGATAGTAATTATAGAAAAACATGTTATTATGTAAAACGAACTTTCTTCGAAATTAGTCATACAAATCGACAATTCCATAGGTAAGAAGACCTATTATGTATTTTGCAGCCAAAAATAAAAGATAGTAAGGTGTAACATACCTTACTATCTTTTATTTTGTTGACAAAATGGACCGACAATCGGTAAAGGTCGCGGAAAGCTACTAGATGAGGGCAGCGCAGGGCCAATCGTCAATGGCGATTCTTGGAAGCCTATACTTCTTAATATATAGTATTATTCTTTACTATTATTCTATTATTCTTGGAAGTGGATCTCGTATCATGACATGAGATAACTATTCTACAATCTCCCGTGAGTTCCTTGCTAATTCTTTCATAAAATAGTACTTACATAATGTTCTTTTGCTTGAACTATTCTATTGATAAAACCATAAATCCATCCTACTAATATTATATATGTGAAAGTATGTCAGTTTGTTTGTTTGTTAAATTGCTCTTTCACGCAAAGACTACTAAACGGATTTGGATGAAATTTAGTATGAAGGGATTTCAAGTAGCGGACTATAGGCTACTTTATATCCCGATATTCCCACGGGAACTGGAACCACACGGGTGAAACCGCGGTCGGTTGCTAGTTAAATATAAAGATGAGGGTAGATTTTTTAGCATTGTCATGAAATATTTAAAATTTTAGAACAAACAAAATAGAAGCATGTATCATATAACACTTTTACAAAGCCTGATTCTGTTAATGTTTAGTCTCAATTGTGTTTCGATTGTTGTACTCATTTACACAGTTCTTGTTAGTACCTATATGAGAAAAAATTACTAGGTAGGATTTCGATTCAACATTAGCCGGATTGTAGCCCAGGTTACACTGGTAGCAGTTTAGCTGCCTATCCTCGAAAGCTTGTTCGTAAGTCCCAAGGGCAATTCGTTGTTACCTCTCGGAATCAATCATTAGAATAAACAGACCATCCCAGAAGACCGAGCCTCCGCTGTTACACTTCAGACTATTAACCATGGAAAGTTAAAATAATATACGTATTAAAATGGTTTCTTTTATAAAGGTGCGTCCAGCAACCTGATTCACAACAACCGTTCGACAACGGAATCGGATTCGAATTCTGTGGTTTGTCATTGTCTATTTTGAAGTGTGTGACAGTGACAATGCATACATTCCGCGCTCGGGAACGTTTCCGAATGTTTGTGCATAAGAGTGCTGATATGTTCTTTTGTCCAAACCTCCGTTTCGTATCAACGTCACGATCCAAGAATTTGGACTCAAGTAAACATCTCGTATCACCGTATCTTATCGCCTTTAAATGGGGTGAAAAAGCCGACTCGCGATGGATCGGAGCATACCAGTCTGTATCATCGCGTGTTCATTTCGTGTCAACATGTGTGTTGACATATGTGTGTGGAGCGGAAGTGTATGAGAATTTGGCGATTTGCGTTATGCATAATATTTTAATCGAGAAATTTACAACAAAAAAGGCGACGTTGGTAAGTTGTTGTTTTGTTGTAATAATTCCAGTTTCCGGGGTCCCACAGAACTTCCCTGGCCCTATATCCATGGATAAGCTCACGATGTTATCGTTATCCCACTGCATTTTTTCAAATTCGTTGTGGATGGTACGGTACGACCTGCGCATGGGCATGCCGCGCTCGCGTTCAGACTGGCGCGTGCTCCGTATCATATCGGTTTTGAAACGGAGCGAACAGCGACTTCCAATATCGGCGCAAACCGGGCCGCGCTCGTTTGGCCGCGTTCGAGCCACAAGCTGCGGGAGACGCTCGATGCCACATGTACTAGTGGCCACGTTTGTGGCTCACCTCAAACGCGCGCACTCGACCACAGTCGACGGTTTCTTCTCTGGCGACTTGTGGCCGCCACTCAGCCACTAGTAGCGGCGATTAGTGGCCGCGTCTAGTAGCTTGACCAAGTCACTAGTGGTCGCGACTAGTGGCTCAATATGCGGTTGCACTTAGTTGACTTGAGACGTACCTACTCAACACAATTTTTTTTATTCAGAAACCAACCATAGATAATAGTAGTACTTACCAACAGGTATAGTTGTTATATTTTCCGATATGGAGATCTGTTCTGGGAATCGGGCAACTATTTTTGCTTTCATACATTAATATTTTACGTTCTTGTTTATTACTCGATACTAATTAGGGTTTCATAGATCGATTTAATTACTCAAATGTGAAAATTTTGTACGCTTCCAGTCTGCGATCATTTGAACTATTCATTTGAAAATATCTTTATTATACCTACCTATTTTATGTAATCTTAGAGAAAATGCTCTTGGTATGTTTCGATCATATACCCCATAAAGGTAATATTCTTTTTCATCGAATCCCTTTCAACAACAATTTCGATTATTGTCAAAGATACACAATAAAAGACATTATCATAAGTGCCTGAAGTTTTGTTACGCCTCCGCAAAAATCGAGGTGTATCTTCCCTAGTGCTCAGAAAAATGTTGCTCATTTAGTGTTATTTTAAGTTACCGTAAATGTTAATACAAACACTAGCTTGGTCCAATGACGGTTCACTTCAAGAGTGACGTAGCTAATAATTGTTCTGTCAATATCAATCCATTTAGCTTTCATCGACAAAACGTTTTATTAGTATGAAAAAAACAGTCTTATTATTTAGGTTTGTTTTAAATGCCTTTATATATAATTATTTAAGCTGTCAATACATAATTGATTTGGGTTAATGATAGCGAGCTAAACTTTATAGATTAGTTTAAAAATTGTGTTACCAATTAATACCTTGGAATATGTGGCTACAAAAACTTTTATAAAACCAATTATATTAGCTATATTTTTATTTTTCTTGCCTTGGCTGCCACCGACTCCAAAAGTTTTATTTTTTACTTTTTGAAGTCGGTTTTAATTTTTTTTTATAAAAAGTGTTATATTTCACATTTTTTTTGTTACATCATGTACCGTTACTTACACTAAAAATCAGTCCATTCACAACAATGATGTCATCTAGGTAAACGACTACTCGCCAAAACGTAAATTATATTTTTCAGGATTATGAAAAAACTACTAGCCTGATCTTAGTAAAAAAATTATGGGACCACACTTGAACTATGTTGTTACAGATAAAAGATTTTTAAAATCGGTTGTCAACTGACGACGTTATATTAAAACACACAATATATATATATACAGTCGACTTGAGAACCTCCTCCTTTTTTGGTCGGTTAAAAATAAGAAAACCAAACCAGCTAAATGACAATAGTAAGTTACCGAAGCTCTTATTTTACGACCAACATGCCTTCGAAACACGTCTCGAGTCTTAAAACTACAATATTTATACGTTTTAAGCTCCAATGCTAATATGATGTCTCAACATTGAATACATTTTGTTTTCTCCGGGTTCTACCCGGGCATTCCGGGCTTACTTATAGCAGATGCAGAATAGTCGGAAGCCATTTTAGCGACGATCGATGAGCCTTGGAAGCGCCAATTTGCAGATTAAAACATTTAACAGGGAATATGTTCGTAAAAATTTAATGTTGTACTTATGCAATTTTCTGGTTATTAAAGGGCGTGTTTGTATCCTTTTTATGAAAATGTGAATAGTAGGTTTTCTATAATTTCCTTAGCTATTCGCAATGTTGGTACAAGGGTTCAATAAAGACATGTTTACTATAGGTACAGTTCGTTCGTTAGGCCCTTATTTTTTATGCCAAATCAATTAGATAGTACTATTAAACATAAATAGTTAATCAAACAAAATAATGCCAAGTAAATTGAATTCTAACAAGAAAATAAGTAAATAACATCAATAGACATCCACTAGAATTTTAATAAGGACTATCGGACTAAGTGGAAGCTATTTCACCCTCCATTTAATTTCTTCCGCGTTTTGTTCCGGCTCACGTAAGCCGGATCTACGGAACGGCGCCGTGAGCCAATTCCGGCTTGGTCGATAAACCGATAACTGCTAAAATTCACAGCTTATGTATTGAAGTATGCCCTTATCTGATACAAGTTTGGAAAGAAAAAGCCATCAAAAAGATAATTATGACTTCGAAATATGATTACAGGAAAAGCAGAATGAGCTGGGAAAGGCTCTTTCTTGTTGCGTACCCTAATTGAGTAATTTAACAATATGGAAATTCTACATTGCAGCATCTTAACATAGTTTTTCACAGGTACAACTTTTAAAACTAAATGCCAATATTACAAGAGCTATATCAAAGTTAATTTTTACTTTGCATTTCAAATCAACAAACAAAATTATTTTCATACTTTCAGGCTGCTGAGTAAAAATGTGCGGCTACTGAGTACAAACTAAAAGTAACTAAATAGAAGCTCTCTGTTTCTCTTTACTCAATTTTATCATGCATCTATTTACACAGCACTAAATATCAATTGTAGTGGGTTCAAATTTCCGTTTATTTCTCTTTAATTTCATATTTCATTTCTTAAAATGTAAACGCTAATTGTGAATGTTTTGTTCTCCTTTTTAATGCTTTTTAGTCTCATCATGACCAGATATTCCAGCTGAAAACCGACAAACTTTACCAAATACACCCAACTCTGATCCTATTTCTTGAACACCTAGAAATAACTTCCTGAGAATAATCTGCAAAGTAACTATAGGAGGTCCCAAAATTAACGCAAGATTTGAAGTTGCCGCTATTTTTATAGTAAATTGCTGGCAACCATGAAAAAAGAAAAATATGAACAGCGAGAGTTTAGCGTTAGTAAAATTGGAACTTTATACGATACAAGAACGCGAAGAAAGTTCGTGGAATGGATTATCGAACAACAAGTGGATGCTGATTTTTCGAGCAAAATCATCCAAAGCGATGAAGCACATTTTCACCTTTATGGCTTTGTTAATTGCCAAAACTACCGTGTTTGGGGTTCAAGAACCCACGTGTGGTTGTCGAAAACTAAATGCAACAACTTGTCACTGTTTGGTGCGGGTTTTGGGCTAGAGGCATCATTTGACCATACTTTTTGAAAAATGAGGCTGGTCAAGCAGTAACTGTCACTAGTACTCGATATAGCGACATGATAACTTAGTCCTTTCTGCCAAAATGGATGCTATTTTTGTGGTCAATATGTGGTTTCAGCAAGGTTGTGCCACATGCCATACAGCCAGTGAAACAATGCAATTACTGCATGCGATATTTCCTGCGATTTGACACCATTGGATAAAGCCATAAAAAGAATTTTATGGCTTTATTTAAAGTCAAACGTCTATGTCAACAAGCCTACAACCACCCGTGCATTAAAAGACTAAATTATACGCTGCATCAACGAAATTCTGCCACAATTATGCAGAAAGGTCATGAATTTCGACAAAGTGTGCGTATTTACCAGCAAAGCCGTGGAGGTTATTTGCCCGATGTGTTATTCCATAAATAACGCTATCCCATGATGGCATGAAAATTCTGACCAACAATATTTCTATAGTCTTTTATTCTTCCATCACAAGTAAACATTACATAAACTAGTGCTTAATGTAGCTATATTTGTGAGGAACTGGTGCCTGAAATAGGTATCTGCAATAGATACCTGAGCCACAGGTCGCCATGTCCTTTATATTAAGCACTAGTATAAGTAATGTTTACTTGTGATGGAAGAATAAAACCTTATTTATTTATTGTCTTTAAAATTGTTACTATAAAAAAGTCGGTAGTTTCTTCTGCATTTCCCCGTGTCCTGCTCGAAGGCGTGAAGCCTCTAAACCGCCGGCATCGGATCGATATACGATATATTTCTCGAATCGCTGGCTCATGGCAACGGGTGATCTGATAATGACCGTATCTGCTTTGAATCCACATTTTCTGTGGAGTTTCTATTCCCCGGCACTTTGATAAAACTAGATCATAATGTATCACGTTTCGGTTGTTTTGATCAGTGGCATTCGTTTATGCGATTTTAGTGAAGTCGAATTAGCCAAAAGCTTGGAAGTTATTCGTGTAGTTGTAATTTTTAATGGAATCATTAGAAGATATGAATATTAGCGTCCTGTGTTTGCACCATTCCTGTTTTGTACGAAACATCGTTTAATGTTAGGTGTTAACATTAAAGTCCCATTATTTTGTCATTAATAATTAATTCTGATAGGTTAAAATATATTTATATAACCCTTACTACAATATTTATAAATTATACTTCGGGGCAAAATTAGTATAGTCATGGATTTTTTTATTTATAAAGTATTCTTAATATACTACATTTCCACCTAATAAATATAAGAAATATGTAACCGGAAGTTTATGCAAACAATAACATGGGTAGGGTAAACCACCCTTATACCGGCCAAGTCAACCAAATTTCAAATTCATTTGCTTCTAATTCTTAGGTTTATTGGCCTATCTTTTGGTAAGTTTTTTTCACTAAACTGTAGTTATTTGGCTTTACTATGTTGTAAAAATATATATAGTATTTGAATAACTTTCTTTATATGTATTTTTTTAAATTTCTCTAAGATCTAGGCATAACAGTAGGAACCATACCCAAAAGCTTCGAATTAACACCAATAATATTATCAAAATATTATTTGAAGTCGGTTAAAAAAATATTGTAGCCTTTATTTTAAAGGAAAGTAAAAATAAAATACTATATCAAATTATTATGAATTTAATGTTGCAGTTTCCACATTACATGAAAATTAAAATAGGAACATTGATAATTAAAATAATAAAAAAAACAAGTACCTACACTTTAAGATATAAGGTACCTAAGTACTTAAGATTTATATGATTTTGGTAGGGAAAAATAAAAATTATTCGATATAGTTGCAGAGTTATCTCTGTTATTTATTTGGGCACAAACAGTTACTATTTTGGCCGGAACTTCCGGTGAGTCTGATCTTGATATGCTAGGATTTTGTTCATTAGTATTCAGATCAAAAAGCGTTTCATTAAATGTCTTTGGTACACCTGCATTAACTGGAACTGACTATTCAAAATCGAACTCGGAATTGGTCAAGTCTAAAATAGAAGCACTCTCGTTAGAGTCCTCCTCCTGTTGCAATGGGAAATCCGGTTTTTCTAAAATCCCCCCATCTTTTATGGAAACATTATCTTGATGGGTGACGATACAATTTTGAAAAATATGTAGTTTTTTTAATTTTAATTAGGTGGCCTATATTGGGAATCATCTTGCCTTGTATCGTCCATGAGATAATGTTTGGTGGCCGATATCAAGCTTTTGATTTGTCTTGTATCACCATTTGTAACGGCCGATATCAGGATTTTCATGATATAACCAATCCTTAAGCCGGTCATGATCTTTTTTATTAAAATATAGATAAAATTAAAAAATAAAAAGCATAAAATGCTTCATTATAATCTCTTCTGCCAATACAAATAAAAAATTACTGTTTAAACCTAGTAGATAAGTAGAAAACAAATACCCCGTAAACTCAATAACGTCAATTTTGATAAATTTTAAATAGAAAAATATTGGAATAAATTATCACCCATCTGAGAATGCACCATTGTGGCCGAGTTAATTTTTCCAATATTTTTCAATTAAAAATTTATCATAAGTATAAAATAGCATTGAAAAATGCAAAAATAAAAAAATCATAAACTTCAATTTTGACTACAAAATGGTCCGAATCACCACGCGTCTGTGCGGGTCAGAGAATCCTTCGCTGCTGACTATCTCTAACAACCGGAACACAACAATGCTAAAAACATTGATGCTATGGCGACAGATTTAGATAAGATGGTGGTAGCTAGCCAGGCGGACTTACAACAAGTCCTACCACCAACCAATCTAGGTAAGTACAGTCAATCCAAATGTATATCTTTAAAAAAATATACTTATTCTAGTTGTTTCTGGGGCTAATAGAATTGTACTTACTTTGAATGAATGTTTTGGTATAGGTTTAGAAATATAATACCTTATATTGCATATAAAATTCTAAACACTAAATTTAGGAAGGTAAGTAAAGTCAATACTAATCAATATCTTGAAAAAATATACATAAATTCTAGTTGAGGCTCACTGTGATTAATTTATGTAATTTTACAATTATAGTAATTTTCGCGCCTTTGACTATAATCTGAGTACAATATTAGGAGGACGGAAAATCGAGATGATTAAAGAATTATTAGATATTCAAGCTTTAAAAACATCTATCCAATTACCTAGCATCAATCATTTTTATCATTTCACATTATCAGGTTTTTTCGTATTGGAGAACAGAACTTCCATTTGAAATAATTTCTATTATTACACCTTCATTGAACATAATGACAGCTTCCAAGTGTATTATTTCATAGAAAAACTAAATAGGGTATTTTCTAAGCGAACAAATATATATTTGTGGCTTCTGAGTTCTGAATTATTTGAATTATGTTATGTCTGATAAGCGACATTCATTACATTACTATTAATAAATTTCTTTTTATAAAGATAGATTGGATAAGATTCTAAAGGATACCCTAGGAAGAAGCAACAAACTGTAAATTAAACTTTGAATAAAACAATACATAGGTACCTACATTAATTTTAAATTAATCGCTTACTAATATAAAAAACATTCGATTAACTATTATTTGCTAATACAGTATTTTAACCAAGAAAATGCAAAAATGTTTTATGTGAATATATTCTTTATAATAAGTAATTATAATAGATTCTGAAATAGCCACAATTATCTGATGATCGTAATTTCAATTGTCAAAGTCACTGTCCCATTGTTGGAAATTAGTAAATACATGTTTCTAACACAGCTTAAAATTGTATTTAAGCTTTTAAACTTTAAGATTAAGATATTTAAAAGATAATATCTGTTCTCAAATGACAAAGCAATCCGATAATTTTTTTATGATCGTCAATTTAAGTAACTTAATACACTGGTAGATTGTACAAATACAAATCTTTTGGCGATGTCTTGAGCTGTTTTGAAAAGTTAACTTCCCGCCCATTCACTGGAAGACATACGAGAAACTTCTTCAGTACATTTCCCAAATGTTGTCCCTCGAGATCGAGACAAGTATCACTTCAGAACTTTACTGCTTGCGGGTACTACAGCTTAGAAAAATAGAGGCACCACTCGGAAAACTCGCCGGAAGGACAAACAGTTACCAAGTTTCATAGCGAGCGGAAAACGGTTGCATATTTAACAAAAAAAAACTGTTATTTATTACTTTTTAATAATGAGAAAATTATCTCTGCTTATTTACTGAACTTATAGTTCGCATACTTTAAACTTCTTTATCTAGATTGAGACCGTCAAGATTTATTTAAGAAAAAATATTTGCCAATATTTTTCCGCAAAGTCCAATCTATCTATGAATCATCAAACATTTCCTCAATATTGTTTCCACCCACCAATCCGCATTGAACGTACGTGGTGGGTCATACCCCATTCTTTTTATAAATCCATACGGAAGGTCAGTGCCCCAGCAGTGGGGATATTAATAATCGCTAGTGACGTTCTATGGGTTTAAACAGACAGACACACGTATTTCCAACAGTATTATAGTAGTATGGATTAAAAATGTTAGTTAGCAAGTACAAATATATTTGTTAAACAGTATTATATTTTAAACTGTCTGATATGAAACGGCCATTCACAACTACCGATAAATCCGTATCTACCATCAAACGTTCACTACGAATAAATGTTACAGCGGTAGTGCTTATCTCTTTACAACCAACGCCGCGTGACACAGCCTAGTTTTAGATGTTCCACAAACAATCGCTTGTTCCTAACTCCTCAACTGCATTGTATCTTTAAATGACTTAACTACAATTGCATTCTATTTCAAAATTCCAGCGGAGCAGCAGAAACTTCAATTATTCAGAGGAATTGTATATTTAGGTCAACGGAGTAAGCTAAATCTACGAAATTGGATAACCGAGAGTTCAAATGCAGAGACGGAAAGGAACATTTATGTAAGACCTCGCAATAACCTTGTTCAAACACAGTAATATGCAAGTGCATTAGAAACGTACCTTCAAATCGTGCGTGCTGCACGGTGGCTGGAGCTCGACTGAAGTGAACTCTTTAAAGAGCTAAATATGCATCTACCTTCTTTTTCACTCTATTGGCTCACACTTCCTTTGAAAGATATCACGAAGTAGAAAGCTCATGCAAAAATGCGGATCTTTTACAGCTGCCTGGAGCAATTTTATTAGCTCAATAAACCTTTAAAGCTAGGAGGATCTTTGTCCGTCGTTGCTTTCAGCTCTCTGCATTGTTTGTAATAAACAGTGAATCGTCTGATTCTGCAGATTTATTATCTTCGAGTTTGTTGCGATGAAACGTATTTAACAATTTTTTTTATTTTTGTAAACACAAAACGCTTCTCTTTACTATTTTTGGTAAAAAACGTTAGTTTGAAGTTCACAGCTCGCTCTGTTTCAAATGGACGTAGTGAATTAATCTCAGTGTATATTTTAGCCGGTATTTAATGGACAAATAATTTGCACGGGTAAAATGTAGTAGAATTAAGCGCGAACGTGTGAAATGCAGAGGTTTAATCTTCGTTACTGTGTGTACAGGCGTTCTCTGTAGGCCGCTGTGAGATTTATAGCTTTAGCAACTCTGGTTGTGGGTACCGCCTGTATCGCTTTGTTGTTTGTTTGTTATTCTTTGCCAGATTGTTTTCTAGAACATCTGAAACGTTTGCGGAACACACTTCTTGGTTTGGCAGTTAATGTAAATGGAGTTAAAAAACAAAAGGTGCCTGAAGTTGGAGATGTAAGTATTTTTGTAAATAATGATTTTGAAATTAACACGTTAAAGTGGAGACACGGAAGATGTACATTCATATTATCTTTTAATAAGCACCTGTTTCGTGTCAAAACATAACACATGGAACGGAATGTCAATAGTGAACAGTCGTTCACATTAGTAATTTTTCACACCCATAGCTTAGTTCAGAATAGAAGGTAAATGTGTTTGAACGAGAATAATACGACAAAATCGTTATTTTTGTAATTTAATTTGAATGACATTCTTGAATTTTCCATGCGGTTTTTGATTTCGATCAAAATGAGCATGTTCAAGCTCCTGCATACTCACATTTCCCAAACATGTTTTTCGAACAAAACTTGACAGATCAACTATCTAAACTAAAGTAAAATGATCATGCATTCCTTTTGTGGGATGCAAACTGCTCAAGTGTTTACGGACAAAGGCAATTACGTATCATCAAGCGACTCGTCTGTTTTTCCACCATACCGATGCCACAAAAGAGGTAAAAAAAGGATTATTTTGAGCAGGGAAATCCCCCGGTGCGGCTCGCGAATCAGGAAAAGCCCTATCGTCTTAGCGCGACTAATCTCACGGCTGAAATGTTCATTGACTGACTGAATTTTAATATTGGATAAACCACAGATTTTCGGAAAGGAATTTTGATATTTTTGGGCAACGCAATTAGCTGATTCGTAATCTCACTAAGATTATACAATCAACTAAGCGAATTTAAGCTATTGTTTGAAAATGCCGGCTGATTTTGATAATTTTGTAAAAACGTTCTTACTATTTCAACAAAAGAAACTACCCAAAAAACTCACAACGCGGCAGAAGCTATATAGTAATTTAATTCACTAGTATTCCCCGAACCGCGGTTGTTTTCTGTCACAAAGAAATAAAATGATGAATTCCTTCTCTCATTTTTGGCAGAAAGTTAGAAATGAGCCATTAGTTTTACGAGACGGGACGTGGGTAGCATCACGAGAGACTGCAAATGAAAGCTCGTCCCTTCTCCTTTGAATATGGAAAGTCACGTAAATACTTCAAAAGAACGTCACGCTTTTTTAAATGAGTTTCTACTTTTCGATTTCCTTCACTAGTGCACTACTTTAGCCGGTCGTTTCAGCAGTTAATTATGTTTACAATGCAAACAAACACGGTTTTGATAGTTTTCCTACTTCTTCAATAATTGTGATACCGTCGTTTCAGACAAAATAAGTTCGGATATTGTTCGAATTGATATTCTTACATTGTTTTTTAACTGACGATTCATAAATCAATAGTTAAAGCTGTTTTGTTGTTCGTTCGCTATAAGGTGGTTCCCGTTCCCGTAGGACTATCAAAAAATCCTTTCTTAGTGCTCGCCTACATCGTTAAGGATCCTGTATGCAAAATTTCAGCTTAATCGGTTCAGACGTTTGGGCTGTCCGTTGTCAGCCAGCGGTATTGTTTTATTATAGATTGTAAATTGAGGTAAGTAGACGATAAGAAGTTAATTTTAGAAGGAGAAAGTCCTCAAAGATGTTTTATTTTTAAAGGTACTGGTGATTTATTTTTAAAGGTACTGGTGATTTTTAAAGGTACATGACCTTTAACTAATTACCCTAGTAACCCAGCGGCAAACAACGGAACTAATTGAAACAACTTAACTAGCCTTTCTTCAAATCTTAAAGAGAGCCAATGCTAGAAATGAAAGGCAACACATGAAACAAACGTAAATTGCTTAGACATTTTGTATGGCAATATTATACATTGTCTTTATTAAAGGTAGCTTTTGATTTTTATTATTTATCGAAATATCATCTACATAACAGTTTCTTAGAGAAAACATTTCTCATGAAGAGGCAGCTACACAAAGCGATATTAACCCAACCCTCGTGATGAAGTGACTCAAGTTTCCAGACAAAAAAAACCGGGCCGTTAAGATAGCCGGAGAGTTCTCGAGTTATGTAACGTAACCGAGGAACAGTGGCAAACATTGTTTCTACCTAATTCGAGGCACACAATTTGCGAGTACACCCCCTACAGGACGTAAACCTCAGGTTTTATTATTTCTATCTGAGTTGGCAGCTCATTGCAAGATCACACTGGTTGCATACGAACGACTAGTAGATCAGGAACTTGGAGCCATCTCTTCTCATTTGTATTATTGCCTCGTTTTACTCGAGCTTCATTGTCTTTCGTTAATCTTTTTCTCTAAATGATGTAATCTTAAGAACGAATTAAGGTGGAACAATGAAACTCACATACTTATATATATATGTACGGGTTTTATGTGAAATCCAAACACATTTACACTTCCTCTTTTGGGCAGTCGTGTAAAAAGAACCGTCATTGTTTATGAAAGATATGAATAATAAATAATTTATTTTATGAATTAAATACCTATAATAATATTTCTTACACTCACACCAATCAACCTAGCCCCAAAGTAAGCACGGTAAGGCTTGTGTTATGGGATACTAGGGTAATGGATATAAATACATACAATTATTGATATGAAAGTATGTTTAGGTAGAAATATATAATAATATAAACGTCCCTGACTCGGGTACAAATGCTCGTATTCATCATAAAAACATTTGCGTAATAATTAACTAGTATTACAATTACATAGTTATTAGTATCAGTACCTAAGAATTATTGTTTCACAAAATACGTGCTACGTGATGATCACAAAAGAAGTTTATTCAAAATATAGGTTAAGTGATAGTTACTGTATAATAAAAGAGTATCAAAGTTTTCTTTATGTGCGACAGCGTTACATATTCCTATAATAATAATAATAATAATTAAATCCGTTTATACAACACCTGCATCTGTAGCACGTATTAAATTTCAAGTAGCCTCAATTTGAAAGAAAGCTATTAATGCCCGGAGGGAGCTAATGTTGTATGGAACTTCCCTTAGGCAATTCAAAATAAAAAAAAAATGAAAAAAAACTATTCAGTAGGTAACATCAAATTCTTACAAAAACACAGTATAATTTACTGAGATCTCCTTTTAAGTATTATTATACTTGTACCAAGAGATCTAGCTATTCCACATCGTACATTGCAATTGAGTTTAAAGAATAAACATTTGCTTGCATTTCTCGAGGTACAATAATAATTTAAGAATAATATCTAATGCTAATAACAAAAGTGTGTACGCGTGTGCGTGCGTAATTATGATAACGTTTAAACTTCGAACGCCAAAATGTCAACAAAACTTCTATCAAAAATACATGACTGTTCAAGGCATAACTTCCTGGTCCAAGGAGATATTAACTATAAAATTGACACTTCGAAAACTTCACTCTGAAAAATATAAACATGGCTGTATGTATCGGGGTCCCTAGCACCAAGAAAACAATTGAAATTGGAATTATGAGATATTTTGCACTCATTCAAATATAATGTAATCTACTATTATTGCTGTTTAACACACATTTATCATAATTTACAGTTACCAACACAAATTATAACTAATATAAATAAAACAAAAAACATTAGATGTAACATGTGTGCAGCAGCAACGGATCAAGGCTCAGTGCAGTTTTCGCTCAAAGCGAAAATCGTTGATTTTCAGCCATCAAAATCCTACTTTTTAAGTTTGTGTAATATCTTAATACTTTTGTTCTTGCAACGTATGTCTTTTTAAAATTAGTCGCTCGTCCGCCGTCGCCCTATGGAATACCAAGCTCCGCAAACTTTGTCAAAACTGCGACAAGATTACAAGCGGAACCTTGTCTTAGCACCTCCGTCGTAGAAAAGTTTCCCTTTCTAAATAAATTTCACGATAACTTCGAAAGGAAGGGTTCCAACTTGTTCACGGTCTCAGCGCATTTTATATGTTATGTTTGTTTTAACACAATTTTCCATTTGCAACAGGGTTGTTAATAATTGTTCGGTAACATACTTGGTTATTATATTTTTACTAACAAGAAAGATAAATTGAAGCTATGTGCTTTATTCAACTTCAAAAATGATAAAATCATCATCATAATACTATTATTTATACCTACTTACTGAGACCTTACACGTTGCTGATAAAGTGTATGCAGGAATTTCTAGGGTTGATTATCAATTCAATACGTACCTACTAAGTTTCCAATATGTTGCCACTGTAAACAGGCATTTTTTTGTTATTTTGTTAGTCCATAATAATCAAAACCAGATTAAGTAGAATATCTTAATATGCCACAGAAAAAATCTTCTTCACGATCCCAATAAAAATGGAACAAAAATAATATTATTCGGGCCCTTCGAATTCTAAATTAAGACAGATCGTTAACCATTTAAGAATCGGCAAAACAATGCAAATTCGTATTAGCGTCCCAAATTAAGGTTCCTTTGGGACGTTATCGATGACGGCGGGAGTCGTCCCTTCCGCTCCAGCCTTTGTCATAAATATTTAACATCGCTCCCCCGAGCACGGATAGCAGCCCAAGTGTTTGTTTGGCAATCTTTAAAAATTTAGGTGTGGCGAAATAAAGTATGTGGGAAACTGTTGTACAAACTTACGGAGAAAAAGGATATGTCTTTAACTAATATAAGTATGCTTTGTTTAGCTGTTTTAACAGGTAAAAATAGGCAATAGACTTTGATAATAAGAAGAGACTCTGGGAAAGGACGTATGTACTTAGCAGGCGTCACGTAAAAATGGTCTATAAAATAAATATTAGGAGAAGAAAACTTTTAAAAGACATCTGGAAAACTAACCGAAGACGAACCGTGGGACAAACACGAAGTAGCGTATATAAAAATACAACCAAAAGCAATAGTACCAGTATGAGTTGACATTTCATGTCGGTAAACAATCAATGAAGACAAGCGATAGTTTCCTATAAAGAATACCGAGGTATAGGTAGTATAAACTCATAGGTACTTTAAGTTTCAGCCTTTACGTTAAACGTAAAAGGTTATATTCTGCAGAAGTAAATTAAAATACATTAACTTCGTCTTCCATATTCATATGATACGTTAGTTACATCATACACCACCTGTATCTGCATCTGTAGCACGTATTAAATATCAAGTATTCTTAATTCGAAAGTAAGCTATTACTGCCCGGAGGGAGCTAATGTTGTATGGAACTTCCCTTGGGTAATTATAGTAACATTTAAAATTGGAACGGCAATATGCAACAAAAACTTCTATCAAATAAGTTTCGAAAATAAAACACGGCTGTTCAAGGCATAACTTCCTGGTCTAAGGAGGTTTTAACTATAAAATTGACACTTCAAAGAGACTATACCTATGAAAAAAATCGAAGTCGTGGCTATATGTATCGGGGTCCCTAGCACCAAGAAAACATTTGAAATTTGAATTATGTGATATTGCGCACTCATTCAAATATAATGTAATAGTACTTAACAGTAAAACATGGCAAAGCATCAAATTGTGAATGTGTGTAGTCTTGACTCTTGGTCACAGATATATTGAAAATCATCATTGCGTTGCCTACGGAACTAAATATCTAAAGAAAAAATCTGTGATTTTCTATCCTTTCGATATTTTAATCCGCGAATTGTAAAATTGTTGTCATTTATTTGTTTTATAATTTATAATTTCTTTTTTATTTACAGTCACGTCACTGTAGGCAAAGTAGGTATATAAAGTAGAGCATTTTCCTCGGGGATAAAAGTGTCTTAGCCTTGGGCAAACTTGAATCCTTCACTTCATTCAAGATTCAATATGCTGCCCGTGACATAAGACACTGCTTTATCTCCTTAGTTCATAATCTACTATCATCGTCCAGTGTTTAATTTATAAACTCGGTTTGTTTTCGAACACCTCGCGGAAACGGCCGCAATTTCTGAAGAACCATTTTAATTAAAACTGAAGAGCTATTCAAAGTAAACTTTTTACTTAGGGAGGGGATCGATCGATGGTCGTTAAGTGATCAAGTAAATATTTTCATATTCTATTTCATTGTCATTTGTTTTTATATGAATGTGTGAATTATGACATATGTTAGTGAATAAAATAAAGTTGTTTTTTTTTCAGATCATTCGATTGCGTGGAGATATTGAGACACGATGCCCTAATTTTACGTTTTTTAAATAAATGTAGAAAAAATACTGCTTTTATCTGCATCTACCTGCCAGTGTAAGTTATCGACCCAGCTTTTTTTTGCAATTCGCCCATACAAACAGACAGACTCTTCAATTATTTCGGTATTCCTCAGAATTTAACGACGTAAAATGCTGTCAATGCTCAGTTTTAGTAAACGAACATAATTTTCTTACACTGCTAATGATTCACTGAAATATTGCTTGTTTGAATCTATTCCAGCTACAAACACTAACCTTAATGCTATACACATTTGCCCCAGTTACTCAAGTATAAGCTAACGGCTCATAACTTTATTATTATACTTTGTACTCATGAATAGTGGAAAACTACACTTTTAGTATTTCATAACCTATAAAGAGCTCAAAAAGTACTATTGGATAAAAAGTATTCAATCTTCCTTATAAGAGACACAAAATAATTATTTTTATTATTGTTATTTTTCTTTAAATTATTTTACTATTTTTGGTACATACTATTTCAATCTTTTTATTTATATCGTACTCTAAACGCGATCGTTTGTTCAACTTTTAACGCAATACAGAACAGCGAAGTTCTAATGAGATTTTATGGAGAAACTTCACTCATTTAATCTAAAAGCAACGCTATATTGGACCCATGTATTGTACACGCCTTTGAGAAAATCACCCTTATTTTTCAGGGTTAAATTCTTCAAAAGAAAATATGGAACCCTTTTGGCTGGTTTCTACAAAGACGCGTGAATGTTTTAGGTTAAATTTAATATCAAAGACCTTCAATCTTCACGTTTAATATTATTGTTAAATTTTTATCTTGATAGTTTTACAATCCTTACGAAATAATATTATATTTTAATTCAATTGAACAAATGAAGCTATTAAATCAGCTCTTTTTAAATCACTCATCTTCGGTGACTAAATTAAAAGCAAGTTTACGTTGAACGAGACAAATGGCACCTGTCTCACCGCGGGCGAGTGAACAACTATGGGCTATTTTCTCGCTCAAGAAACAAACAAAAGATTACACATTCCGTGTAAATAAAAGAGATGCAAATATGAATAGTTCATCGCTGGCTGTTCACACCGCCCGGCGAGTACTCGCTTTACTATTTTGTAGCTGAGCGAGAAAGATTCACTTACCGAACGACACCGTGTTTCACCACGGGCGAGTAAAACTTGGCAGCCAGAGCAGTGTGACCAGATTCAGTATTTTAATAGGTATTATTTCAGTATATTTTCAAATATATTGTAGATTTTTTCGTTTTAATTTTAATGGGTATATTTGCCCTCTGTAAGTCAGTATATTTCAGTATTTTTAAGGTTCATCGCTATTTCCGTTCAGTTCTTAGGTACAGTCGTCATCAAATATTTTTACTCACGACGGTACGGAGACGGTATTTGCGTTTGGGGTGAGAGGATGTTTGTTTGTTTGTGCAAACTAATGTTGCCATATAACTCCAAAACTCCTAGTCCGATTTTGATGCGGTTTTCAGGGATGGGTTCTGGTTTGATTGGTGCATGTTTTTTTTTATGAACGACGGAGAGACTCTTAGCCTTCATCATACCTGATGATAAGTATTGATAAGGCCGAAGATGGAAGCGAGCCTCTCCCGGAATCCTCAATTACTGAGGAACTGGCTATCTTATCTCTAACTGCCGGAACACAACAATGCTGAAAACATTGTTGTATGGCGTCAGACTTAGATAAGATGGTGGTAGCTAGCCAGGCGGACTTACTACAAGTCCTACCACCAACCAAACTGAATACAATATGTACCCCCGCTGGGAATTGAACCCGGGACCTCTGGGTCTGATACCGGTGGTTGTTGTACCACTAGACTACAGAGGCGGTTAAATATTAAAATATTTTTAGATAGTTGTTACGGTGACAACTCACCAGGGGGTTCTGCAGGAAACATTTGTTTGTGCAAAACCAAAACTACTATTTTGATGCGGTTTTCAGTAATATTTTATTTTTATTTTATTTTCTTTGGGAAGTTTACAGCATCATTTACAAATTAGGTAAATAAGCAACACTTGAAAGCTAATTACAAGCTTCCACAGATAAAAATTGGTTTTATGTAGTACAATGTATTTAATACCAATGGTCTATTATTTTTTAAAAATAAAAAGTTCTTTTTTTACCCACGTTAGTTAAAACGCAATTGAAAAAGGAGAAAATAATTAAAACAACTGCCGACTTAAAAACAAATATCTAAAGAGAGAAAATAATCCATCGGGGGCTGACATCACTATTTTAAATATAAATATAAGTAGGTATAGCAATAAAATATCTCCAATTATTCATGTTTTCTTTTTATTATAACTGGGCAGTCATTTGACCACCATCATGTAACTGTAAAACTGCAAAACTAGTTAATTTAATGGCAGCTCCGGACGATTTATTATCTCTCGTTCTAGATGAATTCTTTATGGTGGCGGTAGTTCTAAATTATTTTAACCTTTTTCAATTACGTTTTAACTGTCTTGGATAAAAAAAAATTAATTTCCCCACTGCCGGGGCTTTGGCCTTCCTTATGGATGGGCTTTACGACTGCAATGAAGCTGGGACCAATGGCTTAACGTGGCTTCAGAAGCACGGAAGAGATTATTGGTTAATTATTGGGCACCCATCTTGTGACTGACCATTGTGAAAGTTAATCGGCACATCGGCTGGCACCAACTCGGGCGTATTTTTTAAATGGGTTTTTGGCATGGCCGTCATGACCCTTTTGTTCTTTTAGACTAGACAGGCCTCAGCAGGTAAAGTAGCTAATGGCGAAACGAAATTCACACATCAACACTGTCTAGGGATATTATATTAAATTCTTCATATCTCAAAACTATCTACAGTACCTAAAAAGTGTGTATGGAGGGAAAAACCCTAATTTGAATATTGCTGCAAAGCAAATAGAGCAAAGCTGGAACTCTAAGTGTTGGGCGAGAGTGAAGACCGACTTCTTGTTAACTTCTACTCCCAGTTTGGTCATTGACTAACAATAATTGGTGGTCAGATGAGTCTTTGAACCATTTCCATAGCCATTATATTGGGTTGTCTTCTGGCGATGTTTCATAGAAAACGGTCATGTCCAAGAGTGGTAACGCGTTTTCTGCCAGAATGCCGTTCCGCAACATCTATCGTGACACGATAACGTGGCCATAATCAAGAGATCTCGTTTTGGTGGGTTCGAAGGGTCAACTCAAGTCAGTCAACAACCATGCGTTAGATAATGCCAGCTTTCAACATGCCTGCAGCTCTAATTTGTTCTTAACTGGTTAAATGTTTACGTGGCATGATAAAAAACAAAAGAAATCTTTCAATTAAATTTAAAAAAAAATTAAGGCGATAATTTTTAATCAAGTAAATATACTAGAAAAAAGCAACTTGTCTCATGTCGCCCTGACGGGACTCGAACCCGCATCCTTGGGAATCCGGCCCAATGCACTGACCAATTATGCTACAGAGACCTACGAGAACACGTTGAAATTCTCTAGTATATTCACCTTTTTTCTACGCTGTTGGCCACCGTCGTTTCATCAATGAGAGAAATATCCTCGCATTTGAAAGAAACATCTTTACAGATGTTTGACTATCGATTAGATGTATTCTGTAAACCGCTTTTCGGTTTTTACACAAAAATAAAAAAAATGGATTAAGGGGGGCTCTCCATACATGCAACTGACACGGATTTTTTTTTTCATCAAACCTATACGTGTAAAGTATCTATAGATAGGTCTTTAAAAATTGCATTGAGGTTTCTAAAACGATTTTTTCTCAATGTCAACCGTTTGATAGATGTACACTTCCAAAGTGGTAAAATGTGTCCCCCCCCCCCCCCCCTCTAACTTTTGAAATAAGAGAGTGAAAAGGGGGCGGAACTTTTCGCATAATGTCGATTGTCCTAAAGTCGTTTGTCATACATCAATTGGCATAATCATCAAATAGCATAACATTAACACAAAATTTGTCCTTCCCATAACTTTTAAGTAGCATAACTGTCTAAAGGCATATTATTATGAAGCATAATAAATTAAATCCTTAATTTCATTTAGCATAATATTAGGCAGTCCTAAAATCCCTTAGCATAATTTTATTTGCCATAACTATAGAAAAACCTAATCTTATTTGGCATATTATAGATAGTCCTAAAATTTTTTTATGGTAAAAAAATGATACATAACAATTGCTATTATAGTTTTGTGTTAGGGTGTAGCAAAGGGGGTGCACTTAAAAAAAAATCAACTGATTTTGTATAGATCGGGGTCTTGTACAATTTTCTAGAATGAATTTTATAAAAATGCGAATATCTCGAAAACGGCGCGTCGTAGCTAAAATCTATATATAAAATATATATATATAAAATATATATAAATATATATATATATATATATATATATTATATGGATATATATGGAGATACTAAGGAGGAATCCGAGAGACATATAATTTTTTTCTCTCAAAAATTTTGGGAAAAAACAGAGAAGGGGAAGGACGGGGGGCTGCAGCAACAAACTGTAACAGACATTTCAGGTTAGGTTAGGTTAGAACTGTGACCAAAACGCCGCGCGAACCGAGCGAGCGAAGCGAGCGTGCCGCGGCAGCGGCCGGCGAAGCGCCAGAAAAAATAGTTTTTTAATTTATTTGCATACTAGTCAGTGACAGAAACGAATCGCCTAAAAACCGACTCCACGCAGTCTTGTATGCCCTACCCCTAGAGTGTAATTTCGCGCGTTGGCGCGGAGGGGCGAGGCGGCCCGCGTGCTGAGGAGCAGGTGGTTTGAAAGGTCGCCGCCGCGGCTGAGACAGGCCGGCGGAGCCGGCCAGCAAGCCGATGCTGCGGTGGTGACTGAAAGCCATCTCCGACGATAAGCTCGCGTGGGACCGCCAGAGCCCCGCAGCGCCGGAGCCGTGACAGAAATAATGCATGCTGCATGCCTGCTTGCATGCTGCTTGCCTGCTTGCATGCTGCATGCCTGCTTGCATGCTGCTTCATGCTGCTTCATGCTGCTTGCCTGTTTGCATGCTGCATGCCTGCTTGCATGCTGCACGCCTGCCTGCATACAGCAATTATGCTTTTAAAAAAATATTCGTAATTCTATTATTCCTTGTGATTTTATGTTATAAATTAATTATGCTTTAAACAAAATATGCGTTAAGATAATTATTCGTTGTGATCATTATGCTTTACATTAGTTATGCTTTTAAAAATTATGCTTAACGCTATTCTGCGTTTCAAAATTTATGCCTTTTAATACTTATGACAAACAATTTTAGCCTACACTATATTAGGGCTTTAAAAATTATGCGTCGCGATAATATGCAATATGATGATTATTGGTATTAAAATTATGGAACATGATATTATGACAATAAACATTATGCTTAAAATTACAGAGCCGAGTGAAAAATTTAAAAAAATATATATGCTGTAGATCTGTATGCTGTATGCTGCTGAACTTTCAATGAAAATTGGTTTGAACGAAATATGGTTGTCAGTCGAACCCATGGTCATGGGTTCGATTCCCATCTGAGAATTCACTTGTGGCCGAGTTAATTTTTTCCAATATTTTTCTATTTAAAATTTATTATAAGTATAAAAATAGCATTGAAAACTGCAAAAATTTTAAAAATCTTTAATTATTGGCTGTTGCATCTTAATCGATCGTTAAACACCTAAAAAATGTTTCTTTCGAATGCAAGGGTATTCCTGGCATTGATGTGACAACGCTGGCCTACAGCGCAGCGTATTAAAAATATTAAAGTACTGGAGAATAGCAACGGTGGTTCGCAAGTCTCGGTAGCTCGGCGGTTAGAGCATTGGACCGGATTTCCAAAGGTCATGGGTTCGATTCCCATCTGAGAATTCAATTGTGGCTGAGTTAATTTTTTCCAATATTTTTCTATTTAAAATTTATCATAAGTATAAAAATAGCATTGAAAAATGCAAAAATTCAAAAAATCATAAATTATTGGCTGTTGCATCTTAATCGATCGTTAAACACCTGAAAAGATGTTTCTTTCGAGTGCAAGGATATTCCTGGCATTGATGTGACAACGCTGGCCTACAGCGTATTAAAAATATAAAAGTATTGGAGAATTTCGACGGTGGTTCGCAAGTCGATATACACTTCCAAAGTGGTAAAATGCCACAGCCACTTTATTCCAAAACTATGAGGATAACACAGTTGAAACTTGGTCGGTAGATGTATTCTGTAAACCGCTTTACGGTTTTTACACAAAAATAAAAAAATATATGACTTAATATCTCCCATACATGGAACTGTAACTGAATTTTTTTTTTTATCAAACCTATACGTGTGGGATATCATTAGATAGATCTTTAAACATTACATTGAGGCTTCTAATTCTCAAAGTCAACCGTTTAAAAGTTATACACTTCCAAACTGGAAAAATGTGTGTCCCCCCCCCCCCCCACTCCTCTAACTTTTAAAATAAGAAAGTGAAAAATAAATAAAAAAATATGATGTAGATCTTTATAAAATTTTCAACGAAAATTGGTTTTAAACGAAATATATTTATTAGTTTCAGAGCTATAGCACATTTTCCAAAACCGCAAATATAACTATGGCACTCATACAAACACTATGAAAAACAAAGTTATTTTTGCAAACGAAAACTTTTAGTGGCATTTTGGCAATAATAATAATAGAAACTTTATTGCACACGATACAAAAACAAACGCATACAGAGAAAATGACAAAAAGAGGAACACACAATAGGCGGCCTTATTGCTACGTAGCAATCACTTCCAGGCAACCTTGGGTGAGAGACGAAACCCTTCATGTGCGAGTTCGACTTGCACTTGGCCGATTTTTTTTTTTTTAATAAAATATAGGTGACTAATTCATAATCTTCTCTATTAACACTCGCTGACAGTGACCGAGACACAATAGATGTTTAATTCTTATAACGTCTAAATAGCCGTTTACTGTCAATGAACGTGTTAAAAGGCGATAAGATGATAAGAAAGTAATTAAATGGTATAATCTTTTAAATATTCTCTTTAAAAAGTAAAAAATATACGAGACAAATTAATAACCTCTTCCTTATTTAGAAGTCGGCTGAAAATAGGTATACACTTTAGAAATCGGTCGGTTAAAAAGACCGCAATACCAACAATTTATTAAGTGTGAACAAAAAATTTTCTATGTTACATATATTATTATCTATGTTATATACTTATATTATTGTATGGGAAGTAAGTAATGGCAACCGATGTTCCGAATCTCACGCAAACAAAGTTGCGTGCACAGCTAGTTCATAATAAATGACATTCCTTGAACTCCGCTAATTGTATGTATGTACACTACACTAATTTATTACACAAGTATTACGATAGAACGTAACAATTAAGCAAAGTTGAAATTTTCCGTAATTACTCGTATATTCTTACACAAATGTTTCGTTACTTTATAGTAACTATGTTAATAAATAACATACGAGTATTATGACGTAAGAACTATTCCACCTGTTAAACCAGGATATTATACATTCAAAAAGTAACGGAATAAGGAACTTTGCAGTATGTAATCACAAACTGTAATTACAGTGTCAGGGCAAAGAGTAGTTAAGATAAAAACATAATACAAAACAAAAGCTTATAGCATAAACTTGTCACAACATAAGAAGAATACCAAACGTAATCCCACGGCAATTTGTCCAGTTTCCAAGGAGCTTTAGTGTAAAATATGTACAACAGCTTCAGGCACTCTGGCAAGAGGTATGAAAAACAGTCTACTTCCCCCAAATGCGGTCTATGAATCGTAGCCCCCATTAGCAGCTTCTCGGAGTACGCAAAGCCACAGCAATTTAGGTTTATATACGAAATTCAAGGAGCAACGTAACTGAAGGGAATTTCAAGTTGCACCGCATGAATTTTGCAACGGGTGCTAATCATGTATTATGTAACGAGCTGAAAACGAAGTTTGATTATAGGTAACGTTTTAAAGATCGAAATCGAAAACCTCAGTTGTCAAAGTTGTAACATTTTAAGTAGTTACAAAAATTTTGTGTATTCGGACCTATAAAAAATACTTAAGGTAATAAAATAAATGGAGGTAAGTAGTACCTACCCCAAATGAATCGTAGCCCCCATTAGCAGCTTCTCAGAGTACACAAAGCCACAGCAATTTAGCTCTTTATACGAAATTCAAGAAAGAGAGTAACTGAAGGGAATTTCATGTTGCATCGCGTGAATTTTGCAACTGGTGTTACCCAACCCTGTAATGTATTATGTACTTGCAACAAGCTGAAAACGAAATTTAATGTAACATTTTAAAGTTCGAAATGAAAAACCTCAGTTGACAAAGTTGTAGCTTTTTAAATAGTTACAGAAATATTGTATTGGGACTTTCAAAAATACTTTTGGTAATTACTAATTCTTGAGAATGATATTTATTGAAATACCCGAAAATCAACACAAAATGTTATATAAAGATATTTTGTAGTTTGTGTATAAAAAGATTAGTGAAAATTAAAACACACAACAACAAATAATTAGCATTATAACTTTTAAATTTTGCATTTTGCAATACTATTTTTATGTGATAAATATTAAACAAAAAAAAATACTACAAGAAAGCAACTTGACTCACGTCGCCCTGGCGGGATTCGAACCCGCATTCTTGGGAATCCGGCCCATGCACTAACCAATTATGCTACAGAGATCTATGAGGACACGTCGAATTTTTCTAGTATATTCCTTTCTACGGTGTTGGCCACCGTCGTTTCATCAATGAAAGAAATATCCTCGCATTCGATAGAACAACTAACTTTTTACAAATTATAACTTTTTTAGTTTTGCATTATCTCTGTAGCTCTGTAGCATTGTCTCTGTAGCATAATTAGTTATTGCATTGGGCCGAATTCCCAAGGATTCGAATCCCGTCAGGGCGACATAAGACAAGTTGTTTTTTTCTAGTATATTTTCTTGTTTAGTATTTATAAAATAATTAACATTTCTGATTAGATCAAAGTAATATTTAGTAATTTATTATAATTAAATAACACTAATAATAATTACTTCGTAAATATCGGCTATATCAATTTAGAACGAAAATAATTTGTCAACTGTCAGGCTGCCGGTTTTAATAACGCCCGCCCCTTGTCCAAAATTATTCTAATACCCAATTTCCCGTACATTCAGTAAACATATCGCAGAGAACCAGTGGCAGTGACATTCGATTTCTTTACTGGCAAGACTGTAAGACGAATAAGAAATTCTACACAAATAAATGTTCCGATACCAAGGGAAACCATCCATCTTGCTCGAGCAAAAGTCACACTGAGAAAATTGTTACTGCTTGCAGGGTATTATTTATTTAATGTTACTGTAGCTTTACCGAAAATGCAATTCTACTATATTCCGTTACAATCTAACTCTCTTTAAATTTTAAGTGTAGGTTCAATTTTTTTTGTCGCTAACGTGTGACAGGGCTCCTAGTCCGGCAGCACTACAGTCGCCGGGACGTCGGAACCGCCGCACTCATTTAATAATTAGGGAAACGAAAATAAAAGTATCGTTCACTGGCGACTTGTTTATTTTGTAGTAATAGATAATGGAAATAAGGAACTGAAACAATATAAAAATACAAAGATATAGCAAAAATCCTAGTTATAAATACTTAATCTAAATAATGAGTAAAAAAGTAGGTAGTTATGCTTACCCCGTGTGTCGGGTTCCTGATGCATATGTAAAATATATTATTTACACAACTTTAGATAAAAAATGTTAGTAGTTTGTTATGTAGCGTTTAGCTTGCTGGTTTCTGTAAGATTACGTCAAAATGAGCTAAACAGGAATCGTGGAACGGAGAAAATTTGAATTTAGACAGAACAGATAAAAATATAATTTGATTACCATAGAGTGAAACTACGGAGTTTCCAGCCATTATAGAGGTTTCATCCATCCATAAGGCTAGAACGAAATGGCATCGTTACAAACGTATTATATGGATGCATAAAATACGCATGCACGTAAGCTGCGTTTCTTGTTTCATTCCAACTTGTTTGCGTGCACTTCACGAAGCTCAATACAATGCACTCTACGCACGCGGTACACGGTATCCATGAATATTTTATAAGATTCAGTGAACACAGAATACAGCCTCAGGCTAACAGTGTGTGCATATCATCTAAATGTAATATATGGATATCATCATGCACAATGCGTGCAGCAAAAGTCAGCATAACTGTGATATAAATAATGAAAATAAATGCAAAAAATGCCACCATGTCGTATGATGTGACACGTTAAGATGGCAGCCGCTAGGGGGCTATAATAATGATATTTTATACAAGATGCGTTGCCAGCTTCTACACGCAGTCTTGGCAGTATGTGGCGCTACACCTTCGAATCCCGCCAACCGGACGTCATAAAAATTCGCAAATATTTTGCGTAAATCATGTCTTACTGCTTCTTTAGCTAGACGGTGTAAAAATAGTAACGGTTCAATTAGAGAACGGAAACATATTTAATTTCACAGGTAAGTACCTACTTATTGTAATTGAAAATTATTATTTCGTATTTTTCTAAGAGTGAAATTTGAAAAGTGACGTTTTGGTGAGAAAGAGCGATATGCACTCCGTTTGGTGTGGGAGTGAAAGAGTTGAATATGGCGGCCGGTGTCGCGGCGCCACCGCGCATGCGTAAGGACAAAATAGGGGAGGCTGGACACAGGGTTGCCAACCATAAACTTTGAATTTGCGGGAAATCATGATGTTAAATGCGGCACTTCAAAAAGCGGAATCCAACAAATTTTGTAAAAAATAAAAAAACTTCAAGTTTTTCATTGCAAACATCTCCAACAGGCTTATTTTTTACTTTATGAAGTTTTTTATTTCACTATTTTTAAAGTTATCATTAGAAACAGCCATACTTACTCATACTAAAATCGGCCCATTAACGAAGGTGTCATCTGTGCCAAAACAACAGTTTTGTTTTCAATATTTCCTAAAATAATCTGAACCGATTTTTAAATTTCATAAAATTTGGGACCAACTTGGGGACAATACTGATTTAAGAATAGTTCATAAGGACACAGCAAATTATCCTACGTCGTAGAGTACACGAAATATGCTAGTTTATAACGAGTAGATTAGAATGGCCTATTAGATGCACAAAATTATGGTCTGCCAACGGGCAACCTGGCTGGCAGATTCAGTACCTACAGTCGAAGAGAAAAATGATCATGTTTCGCCGGAATCTACATCATAAAGTAACCGAATGAAATCTTTTAGTAGCAATAGAAGTTACTTTTAAAATTAATAATAATGGTGACTGAAGGTGAAAACGCGCCTCTCCCGAAATCCTCATCCACTGAGGAACTGCCTATCTTATCTCTACCTGTCAGAAAATAACAATGTTGAAAACATTGTCGTTACGACATCAGACTTATAATAAGATGGTGGTAGCTAGCCAGGCGAACTTACATACAACAAGTCCCACCACCTACCAAAATACTTCGGTTTTAATCCTTAAAAATTGCTTTGTTCAATGATCAGTGCACGCTAAAAGATTAGTGATAATTGGTTGTTGATGATTAGTTTGAGATGTTTTTAAAAGATAATAATTTTTGAGATTTGACAGTTTTAAGAATTATCCCGAAAAGCGGGATATTTAGCGTTTGATGATTAGTTTGAGATGTTTTTAAAAGAGAATAATTTTTGAGATTTGACAGTTTTAAGAATTATCCCGAAAAGCGGGATATTTAGCGTCCCGCCCGCTCGCCCTTGAGATCGGGACATCCCGCATATTGCGGGACGGTTGGCAACCCTAGCTGGACAGTAATGATATCTATTTATCTCTTTATAACGACAGGTATTCCGAATGTTAACGTTGGATTTTCTCCCTTTCTTGATGTATTATGTTAGTGTGTGTAGATATCGTATCTTTTCGTTGTTTTTAATCGCCATGTCTTTAGTAATAATATGTCATTGGACTACAAAGAATTATTAGAGTTTTTAAATTGCAGCCTCTAAAGTAGGCTTTTGAAATAGAAGGAACTCGCATTTATTTTGTAGCATTGGAGTACCGGGTTACGGGCCTTCTGAACAGTAAGTGCTGTGGAGTAATTATCTCCTGAAAGCATGCGCTACTAAATGAATACCTTAAAAATGTATGTCACTATAGCATGTAAATGAAGCTGTTTTTTATTCCTAATCTAGGCATTAGTCGCATTTTTCGTCCTGGTTATAAATTTATTGTACTTATAGGTTTTTGAATCTATTGTGTACATTTGATCAAATAATCTACATTAAGGATTTTGTATATGGCATTAGCTGATAGTATAATTGGATATGGCTTAAGTAGTTACGGCAGAACTTTCAAAACACATTTGCAGAAAGTTATTAAACTACAACACAAGTTATTGCGTCTAATAGTTCCAACTAAGATTCAAATCAAATTAAAGGAAAGCGAGACTGGCTTATTTGAGCATTGTAAGGTATTAACGGTTTACGAGAAAACTAAGTCGTCCATCCTAGTCGATGAACATTGCAATTGTCTTAATTTAGTCACTTACACGCGTCCGTCAAACTTAAGAAAATTACATAATAAAAAGTTCAAAATACCTACATTTAGATATTTCTACGGGAGACGAAATTGGAAATGTTTGTTACCGGAGTTGCTTAACGAAATGAGTGACGATTTTGTTTGGAACTACATAGAAAAGAATAATTTTAAAGCAGTTGTTAAGAAATACTTTTCGGATAATATAATTAACAAGTAGCAAGTCATATAATGAATGTGCAAAAATCACATGATTGTAACTATAATTTTTAGTGCTTAAAAAAAATAATCTTTTAATCATTATTTCTTTTCTAAATACAAAATGTGTTTCTTAGTAAGTTAAAATACTAAAAAAAAACATGTACTTGTATTTTTTATTTTTTACTTTTTCTAACAATTTACTAACATTTTAAAGTTGTATTTGCTGAACTCCTCCGCCACAGTTAAAGCCGAAACGGCTTTTGTAGCGGTGTGTAATTGAAATATCATGTCTTTTGTAATACTTTTGGTCAATAAATGAAAAAAAAATAACCTATTGTCGGAAATTTCAAGGATTTGTTAAATAAAGTTTGGAAGGAAGAGTGTTTTCTAAATCTTTGAAAACTGTTAATAATAATCTTATCGCCGTATCAAAATTTCACAAGCTATGAAGATACATGAAAGACTTTGAAGCGCTCGTGGGCGCGCTTGACAGAGTGATCGTAACCGATCACGTTTGTTAAGCAACGTTCAGTCCGGTCAGGTGTCGGGTGGTTGACCGTAAAACGGCTTTACAACTGAGCGCTACCGTGCTTCGGAGGGCACGTTAAACCGACGGTCCCGACTGTTGTCATCTGATAACAGTCGTTAAGCCAAGTCAGAGGCCTTATAGGCGGCTTGATAAACTCTGATATAAGAGGTGGCCACTAATCCTCATACGATATGAGAAAGAGACATGGAAGACGGCAACGGCAGCCAACCAACATATTATTATTATTGTTGTCGTCTAATTAAAACCGAAATCACGTTTTCATCCATCCGTTCGTCTGTCGTAGGCTTTGTTCAGAAGGATAGCAATAGTAAACGTAATACTTGTTAATGTGGCGTAGATCACACAATACCGTCGGGTTAGGTCGTCAGAGCTGTGTGACGTATTCCATACTAATTACTGAGTCATTTATACTAGTGCTGGCCTAGCACAACATCACGTCGTCTCTTATTTGTCGTACTGAACTGAGTCAGACACAATATATAACTAAAATAGTATCTAGTCACCAAACACCCTTCTATTTCTAGGAAACCTACCTACATCCAATATTTTCACGATTACAAAATTACAATAATGATAAAAAAGAAAAAAGTTTATAGACATCTTCCAACACATCAACTACAATAGTATTTCTCGAGGCATTTTGTTAATTCAATATCTCATTTATTCGTTTATAACTTTTTTTGTACTATTATTTTGAACACTCTTAACATTTCCGTCTATTTCACGCAACATTCATTCTGATGTTTCTCCACACACAAATGGGCCTATATCGTAAAATTAATAACGTCGAATTCGAATACGACAATCTCACTCAAATTCGTTACAAAGGAGTTTCAGTAGCGCTTCCTCTTTACAATCCCAGAGTAACACTAACAAAGCGAGCAAATGACTGCTAATTGTCCGATGCGATGGTGCCGTGACGCCCCGGGAAACGCAATTAGTATCGACCCCTGTAATTAAGTAAGGTCTGCTTCCGACCGTCCACACGTACTGGCGAAATATGAATCGATTTCTGCAATATCGACTTTTTTAACGTAGTGATTCAGTCATTTCTGCAATTGAGTATGCATCGACCCAAAAATTAGATAAGGTCTGCTTTCAACCGTACACACGTACTGTCGTAATATGAACCGTTTCGGATGAATCGATTTCTACAATAACAATATTATTACGTAGTGATTCAGTATTTCTGCCCTGTAAAATTACAGTAAGGTCTGCTTTCGACCGTTGACACGTACTTACATAATTTGAACCGATTCGTATGAATCCATTTTTGCAATAACATTTTTTTTAACGTAGTCATTCAGTAATTTCTACATTATAGTATGTAGCGTCCCCTGTAATTAAGTAAGGTCTGCTTCCGAGCGTCTACACGTAATGGCGTAAAATATGAACCGATTCAGATGAATCGATATCTGCAATAACGATTTTTTAACGTTACAACGTAGTGATTCAATAATTTCTGCCAAAAGGTAAAGTAGACGGATTTTTTTTAAATTGACGACGTTACCTGATCCGATTCAGATAAATCGATTTCGGCTATCATGTTTTTTTAATGAAACAGCATAGTAATTCAGCAATATTTAAAAAAATAATAATGCAAAGAGATGTATCGCTGTTTGGAGCAGGGGTACTAAACCCGCCTTCTGCGTCAGAGTTCCCGGGTTCGATCCCCGGACAAGACAAATATTTGTGTGCATGAACATGTCTATTTGTCTTGGTCTGGGTGTTTATTAGGTTTATCATGTATTTACAAAAAAAAACGTATATAAGTATGTTTATCCGTTATCTAGTATCCATAACACAAGTTCTTCATAAAACTTAATGTGGGTACTAGATAATTGGTGTGATTGTATGCAATTATTTATTTATTTTTATTTTCATGAATCGACACAAATCTTTTGATCAAAAATTTCGAAAGCACTATTCATTACTAACTTTAAATATGAAATACTAATATTCTTTAACCTCGTAAAACGAACTTTGACCTTAAGTGTTTATGAATTCTATGCGGTTCCTTTTGATAATCAAAATTAACAAAGTCCTTATATTTCCGCCATATCATGAATCATTCACTTACTCATAAAAATGTTGAAGTAAATCATAAGCCGAGGTCCGAGGTAGCTAATAATAGTTCTACTTATTCAGATAGAGGCTAAACGTAATTAGGATGAGATCCAAGCACAGTGTTCCCCTATAATGATATTACCTTCTTTGATTAAGAAAAGCTGATTATGTTTTTTCGTACCAACTAGTTACAAGTAGGAATTACGGAGATTGAAATAACTACTTACGCTTAACTAACTAGATAATAATAATATTTATTCGTTGGATAAATTTCAAATCATTTTTTATAATGGTAAAGATGTAACCTTAAGCTAAAAATTTAAAAATTAGGAAGAGGTCCACCTTTTCAGAGGCTGTGGTCATGAGTTGACTATGACCACATCCCCTGAAAAGGCGCTAAAACATCAGGATATCCTAAAAACTACAAAATAATACAAAACTTCGAAACCTAATATTAATTAATAAAAGCGCGATTAGACCAGATGGTCTTAAAAGGCCCTTGGCTTAAGAGTTAAGTATATTGTTAAGGCAAAAAAAACTTACTAAAACAATTTCCATAGAAAATAGACAAATAAATGATTTATCAGGGACGTACTCGTACATCTTAAGTTTTGGCGTGCACTGTTCATTGAAATAAAACAACTTTTCCGGATATTAGACGCGCTATATTTCACGAATTAAGATCTAATTGTCCGTATTTTTAGTTTTTTTCCAGGGGATCTAAAAAGGTGAAGTGACCTTTCTAGATCTTCTGGAAAAATTGCTTTATTCAAGGAACAGGATTTCCTTTCGTTATCCAATGTTCGTTTCGATTATGCTAATGCAATAAATATTATGTAAAATTAAATTAGAAAACAATTTTGTTTCCATTTCCTCAGACTTAAGGTTGAAATTAGCAGAAAAAGATGGGTTACTTACATAAATAACGCCAGATTTACGGACAGCTGAATATTACACAACTATCTCTCTTAACTTAATGAAGACAAATGCGGTCGAGTTCATGTGAAAGCTCTCGCTTGTATTTTATACGATGTTATAACAATCTCGTCCTAAATGTATACCGGAATCATAAGGGGAAGGTATTTCAAAATTTTGGAATAATCTCTCCTTGTAATGCAATTTACATACTTAATTTAGTTTAAGGAGGTAAACGGTATATTCCGGTGTATAGTACCTACTAGAAGTATAGCTTCTCAGTTGTATTTTGTTATTATTATAGTAATTGTTTGTGTTGTTTATAAACTTTAAGCACGTGTGTTATTATCAGAACCAACGAAGGTATCGTCACGTCATCAGCCATTTTTTAATGTACCTACTGCTGGGGCACTGGCTTTTCCTATGGGTGGATAAGGAGAATGGGCCATAACCCACCACGCAAGCCCAATGCGTATTGGTGGGTTTTAACGACTGCAAATGCAAATGCAGCCGGGACCAACGGCTTAGCATGTCTTTCAAAGCACGGAGGAGCTCGAGATAGTAATTTTGGGTCACCCAAACCGTGACCGACCATTGCGAAGGTTGCTTAACCTTAACAACCGCAGGCCGAGCGCGCGTTCCACTGCGCCAAGGTATAATTCATACAAATACAATAGAAAGAACACCTAGACGTGCAACCAACACTAATGGTTATCACATAAATGTAGTCTGGTGGGGATAGAACCCACGACCATAGCTCGTGATCGTACCACCGCGTCTTGAGGCTCGTCATTTGACTTGTATAAATTTTGCACTTCTAAAATTCATCCTTATGATATTATAATTTTACTGTGTATCCTACTTTTTTATGAACAGCCGGGAGACTCTTAGTCTTCATCATACCAGATGTTAAGTATTGATAAGGCTGAAGATGGAAGCGAGCCTCTCCCGGAATCCTCAAACACTGAGGAACTGGCTATCTAATTTCTGGCTGCCGGAATACAACAATGCTGAAAACATTGTTGTTATGGCGTCAGACTTGGATAAGAAGGTGGTAGCTAGCCAGGCGAACTTACATCAAATCTTACCACCAACCAAGACTTCCCACTAATATTATATCTAATGTGAATGTTTAGATGGAAATAGAACCTAAATTATGTTATGATATTTTCTTATGAACCAAAAACTACGCGTGGAAAAACGGGGGTTCCTTTTAATTGAAATAAAGATTGATAAAAAATATTCATAACTAGAACGATTTGCAGCTTGCGTTATTATGTGTTTACAGGAAAACTGAGCAGCAAAAGCAAATCGGTTCCTGAGAACCATAACGTGGCATCCACATAGGTAATTTCCATTCATAAATATTAAAAGATCCAACCCCGCTATGTCCCATATCCCGTAAGTTTTGTTCCCGGTTAAAACGGATCGATACTGTTGCAACTTTCCCGGCACGTCCCATGTAACTTCTGTAGTCGAAATCAAAGTATATATTGGCAATATTCCATGAAGCGACGCTTGCCCACTGGGAAATATCCTTCATACATATTGTTTGCAGTCTTTGAAAATCTATAAATTGCACTGTAGAAGCTGTTTGTATAAGATTTGTTTGTCTAGAAAATAAATTTTGATTCGGGGAACAAATAACGAATAAATAGACCTGGGAATAGATTCGTGTAAGTACACAAACATGATATTACGTACAGAAAACAAATCATAATGAGATCTTTAAGAATCATTTTCACTCCTTTGATTGCATGCTTTGATTATATGCCGTTTATAACAAACTAAGAATTCAAATTTAGTTAGTTTTTCAGTCGTTTTGGCACCTTTGAAGAAGACAACGGGGTATTTTCAAGACACTACTTACATAAAAAAGTTTTTACACAAATATCTTTAACGCAATCGTGTAACCAAAAACTTGTGGCACGTATAATCTCTTTTATGTTATCGGAACCATCCTGGCGAAGGTGTCATTATGATCCTGTCCTATCTCCCTTATTACATTTATTTTACGGTATAAAGTCAACCCTTTCACCCGTACTTTGCTTTGAAAGAATAAGCGCGTTTCCACTATATACAGCCGATAAAAAGCCGTTCTTACATCCTGGCATGTGAACATCTAAATAGAGTTAAGCATATGAATTACTGCTTTGAGTGTCTGGGAACTCGGAAACAAATAGGTCCCGAACGCCCAGACCAAACATTAATTAAAGCTTATACTTCGAAAGGCTGGGGTTGGAACCCATCACCACCAAGAGATGGTAATACCTAGAATGTAATACTGGTGTAAACCGGTGCGAGCCAGTTGGCTTTCAGCGCACTAGTCAGCCTGGCTGAGGCAGCTAGTCGAACATATGACGGTGTATGGGCTTAAGCTAAGAAGCTTCTAGTTGCGGCAGTCAAAATGTCTATTGGCTGCTATAATATTTTGGCTGCCTATTGCGCGATGAGTATTAGGGAAAGTTCACCCTTCTCGGAGGTAGTGAGTTGCAACCAACTAAAAAAACTAAACCTACACCAAACACAAACGATAGTCGATTTAAAAAATCAAATTGTGAAAGTAGTATTCGTTAGTCAGTTGCAAACGACAAGATTGTTGCGATAAGACGGTAATTGGCGTCAAGATCTTCTGAGAACAGGCAGGTACGATAAAAATATCTCCAAGCTATAGTGGATACGAGCACCAACCCTGCCGTATCAACCAATAAAATCCAACTAGGGCTCGCAATTAACCTTACCCTGTCAAATATCCCTGGATTAAATTTACTTTATCTGTTGACACCAGAAACGTTTGGTCCAATGGAATAAACCTGCAAAAGTATTTTTTGGGAAAAAATCTTAAATTTACATTTATGTCCTTTTAAATTTTCATAGTTACATCAAACGAATTTAATCTACTTTTAACGCTCATTAGTATTACCAAGTATGTACATGATTAATAAGTCTAGGGTTAGCCTTGTCCTTTTATGATTTGATAAACTTATTTGATACACAGCCTAAGTTTCCTTAAGAAACGCAGATTTAAAGACTACATTTGCTCAACAATTGTGGCAGGTAGGTAACCTCAATGCAAACCTCCCCTCGCTGGTTACTCTCGCCTGGCCTTAGAAAAGTTTCATATTGATTTTCTCCCCAATTCATTGCGAACGTCCCGCTGACCAATCAGCGAAACAGGCTGCTCTTGTCACACTTATCGACAGTTTATTTTCGATAATGAAGTTCACTCGACACTATTAGTAGATTACGGTAAGATAATGGAGTGAAGCAACTCATTTTATGCCGGGTTTTGACGATATAGTTGACTCGTAAGTGTGTACTGTGTTGTCTCCATCTTTGTGTAATATGATGGAGGTTGACACGTGGACTATGTATGTCGTACACGGGTATGTTCAGAGACTTACCAATTAGCAAAACAGTGGCTGATCTTGTCATACTTATCGACAGTTTATTTTCGATTATGAAGTAGGTACACTTAAAATTAGTAGTAAACTTTAATAGTTTAAAAGGGTTAAAAATTGCCATTTTGTGCCGATTGTTGACGATTAGAGTTGACTCGTGAGAGTATTCATTTTAAGCCGGATTTTGAATGAACTAAGTAAGTAGTCTCCATCCTAGTGTAACACGTCGACTATGATTGTAAACACAAACATTTTCAGAGACTGACTAATCAACGCAACAGCTGAAGCTCTTGTCACACTTATCGTCGGTTTATTTTCGATAATGAAGTACACTTAAAATAAGTAGTAGATCAGGATAATATTAAGGAAGGCGCAGTAGTTTGCACGCTCGGCCTGCGATTGTTGAGGTTAAGCTACTTTCGTAATGGTCGGTTACGGGATGGGTGACCCAAAATTTACTATCTCAAGCTCCTCCGAGCTTTGGAAAGCACGTTAAGCCTTGGTCCCGGCTGCACATTTACAGTAGTTAAAACCCACCAACCCGCATTGGGCCCGCGTGGTAGGTCATGGCCCATACTCCTTATCCATCCATAAGAAAGGCCAGTACCGCAGCAGTGGGGACATTAAAATGCCAGATGACTTGACGTGACAGGATAAGATTAAGGATTGAACCAGCTTATTTTAAGTCGGGTTTTTGAATCATTGTAGACTCATAATGAGTGTACTATGTTGTCTCCATCCTAGTGTACTATGATAGGCGCTTACACGTCGACTATGATTGTAAGCACATACATGTTCAGAGCCTTTGACCAATCAGCGAAACAGAGACTGCTCTTGTCACACTTATCGACAATTTTTAATAATGAAGTACACTTATCACACTCTTGAAAGATTCCACCTTATAGTCTTCATCCTAGTGTACTATGATAGGGGTTTACATAATCCTCTTACGTGAGGAAATAAAACCCACGTGCAAATGGTCAACATGCTGTTGACTGTATATTATTGTGCGAATAACATTATATGAAGACGAAATCGTCACATTTTTATCCATTGGCTTAAAAAGCAATCGGAAATATCCATATTTCGGCACAAAAATAAAAACCATAAGTATTTTCACCGCTTATAAGCCAAAAATTTATAAATCAAATAGGTATGAATCTGTGACCGAAAGATGGTATTTATTATTCATAACAAAATTCGCGGAACAAAGCCCGCCGCGTCGGACCGCCCGCCTTTTCCTATAATTTCGTTTTATCTGCAGCTATTTAAATAATGATAAACATTTCGATTCTTTTGTCGCGAGCTTTGACAACAAATATTTTCTCGAAATTGAGATCTACTGCTACACACAAGGGGGCTTACCGCCATCTCTTAGCGCAGTATTGTTTAATTCTTACCATGCTATTATATAATAACTACGAGTAAGCTTATTCTTTGAGTGTCAAAATGTAACTTCAATAAATACAAAAGACAAACAAAACGTATATGGCATGATGTTTTCTGTTTATCATAACATTATAATTATATATATTTTTAATTAACCATTCGAAACAGTTTCTAATACAGGTGTTATTTTTTTTACAGACAGACTGGTTATTTCTTTACGCGATAGGGCTACTACCAACAAATAAAGACAACTTGAATTATTACACTTATCGAAGTAGGTGCAACCTAATTCTGTACCCAGCTTCTACTTATCATTCTTTACGTCCTAACTAAGCAACAATCAAATTTCCTTCAATCACCGAAGCCATTAGGCTCCGTTGTTATTCCAGTTGGTGCGTCTACGCAAATCACTTGCCGCCGATAGTCGGCGGTAAACTTGGTAATTGTATTAACGTCATGTTTTCATTTCGCCTGTTCCCGAGGCCTGGCGTACGCCCCTGGAATACTGATCCTTGTAAGGGCGACCCTTATCTCATGTGGAAATTTGCTATTCGCCTGTAAGCAGAATGCTTCTGAAATTGAATTCAGCTGGTGATGTAAAATCAATGCTGATTATTTTGCCCTTTCTTTGATCGGAGTTATCAGCCTACTGAACCCAAGGTTTGAGGCAAACTTCTTAACACTCCAACACGCCAGATACTTCAATTTTAAATTAAAATTGAATACTAGAAAGTAACAAATAGTACATATCTACTTAAACGTAATACTAAGTTGGATTAGTTCAAGAGTTTTAATCTAATTCTTGCTTAAGAATTTAGCTGTACATTTGTGTAATTATTACACTCGCTAGTAACGGTGCTAGAAATTTCTGGATTTTGAACTGGCTGAAGAACCAGAAGTAGATAATATTGGCTTTTTTAAGGTAAAGGAAAATTTTAAAAATAAAACAAAACTGAAAATCCTCCTTATAACCTACTGATATGTAATAATTTCGCAGAAATGGTTCAACCTTATTTTATGTTTCCTTGTCGTCACTCACGTCACACTTCACGTATCGTTGCGTTTGCACTTTCACTGATCCCGAATTTTCCTAAAAGAATAATAGTACTCTTTTCCACGCATACTAAAATCATTACAAAATATGGATGAAAACACTCAAAATAAAGTAGAAAAAGACATAGCTAAACAAAAAAAGAATTAATGAATATTTTATAGAAAGTTTTAGATACATTACCTATATATTTTTTTATTAATTACTTTCTTTTGATTTTTCATATTCCCATGACTTGCTTTGACTAGTTCACTGGTAACGTCCGTGGAGGTTTATGGCGCTGTATGCTGAAATACAGACTTAGCCTAGTTCGGCAGCAGAGGCTTATAAATATTAATATTTGTACACAATATGTCCGAGTTCTAAGTTGGTTATTATTTGTAAAAATATATAACTTTTTTTGGTCAATAAACATTATCTTATCTTATCTTATTAAAAGTGAACCCAACTAATGAAATTAACATACTTAACATGCAAATTCTTACCTCTTTCATGAAGCAAAATGATAAAACAGCCTTTTTCGATAATATGAAACGTCTTGTAATTTAAGGGTTCTGTGTACTCAGTATAAACATCGTTCCAATATTTATGATCGTCCCTCTAACCCAATTTAACCGAATAATAGATGTTGATTACGGACGCCAAGTCTACCCACGCACAGTAAGGTAATTAAATATAGGATCAAAAAAGGGAAATCTTGTAACAAAAAACCGACATCATTCGAAGTTAGGTTTGGTTAGTGGTAATTAGAATGTCCATTAGTGTCAGATTAAAGAATTAATAATGTTGTGAATATCAGAGCTGAGAAAGATATTCAGGCTACTGTAGCTTCACGTTATTGCATATCGCTTACTCGCTTCGTAGGATGTCTCTATTTTCCGACTTCAAAAAAAGGAGGAGGTTCTCAAGTCGTCTGTATATTATTTTTTATGTATGTTTTAATATAACGTCGGCAGTTGTCAACCGATTTGGCTTGTAATTTTTTTTATAATCCTGAAAAATATCAATTACGTTTTGGCAAGTAATCGTTACCTAGATGACAACATTGTTGTGTATGGGCTGATATTTAGTGTATGTAACGGGACATCATGTAACTAATAATTGTTAAATAAAACCATTTTTTAAAAGAACTGACTTCAAACATTAAAAAAATAAAACTTTTGGAGCCGGTGCCAGCCATTCTACATTGCACTTCTATTAACCATTTTTTTTTTTTTGCCTTGTCTGGCACCGACAATGTAGTTGAATTATTTTTTGTAAAATATACCTTAAATGATACGTAATATCCTCATTTCGAACTCCAAGACAGCAATTGGTAATTCGAATGTTAAGTATATTTTTCAAAAACATAAAAAAATATTTTTTTGAATGATGAAACTAATTAAAAAATTCTAAATGAAAATATTTTCAAAATTCCTTACTTGGGGTTTGATGTGAAGATATTTTGTATCATTTGAGCCATATTTTACAAAAAAATATTCAAACGTATCGTATCTCGGCTGGAGGAGCCCAAACATGGTATGTTTTGAAAATTATTTTAATTGTTATTAAAAATATATGACTGAAAAATAATAATTTGATACATTTTTGGAATTGGCATAAAAAGCCCTTTCATTTGATACCACACACGATAAGTTTTAGAACAAAAAGTTTTTCCATACAAGAAAAATATGACGTCATTACTTATCTCCTATTAATTTTAATTTTATGGTGCAACGGGTCAAACCGATTAAAATGGCCTAAGGATCAATCGTACCGAGTCCCATGCTTTAACACCATTTGCAGGATTTCATTAAAGGTGATGTTCGATTTTGGGCGCTTATTTTCCTACAGTTTTGAAGTGACGCTTTTTTGATAGATCTACATTATAAGACAATGTTTTCAAAAATAATCAATATATAAATGGGCCCTAAGATAAATAAAAAAGAAACATTAAGAACTTGAAGTATTGTTTTGTTTTAAAAAGCTTTTTTTTACGATTTCTAATGAATGATCTAATTATTTATTTTCTTTTTCCGAGTTTATATTTTAAGGTTTTAATACAGTTTGTTGAGTTCAGAAAATTAAACCAAGTGGCTGCCGACTGTACTGGGTAGTTCCTTTGCATTATAATAAAATAAAACCTTCAAAGTCACACGAATTGACATAAGTCATATGTCACTCACTGTCAGTGCCTCGTCATAAGCATAGCCTTCTCTAACTAACCTATGAAATAGTGGGATTCAGCTGCGTGCTGACTGTTCACGTCACTCAATGTGACAAATGAGAATCGAAATTGTCAAAGTAGAAAAAGTGTTGGGTTGCTGTTTTATTAACTTTAATTATCTGGCTTGTTTATTAAAAATAAAATGTTTGGGCCTTTTTTAGCATATTGATACATGAAAAGGTTCCTTATTTTGTCCCCTTTGCATATAATATAGTTTCATCACTGTAGGACTTAGGGAGCCCAGCCTCCATACAAAAATGGAACATATAGATCCTTTCGGAGTGTACCGCTAGGACTATTAAAACATCATTCTGTCCCTTTAAACTTCAAACAAACGACTGAAATTAAATTAGGAAGGTACATGAAAAGGACGTTTAGCGGTAATCGGTCGGTTATTCAGTTGGTGTACTCGGGTCTAAGAAAGGTATCCTTGATCCTATATTGAAACTAAGTAAGTCAACTGTAATAAATCATGGGAAGTTTCACAACATAAGGAAATACAAGGAAATTTTAAGGGTGAATACTGTCATTTATATTTTTAACATTTATAAAAATATGTGTTCGGAACATCAAACCACTAATCGTCACATATTGGTGATGATATTGCTTAGATAGGAAAGTGCAATATAACTTTTAAGTCTTATATATATTTAAAATTATATAGTTAAAATATAAAATTATATATTTTAACTTATATATTTCAAAAAAGAAAAATGAAATACGGCTAGTGTCATAGTACCTATTATCGGATTGAATACAGTTCAGTTTGTCGAAGAAATTTCTTATCTCTAATTCCCTGGAACAAACTAGTAAGCCGGATAGGAAGATAAGCGAAGTTTAATGTTTATGTAAGTCTGCTTTTATAGAAGAATTCTTAAAAATATAATCCTCTTTAGCTTTAAAAATAAAATCAAGCCTAGACTCGCTTTTTAAATAACCTTCATCAACTGATTAAGTTATTTTCCTAACTATTTTATTAAGTAATAACTAAAATTATACAACTAATAAATAATTATACTATTTTAACAAGAAAAGGAAATTTCATTATCATACAGGATGTAAACCGCCGTTTCAGTTGTTTAAAGATACCACAAAAGAGGAATGCTGACCTAAAATACGTTTTACATTATGAAGCTCAAATTACTGAAGCTGAAAATTTAAATAAACAAGAAAAATGTGTTTTTGCAGAATTAATTATTTTTTTTCAGTTGATTTTTTATGCTCCAATTATATACTGTTGCTCGTGCTAACGACCCCGACTTTTCCACTTGTATTTACACCAATATGAATAAACACATAAATTATTTAACGCGTTTTTTTATATTGGGACTATGCAATTCAAATGGCGTAATAGTTATTTGTTATGCAAGGCTGGAAAGTTGGATTTTAGCGGCGAGTTAACTCTATTGAAAGCTGAGCAAGCGTACGATTCAAGAATTCAAAGATTGAATCTGAGCGTAGCGAGTTCTTTAACAAAAAGTTAAATGTAAATTTACTTTATTCTTGTTGTTTTAATGATATAAAAACTTAAATAATAAAAAAGTGAGTTTTATAGTTAATTCAAAGTTATTTAAAATTGGAATAAATTGTTACTTATAATAACGATTCGGTAAATTTTGACTTTGACATGAGGTACAAGACAAAGGCAATTTAAAAATAAAGGTTTATGTCACGTTCCGAAATGAACAAACCCATGATTGGGGTTGTGAAATCTCACCCAGCCTAATATTAAATTCTTAATTATAACAAATAGTTTAATCTTAATGTTATTGTTTTTATGATTCAATGAATTAAAATAATATAATAAAACCAAAACGAAGTATTATAATTAATTCAAAGCATTGAAAGGAACAATAAAAAGTTCATAGTGCAATTCGGAACGTACTATAACGTATTTTTCTTTCTAAATAAAAAAATAGTTTACGTAGCTAAGCCGGGAAATGCGATTTTCAGCGCAGAAATTGAATGACAAAACCTCCTTTTCCGAGCGTGTGAAGTGAAAACAACCATTGTATGCCATGTGAATCCTTTACGTGGTCTCAGTTATCCTACTAATACATAATATATGCGAGAGTATGTCAGTTTCTTCGTTTTTTATTCTTTTACGCAAAAACTATTGGATGATCGTATTTGGATGAAATTTGGCACACAGATAGTAGATAGCCTGTATTTAGACAGGGTATTTTTACTACTTTTCCGATATTCCCACGGGAGCTGGAACCACCCGGGTGAAACCGCGGGCGGCCGCTAGTGGGATTTAAAAAAGACGTTGTATTAATTTATTAATAAATTGTATAAGTAACCCCGATTTCTTGTTCCCCAGTTAGTTTCACAATGACGGAACTATTTCCACCTGCTTTCGGACACACCTAGGTTGTTCCGAACATTGATAGTCACAGAATAAATACAACCTCTTCTTTCATGAAACTATTTTGAATTGACGGCTAATTTCAACACAAACCTACTTTGTGAAAATCACTGGCCACCTATATGTAGTTGTTTTTAATGTTTGAAGATTATCTGTCACTCTTCTTTTGTTTGCAACAATGGGCGTCTCGCGGGAAGCTTTTTGTGCTATGATTTTCTATGATTATAAACGAGGGTTAACCTTCAAGAAATCTCAAGAAAATTTACAAGCTGCTTTTGGGGAGTCTTATCCTGCGTTAGCAACAATTACTTAATGGTTTCGTGAATTTAAACGCGGTCGAGAGAACTCAAACGATGATCTCAGACCCGGCCGGCCGACCACCAACTGCAGTAACTCATGAAAACGTCATCAGGGTAGAGTGGCTATTGCGAGAGAATAGACATATTACACATCGAGAGATACAGGCTGAGCTAAACATTGGATCACAGGCAGTTTCCACCATCCTGCATGAACACCTTAAAGTTAGGAAGCTTGATTCGCGATGGATATCTCATTCTCTCAATGATGAGAAAAAATGCCGTCGTGCTGATTGGTGCAAATTTATGTTAGAAAAGTTCGAAGGAGGCACTTCGCAAAACGTATCCTACATTCTTACAACTGACGAATTATGGATATATAGCTACGATCCTGTCACGAAGTTGCAATCCATGCAATGGGTGTTTGAAGAGGACGATTTGCTCACAAAAGTTGTTAATAAAAAAATGAGAGCGGTTTTTTTACGCAGTGGACCAGTCAATAATTCCGCTAGAAGACCGTATAACAGTTACTAGTGAATGGTATAGCGAAGTTTGTCTGCCTCAAGCTTTCGGGGAGTTGGACAGCGAGCGCCCAAGGAGCGGCGTCCGTGGCATTCTTTTTACCAAGATAACGCCTGCCCGCTCCCACAGCTGGTAGAACCATGGACTATTTGACAACTTCGGGGGAACAAATGTTACCCCATCCTCCGTACAGCCCAGATTTTGTTCCATGCGTTTTTTTTTATTTCTCACGATAAAAAAATGCTTCGTGGGCGAAGATTTAGCTGCAGACGAGGCTGTCGAATGATTTCGGCGGTTATTTTTCGACTACCCGCAAGACACGTTTTTTAAATGTTTTGAAAGCTATTTCACCCGAATGCATAACTGCATTGGGATTGGAGGGGGATATTTTATAACGCTGTAAATAAACTTTTTTATATTCTATTTTTCATTTCTGTAACTATTTTTGAAACAGCCTACGTATGTGCTCAAGTGTTAATAGAATACAACTTAGTTCAAACATATTATGTCACCTCGACCTTTGGCTCACGATCAAATCAAACAAAACACTGACACCGCTATAATTTACTATAAGTTCTAGTTACACTTCTTTTCGTGTTTATTCCTTACATTATCTATGGTAATCTAGGTAATCTAGGTATAATATTTTTTTTATCGGTTTTGCCACTTTCTCTCTATTTATCTTTTAAAAGTTAAACAACTTGAAAAGACTTTATAAAGTAAGACTAGGTTTAAAACAGCAGATATCACTTTTATTTACTAATAGGAGGAGTTTTAAATAAAAAACTATTTAAGATTTACACCCGTTTCAACGCTTCTTTAATTAATTATCCACAATTTAAGATGTTTCTTTAACTTTCCCGTAAACAGCTAGTAATTATGTTTTTCTTTTGCCAATTTATTTTATAAAATAATTGTTACTACTTAGGTGCCACTACCGAGCGTTCGTTATACTTCGGAATGGTCAGTGTCTTCAACTTCTAAGACTTAGCAAAGTTTCTTCATCGTCTTGTGACTGGAATACCATCGTTAATTAAACAAACTTAGTAGTGGAGTTCAAGCCGTAACCTCAAACTGCTTGTTAAGTTTCGCCAGAATACTGGTTACAATATGAAAATTACAACGTTAGCTATTAATTTAAACTTGCATTGGTAAGCATCAAAATTTAACAGAGGTTTAGTTTTTGTGTGATAATGTGAATTTTCATTATCTATATCTATTCATATGGTATGAATCTGTACTTACATCACAGACCTATATCGAGATAGACGAAACAACCGCTTGAAACTGTATGAGAACCTGGCGTGTCGAATTTTTCGTACCTACGATGACTTTACGAGCGTGATTTAGTGATTTGGAAATGTTATTGACGAGCTCTTGCAAGAAAGCACTGCACAATTAACCATTTTCGTTTCTGGGTGACGCGTGTTTTCATGGCAATGGTCTCAAGCGGACTGAGTTTGGTCGGAAACCATTGACCGTGGATCAAACTTTTGACACGCAAGGTAGGTACACTTTTAACGTCTAACTCGATATATGTCTGTGACTTACATGAATCATTTTTCATGTACAATTTGAAATGATAATTACGATTCCTATGCAGTAGGGTAGTGTAAAAAAAAACAATGGTTGTAAAAGTTTTCGTAAATTTTGGTATTCGCTTTTTACGTAAAGACTACTAAGGCCTCACTCACCGTACTCCATACCGGTACCGTACCGACTCCCCATACCAGCCCCGTACATGTGATCTGACACGCTAAAGCTGGCTTTCCTGACAAATAAGATAAACTGTAACTTACTATTCTAGACAAGATGCCGTCATTTCGAAATCGAAATTTGATTTTTAAATTTGTTCGTCTGACGCACGTGATTTTATGTGAGTCGTTTGGTCTTTGCCCCTCGGGCGACCTCTTTCCATAGAACATGCAGTCATCCACGCAGACCCATTCAAGGGGGCGAGTTGTTGGGTGAAATTTTATACATTCGCTGAAAGTTACATATTAGCCCACAAAATAGCTGTCCAAAGTCTCAAGCTTTAATTAAATTAACTAAGTAATTATCAACTCAACATAAACTACGATATGGCAGTGTCTATTAATTCAACGAAGTTGTAGTTCCGTGGTCTTTAATAGTTCAAGTTGACCACAGTATTTCTGAGTAATTAATGGAGATCTGGCATTAATTTCATTGTTTACAGTACAGTACAGTTTCTTTAAGTAGTTCAGTAGGCTTATTACGAGTTTGGCAAACTTGACGTTACAGTAAACGTTAACGTAAAATGTAGCTCTGTCTCTTTCATATTTAGCGACTGTTTTACCGACATGAGCAGTGTATTCGATAGTCTACGCTAACGAATACTGTAAATGTCATGTTAAGCAAACTCGTAATAGGGGTACTGTACAGTAGTTCAGAAAGAGTTTTTTTAAAGTAATTTTTAGGGCGTCTTTCATAATATCGTATTCTTTTACTGACTGAAAATTAACCTCAAAGAAGAGGTTCTAACGAAAAAGATGGCTGGATCCATGGCAGAAATATTCAGGAATTGCAGCTCCAACAGACATCACATAAATAAAGACACATTTATATTACTAGAAAGGATTCCTCTTTAAGTCATTTGTACATGCTAGAATTCCCCAGTGTCCCTGTATCCCAGCTTTGTAAAACTTGAACAGTAATCTAACTAATATACATTACGACATATGTGCTAATTTCAACAAAACTTTTCTGTAACATAACCTCGCTAAGTATTATTTTAGTATGTAAGTTTTATTGTTTACCGTACAAGTGATCTGACATGTTGGCTGGGTTAACCAGTAGTATCCATAACATTTCTACAGTTAGGAGCGTCCTCTTGAGAGCATTCTTTCGCGAGCAAATGCTGCCTAGAACTAAACATACACTTCCGAGTAAAACTATGAACGTTCCAATCGAACATTCTTTTGCGAACATGGGGCATTCGAATGCGATCTCGTTAAATGTCATTCATTTCAAAATGTGAAATACTTACGATAGTTACAAACGTCATGCTCCCTGGGAACCCCATTACCGTTTTTCCTATTTTTAAGTTCATAAAGCTGTTGTACCCAATCTGTACATACCTAAAAAATTGTACTAGTTTTTAGGGTACAGCCGAAGTAAAATGGGGTTGCTGGAGAGATGCTCCCCAGTAACCACTAAAAAGTTGGATGAAATCTCACGTAAAAACTTACTAAATAAGCTACAAGAGGTTGAAAAAATTGTACTCTTGATTTTAACATGGAATGTGCTAGATATGACTTGTTAAATTAAAAAACCAAGACAAATATGCTTGCATGCGTAATACTGCTACCATTTTTAATCCTAAAATAAGACTATTGTAATAAATTGAAGGAAATGAATGAAATCTTGGAATTGTACACAATTAAATGGAAATATAGATGGCGTGAAAATCCTAAAAAAAAATTACCTTCATCCTTAATGACTCCTTATCTATCAGGTTCCTCATGCAAGCCTCATACAAGAAAATGATAGTAATAATGGGGAGAATATGTGGTTTTCATTATGGGTCCTTTAATACCCTGTATTTCCTGGGAATTGTATACAATTCCTCGATTCATTTCCTTCAATTTAATACAATAACCTTCTTTTTCTATTAAAAATGGTAACAGTATTACGCATACAAGCAACCTTCTTACCTCTACTATATTTGTCTTTGTTTTTCAGTTTAACAAGTCATACCTAGCACATTCCACGGTAAAAAAATGGTACAATTTTTTCAACCTTTTAACTTAAAAACTATTAGAGTACGTTTTTTTTACGACAATGGGGTTGCCAGGGAGCATAACGTGTTTACAAGTGGCCAGTAATATACATACCTAGATACTCATTCATTTCATTATTTGAGTACTCGTTTACGAGCGTATTGTTTGGGTGAACATTCGCATGCGAGCCACTTCCGCGAACAGCGTTGAGACGTGTGGGCGTGTGGACGCCGGTGTGTAGCACCGGCCGAAGTTCGTGCTGTAAGCTTAGTCAACGCCCACACCGCTCGAATATTCAACGCCGAATGCGAATTTTCGCAGTAGGACGCTCCATAAGATTATTTATAAGTAAGTATGGTTGTATACTTATAAAACTTGTAATTTGTCTTACAATAAAGTTTTGTTTAAATTATTTATTTTAAAACTATTAACAGTTCGCCATATTCTACCTATAATTGTACGTCTGTGGTCGCTGTAGTCCATTCAGCGACGACCAGCATCCGGACCGGGCCTTTAATTATTCAACGTGTGCGACAAACTACAGGAAACTGTTATTCGAACCAATAGGCGATGCGCACACGTAGACACTATCGTGTGTTGCGGATACAAGCTACACTTCAATAGGAAATGAAACAATACCTACGTAAAGTGATAGCTGGTAGTTAGAATGGTATCTCAATTGTAGTCCTTTTGTCACTATAGGGACAAGAACGTGTTAAAGAGCGCTACAATTGAAACGCGATTGAAATACGATTATGTCTAAACGTCCTTTGCCGCTCTTTGATCTTTTTCGATCAAAATGTGCTTGGTGTACCTAAGTAAACTGAAACAGGCAGCGGTATGCAATTTGGGTAGGTACGCGTTAATTTATCTCTCGAGCTTTAAGTCCTGTCTGAGTCACTTGGAGATTAGGCGTTTTTTATCATATAGAATTTCATATGACCGATTACTACCGGACATGTGAAACGCTCATGGCCGCACTCGACAGACTGATCGTATTCGATCACGTTCGTTAAGCAACATACGGTCCGGTCAGGTTTCGGATGGGTGACCGTAAAGTGGCATTATAACTGAGCGCTTCCGTGCTTCAGAGGGCAAGTTAAATTGTCGGTCCCGGCTGTTGTCAGTCGTTAAGCCAAGTCAGAGGCTTTAAAGGCGGCCAGATAAACTCTGACACTAGAGGTGACCACTAATCATCAAACGATAAGAAGAAGAAGACCGGACATGGTAACTGTAGCAACAAAAGTGTCTAAGTTTGCGTAGCGCCTATACTGATGCAACAACTAAAGTCTAGTTTGCCACAAAAAGTTTCTACGTTTGTGGACCACCTTACACTCCCTTTGACTCCACTACTAGGCTTATTACCGCTTCATTATTACGCACTCATGGACTCCACGCATTAGCTAATTACCGCCTGAACTTTCAATATTCATGAAACCATTTTGCAGATGTTGTTTGCTGTGCTTAATGGAAATTAACAGTTTTGTAAAGTTTCTTAGGGTTAAAGCTCTGTTTCATTTTGTTAACACTTTGAACTGAAATGTTGTTATCGCGAAGTGTACTCGATAGGTACGCACTTAATCTTAGACTAGTCAGGAATTAAAGAAAAACATGCTACTGAAAAACTGCTAGCTTCCCAGGGCAGATAGTAAAAGCCAATCAATGGACTGTGTATGTTGTGTTATCTGTTCTTTTGTACTATGGTTTGAAAAAATAAAAAAAGCTCTCTGGTTGTCTTACACTTAAAATGTTATTATTTCATCCAAATTAATTTTATAATATCTTGAAGATCACAACATGGCGCAGTCGTAAATGCGAATATTGGACATTGTAATAATGCGCGAAGAAGAATAAGGTATAAATTTTAAGACCCTGCTACCCTTGGAAGTAAATGTAAAAATAATTGTATAAACATACTAATCTGTTAAAATGGCTCCACCTGAAGAAAAACCTGTAAAGCAATACACAAAAGCTCGCATGCCACAAATAGCCCTTCCTTCACCATTTTGCTGGGAAGGTAACTCATCAGATAATTGGATGTTTTTCAAACAAAAATTTGAAATATATTTATTGGCTTCAGGAACCTATAGCAGGAGTTCGGACATAAAAACGGCATTATTTCTGAGTGCCGTAGGTGATCGTGCACTGAAGTTATACAACACGTTTACTTTTGAGAAAAATGCTGATAAAAATGAATACACGAAAGTTATAAATAAATTCGATGAACATTTCTGTCCTGAAAAAAACATAACATATGAACATTTCTTGTTTTTCAACTGTAATCAAAAGGAGGGCGAAACTTATGAAAACTACGTTATGGAGTTGCGGGACCTAAGTGCGTCTTGTGAGTTTGGGTCTCTAACTGAAGATTTGATTAAAGACAGGTTAGTTTGCGGAATAAAGGATATTGCTGTTAAAGATCGGCTTCTGCGAACAAGAAAATTAACTCTTGGATTGGCTCTTGAAATTTGTTGCACTTCTCAGCGAACAAAGCAGCAACTTGAAGATATATCGTCATCAGCGCCTACATTGAAATCAGATTCTCATGAATTTTCATCTCAGATTGATAAAATTAATTAAAGGAGTTCAAACACATTCAGCGAACCGAATAAAAATAATAGTTGTTTACTAACTACGTCAAAAATGTCACTTCCAGATTTTAAACGTCATTTAATGTCAAAGCAGTCAAATGAGTCAAATAATAATAAACGATATATTTGTAAGAGATGCGGATATTCTCATGAGCGATTTAAATGCCCGGCTTTTGGAAAAACCTGTCTCAAATGTGGAAAAGAAAATCATTTTTCTACGAAATGCAGAAGTGTAATGGAAGTACATCAGAATTATGAAGAAATGAACGAAATTGATACGCTTTTTCGAGGTGCGGCTTTCATTAATTCGATCAACAATATACGAGATTGGTCTATAACTTTAGGAGTAAATAATTTTCCTTTACAGGTTAAAGTGGATACTGGTGCACAAGCCAATATTTTATCAGAGGAAACATTGTGTACTTTAGATTTGAACAAAAATCACTACACTAATATACTTAAAATCGGCCGTTGATATGCAACTTGTAATGCCACTGCGTGAGGTATGTAAAATCACAGACATTTTCAAATCAAATCAAATCAGTTTATTTTTCATGCATATCGTGACATTTTTGAAGGGTTAGGTTGCATGAAAGGAGAATATGATATTAAAATAAAGGAAAAGTCAGTACCTGTCATTCATGCTTGCAGAAAAGTGCCCCTAGCAGTACTACCCCGTTTAAAAGAGAAACTTATGGAAATGGTTAAACAAAATGTCATCGTTAGGGCCACTCAGCCAACCGAATGAGTAAATTCTCTAGTTATTGTATATAAGCCAAATGGTGATTTGAGGTTATGTATAGACCCTAAAGATCTTAACCAGGTAATTATGAGGCAGCACTTTAGTTTGCCGACTTTTGAGGAAATAACGGGTAAATTAAATGGTGCAACAGTTTTTTAGCACACTAGATGTCAAAAATGGGTTTTGGAATGTAAAATTATCTGAAGCCAGCTCTGATTTATGCTGCTTCAACACTCCGTTTGGCAGATACAAATTTTTAAGGATGCCATTTGGTTTGTGAAGTGCCTCTGAAGTATTCCAGCAAAAGATGCGTGAAGTCTTCGAAAACTTGGAAGGAACAGAAGTTTTTATAGATGATATTTTGATTTGGGGAAAGTCTCAATTTGAGCATGATAGTAGATATAAGTTAGTTTTGGAGCGGTTAAGGCAAGAAAACATTAAATTAAATAAAGACAAGTGTAAATTTAATTTAGAAAATAAAAAGTATCTAGGACATGTTATTAGTAAAGAGAAACTAGATAATGGGAAGATTAAATCAATTACTGCAATGAAAAGTCCACAAGATAGAAAAGAATTAGAAAGATTTTTAGGTGTTATCAATTACGTTCCAAAATTCATCCCGAATTTTGCCAATATAAGTTCTCTTTTAAGAAGTCTCTTGAAAAAAGATGTGGAATTTTCTTGGTTGGATATCCATGAAAAAGTATTTCAAGATTTAAAAAAAAACTGGCTGCAGAGCCAGTGCTTCAGTTTTTTAACGGAAAATATTCCAGTCACAGTCGCCGTAGATGCTTCAAAGGATGGTCTTGGAGCTGTTCTTTTGCAGAATAATTTATTTAAATGTTATTATTTCATCCAAATTAATTTTATAATATCTTGAAGATCACAACAGTGTATATCAGTAAAAAATCAAAAAGTAAAAAATAAGCCTTTTTTTAGTCGGTGCCAACCAAGGAATTCTACATTGCACTTCTATTACTTTTATTTTTCTTACCTTGGCTGCAACCGTCTCCAAAAGGCTTATTCTTACTTTTTGATTTTTGAAATCGGTATTTCTTATTTTTTATAAAAAAAAAAAAATTCACAATTTTTAAAGTTGGAATAACTCCACACTTTCGGTTTGACTTAAACTAGTAGTGTAGGCAACTAGTAGTTTGAGTCAAACCGTTTGAGCGTAAAAACGATGGTTTCTCAAGATTTCCTCAAAACTACTGAACCTATTTGGGAACAACTTGGGAACAAACCCGATGTTATAACATTTGAATTATTTCGATCGGTTCAGGCGTTCTCGAGTAATCGGTGAATATATATTCACCGATATGTATATAAAAAAAATAGGTACGCGACGAATAGAAACCTCCTTCTTTTTTTAAAGTCGGTTAACGAATGTAGGTGATGGGCTGGCAGCCCATCACTATTGTTCCCGGACAACATCTTACACCCAAGCCGTGCCAAATGCGGCGTCTCTTCGAGGTGTGACTGAGAGTGATGTTTACACTCGTACATTTCACTCTCAAACTGCAAATTTGATGCCCTGCCAACACGGCAAGGTATTTATGGCGTAGTATGTACACACATCAAAAAAGTCTGCGATTACTCAATGATTTTTTTACAAAATACCTGGGGGTCAATTCTGCTACATTTTTGTCATGATCGTCTCTCAATCGTGCTTCAATAGTAGTAACTCTTTACACAGTAACAAGAACTGTCTAAAACAGCACTACAATTGGAATACGATTGTGACTAAGCATTAGCAGAATTGGGCTCCAGTTTTCGTAGAGGTATTATGTTTTCTTTCTGTGCAGATTTGAACAAATAAGTTGTAAATGTTGGTCAATATTTTATGAAATTTTAAAGTAAGTTAGCAGTTAATTTAAAAACCTGCATAGTTAAAACAAAACAGTTCACAAAATAAATGAAATACACCGTCGAAATGTTGAACATTCTAGCTTTTGAAAGGTACCAAATTGAAAAAATATCAATAATCATTAATAATCCCTCTACGAAAACAGGTACTTATTTGTATGAAAATCATTAATTGATCTCAAATTTTTTTTATGTATGTATCTGAGTAATAACTGTTATGTTTCGATGCACATAATGCTAAATTCTATCAAACTGTTAACAAGATTATTATCTTCTCAATGATATCTTATTCCGTCTTGATATAAACGTTCTAAAACTCGGCTCTACAATTAAACTTTTTTCCAGAATGTGTTTTAAACCCTGCTGACCGACACACGACACACCTTTGTTTTATTTGCCAAACAAAAATAAAGTCAGGGTACATACAATGCGTTGTTTTGTTTGCCTCCACGAGTTTACTGCCAATCTGCGCTGGTATTTAATTGCGCCTGTAACATTTACATCCGTGCTTACGTCTGACATTATATATTTAATGATTTTGGGAACAGTTTATTTGTATTATGCGCAAAAATAATACGAATAAGGGATTCCATCGATGATAAATCGTCATTTTAAAAAGTAGTAAGATAGCCAGTTCCTCAGTGATTGAGGATTCCGGGAGAGGCTCGCTTCCATCTTCAGCCTTATCAATACTTAACATCAAGTATAATAAGAGTTCACCCCGTTGTTCATAAAAAAAATTAAAAAAAGTTGTTTTTGCATCTATCCCTCGTCTTCAGTCAATTTAATACAATTTGATTTTATCAAGTAAGTAGTTTATTAAAATCATAAATAACAACTTTACATTTGGCAAATTTAAACAATTATAGCTGATTTTAAGTGCATTATATTTACCCGAAACATATATTTGGTATGGTAAATTTTTAAATAGAAAAATATTGGAAAAAATTAACTCGGTTACAAGTGAATTCTCAGACTGGAAACGAACCAGCGACCTTTGGAAATCCGGTCCAATTCTCTAACCGCTGAGCTACCGAGACTTGCGAACCTACCGTCGAAATTCTCCAATACTTTTATATTTTTAATACGCTGTAGGCCAGCGTTGTTACATCAATGCTAGGAAATACCCTTGCATTCGAAAGAAACATCTTTTCAGGTGTTTAACGATCGATTAAGATGCAACTGCCAATAATTTATGATTTTGTAATTTTTGCATTTTTCAATGCTATTTTTATACTTATTTTTACTACTTATTTATTATAATTTTTTCCAATATTTTTCTATTTAAAAATTTACCATAAGTATAAAAATAGGATTGAAAAATGCAAAAATTACAAAATCATAAAATATATTTGGTACTTTATTTTTGGGTTTTTTGGTTTCCCGACGTTTTGGCACTTTTTCAGTTGCCGTAGTCACGGGTTGACTTTGTTTATTATAAAAACTTTTACATTTGGTGCATACAATTCCATAGACATTTATAAGCAGATAAAAGTCATTATTATTTTTGTATATTCAACAAGCATGAAATATAAAATGCTGGTGAGAACTGCAAAAAAGAGTTCATGAAACAGCCACAGTGCGAAAAAAATGGATTACAAGCTAATAATGTATTCATAAGTTCGTGAAAGCTATTTCCTAAAATATTACAGAAATAAAACGGAAAAAATTATGAAGAACAAGAAGAATCTATTGCTTCGGAAATCCCTAAGAGAAAAAAAAACCATTGAGTTTCCATGAAACTCATCATAATGTTCTCTTTACGACTATTTGAGTGGATTTCCAAAAGATATTAAGTAAGATCTTAATCCAATAAAGAGTAAGTATGAACAGGAAATGTAGGAAGAAAACCCGCAGAAATCCCTATATTGTATTAATATCGGGGCTTTTTATGGTCCCACTGTAATTTAGCTTTGGTGTATATTTTTATATTGTGTTTAACTGAATATTTCCCTCAAGGGACTGTATATTTACGGGAGAACTCCTACACAAATCTTTATCGGCAAAGAATAACAATGAATGAATACCATTTATTTCACTGGAGACTGGAAACTTCACAAACCGTGTCTTCTAAAATCTTATAAAAGTTGAAAGATACTAACTTTTGAGTTTTTAGGCTAAAATATACTATACAGGATGGAAAAAATACGGTAGCTGGAGGGAAATCACCCTAAATATTATTGTTAACAAATTTTACTCAAAGGGAACATTCCTTTATTTAAAAAATAAATTAAACTGCATTCAAATATTTTTTTAAAAATCACTTACCTGCACCGGAAATCGAACCGGCTCAAAATGAGAAAAAATAACACCCTCTACTTTTATGGTACCAATCGGTAGTGTTTATCGTAAACATTAATTAAGTCTGGGTGATAAACTATCTAAAATTAAAGACAAATCCTGAAAAACTTGTTCAAAAACTTTATTGAACACAAACTTATTCATCGATAGAACTCGATGATGATCGATAGATTTTATGGTGAATATTATAAAAAAACTTAATTAACTAAAAATTATAAGATGTGATGTTGTAATACTGCAAATGGATTTCATTTCGAGCAACTTATAAAGTTAAATAAGTGAATTTCATTTTTATTTTAGTAATGAGTATAAGTAAGTAATTGGGTACTTACCTAAGTACAATCGGGGAACTCCCGGTTGACCAGTAGAGATTTTTTGGGAAATGTTTCCTCGGAAAGTACTAAAGTTTAAGAAATAATTTATTATTCAAATGAAAGACCTCTTAATGGTCTATTATTTGTAATATAGACGTTTTCTGTATATATTTTACTTTTTTAATAAATCTCCCTGAAAACACTCTACTAGTTAACCGGGAAGTTCCCCGACAATAAAGTATTTTGAACTATTACCTATTTATTTTATTCATCTTTACAGACTTTTTCTTTAATTAAAGACACTAAGTTTATACTTAAGACTATCGACCGGTACCATAAAAGTACAACGTGTTATTTTTTCTCATTTAAGCCGGTTCGGTTCCCGGTGCAGGTAAGTGACTTATCAAAAATCTTTGAATGCAGTTATACTTTATTTTGAAAATTAAAGAATGATTCCTTTGAGTAAAAAATTTGCTTACATCAATATTTAGGGTACTTTCCCTCCGACAACCGTCTTCTTTCCACCCTGTATTCTGCCTTGAAGGCGAGTCTAGTCTCTATGAAGGTACCTATAAAACAATTTTATTTGAATTATTCCCGAGACTTTAGATTAAAATAATAAATGGTATCACTCGTATACTCGTAGATTAATACTACTCAAAATGAAATAGATATAAATAGAATTTATCCAATGTGGGCGTAATGTCAAAACAATTTCGAGCCTTTAACGTAAACAAAGACGTTTTAGCTTTTATTTTTTATATTATTTTTCTTAGCTTTTGATCGTAACCATTTCCGTCGTAAGATATCGACAATCCTAAGAATGAAGTGAGATGTCACACTCCATTTGTGCAAAAAGGACTTTCAGATACCGATTGTTTGTGTCTCGTGAATCTGTTGTTAAAAATTAAAATCTTTTCGTGAATTGTTACAGTGTTGACACGAACAAGCAACAGTGATTTTAGCTGTCTCGTATTTAGCTGTATGTAGCTAACATCATCCCTACAAATAAATGACTAGTGCCTTCTCAAAATTAAATGAGTTTTGCTAAATATTATCCGTTCAAATAAGTTAAGACCTAATTTTATTCGTATTAGGATCACAGCAGTCATGCTACTTTTAACATCGGCGATCGGCGATTTAGCTGCTATTCAGAAGCTAAATGCAGCGACCGAACGCCAATTGCCGATGCTAACGATCGACAGCAGATAGTCGCCAAAACACGATGCAGCATTGACACATACGCAATCGCCGATGTTAAAAGTAGCATGTCTGCTATGGCCCAACCTGCAATCGATACTCATGGTAAGACAATCTGATACAATTCTAAATCGCATCGCTTTTTAATGCCATTAAAAGTCTCTGGTATTTCAATGGAGTTAAATTATCGAGATTCTAAATACTAATATAACTAGTACCGAATTCATTTAAATTCTACACACGACAGCCAGCACATCATTGACTTTGAGAGCGCCCTTCCATTGCTCGTATTAGCGGCGGTTTTCGTAGTGCATTTGTAAAGCCTGTCGTGCTGTTGACTGTACCTAAGCCTCACCTGGCTCCCGACATCAATTTATTGATAGCGGCGGTACACGATTCGTCTTGACGCGAACATTTCCCCGTCTTGTCGTGAAGAGGATAATAAATCTTTTGTGGGACCTTCAAGGGCGGAAGACGTGATTTACTCACAGGTGACAGGTTGCACAGAATTATACGACAAGGTTATATGTCAACTTCGACAGTGTGTTGCTATTGAAGGCTACGACATTATGAAAAGACAGGACTTACGATTTCACTTTCGCATTTTGTAAGCTGGCAAACGGGAACATTGGTAGACCAGTAGACGAAAAAAATTAGGGCTAGATTGTTTGGTATACCGCGCAAAAATAGACTTAGGTAATGTTATGGTAATGTCAGTCCCGAACCTAAAAAGCGTAAAACGTAATAAAAGCGACTAGGGGAACAGACTTAGGAAACAGTCTTTCTCAAGACGCTGCTTCTTTATCCAACCTAATGCAAAGCTTGGAATGAACTTAGAAACTTATGAAATACAACTATAGTAGTAGGTTGCCGCCAGCTTTTTAAAGTTGGAATAACTCCACACTTTCGGTTTGACTTAAACTAGTAGTGTAGGCAACTAGTAGTTTGAGTCAAACCGTTTGAGCGTAAAAACGATGGTTTCTCAAGATTTCCTCAAAACTACTGAACCTATTTGGGAACAACTTGGGAACAAACCCGATGTTATAACATTTGAATTATTTCGATCGGTTCAGGCGTTCTCGAGTAATCGGTGAATATATATTCACCGATATGTATATAAAAAAAATAGGTACGCGACGAATAGAAACCTCCTTCTTTTTTTAAAGTCGGTTAACGAATGTAGGTGATGGGCTGGCAGCCCATCACTATTGTTCCCGGACAACATCTTACACCCAAGCCGTGCCAAATGCGGCGTCTCTTCGAGGTGTGACTGAGAGTGATGTTTACACTCGTACATTTCACTCTCAAACTGCAAATTTGATGCCCTGCCAACACGGCAAGGTATTTATGGCGTAGTATGTACACACATCAAAAAAGTCTGCGATTACTCAATGATTTTTTTACAAAATACCTGGGGGTCAATTCTGCTACATTTTTGTCATGATCGTCTCTCAATCGTGCTTCAATAGTAGTAACTCTTTACACAGTAACAAGAACTGTCTAAAACAGCACTACAATTGGAATACGATTGTGACTAAGCATTAGCAGAATTGGGCTCCAGTTTTCGTAGAGGTATTATGTTTTCTTTCTGTGCAGATTTGAACAAATAAGTTGTAAATGTTGGTCAATATTTTATGAAATTTTAAAGTAAGTTAGCAGTTAATTTAAAAACCTGCATAGTTAAAACAAAACAGTTCACAAAATAAATGAAATACACCGTCGAAATGTTGAACATTCTAGCTTTTGAAAGGTACCAAATTGAAAAAATATCAATAATCATTAATAATCCCTCTACGAAAACAGGTACTTATTTGTATGAAAATCATTAATTGATCTCAAATTTTTTTTATGTATGTATCTGAGTAATAACTGTTATGTTTCGATGCACATAATGCTAAATTCTATCAAACTGTTAACAAGATTATTATCTTCTCAATGATATCTTATTCCGTCTTGATATAAACGTTCTAAAACTCGGCTCTACAATTAAACTTTTTTCCAGAATGTGTTTTAAACCCTGCTGACCGACACACGACACACCTTTGTTTTATTTGCCAAACAAAAATAAAGTCAGGGTACATACAATGCGTTGTTTTGTTTGCCTCCACGAGTTTACTGCCAATCTGCGCTGGTATTTAATTGCGCCTGTAACATTTACATCCGTGCTTACGTCTGACATTATATATTTAATGATTTTGGGAACAGTTTATTTGTATTATGCGCAAAAATAATACGAATAAGGGATTCCATCGATGATAAATCGTCATTTTAAAAAGTAGTAAGATAGCCAGTTCCTCAGTGATTGAGGATTCCGGGAGAGGCTCGCTTCCATCTTCAGCCTTATCAATACTTAACATCAAGTATAATAAGAGTTCACCCCGTTGTTCATAAAAAAAATTAAAAAAAGTTGTTTTTGCATCTATCCCTCGTCTTCAGTCAATTTAATACAATTTGATTTTATCAAGTAAGTAGTTTATTAAAATCATAAATAACAACTTTACATTTGGCAAATTTAAACAATTATAGCTGATTTTAAGTGCATTATATTTACCCGAAACATATATTTGGTATGGTAAATTTTTAAATAGAAAAATATTGGAAAAAATTAACTCGGTTACAAGTGAATTCTCAGACTGGAAACGAACCAGCGACCTTTGGAAATCCGGTCCAATTCTCTAACCGCTGAGCTACCGAGACTTGCGAACCTACCGTCGAAATTCTCCAATACTTTTATATTTTTAATACGCTGTAGGCCAGCGTTGTTACATCAATGCTAGGAAATACCCTTGCATTCGAAAGAAACATCTTTTCAGGTGTTTAACGATCGATTAAGATGCAACTGCCAATAATTTATGATTTTGTAATTTTTGCATTTTTCAATGCTATTTTTATACTTATTTTTACTACTTATTTATTATAATTTTTTCCAATATTTTTCTATTTAAAAATTTACCATAAGTATAAAAATAGGATTGAAAAATGCAAAAATTACAAAATCATAAAATATATTTGGTACTTTATTTTTGGGTTTTTTGGTTTCCCGACGTTTTGGCACTTTTTCAGTTGCCGTAGTCACGGGTTGACTTTGTTTATTATAAAAACTTTTACATTTGGTGCATACAATTCCATAGACATTTATAAGCAGATAAAAGTCATTATTATTTTTGTATATTCAACAAGCATGAAATATAAAATGCTGGTGAGAACTGCAAAAAAGAGTTCATGAAACAGCCACAGTGCGAAAAAAATGGATTACAAGCTAATAATGTATTCATAAGTTCGTGAAAGCTATTTCCTAAAATATTACAGAAATAAAACGGAAAAAATTATGAAGAACAAGAAGAATCTATTGCTTCGGAAATCCCTAAGAGAAAAAAAAACCATTGAGTTTCCATGAAACTCATCATAATGTTCTCTTTACGACTATTTGAGTGGATTTCCAAAAGATATTAAGTAAGATCTTAATCCAATAAAGAGTAAGTATGAACAGGAAATGTAGGAAGAAAACCCGCAGAAATCCCTATATTGTATTAATATCGGGGCTTTTTATGGTCCCACTGTAATTTAGCTTTGGTGTATATTTTTATATTGTGTTTAACTGAATATTTCCCTCAAGGGACTGTATATTTACGGGAGAACTCCTACACAAATCTTTATCGGCAAAGAATAACAATGAATGAATACCATTTATTTCACTGGAGACTGGAAACTTCACAAACCGTGTCTTCTAAAATCTTATAAAAGTTGAAAGATACTAACTTTTGAGTTTTTAGGCTAAAATATACTATACAGGATGGAAAAAATACGGTAGCTGGAGGGAAATCACCCTAAATATTATTGTTAACAAATTTTACTCAAAGGGAACATTCCTTTATTTAAAAAATAAATTAAACTGCATTCAAATATTTTTTTAAAAATCACTTACCTGCACCGGAAATCGAACCGGCTCAAAATGAGAAAAAATAACACCCTCTACTTTTATGGTACCAATCGGTAGTGTTTATCGTAAACATTAATTAAGTCTGGGTGATAAACTATCTAAAATTAAAGACAAATCCTGAAAAACTTGTTCAAAAACTTTATTGAACACAAACTTATTCATCGATAGAACTCGATGATGATCGATAGATTTTATGGTGAATATTATAAAAAAACTTAATTAACTAAAAATTATAAGATGTGATGTTGTAATACTGCAAATGGATTTCATTTCGAGCAACTTATAAAGTTAAATAAGTGAATTTCATTTTTATTTTAGTAATGAGTATAAGTAAGTAATTGGGTACTTACCTAAGTACAATCGGGGAACTCCCGGTTGACCAGTAGAGATTTTTTGGGAAATGTTTCCTCGGAAAGTACTAAAGTTTAAGAAATAATTTATTATTCAAATGAAAGACCTCTTAATGGTCTATTATTTGTAATATAGACGTTTTCTGTATATATTTTACTTTTTTAATAAATCTCCCTGAAAACACTCTACTAGTTAACCGGGAAGTTCCCCGACAATAAAGTATTTTGAACTATTACCTATTTATTTTATTCATCTTTACAGACTTTTTCTTTAATTAAAGACACTAAGTTTATACTTAAGACTATCGACCGGTACCATAAAAGTACAACGTGTTATTTTTTCTCATTTAAGCCGGTTCGGTTCCCGGTGCAGGTAAGTGACTTATCAAAAATCTTTGAATGCAGTTATACTTTATTTTGAAAATTAAAGAATGATTCCTTTGAGTAAAAAATTTGCTTACATCAATATTTAGGGTACTTTCCCTCCGACAACCGTCTTCTTTCCACCCTGTATTCTGCCTTGAAGGCGAGTCTAGTCTCTATGAAGGTACCTATAAAACAATTTTATTTGAATTATTCCCGAGACTTTAGATTAAAATAATAAATGGTATCACTCGTATACTCGTAGATTAATACTACTCAAAATGAAATAGATATAAATAGAATTTATCCAATGTGGGCGTAATGTCAAAACAATTTCGAGCCTTTAACGTAAACAAAGACGTTTTAGCTTTTATTTTTTATATTATTTTTCTTAGCTTTTGATCGTAACCATTTCCGTCGTAAGATATCGACAATCCTAAGAATGAAGTGAGATGTCACACTCCATTTGTGCAAAAAGGACTTTCAGATACCGATTGTTTGTGTCTCGTGAATCTGTTGTTAAAAATTAAAATCTTTTCGTGAATTGTTACAGTGTTGACACGAACAAGCAACAGTGATTTTAGCTGTCTCGTATTTAGCTGTATGTAGCTAACATCATCCCTACAAATAAATGACTAGTGCCTTCTCAAAATTAAATGAGTTTTGCTAAATATTATCCGTTCAAATAAGTTAAGACCTAATTTTATTCGTATTAGGATCACAGCAGTCATGCTACTTTTAACATCGGCGATCGGCGATTTAGCTGCTATTCAGAAGCTAAATGCAGCGACCGAACGCCAATTGCCGATGCTAACGATCGACAGCAGATAGTCGCCAAAACACGATGCAGCATTGACACATACGCAATCGCCGATGTTAAAAGTAGCATGTCTGCTATGGCCCAACCTGCAATCGATACTCATGGTAAGACAATCTGATACAATTCTAAATCGCATCGCTTTTTAATGCCATTAAAAGTCTCTGGTATTTCAATGGAGTTAAATTATCGAGATTCTAAATACTAATATAACTAGTACCGAATTCATTTAAATTCTACACACGACAGCCAGCACATCATTGACTTTGAGAGCGCCCTTCCATTGCTCGTATTAGCGGCGGTTTTCGTAGTGCATTTGTAAAGCCTGTCGTGCTGTTGACTGTACCTAAGCCTCACCTGGCTCCCGACATCAATTTATTGATAGCGGCGGTACACGATTCGTCTTGACGCGAACATTTCCCCGTCTTGTCGTGAAGAGGATAATAAATCTTTTGTGGGACCTTCAAGGGCGGAAGACGTGATTTACTCACAGGTGACAGGTTGCACAGAATTATACGACAAGGTTATATGTCAACTTCGACAGTGTGTTGCTATTGAAGGCTACGACATTATGAAAAGACAGGACTTACGATTTCACTTTCGCATTTTGTAAGCTGGCAAACGGGAACATTGGTAGACCAGTAGACGAAAAAAATTAGGGCTAGATTGTTTGGTATACCGCGCAAAAATAGACTTAGGTAATGTTATGGTAATGTCAGTCCCGAACCTAAAAAGCGTAAAACGTAATAAAAGCGACTAGGGGAACAGACTTAGGAAACAGTCTTTCTCAAGACGCTGCTTCTTTATCCAACCTAATGCAAAGCTTGGAATGAACTTAGAAACTTATGAAATACAACTATAGTAGTAGGTTGCCGCCAGCTTTTGGTCTGATTCCCTCAGAAACAGACACAACTAAAACAATCAGACGTATCCTCTCCCATATCCATTTTTAGTCCACGCCTCCTATCCTTTCTCTAGCATCCCGTCTTCCCTATGACTGATCCCCTACATCGGTCATCATCTCTGCTGGCACGGTGAGGGGCGAACCGGTGGAGTATTAGCTCCTACTGCACTAAGGCCCGTGCAGTTGAGCGCCGTAAGGGGGGATGAAGGAAACCTGGAGGGTTGAGTGAAGCAGGGTCGGCGGTAGTACCTTTGCGACACAACACTCCCTCTTTGGTCTGGATTTCAAGCGAAACGGTAGCCCCTCTGGGTAGCGCCAGGGAAGAAACGGTCATGCGTCCCGTCAGAGGGCCGCGGCGAGGTGGGGAGGGCTCCGGCTTGCTGGAAGTTTAGGGCCATGCTGAGGGGGCAAGACCTGCGGAGCCGCTTTTGAACCGGTAACCCAGCCTTCCGTTTTTCGAGCCCCTGATGATTTAGTAAAGTCGGAACATCTTATTAAGTCTTGAGTAGGTTTGAACTTTTTTGTATCGAGGCTGACCTCGTCCGAGTCCGTAGTATGAGACGCCATTTAGATTTTTTTCAAAATGACGTCGCACGATAACTGATCATATAAATGAACAGAGTAAACACAGAGGAATAAAAAATGTAGATAATTAGAGTTAAAAATGAATTGTCGACCCAAAGTATCACCTTTGTAAATTTAACTCCAATTATCTCACTAACCCGACACTTTAGGTATTAAAGTGCGACAACATTTTGAAAAAAATTAAAATGGCGGACCGTAGACGATGCCATAAGGTTCAAACCCCTTTGATACTTTATGTTTTTTACTTTTACATTTCACTAATGAGCTTGTGGATTGTTTTGAATCGAAGCTAGTTATTTACTACAACTGAAGCTAACAATGGATAAGGAAAGAAGAAAATATTATTGCAGGTTTTCCTCGTTTCATTTCGCGATGACATCGCACAATCATGATCTTCTTTAGTAAATATCATTCTTTAGCATCCGTTTGATTAAAATGTTTTTAAGCTTATAACAAAAAGTAAAGATTATAAGATACGGGGCCTACGATCATCTTTTAGAAATCCATCATGTTATAAGAACGTTTTGTATTCAATACTGTTGAAATTCGTATCATGACCTTCACAAAGTAAAATTTTGTTAGTCCTAGCAAGAAATTGTTAAATTGTGACACATTTCACATTGTGAAGGCGATGATTGAGCGAAGACGTCACGAAACTTCTAAAAAACAAGAGGGTCGTAGTACGAAATAGCATGGTAAGATTGAAACAAAACTGCATCAAGAGATGGCAGTAGGTCCCCAAGTATAAACAACAACAACAACATATTTTTTATTAAAATGTACCTATGTTTTAATCCAGGCTATCTACTATCTCTATGCTAAATTTCATCCAATATCTGTTTAGTAGTTTTAGCGTAAAAGAGTAACAAATAAACAAACAAACTGACATACTTTCGCATTTATAATATTACTAGGATTGAGCAACGTTCCTAGCAGACGTGAAAGGAACTACATTTTCCTATACATTTTTTGACAATAAGTTCTCGATACTATTTCGAAAGTTTTTTGTGCTAGCCATGCAGCACGTGGATAAAACCGCGGGCTATTAACAATATTCATATGCAAGTGCATTGACTTTGCAGAAATGTATTAATTTTTTTATTTATGTCCAAATACTCAACAGTTTGTGACAACCTGAAACAATATCGTTTCAACGTTTCCATTTCAGCCGTTGTCAGATTTTGATGAATCGGTTCTCGTTTGAAACAAGAATAATAAGCGATCCATCAAAGCTATTTGATCACACGAGAATTTAGACAATTCGTCCTTTATTGATCCTGTAGGTACAATTAACAGCACGTCGGGCTCGACGTAAGGGCATTCTCAAGGTCACACTTTAAAAGCCTGACGTGCTTAATGAGAACTTTATAATATCTCATTCAATCAACTTTTCCTCGGGCTTTAAAGGGCTAAGTGTCGAGCCTTATTTGACAATACGCAAGACGAAACATGTTTACTCAGCAAAAAGCAATATCTCAATATCGTTATTCCATTACGCACACGCAGAAATTAAATTATAGTGATGCGACAACCTTGTACAGTCAACATCGACTTTATGCTTTAAACATATATACACTTTTAAACTTTCGCGTTGCATTATAAATATTGAAAAATTGAAACGGGTATTAAACGCGTAGAACGTGATAGACATTTCACCTACCAAAATTTCCCGACGTTTCGGCCGAAATTACATCGCCCGTGGTCAGGGACTGACTGGAGATGCGATGCTACGTCTCGCTTCCTCCGAGGTGGAGAGCTGTGTAGTGCCGGCTTAGAATAGCACTACCCCCTCTCATCCCGTGGGTGTCGTAAAAGGTGACTAAGGGACTTAACCTTCAGGAGACGGGCAGCAGCGTCTCCTACAAACTTGACCATACTGCGATCGCCAACCCGCCTGCCAAGCGTGGCGATTATGGCAAACCCCCTTGGGGGAGGCCTATACCCGGCAGTGGGTGTTATATGGCTGAGACGACGAGACGATTCGGCATATTCGGCAGGTTTACCGAACATTCGTATTCGGCCGAATATTCGGCATAGTGGTACGTAAAGGTTTTAATAACATTTACTCTATTGTGTACTACATTAGAATGAGAATGATTGATTGAACAATGCATGTGCATATTATAGGTAGACCTAACCTAAGTAAATCACTGTGTAGATAACTTTTGTGATAGTGTAGCTGTATTTCTTTATAACAGTAGATGAAAATATAATAATTGAACAAGAATATCAAAATACAGTAATTTGAGACCTGAGACCGAAAAATTAAAAATATATTCGAAATTTTAATAACTGTTTATTTTTATTGGTAAAATTTGTTGCATTATGTTTTACAATGATTTCTGAATAAATAATATTTTTGGTTTTATTATAGTAAATTAACATTGTTGTAGAGAGCATTTTTTAAAATTTGTTTCAAACATTTATTTAACCAAAGAATAGCATTTCAAAAAAAAAGAGAAATGAATCAATCATAAATTAATTAAGTATATAAACTTGAAAATCAACTATCATATGATCAAATTCAATAGGAACGTTTTGAATACTTTACAATAGGAACTTTTAATAAATGAAAATTTTCAACATTAACTGATGATAGAACTGGATGATGCAATAATAATGAGTGTAGCGGGAGAAGTGAGGGGAGCGGGCGGGTGCGCCCAACGTTTCTTGAAGAATATAGCGACGAATGTAGTGACGTTGGCAACGTTAATTCGCGTCATTTCGTGCGGTTAGCGTAAATATGTATAGACCTGCTCCGGTATGCCGAATATTTTGTTCGGTGAAAATTTGAGTGTTTACCCGTGGTCCCACCGCTTTGTCCTCCTGGTGGATCCACGAGTGGACTTACTGCTTGGTATACAAAAAAAATATTAAAATATTGAACGAAAAGTACCAGGGCAGCATAACCAACTAGGAGTTATTAAAAGCTGCTGTATATAAAAATCTTGAAACATTTAAAAATAACTCCTGGTTTGCTATGTATTCCTGGTACTTTTATTAAATATTATTCGAATGGTCGAGTGCATTTCTTGTGCAGTGGGTCTACGGGGAAAAAAAATCTGTTCATTTACCCGTGGTCCCACTGAAATAAACGTCAAAACTGTAGCGCAGTGAGACTACGGGGAAAAACAATTACCCGTGGTCCCACCAGGGGGTCAAATCAGTGGGACCACGGGTAAACACTCGAAAATTTAACCGAATATTCGGCCGAATGTTCGTATTCGGTGAGATCTATGTTCGGCCCATCACTAGTAGGTATCCATAATGAAGACTAGGTCTGGGTAGTTTTGTTTATCCTACTTGCTGATTAAAATTATAAGAAAGTTTGGTTGTTTGGATATTTGTTGCTCAATCTTGCGATAACGTTAGATTTGGATGTTTGGCAAATAGATAGTTTATAACCTGGACTGAAACATAGGATATAGGAGCGGGAACCACGCTGGTGATACCCAGCTAGTATAAAATATTTTTGTTACCGTTTCAATGCAGAACTATCTTGCCTGCCTGCGCCTACACTAGGTAATCTGTAGATTATAAGGGGTTGCCCCCTTCATATGAATTATTAATTTTGACGTGTGACATACATTCCATGTCTCATCTCTCTATATTAGACATGCCTATAACTATAGCTAGTCGATTTGACCAACATTATTACGTTGTATCTATATTACTTACTTTGTTGTATAATCGCGTGAAATTCATATGTCTAGTCAACTGCGCTATTTTCCCGTTCTAATATTCTTCCTGCCGTTGAGAAGCCCGTGGCGCAGTGGTTCGTACGCTCGGCCTGCGATTGTTGAGGTAAAGCAACTTTCGCAATGGTCGTTCACGGGATAGTTGACCAAAAATTTACTATCACGAACTTCTCCTTGCTTCGGCAGGCACGTTAAGCCGTTGGTCCCAGCTGCATTGGCAGTCGTCAAAACCCACCAATCCGCATTGGGCCCGCGTAATGGGTTATGGCCCATTCTCCTTATCCATCCATAAGGAAGGCCAGTGCCCCAGCAGTGGGGACATAAAAAATGGCTAATGACGACGAATGACGCTTCTTCCTATTATGAGTGAACTGAACAAGTGACTGCTTTTGCAGTAACACGAATAAATCTCTATTTATTTACTCTGTGGGCTGTTCCAAATTTCGCTGGAAGGATGAAGGCGCCAAAGATCTAAAAGAAGATCTACAAGCATATATTGTGGGAGCTGGTACGACTGCATAATATGGCGTGCTTTAACTTCGATTCGAAGCAATATCACAGATTAATAAATAGTTAATAAGAAGAAATACAGTTCCATTGTCGAAAAAAACATCCAATGACGAGTTTCTTGCTGGTTCTTATCATTACGAGGTCTCCCGCCGTAGGGTTTGTATACCGATGCTCAGCGCAGCTTCTTTGACATTCACAACTGGAAGCATCCCGGCTAAAAGAGATACTCATGAGACGAGTTACAATAGTTCTTTTAGGTCGCAGTGGCTACATAACAGTACCCATTGGAGCTGCATATCCCCTATATACCACAAATAATAACAAATTTGAATTGATATGTTGATAAAAATAGAAAAATACAAAAAAACAACTTCTCCTAGATAATATTTAACTATAACTACCTATTCAAAACAGCCGCAAAATGAAATGCTGTAAAATGCCAATGAATCAGTAAATTCAATAAAAAAATATTGATAGACGACACTAGCTACTTACTGCTTGCACATATACTATGTTCGGTATTTTATGTACACGAAAGGCCGTAACAGGCAAGCGGGATCTTTTTTATTACTTCCGTATGTGTTGCTGTTAGAAACTCTATGGGGACGTAATATACATTTGTTTTTGGAGCCTTCTATCTAATCAGAGGACATTTAAGCCCCTCGGAGCTTCGTAAGATGAGTTTTCTCGGTTTTATTACACTCATTCGGAAGGCATTTGGAGATTAATATACCCTCAATCCAATGAAAACATTTTATTAACAAATAAGATCGTTTACTTCGTTTTAATTTTCTTTATTTACTTATACAATATCAAACTATTGAAGACTTACAGTAAGAAGTTTTTAAAATGTATTAGTATCTCGACTTAAGATTAGCGCATTTTATCACAGCTTATAAAGTTTAGCCTACAAGTATGCTTAGAATTAGATCGTAGCTTTAGCCTTACTTGTATAGTATAGTGATTTAGATTTGTGATTCTCTTGACATATCGTTAATGTGGGGGCCTACCGCCATCTATTAGCGCAGTATTGTTTCAATCTTACCATGCTATTTCGTATTTCGAATCTCTAAAAGTACGCTTATTTTTTGACGGAAGTTTTATGATGTCTTATGGCTCAACCATCGCCTCCAAAGTGTTAAGTGTGTCAAATGACACCTTCAATAAAAAAAAACGCAAATAAAACTTTCATACGACATGATGGTTTCTAGTAGATGATGGTAGGCCCGCAGGAAGCCACTTATATTTTAGTAAAGTTGTAAAACCATTGTTAGAAAAGACGCAAAAGCATAACACGACGGATAACAAAACATTGACTCTGTTCCACAGGACCATCAAGTACAAACAGTGTGAAATAAGTAAGATCCTAAACAAACCACTCCAATACTGCGTCTTCGGGCAAACTTTATTTTCGAAATATCACTTTAACAATTGAGTTGTTGCCTTTGCATTATGTTAGGTATGTACCTATAGAAAAAAATCACATAGAATTTACCAATTTGACGATTATTTAAATACATATTATTATTATTCACTCGAGTGAATTCACTTTTTCATCGAAAATACCGTAAAAATATAATATGAAAGGTCGAATAGATTTTGACACTGGCAACAATAAAAAGCATTTAGAAACAAAATCAAAATAGGATTTCAAAAAACCCACGTTATCCGTAAACTGTCTGCAAAAGTCACCTTAAAAGCTTTGTTGAAAAATAAACTTTTTATGTTTTATGCTAAGGCGGGTATTCCTATTCGTGTCCTAATGTTAAGGGAAATTACCTATTTCACGGTTGGATGTATACCTTATTACTCACGCATAATCAAGCTTGTTTAGTAGAATAACAACGTCAGTGGCTACCTATTATAAGACCGAGGCAAGTGTGCCCTAACCATAATATAAAGCAGTACCTACCTACTTATAGAATAAATTGGTAGGACTGAATCGACGGCGCAGTAGTACCGATCAAGCCTAAAAATCTAGGGGTCGTGAATTCAATCCCCTTTCGGTACAAATAACCATTCGTTGATTATTTGTGTTTGTTAAAATGCTTACACACTGCGTCCAAATCCGTGAAAAAACGGATCCGTGAAAATACGGTCCGCCATAGCCGTAGAATTATTTGTATGGTAGCTTACGCACTACATCCGTTTTCTTCTCTCCGTCAACCGTGAATCTCCATGACGGACCGAGTGAACAAACTGTTTCCCTATTATAACACTATACGTGAAATGATAAGTTAGCATCCTGGATTCCACTTACTTCCACCACCACGGAGAACATATTATGCATAATTTTTATTGATTGCACAAATTTTTTTTTTAAACAAAATCAAAATCACGAGTCGAGTAAACCAATATGGCTGACAAAAACTCAAATGTCTCGACTCGCGATATTGGTTTTGTTTTTAATAAATTTATGTAGTGAAATCAATAAAAATTGTGCATAGGTTTGTTCTACGTGGTGGTGGAAGAAGTAGAGGCTATGATTCTAAGGTTAAGATTCACTGATAGTGTTAAAATAGGAAGTTACGTATCGGATTCGGTTCGCAGTGCCTAAGTGAAGTCCGGGTTTTCTGGATCCGTTTTTTAACGGATCCGTTTTTCACGGATTCGGACGCAGTGCATAAACACTCTCACTGTTGTTTTAAATAAGTTAAAATATTTGGTTCTGATATCCGATTTACGGTATTCTGCTATCCGGAATCATATCAACGCGAACGTATAGGATTTTTCTTCTTTTTTGCCCTCGCCATTTCCCGTTATACGGGGTCGGCTTTCTTAATGCTGAGACGCCATCTGCTTCTCGAGTAAGCGTCGTGATTGGTTAGACCCAGTTCCTTCATGTCGCGCTTGACATTCGTCATCCAGGCAGTAATGGGTCTACCTTTCCCTTTTCGTTCTGAAGCCATAGATAGGCACTTTCTCACGAAATGATTTTCCGGTTTTCGCATAATAAGACCGTACCATCTCAGCCTTGACTCCTTAATTTTGTCAGCAATTGGAGCAACCCTGAAACTCCCCCTTACATACTCATTGCGCACTTTATCCTTCAATGTTACACCACCCGCCCATCGCAGCATACGCATTTCGGTCACATGGAGTTTATTTATGTGGTTTTACCTCGTGGCCCAGACTTCACTACCATATAACATTGCTGGCCTAACCGCGGTTTTGTAGACTTTTCCCTTAGTTTTTACTGGTACCTTTGTATCACACAGTACGCATGTTAGCATACGCCACTTATTCCAGCCTGAGGTGGTTCTGTGCGTGACATCTGCCTCGATAGAACCATTTTCGGAAATGACCGACCCTAAATACTTGAATTTATTTACCCGAGGTATAGCTGTACCGCCAAACTCAATGTTAGCGTCTGTGGGTATAGGTGTTCCATGGTCAACGTTACACGCCATAAATTCTGTTTTGGTTCTACTTATGCGCAGGCCATTACTTTCCAGTGCTTCTCTCCATTGTTCTAGATTTGATGCAATCTCTTGTTTGTCATGCGAAATCAGCACCACACATCAGCATCCAAAAGGTTCCAAGGTGTTAGCTTCTAAATTTTTGCAGTAAGATAATTCATGACTATGTTGAATAATAGGGGACTTAAAGCACTGCCTTGGTGGACACCAACTTTTACGCTGAAGCTTCGAGATTCTCCGGCAGGGCTTCTGATGGTTGTTTGAACTCTCTTGTACATATCTTCAATAAGCCTTATAATAGTATTCAGGGACAAGATGGGCCCTTAGAGCCTGCCATAGTAAGGATCTTGGGACTCGGTCGAAGGCATTTTCAAGATCTATAAAAACCATCCATAAGTTGGTTTTATTTTCTCGAGCTTTCTCCATTAATGTTCTCACTGCATGAACCGCTTCTGTAGTACTTTTGCCAGGTGTAAAGCCAAACTGGTTTTCTGTAATGGATACAAGTCGGAGAAGGTGCTCACATATGACCCTTTCCCAGATTTTGAGGGAGTGTGATGCGAGTTTGATCCCTCTGAAATTGCCACAATCTCTGACATCTCCCTTATTTTTGTAAAAAGGAACTATTGTGCTCTGTCTCCAAGAATGTGGCATCGCTGCCCAATGGAGGATGTTATTAAAACTTTTTCTTTTAGTGTTTTCCACGTTTCTGCGGGTATATCATCAGGTCCAGTGGCTTTATTATTTTTCATCTTGTAAATGGCTAGTTCTACTTCCGATTGTGTAATTTCGCAAATGGGCCCCAAGATGGCTGGATCCTGGATTTCTTGGTTTCTAGGAAACTCTTCATTTAGTAGTTCATTATAGTATTCATACCATCTGGTGCATATTGCCGCGTCATCTGTTAGTAACGCTCCTTCCTTGTTTTTAATGTATTTTGTGGTTTTGAAATCTTTGGTGTTGTTTTGCCTTTGTTTAGCTAATTTGAAGATCAACGCGAACGTACAGGATATCGTCTAATATTTACCTACATCTACAATCCGTAATTTTATTGTATTTTATTTTATTTTCTTTATTTAGGAAAACAACAGCTGTTATACATCACAAAGGAATCAATAACATATATAATGTTACAGTAGCCTAAGAGTTTCCACTAATAAACATGACTATTATGTTGAGTAGGTAACAAAATTATACAAATCAAAAGGTAAGTACTAAGTTAATTTGAATAAACGGTAAAAAGAAAAAAAATTGACAAATTCCAAAATTACAACGTGAAGTCAGGTTGGTACTACTTATACTTAACAAATACTAATCATTATTCATCAAACGCAAGAGATTACGAAAGCGGTTAAATTTTTCATGAAATATATCGATGTGGTTAAATTTAGAGTTATACTCATTTGCAGCTCTAATTATAAAACAATTCTTCCTATAGTTGACCCTACACAGCGGAGAAACAAATGTATGCTATGCTTGTTACGAGCACCAAGTCGTGAACATTTAAAACGTAGCTTACTAAGCAAGTAAGGAGAATCAATTAAGTTATTTATTATTTTGTATAGTAATAATTGATCCCTATGGGTTCGTCGCGTGGACAGAGACTCAATTAAATTTGCGTCAAAATCCTTGAATCTATATTTTAATCGTTTTATAAATTTGTTTTGTATACTATCTAATAAGTGAATATATTTTACATATTTAGGATTCCACACACTGGAGGCATACTCTAATTGAGACCTAACATATGAATTGTAGAGGATTTTTAATGTATTGACATTTTTGAAGTCAACACTCTGCCGTAAAATAAATCCCAACAGTTTATAAGCCTTACCAGTAATCTTACTAATGTGACTGTCGAAATACAGACCGCTATCCAACAATACTCCCAGATCTCTCACCTCGTCCACCCTGTCCAAAGTTATGTTATTCAATTTATAATCAAAGGATTTTTTTTGTTTTTTTCTCGAAAACGTAATAACGTGGCATTTATCAATATTTAGATATAATTTATTTAGAAGGCAATATTCAAACAAACGATTTAAGTCACTTTGCAATTTTTCATAGTCATCACGCGATCTAATAACAGAAAATATTTTAGTGTCATCAGCGTACAATAACAATTTCGAATTTTGAAAACATTTTACGACGTCGTTTATGAAAATATTGAACAGTAATGGACCGAGATGAGATCCCTGGGGAACTCCGGAGAAAACAGGAATAAAACTAGACGTAAAACCCTTGCAAGTAACTGCCTGCGCTCGGTTTCTAAGGTAGGAAATGAGCCATCGCAGCAGGTCACCGTGCACACCGATTGATTCTAGTTTAGAAATTAGTAAAGTATGGGAAATTTTATCAAATGCTTTAGAATAATCGGTGTACACAGCGTCCACCTGATGTCCCTCCTCCATAGATTCAAGCACTAAATCAATGAACTCGCAAAGGTTGGTTTCAGTAGACCGTCTAGCCACGAACCCGTGTTGATGTATGGTTAATAAGGGAGTTACCACAGGGCAAAGAGAGTCGCATATTATTTTTTCGAAGACCTTTGGTAGTACTGACAATTTTGAGATACCACGATAATTACGGATGTTATGCTTATCACCACTTTTATGTATGGGAACAACAAAAGATCGCTTCCCAGTAAGCGGCATAACTCCACTCGATAACGACAAATTAAAAAGGATTGCTACAGGGACTGACAGTTGCTTACTACATTTTCTTAAAAATAGAGGATGTATGCCATCCGGTCCGCTGCCTTTAGAAACATCAATTTTTGAAAGATACTTTTCTACTATGGACTGTGTAATTGTGACGGTACCAATAAGGATAGAACTATCATCATTTGAGCATAGGTTGGGAAAGCTCATGTCATCATCTTCAAAAACGGACTGAAAGAACGTGTTAAACATATCAGAAATACTTTGGCCGTCATGCGCCACTTTATGATCAAACTTCATTGTATCCGGAATAGAATTAATGCGCTGTTTTGATTTCATAAAAGTCCAAAAATGTTTAAAACAATGATTAATGTTATTTTCTGATCTAACTACAAACTGGTTATAACAAGATACTTCTAACTTTTTCACACAACGTCTCATATCTGAAAACACTTCATAATCAGCGAGTCTGCCGTAGACTTTCCATTTCGCATGTAACTTATTTTGCCTTTTTAACATTTTAATTAAAGTAAAAGAAAACCAAACTGGATACCTATTACTATCTCTTACCAATTTAACTGGCACAAAACGATCTATGATATCATTTACTTTTGAATAAAAAATCTCTAATGCTTTTTCAATATCAGAATCAGACAGATGTTGCTCCCAATCCATATCGTCAAGTTCTTTTTTAATAAGTTCATAATTCGCGGCATGGAAACGTCGCACTGTGCGCGGCGCGTCCTTGAGACTAGTTTCAATCGTAGACGTAACAGTAGCCGTTATAGCCAAGGATGGATGATGCTTCTCAGGCTCTGAGAGGGGCTCAGTACGCATCACATGACACGATACACTAGAAATAATCAAGTCTAAAAGTCTATTATTGTGATTAAAAATACTATTATATTGACACCATCCCGTAAAACACAGGAGAGTATATATTTGTGATGTCAGCGTATCGGCAGAGGGATTTTGCAAGATAAAATCATGGCCTGCATCACTACTACCAGTCCATGTTGCATTCCTTACATTAAAATCGCCGACCACCAGAAACTCATCATTAGGCCTGTCGATACTCAAGTCAGAGATGCGTTCAAAATATAAATATTGTGACGTCACCTGGTCACAAGTCTCTGGAAAATAACAACAAAATAAATGCAATCGTTTAGAGTTAGGACCAGGAGTGAGTAATATATCCACATGAGTAACATCTGAATCTTGAAAACCGGGAAGAGCTCCTGGGCAGTTCGAGTCGACAACAGAGAAATTGGTGACAAACAGAAATACTGAATCGAATAGTTAAATTAGGTTACAACTTTTCTAGTTTGAAATACTTGGTCCTTGTTAGCTCTACGAGTTATTATTCACTCTTACTAATCGTATGTTTCATTATATTATTTGATTAATGTAGCTCACAAAAAAATATTATTGAACCAAAACATCAATAATTATTGCATATTTAACAATAATTATGTTAATATGTATTTAATGTATTGTATGTACTAAGAAACAGGGATTCGCAGTTACTAAATGATCTAGTTTTGGTTAATGATTTACAATGTACTGATGGACTACGAGTGTGTCTGTAATCAAAACAATAATCTTTTTATTACAACTACATTGTTGTTTTCAGTACATATCGTTCTAAGTGTCGTATAATATTCGTTGAGTTTGGTTTACTTTTAAAATAGTGTTATGGCTTAACAAGAATATTATAATAAAAACCACCCCGGAAACAGTAAACGGTACAATGTATGTAATTATCCGTGCTATTCTGTTAGCGTGTTTTAAAACATTAAAATAGTAATGTTACAATAACAATCGAGGTGGTATTCAAAGCTAAGTATCTTGTTCTGTTTATTTAAAACTGTGTTTTTGTAAACAATCAAAAAATTTGCGTGAATTTGAAAACCAGCCAGTCGACCCGGCCGCGGCCCGCGCGGCCGCCCGCCATTGTGGATTGTGTTTTCGACCGCGCTGAGCGCTCACTCAACTCAACGTAGTATTACCAATTATTTGAGAGTTAGCTTATTAAACTTGGGTGATGTCTGATGACATAGATGGGGATATCCCACAGTTATTGCAGCAGTGGTGCTTACTTCAATATATTGATACTTTTGAAGGTAAGTTGGTACCTTGGTATAACAATCTTCTTGTTTTGTAGTATTCATAGCTATTATTCAATTTAATTAAGTAGTTAATTGGGTACATTAATGACTTTATAAGTTTACAGTTAAAAGTTTGAAGTTATTCGTGGAATTTCATTTTAATAAGGAAACGCGATAAACTATTTGTTAATAGGTAGATACTTTCTTTGACTGACAGTCATCTCATCTTAATCAGTTTGGCACACAGGTCACCGAATGTCAGTTCAGCTCCAAAACAGGCAAATTGGATAATTAATCAATAGGCTTGTTTTATAAAACCTAATTTATCTAGCCAAGTATTCGATTCCCCCTAGGTCAAAAATAATGCTTTTTGCGTTGGGACTTTCTTGCATGCGTGATAAAAATCTTTATATATTTTTTATGATTTTTCAGTAAATAATATAACAATATCGAAACTGTCGATGCTCGACAGTAGTCTACTTAGAGAACTAATCCCTGCAATTGGAGATCGGGCCAAATCTTAAAAAATTTGGACAATTGGAACAAATTAACTAACTAAGAAGAATGCCCAGAAATACAATTTACCAGCAGCAGCCCTGTAAGTATCTCCTATTTTTAACATGATTTTATTCACCTGTAACTATGTACCTATGTAAGTAATGTAATACCTACCTAATTATTTTAATAAATAATTTGTGTTTTTTCAGCCGTTGAAAAACCTACTCTTGAAGTTACAAGCCAGATGACTGCAATGAGAAGTATTATATCAATATTTTTTCTGTGATTATTACTTATAATTTATAACGTAACTTATAATTTATAACTATAACTTATAATTTATAAATGTTTAAAACATTGTTATTTAGAAGAAGTGGTGTTGGTCAAAACGCTCATTAAAATACTTCTTAGATGTGTAGGAATTATAGGTATAGTATAGATATTGCTGTGATTGTGATGATTATAAATAAATGTAATTTTTCTATGTACTTGATATTTTTATTTTTGATTCCAGGAAACCTAAACCTGTCTATGGAGCCGTAGCACGTGCGAAGTCTTAACAAATATGCCGATAATATCAATTTCTATGATTCTAACACCTGTTAAACTTAGTATTAACTTTATTAACTCTGTATTCGACTTATTTTTATTATGATACTAGATAGTCGGAGTCTTTGGATATTGTAATGAAAAAGGCATTCTTTTATAAAATTTTAAAGACGTCACACATACTGATGGCTCTATGGACTGTGTTTAGATGGAGCGCCTGCAATCCAGTGGACTGACAGCACCAACAACGGATCCGTTTTAGGCTTTTGATGGAGAAAATACAGTTTTATTTACACAAGACAAATAAAATTGTTTTTTTGTCTACTAAAAGCCTGAGAGTACCCGTTAGTACTGTACGTGCACTAGATTGCAGACGTCATCTAAACCAGTACGAAATGCATACGAAATAGTAGCTGTAACAATACCTAGGATGCTAGCATTACAATGTGTATTGTACTTGTTACAAAAATCATAAAGCTAGCGTTGCAATACGAATAGTTATTATTAAAGTTCACTTCGTTATGTTACACCAATTCATTAGTAGACACAGACAAGTATTTAGTAAACCCAAAAAAAAAGTGGTAATGTTTACCAGATTGCATAGTAGTCCTTCCAATCGATCTAGTAATGTCTACTTGACGTATGGTTACAATTACATTGGTATTGTAACAGGCGCGATATTTACCTTGTAGTGAGTATTATATTGTTTGGTCAGTTACACTAAACATCTAGTTGTCATTAATAAAGCGATAGGTAAAAATAATAACAGAATGGTTTTTGTAAAGTCAACTCGCTAGTCTTGCTGTCACGGTTGCAAACAGAAGTTCTAGTTACAGTAGTGCTTTTTCTTGTATAGGTAGCCAGATATTTCTCTGCGTGCAAGGTCTCGTCGAACCGCTATCAATGTCGCTCATAATCCCGGTCAGTCCGATAAATACTATAACGGGAATCAAACAACTCTGCGTCAAATATTCCCGGTAAAAGCCATGTTTCGCTAAGTAAAATGACATCATAATTACATCTCTCGAGATTCCCATAGAATGTTTTAGTTTTCGTACGTAGTCCACGAACGTTTTGATAAAAGCAACTTAATTTGTTATTCACCGTGAATCGACTAAATATAATAAATAACACTTAAAAATATTGCAAAATTCAACAGGAACCTTGTCTATAAACATGATAAACTTAACGAATCCATTCACATATTTCTCAACGAAAACAATTACTAAAAATAATATTTTTTTTATGTAGGTAAGTCGAAAAACTCAATAAATAACCCCAAACATTAACGACATTAAATTTATCTATTAAAAGCCCGAAAATCAAAAATATAAGCATACGTATAAAATAACCTGTAGTACTCATATAACATTTTAAATAAGTAAGATAAGAATTCAATAACGCGTCGAAACCGTAAACTAGTACGACATTATTTTGTGCTAATACCTCACAAGCGTTTATTAACAAGAATGTCACATTACTTGACACAAACATAAAAAAATCTATTGACTTAATATTCATAGTTTCTCCAAGTTGTGTACAGTACACACCAACCATCTCGTAGTGAATGAAACTATTTAGCCAAGTGAGTAATTAATAACATCTTATGCAAATGGCCATGAGCTATGACGATCGGTTAAATAAATAATATAGATTCTAGAGGATACAAAACTTTATTTGAACTCTGCCTAAAGTGTATGGACTAGCAGATTTTATAGGGTTGCTTCCATAAAAACAGTTGTTCGTAACGGTAAGCTCTATGAATGGTTTTGAGGTTTTGGTTGTTTATACACAATTTAATCGATTTTATTCTAAAAATAAATTTTAATCTGGAAAAATCGTCCTATCGGTTTCATGCTTTCAAGATGATTGAACGTTTTTGTAATAGAATATTTTATGTAAAAAAGTCTACCGTCGACCATATATCCTAATAAAAAATAATTGATTATTCCACTGAAAACGATTATTATTTTTATATTGATTAAATTATTTTACGGAATAACAGGAATCGTCTAGCGAAGGTAATTAAAGAACTGCGTTGTAATGTGTTGTTTAAAATAGCAACCATGAAAAGTAGCTAGGCGCGAAAGTCCAATAGTTATTGTTTATGCAAGGCTGGAAAGTTGGATTTTAGCGGCGAGTTAACTTTATTGAAACCTGAGCAAGCGAAGGATTCTAAGTCAACGTCAAAGTCAAAGGTTTTTATTCAAGTAGACTTACAGATAAGTACTTTCGAATAGTCCAACATTTTATTTCCCTACCAGCCATTTAGGACATATTTTAACTGATAAGAAAAACGGCCGCAAGAAACTTATCAGCTTTAACAGAAACAACAACATTTACAATGGAACATGTTGTTGCCAAGCACAAATTTTCAATTTTGAAATATATTTAATATAAGAGGAAAACATTCTAGGATTAATAATTCTAGGATTGAACCACGAGCGTAGCGAGTAACAATTTGTTATAAGAATTTTATATTTAGACTGGATGAGATTTCACAACCTATGATAAGATTTCGAAACTTGACATAAACCGTTACTTTTAAATTGTCTGTGTCTTGCACCTCATGTCAATGTCATGTGATGTCATGTCATGTCAACATTTACTGAATCGTTTGATGTAACAATTTATTCCGATTTGAGTTAACTTTGAATCGACTATAATAATTCCTTTTTTATTTTTTATTTTTTTATATTAATAAAACAACAAGAATTAGGTATATTAAGATTAACCTATTTGTTAAAAGAACTATTTACCGGAAGTTGACCGCGGAAACAACGTTAAAAAATTTCCTCGCTGTTGTAAGGTGAAAAATTGTGTGTTGCGTTCGGCAGAAAAGTTTTTAGCATCTCGTACCTTTGAAACCCTCACTACGCTCAAGATTCAATCTTTGAACAACTCGCTACGCTCGTGGTTCAATCTAGAATCCTTCGCCTGCTCAGGTTTCAATAAATCCATATTTCCAAAAACAAATAACTATTGTTATGCAAGGCATGGAAGTTGGATTTTAGCAGCGAGTTTCCTCTATTGAAACCTGAGCACCGAAGGATTCGTGGATTGACGAGGATGACAAAACCTCTTTTTCTGGGCGTGTGAGGTGAAAAAAGTATTTATTTATCTTATTATCTATTCATACTGACATTGAACCAAATATTTAGTACTCGCTACCTAAATATCTCGATTCCTAATACATTTAAATATAGAAATCGTCGCAAAGTTTCTCTTTAAATTCAGATGATAGAACTTTTAACACACCGACTCAGTTTGAAATTTGTTCGAAACGAAGCTAATACGCCATTTGGACGGTTATGACAACATACATAAACATTGAGGAAACAATTTCCCGTTCCAACTTGAAATGAAGGGATAACGTTCCTATTTTCATTCCTTTCCCTGAGGAATGAGCCTACAAGATTCTGGGGATGGCGACGCTTTGTACGACTATTTCGTTAATATTTTATTTGAGCGTTGATGTATGAAGGATTATTGTTGACAGACGTTTTGGTCGCCAAAAACAAAACAAGTTATACCTACCATTTTCATACCGCCTACAAATACTAAGTACGGTTTTAAATCAGTTCCTCGTTAAAACTTAGCACAGGATAACCTATGCTCACTAAGCACAACGGAAATATGAAGTCAAATTCATATAACAAAACAGGGTTGTGAGCAAGATTTATCACCAGACTCATTTCTTTTTGTTAAAAAAAAAGTTATCAGTTATTATTTTTACAGATAATCTTATACCTTCCATATATCCTATTATTCCATTATCAAACTGATATGATGACATAAGTTTAGACAAATCATTCCTAAATACAGAAGAAATATAATAAGTCTTTTCGAGTCGGTGTATTTCCGTCTGGTCTCTATTATTGACACAGAGACAGTGTTCACGAAATAGTTCACGTTTCAGGATAACTGGCCTCCTCGGTCACAATACAACATACCCCAGAGCCTATTATGGAACTAAACTGAATCCGGTATGTGCAGAATGTTTACACATGCTGACGATAGTTGCTAAATAGTGGTTTATGAAACTGTTGCATTATGAGGGGTATAAACGAGTTTTTATTTAAAAACCGTCCATCTTATCTAAGTCAGACGCTATAACAACATTGTTGTTCCGGCAGTTAGAGCTAAAATAGCCAGTTCCTCAGTAGTTGAGTATTCCGGGAGAGGCTCGCTTCCATTTTCAGCCTTATCAATACTTAACATAAGGTATAATGAAGGCTAAGTCTTCCCGAAGTTCATAAAAAAAAACACTAAAAGTACACGTTTTGTTATACTTTGTGTAATTTATTTTAAGGTTATTGATATGTTTCTCCTTTTTACGTGGGTTGATTATTATTAAGTACAGTGCATACAATGCGTTTAATAAATCTATTAATTAAAAACTGTTACCGAATTGAAATATTCGTGAGTTGTTTAATTTAACAATGAACTATAAATTAGCTTATGAACCACTAGTATGTGTATTTTGATGTTATTTATAGTTAAAATATCAGAGTACTTTCCAAGTTTATTAAACCTAGCAAGAAACTCACTAAAAGAGTCATTCAGAAGGAAAATCCTGTGCTTTAGAGAGGAAAATAATTGTGAACTGTAAAAGTTGGAACATTTAAGAAAAAAAAAGCTCTCGACTTCAGAGCAGACAAAAGTTCAAATAAACTGGAAATTATACAGAGGAAAATGTATATTATCGCCTTCGTCCAGTTGTTAGAGTTAAGTTGTAAAAAGTTTTGTTCGTTTTGTAAAACACAAAAAAGACGCACACGCCAGCAGTGGGCAGTCATCTACAAAAGTGAGAGCTTCCATTAGTGATAATTATCGTGAATACATTGAAATTAATGAAAACTGTACTGACAACGTGACGTGAATATAGAATAAAAAAACTATTATAACGTTTAATCTAACTTAAACTTGAATTTTGCGGTGATTTTCCGCTCTCTGGCATAGGGGTTCATAGCCTTCTGCGCAAGAGGTTCTACGATTAGGAGATTACGAGGAGGTACGATTTCCGGACAAGACAATAGTTATTTGTCATGTAAGGCTGGAAAGTTGGACTTCGCGGCGAGTTACCAATATTAAAGCCTGAGCAAGCAAAGGATTCTAGGATTGAACCATGAGCGTAGCGATTGGTTCGAATATTGAATCCTGAGCGTAGCGCGGGTTCCAAAGGGACGAGGCGCTAAAAACTTTTCTGCCGAACGCAACACACAATTTTTCACCTCACAGCTGCGAAGAAAATTTTAAGGTATTTTCCGCTGTCAACTTCCGTTAAAAAAAATTAACGAATCGTTTAATCTAAATATACCTTATTCTTGTTGTTTTTATAGTTAAAATTACTAAAATACTAAAAAATGGAATAATATTTAAATAAAATGTTACATAAAATATATATATATATATATAAAAACGATTCCGAAAATGTTTAGGTGCAAGACAATATATAAATAAAGGTTTTTGTCACGTCCCGCAATGCAATCAAAGCTTGTGAAATCTCACTTAACGTAAATTGAAAATTCTTATATATAGTTTAATCTTATTGTTATTGTTTTTATGATTCAAGAAACTAAAATAATATAATAAAACCAACTTGGAGTATTATAATTAATTTAAAGTTATTGAAAAGAAGAATAATGTAACATAAAAAGTCATTAGTGCGATTCGGAACACATTATAACGTAAAATACTTTCTAAATAAAAAAATACTTTACCACACTAGGCCGCAAAATGTGATTTTCCACGCAGAAATTGAATGACAAAACCTCCTTTTTCGAGCGTGTGAGGTGAAAAAAATTTGTGCACGAACATGCCTCTTTGTCTCAGGTGTTAAATATGTATTTTGTATGTATCTACAAAAAAAACCATAAGTATGTTATTTCGTTCTCTAAGTTATCCAAGTATTACACTATTATTGGTTACTTAACTTAAGTTTAAAAAACAATTTATTGGAGCTAATTTGAAGTTGTTCCACTAAACAGATCGTGTGAATGGAATTAAGCCACCAATTTTGTTGTGTGACATGCTGCTAACCACAAACCACATTAGGTATGCCACCAAGTTAATTTGAGAATTTAAATTAGTTTATATAATTCATGAAACTGACGCTTCGATTATTTTGCTATTGACTATTAATTACTACTTATCACGTTTCAATAAATATGAAATTGATTTATTATGCATTACCGACTGTTTTGTAAACTATCTGATTTCATATTAATTGTTTAGGCTATAAAATTACTGAAACTCAGCTAAAATTATCATGATAACTTCGATAGGCTTTTGTTGAAGCAATAAAAAAATCAAAGTCATTAGAAATATGTGTTTTCCATGGGTATAGATACAAAAAAAAAATTTTAACCTTTTAAAAAGCTTGTATGTGTGTGTGACATATAGGTCAACTCAACACATACCAATTACATAATGAGAAAGTTGATAAAAGATCAACTACTAAACCTTCCAACGACCTGTCGCCGTAAAACCTCACAGATATTATTAGGCATGAAACATCGCAAGCATTAAATAATTCCCTACCTGGGGCGTTACCACGGGTTGTTAAGTAATTTCTTTTCTATACAAACGTTCTGGCTGGATTTTTTCTTGGTTTTTGACACCATAGAAATGAAAAATATTGGGAAAAATCGTCTTGGCCACACGTTATTTTCAGACAGGACACGAACCTGCGACCTTTGGGTATCCGGCCCACTGCTCTAACCACGGAGCTTCCGAGCCTTGCTACCGACCGCCGAAATTTTCCAATACTTTTTACATTTTTAAGACGCCATACGGAAGAAGTATGTACTTTTGATATTAAACTATCGGATGGTTAGAGATGTGACAAATCTGGTCATAAGATATACATTTCTTTATACCTTTATCTAGATTTGTAATGTACCACAAACACAATTTTATGATTTTGCTTCAAACACTTTTTCTTTTCGAAAAGTTCCCCCTAAAAGTAATTGAAAACGCTTACAATAATTTTAAAAACTATTTCATATTATTTATTTATTTCATTACTTTACTTATTGAATCGTGTGTCTACGTGTTTACGTAAAATGACATTGTTGTGTTCAAATATACGAGTGTATGGCAAAATAGTCATTATTTCTTTAAGCTATAGTTGGTTTTACTGAAAAACGAGAATCCTTTCCATAATTTGCCGTAACACAGTCTCGACTAGCACGGAAGTTAAAGAACTTTTGTTAATGTACCGCCAATAGATAATCATTATAATTTTCTTTTTTGTTCGTATATTTTGTTAATAGATTTGAAATTAACTTTAACCGATTTATGGTTGTCAAAACTGTTAAATCCTATACATTTTTGCACCGTTAAAGTAATAGTTAACGTTAAGGTTGGATGGTGCAATCCACACTAGAAAAAAAAAGTAACAAAAATGTTTTGTTTTTTTCTTAGGTAATTACATTAGGTACTTTATTTGTTTGTATCAGCAGAATAATAACTGATATTGTTACCTACATAAGTACATATATTTTAAGGTGGTATACTGTGTACTAAAAATTATGAAATAAAATTCTATTATATTCTATCTTAATCCATATTGAAATTTAAAATAGTGATGGAAGCCCCCGACGGATAATTAAGTCGGGGGTTTTTAAATTATTGTATCCTTTTTCAATTACGTTTTAAGCGTCACTCGGCGGGAGGATTTTTTTTTTTTTTTAATTCAACCTTTTTAGAGAACATGGGTATTATGTGCATTGTACTACATAAAACCCATCACTGAAAACCGCATCAAAATGGGACTAGTAGTTTTGGAGATAAATGGCAACATTGGTTTGCACAAACAAACAAACATCCTCTGACCCCAAACGCATAATACCGTCTCCGTACCGTCTTCGTGGATAAAAATACAAAAATTCAAGATTATTCTTAAATGGGGTTACATAAACTATTGGAAATTGGTTTAATTAGAGGACACCAATCATATTTAGGATCGCGTAGTTTCCTTTTTTCTTTAATGACTATAGTTCTTTACTACGAAGTGGCTTCGTTGTTTTTTCATCTAATCTGTAAAATCGATCTCGCTCCCGCGTGCTTTCTTTATATCAATGCGAGGAATATCCTTGCGTTCGAAAAAATCATTTTTACAAATATGATGATTAAGATGCAACAGCTATTAAATTTATTGATTTTTTAAGATTTTGTATTTTTAATGCTTTTTTTACACTTATGTTAATTTTTTAATAAAAAAAATGACTTGCCAAGAAGATCTTTTTATATATTTTTCTATCAAAAAATTATCATAAGTATAAAAATTGCATTAAAATATCTTAAAAAAGATATAAACCAAAGAATGTCATACATTAAATATAATTTTACTTATTCTGTGCTCGTATGTGTTCGTTTTCGATAACTTGTTTTTCCAAGCAACTAGAAGCCCTCAAAAATGCCAAAAAAAAACTCTTATTTTAATCATCACTAAAGACGTCCAAGTGCGTCTAGTGTGAAGATTCAATAAATATTTACAAAAAAGCAATATGTAGAGGCCTAGTACAACTAATTCTTATTCTATAGGTAAAATTTCATTAACATTGATGTCATTTTCAAGGAGAAAATCGTCGGGAGGCTAATCTCGAATATTGCAACATTTATTTGCAATATTAGCGGGAGCTGTATTTGTCCCTATCGCACGGCATTTGCACCCATATTCTAAGTCGTTCCTCCAAAACTTACTCGTCCTCGACATAACGAAACCTCATTGAAAACCTCTTCGAAATACTCCTCGAAATCGGTATTCTAAGTCATAACTCCGTAAGGACCTGGAGGAGCCAAAGAGTACGTAGCCACTCCGTGTTGTTAGGCCTAGCGCACACTACCATTTTTACCCACGACGAGGTTGAGAATATGGGGGTTAGAGGAGGAGGCCAAAGTGTTACAACAATAGTTGTTTCAAATACCTACATATTTTTTCAAATATCTCTCAGCTCGTGTCCGCTCTTACGCAATATTAAAGTAATACTGTTAGCGAGATGGCGCTATACATAGTGTATAGCTCAGTCCTTTAATCAACATTAATTCAATTTTGTGATGACAGCTGATGGTAGGGTCTCTGAAGGTTGATACGGTACACGTTATAACGAGACCTTCTCAAGCCTAAATTAATTCGTAAGTAAATGTTACATAATTCCAACATTACTTTGATATTCAAGGAAACCTATAGCGTAAAATGATAATAAAATACACGTCTACTGTTACAAAATATACATACATTATAGTTTATTTTAAAAATACCTATTGGCAAGTTTACTACTCATTCATTAGCATAACTAACTATAAAAAAAAATATATTTGGATAATTTAATTTTATAGTCGTTACAGAGTTTACGTCATTTAGCAACATGAAATGTATTCCAAGGTTTATTCTATTTGTGATTAAAATTATTTTCTACTAACAATCACAAAGGTTGTACGATTCTCTTATCATTAATGACAGATAAAAGTTTTTTTTTATTCCATCAATATTTGTGAAGGTTGTGGGGTCGCTTATTCTAATGGCTAGTTGTTAACGGGTAACATATGTGTGAAACGAAAAAGTTTCTAAAGCTGTTTCGAATTTACCACAAATCCATTTCGCACCTTTCAAAGCTTTTCGCTGAAACGACCGGTTGGTTAGGGCAGTGGCGCTAAATTTTATTTTTGAATTAAAAATTCCAACGTTTTAAAAACTAACTAAATATTGTTGTAAATTGATTTTATTTATTTTAAATTACTGCTTTTCTATATTCTTTACTTTCTTTAAAAAAAGCACTCAAATAAAAAGTCGGTCTGCTCTTTATATTAAAATTTCTTAAATCGTAATTTTTGGTTGTCAGCACACTTATTTAATTATTAAAATAATGTTGTAAAACTTATTTTCAGTAGTCAACTTTTTTACTGTTTAATTAAAATCGGACATCTTAGAGAGTTTTTTCTCACCAGATATCAAAGTAATTATTATCCTTGATATGATTAGGCTAGGCAGTAAGGATTAGAAGCAAAAGCGTGACAATTTATAAATATTTGAGTAAAAATTCTGACTTCGATAATGAGAAGCAAACGAATAAAGCTTTCTAGAAAACACTTGAACATTTAAATTGTAAATTAGTTTAGTCGGAGCATGTATCGTGTTAGACTCCTATGAAATTACTTCTAACTTTCAGAAATAGAAATATTTAAGTCAATTAAGACTTGTGTTTCTACGTCAAAGTAACCAGTCCTAGGGTAATAAAGAAAATCGATAAAAGACTGAGAATTAGGTGTAAAATTATAAAAATAATTTGTTAACCTATCGTGCTTTTTCAAGCAGTCATTGTTTTTATAATGCCAGACCAAAATGTTATTCTACTAGTATGATACCGATTCGTAGAAAAAAAATGTGTTTAATAATTAACTCTCAGTTAAATAAAGAATATTTGGATAAAGTTTAAACTAAGTACTTTTAGAGACGACTGAAGTCTCCTGTTGAAATGGTGAAAATCGTTTTAATATTTATCAAAGATAGTAAATTTGAAGTAAGTTGAAGTGGCAAAGGGCAGGCCAAATCGCTCGCAGAAACGACAACCCTTGGAGAAGAAAACTTTTCGATCGTCAACCACAAACTGGACGACGCAGCCTTTAAAGGCCCCCATTAGGTGGACCGATGACCTGGTGAGGGTTACGGGGAGCCGATGGCTGCAAGACGATCACAGCCGCTCTGTGTGGCGCTCTAAAGAGGAGGCTTATGTCCAGTAGTGGACTTATAATGGCTTAATGATGTGATGATAAGTAAATTGCCCTTTTCACAGCGAAAAACTTCATCTCTTCTCATTGGAATTAAATATTTTTCGTCAAACCACCTCAATTGGAAGTTCGTCTAACGTAATTGCGTGCAAAGTATTCGATTAATCGATTGTCTTCTTGAGATTTATTCCAATATTTAACAATACCAAATTAGTGAATGGAATAAATTAAGATAATCAATTTACGCCAAGTCACCTTGGCGTGAGTTTCGGTGGCGATACTGAAATGTCATACTACCCATATAGATCTTTATCGAATGGGGACAGCAGGCCTCCCGAAGGGACCATACAATTTCGTTAAAACACCGAAGTGCTGAAAATGGCAACGATTAACTTATGAGTGCTGAAACGCTTTCAGTGTAATCAAATTTAGTAAGAGAAGAGTAACTTATTTGGACTAGTGACTTAGCAATTTTGATGAATCTGTTTTCTTTAGAGTCAACTTCACTAACTACACTCACTCATCATCATCATCATTCAGCTTACCGCCGTACGTACACAGCAGGACGTAAGCCTCGGACCAAGGTGCGCCAGGCATGCAACAAGGCTGAAGACCTCAATCCGGATTTTATCCCTTAACGAGATCCCTAGCATAGACCTTTCCACAGATTTATGCTTGCCATAAGGTAGATCAGGTCTAGGTGAAATTCGCCCTTAATAGTCAACATGTGGAAGAATTTTCAGTAGGTACCATTTGTTATTTTGTTTGTTAAAAATACTATTCCTCAACATTCACAAAATTCTTAGGTACAAACCTTTTGACTGTTCCAAACCACTATGCAGCTCTAATTGAAAATTAGTAAGTATTTGGAAAAAACTGGAATATTAGTAATTAGCAATTTTTGACTCTGGCTAGAAACGCGCGATATGCTTTACCGTCGAACAGCGCGTGCTTTTCGTTTACACAAAGACTAGAGAGTTGTCCTGTAAGAGACACTGGAGACACGCCCTTGGAAATCATTGTTTCATCATGTACTTCGACTCCGACAGAAACCACGCTTTCGCAACCCTATATCAAAATAGACAAAACGAGCGCCTAAAAATTTTCGTTCCTACGATGACGTCACGAGCGAGATTTAGTGATGTGGAAATGTTAATGACGAGCTCTTGCAAGAAAGAACTGTACAATTAACAATTTTTGTTTCTGAGTGACGCTTGTTTTCATGGTCTCAAGCGGACTGACTTAGGTCGGAAACTTTGACCATGGATCAAACTTTTACACGCAAGGTAGGTAAACTTTTCCGTCTATCTCGATATCGTCTGTGAACGCGTGGTTTCTGTCGGAGTCGAAGTACATGATGATACAATGACTTCCAAGGGCGTGTCTCCAGTGTCTCTTACAGGACAACTCGCTAGTCTTTGTGTAAACGAAAATCCCGTAAATCAAAGGCCATTTATAACTCTTTGCTACTTATATTATGAGCTGGCTTAGATATTTGACGACAAAACTCTCAACATGTGGTCTAGATACTGTACTTTATTAATCTCGTAATACCATACAATAGTGAAACTTTTGTACAGTCGGGAAACTTCCCGGTTGACCAGTAGAGTTTTTTCAGGTAGCTTTATTTAAAAGAGTAAAAGATGTATAGAAAACGTTTATATCGCAAATAATAGAACATTAAGAGATATTTCATTTGAATAATAAATTATTTCTTTAACCTTAGTACTTTCCGAGAAAACATTTACCAAAAAACCACTACTGGTCAACCGGGAAGTTCCCCGATTGTACATATTAGGTACTTAGTCGTCGAACATAACTTTGACGTTAATATATAAGCGCCGTAACTAAAGCAAAGTATTTAATCTGAAATCGCAAACTATTTCGAATAGTTTTCAGTCCGAACAAAATTCCTGAAACATGTTACTTGTTACCGATAAAATACTTCGTTAAAATGTGAACCCTGACTGAAAAGCCATCAAACAAATTAGTTAATACCGCTTTGAATTATCATCAAAGAAAACGTTATAATTTCAGCTCACTTCATCGCTTTAAGGTTTCGGAACACGAAGCCTCGGTACGAGGAAAAGAGAAACGTCTTTTTTATGTTAATATACAACAATTTTAGTACTGGTTCCTTATCGTGTAAACGCCGCGTTTAGATTGAAGATTACCATTTACGATCAAAGAAAAAGCTGTGAAAACCGTCTATTATTATAACATTATTTATTTAGAAGCAGGTGAGTTAGTAACTTTGTGTGAAATAACAAATTGAGAGTCGTCCCTCGACACAAAGAATTAGTAGGTAGCGTGATAAACGGTCGACTGAAAAAGTAACTAACTAGATTACTAGAGTACTCACTCAATTGAAAGAGTCGGCTTAGTTGAGCTGGGATAGTGCAACAGGTCCGATTATTTAGAGCGGGCAACACTCACTGATGAACTATGGGCATTATGATCACTCACATTTGCGTCGCCGGGGCGGGAGCGGCGTGGTGCCGGCGCGGTCGCGCGATCGTGTCTGACGCGCCCCGCCCGCCCTCGCGACCGAGGCTTTGCTTCGCGCCCTTTGTGACACTCGAAACCGTTGTTCACAAACGAACCTTTTCGACAACGGCTATACAAATATGAAAATATAAAATGTATACGCCGAAAAAGCGCGACGCTCCTTAACCTTGACTCTATTGTTTCTGTATTTTATAATTTAACAAAGTTGTTTTCTGAGGCGTTACTTTGGTTCAACGGTTACAAGTACAAAAGTCTGCCTTTGATAGACTATGCTTTTGCAAGTTACCAGTTTTCTTTTCGCAATAGAGTTTAAAAACCCGCCAGCCAAGCATGAACGAACTACCATCATCGTAAAAATAACGTTTAACTTTGATCTTACCCAAACCTTTTTAAAACATCTTGTTAAACTTTCAAGAACAATTATTTAACCAAGCTGCTCGCAAAAGCGAATGGTGAGAGTAAGTATACAAATTAATATTTCATTTTCAATTTCAAAGGTCTTTGAACATGTTCTTAGAATATAATGTCGCACATGGCTTCGTAAGCGTGCGCGATGCCTTAAAACCCCTAGATTTTAAGTTATGTGATTCAAGCAGAAGTTAACAGCTGGGTGGACAGAATTACTTTTATTTTACTGGTCTGGTGACTCAGGTGATGATAAGGAGCTTGTTGATACAGGGGTTCGCACGCTCGGCCTGCGATTGTAACGGTTATGCTAGCTTTCGCAATGGTCGGTCACAAGATGGGTGACTAAAAGTTTATTATCTCGAGCTCCTTCGTGCTTCGGAAGCTACGTAAAGCCGTTGGACCCGCTGTATTTGCATTTGTTAAAGCCCACCAATCCCACATTGGGCCCGCAAGGCCTTTTTGCATTCTCCTTAGCCATCCGTAAAGAAGGCCAGTACCCCAACAATAGTTATTAGTTCATCAAACCCGTACCAGACACCGGTGTCCAGAGAACAGTGGAATATCTAGTGTCTCATAATCCGGGGTCTGCAGGCTTACCGCCATCTCCTAGCGCAGACGACCCTCCTAAAATAAGCTTATTTTCTGACAGAAGTTTTGTGCCTTCAAAGTGTGAAGTGTGTCAAAATTAGTAAACTTCAATTTGTTCTTTGTCAGGAATAATTGATTACAGAAGTACATTGAGGTACCGCCTGAGATAGTTGACTTAAGAAACTTAAATTATACAAATAATATCATAAGTATTACGATATCGATTTTTTCTTGCGAATGTACAGAAGTTGCCTAGTTAATTCCGCCATTACAAACTATCATCGAGTGTGGCAGGCTGTCGAGGCATGTTTTTTGGCTGAATGTATTAGAAAACAGCCTATACAGAAAATAAAAAGGAAAGTTATGAAACCTATAGGTACTTTAAGATGGTAAAATGCTCGTAAGCCGCGTTGCTTTATGGGGTAAATAGGTCATAAAGTTTAATAAACTTTTTCTTAAATATTAGAAACAGACAATATTATGACTTCAATTTTGTTTAGGTTTAAAGTTAATTTTAAAATGTTTTAAGCGAAAATACCTAACCGATATTACTATAAGATTTGACAAATCCACGTTGACAAAGTGGCAGGCGAAAGCTAATTTGAAATAACTAGTCACTAAAAGACAAAGTAAAAAATGTTATAGTATATTCCTAAATGAAATATTCATTCCAGGCCAGTCGGTAACAAATCTATAAAAACCTGTATTTTTAGCTCTTGTTTCTAGAACAACAACTCGATGTTAAGATAGCAAATAATGTCTCGCAGAACATTCAACTAGCTAACATTTCCACAATATTATTTCCATTTGTAATATTAGAATGCTTATCTTCCTCTTATTCAAAGTTATTTCAAGTTATTTTTATATCTCTCACAATCTACAGGATTCTACACTTACCCTTAGAACTTCCAGACTCTTATAATTGCAAATGTGTGGTACAGTCAACAGCACTTCAGACTTTGCACTACGAAAACCACCGCTAGGCTGACCAACTGTTCTGTATTTTACAGAACGTCCTGTTTTTAACCTTTAATTTTGACTGTGTCCTGTATTTTAATGAGAAAAATACAGGACCATAGATGGTCAATAAACAAATAGTTATAATATGAATATTAACACGTTGTCCCGTATTTTTTCCTTAAGAGGTTATTCCTGGTTTTGAGTGATTATGACTTTTTCGTTAGTTCGTTTTGAGCTGGTTATGGGCAGGTAACATTGTGTTGAGATATGTTAAATTGAAGTTTATTTCAATATAAAAAGTGGCCGAGACAATTTATTGATTTTCAAATAGTATGTTTAATTCCATATAACCTGAGACGTGTTTAAATTGTTTTCTGTGCGCTACATTCGTGTCTTGTTATTTACTCGGAATTCAAAAATATGAGTTGTTTATAAATTATACATCAATAAAGTCATTGAAAAATCCAAAAAAGTGGCCGAGAAGTTTTTAGTATGTACTTTAATTCAGAAATTCAAAGAAGAACTTAGTTCAAATGGCTTTTAAAAAATTATGAGCAAATACGTCGCCGGATGAATGAATGAAGATGAAACATGTAGTGATGATGAACGGGCTCTTAAACCCTGTAATTTTATATCACATGTACTGCAAAATTAGCACACCAGGTTAGGCATCCTTAACTACAAGCGACATAAAGTGTTCTAAAACTCAAAGTGAATTTAAAGCCGGACGCACTGCTGACTGTACTTTAAAGGCCTTTGAAGGCCAGTGTGCCTTCCAAGATGTATGGAAAAAAGTTGTATTGGACCAAATAAAGGCCAACAGCTCCTAATTGCGTACATTCAACAACAGTGGATCCCTTGTGGATTTTGATAGGTACTTTTGTAGAAATCAATCCCCAAGTAACCGCGGGGGAAATCAAGAAGGGTTCAGAATTAACATCAAAATGCTTATGCTATTCATCATACTCCTGTTGTTTGTTTTATCATAAAACTGGAGGTCGTAAACTTTTTTCCTCTTTCTTTACGAAAGTTGGACAGGAAACGAGGAAAACCTCATTCTATGAATCGTCTACGAATAACTTAGATTTGAAATGAAACTTCATTTGTATAATTATTCTTTGTTGTGGACCTTGTCTTTTTTTTATATAGTGGGCGCACTTTTATTCTGCTTAGATGTAATGTAATGCATTTTACTTAATTTGAATCCCTTGGGGATTGGCAGAGCATCATTATTTGTGTTGAGCAGCATTAATGTATAAACAGCACTCTATCATAGCCACACGTCAACGACGCCTGGCACTGGCAGGGACTAAGATGTTGAAGTGACAATAGTGACTGCCATCTAGGGCATGCAGATCCGGGTCCGGTTCCAGGATTTTGATACCCGATTCTTGTAGACAGTTAGAACAGGGGAACCGGTGTATCCTGGTTCTAGCAGCAAAATTTTATTTTTTATTAAAATGGAATAAGTCGTAGATCATATTGACTGTAGGTTAGGCAAATAGAAATATGAAATAAAATTGTTTCAATTTGCCTAGTCAGCACATACACTAGCCGGTACACGGCACGGATGTAAAGTCTTGCCTACATGTAAATTTACTATATTTTGCATTATGTGTATTTTTGACACAAATAAGGGTGCGCTCAATAAGTATTTCATACTTTTAGAACTTGAAGTTTACTCCTTTTCGAACCGGTTCTTTTTATACCTTCAAGGAACCGGGTATACCCGGTAATAGACGGTGGTTCAAGGGTTGCTAAATATACTTTTGTGAACACCTACACAAGAATCGTTTTTGGATAATGATGATTCTTCAACAGGATAGAAGTTTGTTCTTTTTTACATTTATGAAAAGAATTTAAACGAATCTTAGTTTCAGTTTTTGAAAAAAATGAGGAAACTTTACCTACCTTTAATGGTTTTATTGTTCAAAACTATCGCGATCGATTGGACTACCGGTATCTTCAAACCAAACCTTGAAACCAGTACGAGTGTGTGAATTATAATTGTATTTTTTTTTTAATATTAATAATTTTTTTTTCGCGAAAATTTCGTCTACCGGAAAGGTGAACTCCAAATTTGCGTAAACTAATATTCATCTTCCTAACTAAGATCCACTTGAAAAAAGAAGTTGAACTGAACTTTTACTCCAAGTACTACAACAACAAGCAAATATCTATATGAGCGCGAATTATAAACGAAACGGTTCTTTTTGACATTGTTTTCCTCTAATTATCAGGCCGGAAGACAAAAAACGGTATTCTGGGGATCCGGATTTCCCGGGGACCTAACAACTCTACGGGTCCCTGAAATTCTTCCGGCTCGAAAATCATAACACTTAATTGGTACTATCTGTTACATCAAAAGCAGCTCCTCAAACGCTTGCGGAAGCGTCCCAGTATTTCCCCAGGAAGTTTTGTTTCTATGTAGATTTGTATACAAATGACCTCTTTCTGCTCACCCTCGTTGAGGCCAAAGGTTATATTGCGATGAAAAAATTTGATAGCGTCTTTTGTCTTCCGAAAAATAAAAAGGGACATTAGGAAAATGCGCCTTGTTTTACGGTGAAAGAGAAATATGAAAAAAGCTATTAGTGTGACCACTGAGGGCGATCACACGCGACTATGGGATGGGAATAAGGAATATATCGTCCCCTTAGTGGTAAAACCGATTATCTGCACTTTTCTTTTTTGCAAAATTTTGTTATAATAAATTCTCAAAAGAAAAATGCAGATAATCGGTTTTACCACTAAGGGGACGATATGGAAACTTACTTGGTATTATGGGGGAATTCGAGCAGACGTTGATGACGTAGCCACGATATGATTGTCGTGGAGATGGAGCTGAGCTGGTAGAAGTCTGTTCCTCTAGATAATGTCTATTTACAACTATAGCACGTATCAGTTCTCGCGCAAACACACACGCACGCGCACACTCACTTTATTACGAGACCTTAGCGGATCGGCAATCACGTCCTTACGCGTCACTAGTCAAGCAACACACTTGCCCCGCTGTCTGTGTGTGCGGCTTATGTTTGAGTTGATGAGTGATTGGGTGGACATGCGAAAAAGACCGTCGCGCTCGCGGCGCGAACAATTAGGGAAAGGTCTCTCAAGCTAAGTATTCCGAACCGTTATTGTTACATTTAGGTCTTACCTTTATAAAGCTTGTTAAAACATAATTCTCAAGTTTTTGCAAAGAGCAACTTCCAATAATTTTCACTCTTTTATTAGAAAATTTCCTAACTAATATAACAATACCGTAACTGACAGACAACGCACTGCCCAAACGGCTCAACTGATTTTGCATACAGGATCCTTTAACGATGTAGGCGAGCACTAAGACAGGATTTTTTTGATATTCTCACAGGCACGGGAACAACGCGCGTGAAATCGCAGGCGGCTGCTAGTCATCTATAAAATTTATATTTAATAAACATGAAAAGAGTTGATTGCGTCACGCTAATTGCATCCATGCGATATTTTGACTATTTGACTTCCAAGAAAGTCACATCTTTCAGCACTCTTTCATTTCACCTGATGATCGAAACTTGATACAATAACGTTTTGATGAATAGTAGCAACTATACTCTAGCCTTGATATTAACCTACCCTTGTCACAATAGTTCAAATTACACAACGATACCTTCATTCACATAGCGTTAAAGTCACATAACAAACAAATTAGGTAGATCGATGCAACAGATTGAGCTTTCAGTCAACTGTGACGTTTTTATTCGACTTTTACGTATTTTAACGCCATATTAGTCCATTAACAGCGGGTTTCTTTAGCTTGCTAACGGATTGTTTTAGCTACGGACAGTTATATTTTGACATATTTTCCTTAGAATAAATGTCAAAGGGGTTTGACGGTTTGGTCTGGTCACCGGACCGTCATTTTGAAAATTATTCAAAATCGCACCGCATATAATACCTATACAAATGGATAGGGAACGTAAAGACGAATAAAAAATATTAAGCAACATAATGCCCTAGAGCAGTGTTTCCCAATTAGTGGTACGCGTACCCCTAGAGGTACGTGAGGTAGCATCAAGGGGTACGCGAGCAATCTCTTAACTAATATATTAAATCAGTAAAAAATAATTTATGATTTTGTAATTTTTGCATTTTTTCAATGCTATTTTTATACTTATGGTAAATTTTAAATAGAAAAATATTGGAAAAAATTAACTCGAGTCTCGGTAGCTCAGCGGTTAGAGCATTGGACCGGATTTCCAAAGGTCGCGGGTTCGATTCCCGTCTGAGAATTAATTATTTTTTTCTAATATTTTTCTATTTAAAAAATAATTACCTATATAATATAATGTATTAAGGGGTACGCGAGTTCGAAGTCTTTTTTGGAGTGGTACGTAGTATAAATTAATTGGTAACCACTGTCCTATAGTGTCAATAGTGAGATAATTGGAGTTAAAGATACAAAGGTGATACTTTGGGTCGGCATTATTTATTTTTAACTGTAATTATCTGGGTAACGTAACTGGGCATTATCTATCATAACATTTTTTGTTCCTCTGTGTATTCCCTGTTCATTTATATAGGTATTATTTAGCGACGAAATTTTGAAAAAAAAATAAAATGGCGTCTCATACTACGGATTTGAACGAGGCCAGTCTTCATACAAAAAAAACAAACCCCTTTAACAGTCCGTAGCCAAAACAATCCATTCGTATGATTATCCAATATGAATCGGAGGTTAAACTTTTACAATAAGATGATTTACTAAATGATCTGTTTAGAAGTTATTTGTTATGCAAGGCTGGAAAGTTGAATTTTGCGCCGAGTTTCCTCTATTTCAAAGGTACACAATTTTTTAACCTAACAACAGCCAGGAAATTTTTCCGCTGTCAACTTCCGGTAAAAAAATCTTTTAACAAATCGTTTAATCTAAATATAACTTATTCTTGTTGTTTTTATGATTTAAATCACTAAAATAATAAAAAGGAGTATTTTAATAAAAAACTTTTACGGATATCTTTATATCGGACGAACTAAGTTGTAATTGTCCGTATTTTAAGGTTTTTTAGGGGTTTTTTGATTGATTTGATATTTATAATTAAAATAAAAATATAATAATTTGTGCCATAGTAAATGTCTAACCGTATCCGAACGAAAATAAATTAACTTTTCGAGGGTAGACTTATATAAGTAGCCAGTCATCCCGTGACCACGGCAGCTGTAAAGGTGCCGAAACGTCGGGAAAATCAAAAACATTTTACGGAACCCTCGGTGCGCGAGTCCGACTCGCACTTGGCCGGTTTTTGTGTGTTTGAATTTGTCATCGTCCGGAATAGGATAATAATAGGTTGGGGAAAAAGTTTCTTCGCATTTTTTAAGAACAAATTTCTTTGTTGTTGTAATATTAAATTACATATCAACGTAAATAAAATAAAAGAAGAATGATCTGGGGGTCAATTCTGCAAATTTTTTGTCAAAATCGTCTGTCAGTGGTGTATCAATAGTAGTGTTTATTTATACTATTGTAACAAGAACTGTGTAAAACAGGACTACCATTGAAACACCATTGGAATACGATTTTGACTAAGCATTAGCAGAATTGGGCCCCAAAATTGGAAAATACATGTTGATAACGTAAGCAACAGAGTTAATAGATTCGTATATGCTATGAACAAATTAAAAAATGTCACAAATAGGAGTACTGCCGCAGATTAATAAATAGTTACTTTGTACTGCTACACTCACCGTCAGAAAAATCGCACCTTTACAAAAACTGACTTTTAAATTTAGTTTAACCTTATTTGGAATCAATATAAGAGGGAACTGTGGGGTTAGCACGAATAACTTTTGAGTAAGTATCGAGGAAGTAAAGTAAAAAAATGTATGACATATTGAGCAGCGTTCCTACCGGACGTAAACGGAACTACATTTTCCTACACATTTTTTGACATTACGTGCTCGATACTTACTCGATACTATTTCTATAGTTATTCATGCTTGCCCTACTGTTGTATATCATTTAAAAGGTAACGAAAAGGAGTACCCAAAATAAATAAACTTTTTATTTTTATGGGAATAGAACAAAAAAAAGATAAAGTTTACAAAAGTTTACGAATAACTTAGATTTGAAATGAAACTTCATTTGTATAATTATTCTTTGTTGTGGACCTTGTCTTTTTTTTATATAGTGGGCGCACTTTTATTCTGCTTAGATGTAATGTAATGCATTTTACTTAATTTGAATCCCTTGGGGATTGGCAGAGCATCATTATTTGTGTTGAGCAGCATTAATGTATAAACAGCACTCTATCATAGCCACACGTCAACGACGCCTGGCACTGGCAGGGACTAAGATGTTGAAGTGACAATAGTGACTGCCATCTAGGGCATGCAGATCCGGGTCCGGTTCCAGGATTTTGATACCCGATTCTTGTAGACAGTTAGAACAGGGGAACCGGTGTATCCTGGTTCTAGCAGCAAAATTTTATTTTTTATTAAAATGGAATAAGTCGTAGATCATATTGACTGTAGGTTAGGCAAATAGAAATATGAAATAAAATTGTTTCAATTTGCCTAGTCAGCACATACACTAGCCGGTACACGGCACGGATGTAAAGTCTTGCCTACATGTAAATTTACTATATTTTGCATTATGTGTATTTTTGACACAAATAAGGGTGCGCTCAATAAGTATTTCATACTTTTAGAACTTGAAGTTTACTCCTTTTCGAACCGGTTCTTTTTATACCTTCAAGGAACCGGGTATACCCGGTAATAGACGGTGGTTCAAGGGTTGCTAAATATACTTTTGTGAACACCTACACAAGAATCGTTTTTGGATAATGATGATTCTTCAACAGGATAGAAGTTTGTTCTTTTTTACATTTATGAAAAGAATTTAAACGAATCTTAGTTTCAGTTTTTGAAAAAAATGAGGAAACTTTACCTACCTTTAATGGTTTTATTGTTCAAAACTATCGCGATCGATTGGACTACCGGTATCTTCAAACCAAACCTTGAAACCAGTACGAGTGTGTGAATTATAATTGTATTTTTTTTTAATATTAATAATTTTTTTTTCGCGAAAATTTCGTCTACCGGAAAGGTGAACTCCAAATTTTCGTAAACTAATATTCATCTTCCTAACTAAGATCCACTTGAAAAAAGAAGTTGAACTGAACTTTTACTCCAAGTACTACAACAACAAGCAAATATCTATATGAGCGCGAATTATAAACGAAACGGTTCTTTTTGACATTGTTTTCCTCTAATTATCAGGCCGGAAGACAAAAAACGGTATTCTGGGGATCCGGATTTCCCGGGGACCTAACAACTCTACGGGTCCCTGAAATTCTTCCGGCTCGAAAATCATAACACTTAATTGGTACTATCTGTTACATCAAAAGCAGCTCCTCAAACGCTTGCGGAAGCGTCCCAGTATTTCCCCAGGAAGTTTTGTTTCTATGTAGATTTGTATACAAATGACCTCTTTCTGCTCACCCTCGTTGAGGCCAAAGGTTATATTGCGATGAAAAAATTTGATAGCGTCTTTTGTCTTCCGAAAAATAAAAAGGGACATTAGGAAAATGCGCCTTGTTTTACGGTGAAAGAGAAATATGAAAAAAGCTATTAGTGTGACCACTGAGGGCGATCACACGCGACTATGGGATGGGAATAAGGAATATATCGTCCCCTTAGTGGTAAAACCGATTATCTGCACTTTTCTTTTTTGCAAAATTTTGTTATAATAAATTCTCAAAAGAAAAATGCAGATAATCGGTTTTACCACTAAGGGGACGATATGGAAACTTACTTGGTATTATGGGGGAATTCGAGCAGACGTTGATGACGTAGCCACGATATGATTGTCGTGGAGATGGAGCTGAGCTGGTAGAAGTCTGTTCCTCTAGATAATGTCTATTTACAACTATAGCACGTATCAGTTCTCGCGCAAACACACACGCACGCGCACACTCACTTTATTACGAGACCTTAGCGGATCGGCAATCACGTCCTTACGCGTCACTAGTCAAGCAACACACTTGCCCCGCTGTCTGTGTGTGCGGCTTATGTTTGAGTTGATGAGTGATTGGGTGGACATGCGAAAAAGACCGTCGCGCTCGCGGCGCGAACAATTAGGGAAAGGTCTCTCAAGCTAAGTATTCCGAACCGTTATTGTTACATTTAGGTCTTACCTTTATAAAGCTTGTTAAAACATAATTCTCAAGTTTTTGCAAAGAGCAACTTCCAATAATTTTCACTCTTTTATTAGAAAATTTCCTAACTAATATAACAATACCGTAACTGACAGACAACGCACTGCCCAAACGGCTCAACTGATTTTGCATACAGGATCCTTTAACGATGTAGGCGAGCACTAAGACAGGATTTTTTTGATATTCTCACAGGCACGGGAACAACGCGCGTGAAATCGCAGGCGGCTGCTAGTCATCTATAAAATTTATATTTAATAAACATGAAAAGAGTTGATTGCGTCACGCTAATTGCATCCATGCGATAGTCACATCTTACAGCACTCTTTCATTTCACCTGATGATCGAAACTTGATACAATAACGTTTTGATGAATAGTAGCAACTATACTCTAGCCTTGATATTAACCTACCCTTGTCACAATAGTTCAAATTACACAACGATACCTTCATTCACATAGCGTTAAAGTCACATAACAAACAAATTAGGTAGATCGATGCAACAGATTGAGCTTTCAGTCAACTGTGACGTTTTTATTCGACTTTTACGTATTTTAACGCCATATTAGTCCATTAACAGCGGGTTTCTTTAGCTTGCTAACGGATTGTTTTAGCTACGGACAGTTATATTTTGACATATTTTCCTTAGAATAAATGTCAAAGGGGTTTGACGGTTTGGTCTGGTCACCGGACCGTCATTTTGAAAATTATTCAAAATCGCACCGCATATAATACCTATACAAATGGATAGGGAACGTAAAGACGAATAAAAAATATTAAGCAACATAATGCCCTAGAGCAGTGTTTCCCAATTAGTGGTACGCGTACCCCTAGAGGTACGTGAGGTAGCATCAAGGGGTACGCGAGCAATCTCTTAACTAATATATTAAATCAGTAAAAAATAATTTATGATTTTGTAATTTTTGCATTTTTTCAATGCTATTTTTATACTTATGGTAAATTTTAAATAGAAAAATATTGGAAAAAATTAACTCGAGTCTCGGTAGCTCAGCGGTTAGAGCATTGGACCGGATTTCCAAAGGTCGCGGGTTCGATTCCCGTCTGAGAATTAATTATTTTTTTCTAATATTTTTCTATTTAAAAAATAATTACCTATATAATATAATGTATTAAGGGGTACGCGAGTTCGAAGTCTTTTTTGGAGTGGTACGTAGTATAAATTAATTGGTAACCACTGTCCTATAGTGTCAATAGTGAGATAATTGGAGTTAAAGATACAAAGGTGATACTTTGGGTCGGCATTATTTATTTTTAACTGTAATTATCTGGGTAACGTAACTGGGCATTATCTATCATAACATTTTTTGTTCCTCTGTGTATTCCCTGTTCATTTATATAGGTATTATTTAGCGACGAAATTTTGAAAAAAAAATAAAATGGCGTCTCATACTACGGATTTGAACGAGGCCAGTCTTCATACAAAAAAAACAAACCCCTTTAACAGTCCGTAGCCAAAACAATCCATTCGTATGATTATCCAATATGAATCGGAGGTTAAACTTTTACAATAAGATGATTTACTAAATGATCTGTTTAGAAGTTATTTGTTATGCAAGGCTGGAAAGTTGAATTTTGCGCCGAGTTTCCTCTATTTCAAAGGTACACAATTTTTTAACCTAACAACAGCCAGGAAATTTTTCCGCTGTCAACTTTCGGTAAAAAAATCTTTTAACAAATCGTTTAATCTAAATATAACTTATTCTTGTTGTTTTTATGATTTAAATCACTAAAATAATAAAAAGGAGTATTTTAATAAAAAACTTTTACGGATATCTTTATATCGGACGAACTAAGTTGTAATTGTCCGTATTTTAAGGTTTTTTAGGGGTTTTTTGATTGATTTGATATTTATAATTAAAATAAAAATATAATAATTTGTGCCATAGTAAATGTCTAACCGTATCCGAACGAAAATAAATTAACTTTTCGAGGGTAGACTTATATAAGTAGCCAGTCATCCCGTGACCACGGCAGCTGTAAAGGTGCCGAAACGTCGGGAAAATCAAAAACATTTTACGGAACCCTCGGTGCGCGAGTCCGACTCGCACTTGGCCGGTTTTTGTGTGTTTGAATTTGTCATCGTCCGGAATAGGATAATAATAGGTTGGGGAAAAAGTTTCTTCGCATTTTTTAAGAACAAATTTCTTTGTTGTTGTAATATTAAATTACATATCAACGTAAATAAAATAAAAGAAGAATGATCTGGGGGTCAATTCTGCAAATTTTTTGTCAAAATCGTCTGTCAGTGGTGTATCAATAGTAGTGTTTATTTATACTATTGTAACAAGAACTGTGTAAAACAGGACTACCATTGAAACACCATTGGAATACGATTTTGACTAAGCATTAGCAGAATTGGGCCCCAAAATTGGAAAATACATGTTGATAACGTAAGCAACAGAGTTAATAGATTCGTATATGCTATGAACAAATTAAAAAATGTCACAAATAGGAGTACTGCCGCAGATTAATAAATAGTTACTTTGTACTGCTACACTCACCGTCAGAAAAATCGCACCTTTACAAAAACTGACTTTTAAATTTAGTTTAACCTTATTTGGAATCAATATAAGAGGGAACTGTGGGGTTAGCACGAATAACTTTCGAGTAAGTATCGAGGAAGTAAAGTAAAAAAATGTATGACATATTGAGCAGCGTTCCTACCGGACGTAAACGGAACTACATTTTCCTACACATTTTTTGACATTACGTGCTCGATACTTACTCGATACTATTTCTATAGTTATTCATGCTTGCCCTACTGTTGTATATCATTTAAAAGGTAACGAAAAGGAGTACCCAAAATAAATAAACTTTTTATTTTTATGGGAATAGAACAAAAAAAAGATAAAGTTTACAAAAGTTTACGAATAACTTAGATTTGAAATGAAACTTCATTTGTATAATTATTCTTTGTTGTGGACCTTGTCTTTTTTTTATATAGTGGGCGCACTTTTATTCTGCTTAGATGTAATGTAATGCATTTTACTTAATTTGAATCCCTTGGGGATTGGCAGAGCACCATTATTTGTGTTGAGCAGCATTAATGTATAAACAGCACTCTATCATAGCCACACGTCAACGACGCCTGGCACTGGCAGGGACTAAGATGTTGAAGTGACAATAGTGACTGCCATCTAGGGCATGCAGATCCGGGTCCGGTTCCAGGATTTTGATACCCGATTCTTGTAGACAGTTAGAACAGGGGAACCGGTGTATCCTGGTTCTAGCAGCAAAATTTTATTTTTTATTAAAATGGAATAAGTCGTAGATCATATTGACTGTAGGTTAGGCAAATAGAAATATGAAATAAAATTGTTTCAATTTGCCTAGTCAGCACATACACTAGCCGGTACACGGCACGGATGTAAAGTCTTGCCTACATGTAAATTTACTATATTTTGCATTATGTGTATTTTTGACACAAATAAGGGTGCGCTCAATAAGTATTTCATACTTTTAGAACTTGAAGTTTACTCCTTTTCGAACCGGTTCTTTTTATACCTTCAAGGAACCGGGTATACCCGGTAATAGACGGTGGTTCAAGGGTTGCTAAATATACTTTTGTGAACACCTACACAAGAATCGTTTTTGGATAATGATGATTCTTCAACAGGATAGAAGTTTGTTCTTTTTTACATTTATGAAAAGAATTTAAACGAATCTTAGTTTCAGTTTTTGAAAAAAATGAGGAAACTTTACCTACCTTTAATGGTTTTATTGTTCAAAACTATCGCGATCGATTGGACTACCGGTATCTTCAAACCAAACCTTGAAACCAGTACGAGTGTGTGAATTATAATTGTATTTTTTTTTAATATTAATAATTTTTTTTTCGCGAAAATTTCGTCTACCGGAAAGGTGAACTCCAAATTTGCGTAAACTAATATTCATCTTCCTAACTAAGATCCACTTGAAAAAAGAAGTTGAACTGAACTTTTACTCCAAGTACTACAACAACAAGCAAATATCTATATGAGCGCGAATTATAAACGAAACGGTTCTTTTTGACATTGTTTTCCTCTAATTATCAGGCCGGAAGACAAAAAACGGTATTCTGGGGATCCGGATTTCCCGGGGACCTAACAACTCTACGGGTCCCTGAAATTCTTCCGGCTCGAAAATCATAACACTTAATTGGTACTATCTGTTACATCAAAAGCAGCTCCTCAAACGCTTGCGGAAGCGTCCCAGTATTTCCCCAGGAAGTTTTGTTTCTATGTAGATTTGTATACAAATGACCTCTTTCTGCTCACCCTCGTTGAGGCCAAAGGTTATATTGCGATGAAAAAATTTGATAGCGTCTTTTGTCTTCCGAAAAATAAAAAGGGACATTAGGAAAATGCGCCTTGTTTTACGGTGAAAGAGAAATATGAAAAAAGCTATTAGTGTGACCACTGAGGGCGATCACACGCGACTATGGGATGGGAATAAGGAATATATCGTCCCCTTAGTGGTAAAACCGATTATCTGCACTTTTCTTTTTTGCAAAATTTTGTTATAATAAATTCTCAAAAGAAAAATGCAGATAATCGGTTTTACCACTAAGGGGACGATATGGAAACTTACTTGGTATTATGGGGGAATTCGAGCAGACGTTGATGACGTAGCCACGATATGATTGTCGTGGAGATGGAGCTGAGCTGGTAGAAGTCTGTTCCTCTAGATAATGTCTATTTACAACTATAGCACGTATCAGTTCTCGCGCAAACACACACGCACGCGCACACTCACTTTATTACGAGACCTTAGCGGATCGGCAATCACGTCCTTACGCGTCACTAGTCAAGCAACACACTTGCCCCGCTGTCTGTGTGTGCGGCTTATGTTTGAGTTGATGAGTGATTGGGTGGACATGCGAAAAAGACCGTCGCGCTCGCGGCGCGAACAATTAGGGAAAGGTCTCTCAAGCTAAGTATTCCGAACCGTTATTGTTACATTTAGGTCTTACCTTTATAAAGCTTGTTAAAACATAATTCTCAAGTTTTTGCAAAGAGCAACTTCCAATAATTTTCACTCTTTTATTAGAAAATTTCCTAACTAATATAACAATACCGTAACTGACAGACAACGCACTGCCCAAACGGCTCAACTGATTTTGCATACAGGATCCTTTAACGATGTAGGCGAGCACTAAGACAGGATTTTTTTGATATTCTCACAGGCACGGGAACAACGCGCGTGAAATCGCAGGCGGCTGCTAGTCATCTATAAAATTTATATTTAATAAACATGAAAAGAGTTGATTGCGTCACGCTAATTGCATCCATGCGATATTTTGACTATTTGACTTCCAAGAAAGTCACATCTTTCAGCACTCTTTCATTTCACCTGATGATCGAAACTTGATACAATAACGTTTTGATGAATAGTAGCAACTATACTCTAGCCTTGATATTAACCTACCCTTGTCACAATAGTTCAAATTACACAACGATACCTTCATTCACATAGCGTTAAAGTCACATAACAAACAAATTAGGTAGATCGATGCAACAGATTGAGCTTTCAGTCAACTGTGACGTTTTTATTCGACTTTTACGTATTTTAACGCCATATTAGTCCATTAACAGCGGGTTTCTTTAGCTTGCTAACGGATTGTTTTAGCTACGGACAGTTATATTTTGACATATTTTCCTTAGAATAAATGTCAAAGGGGTTTGACGGTTTGGTCTGGTCACCGGACCGTCATTTTGAAAATTATTCAAAATCGCACCGCATATAATACCTATACAAATGGATAGGGAACGTAAAGACGAATAAAAAATATTAAGCAACATAATGCCCTAGAGCAGTGTTTCCCAATTAGTGGTACGCGTACCCCTAGAGGTACGTGAGGTAGCATCAAGGGGTACGCGAGCAATCTCTTAACTAATATATTAAATCAGTAAAAAATAATTTATGATTTTGTAATTTTTGCATTTTTTCAATGCTATTTTTATACTTATGGTAAATTTTAAATAGAAAAATATTGGAAAAAATTAACTCGAGTCTCGGTAGCTCAGCGGTTAGAGCATTGGACCGGATTTCCAAAGGTCGCGGGTTCGATTCCCGTCTGAGAATTAATTATTTTTTTCTAATATTTTTCTATTTAAAAAATAATTACCTATATAATATAATGTATTAAGGGGTACGCGAGTTCGAAGTCTTTTTTGGAGTGGTACGTAGTATAAATTAATTGGTAACCACTGTCCTATAGTGTCAATAGTGAGATAATTGGAGTTAAAGATACAAAGGTGATACTTTGGGTCGGCATTATTTATTTTTAACTGTAATTATCTGGGTAACGTAACTGGGCATTATCTATCATAACATTTTTTGTTCCTCTGTGTATTCCCTGTTCATTTATATAGGTATTATTTAGCGACGAAATTTTGAAAAAAAAATAAAATGGCGTCTCATACTACGGATTTGAACGAGGCCAGTCTTCATACAAAAAAAACAAACCCCTTTAACAGTCCGTAGCCAAAACAATCCATTCGTATGATTATCCAATATGAATCGGAGGTTAAACTTTTACAATAAGATGATTTACTAAATGATCTGTTTAGAAGTTATTTGTTATGCAAGGCTGGAAAGTTGAATTTTGCGCCGAGTTTCCTCTATTTCAAAGGTACACAATTTTTTAACCTAACAACAGCCAGGAAATTTTTCCGCTGTCAACTTCCGGTAAAAAAATCTTTTAACAAATCGTTTAATCTAAATATAACTTATTCTTGTTGTTTTTATGATTTAAATCACTAAAATAATAAAAAGGAGTATTTTAATAAAAAACTTTTACGGATATCTTTATATCGGACGAACTAAGTTGTAATTGTCCGTATTTTAAGGTTTTTTAGGGGTTTTTTGATTGATTTGATATTTATAATTAAAATAAAAATATAATAATTTGTGCCATAGTAAATGTCTAACCGTATCCGAACGAAAATAAATTAACTTTTCGAGGGTAGACTTATATAAGTAGCCAGTCATCCCGTGACCACGGCAGCTGTAAAGGTGCCGAAACGTCGGGAAAATCAAAAACATTTTACGGAACCCTCGGTGCGCGAGTCCGACTCGCACTTGGCCGGTTTTTGTGTGTTTGAATTTGTCATCGTCCGGAATAGGATAATAATAGGTTGGGGAAAAAGTTTCTTCGCATTTTTTAAGAACAAATTTCTTTGTTGTTGTAATATTAAATTACATATCAACGTAAATAAAATAAAAGAAGAATGATCTGGGGGTCAATTCTGCAAATTTTTTGTCAAAATCGTCTGTCAGTGGTGTATCAATAGTAGTGTTTATTTATACTATTGTAACAAGAACTGTGTAAAACAGGACTACCATTGAAACACCATTGGAATACGATTTTGACTAAGCATTAGCAGAATTGGGCCCCAAAATTGGAAAATACATGTTGATAACGTAAGCAACAGAGTTAATAGATTCGTATATGCTATGAACAAATTAAAAAATGTCACAAATAGGAGTACTGCCGCAGATTAATAAATAGTTACTTTGTACTGCTACACTCACCGTCAGAAAAATCGCACCTTTACAAAAACTGACTTTTAAATTTAGTTTAACCTTATTTGGAATCAATATAAGAGGGAACTGTGGGGTTAGCACGAATAACTTTTGAGTAAGTATCGAGGAAGTAAAGTAAAAAAATGTATGACATATTGAGCAGCGTTCCTACCGGACGTAAACGGAACTACATTTTCCTACACATTTTTTGACATTACGTGCTCGATACTTACTCGATACTATTTCTATAGTTATTCATGCTTGCCCTACTGTTGTATATCATTTAAAAGGTAACGAAAAGGAGTACCCAAAATAAATAAACTTTTTATTTTTATGGGAATAGAACAAAAAAAAGATAAAGTTTACAAAACAATACCACTCCTTAATAATGCTTTTTGTACAAAAACAACTTAGAAAATACACTTTTATTAATGGTTTTATTTCGGATCACTGCCTTTTGAACCTGCATTGACCCATTAAAACCCACAAATTGTAGCGCAATTGCTCAACCAGCGGCCCTTATAGAGGAACAAAATTGCATTTGTTATAATGTCATATTTTTGTTATTTATTATGCTTTTTTAATGCAATGAAGTCTTGTTTATTAAGTTCATTTATTGGGCTTTCAAACAAGGCTAATATTGGTAGGAGAACAAGCCGTACACGCATTTGTAAAGTATTAATAAAATTTTGTGAGTGTATTACAACCTACCGCGCGTTCGTAGAATCCATATCACGTTATAGGATCATAATATGGGGCAATGGTACAGATAGGGATCGAGCATTTAAAGTTCAAAAAAGGTGTATCAGAGCGATTTGCGGTGTGGCACCCGATGAACCATGTAGACTAATATTTAAAGGTCTTGGTTTATTAACGGTACCATCTTTGTACATCTACGAAATATGCAATTTTGTAAATAAACATATTGAATTATTTGTCTGCTGGTAACATAAACTTACTACTTAACTTAAGACTAAAAAGGGACCCACACAGACTTGTTTTAAGAGATATCCCTAAATCGAACAAATATACAAAAACAGTTTATTTAGGTGTATTAAAATTTATATTAAAATCCCTGCTGACATACAAAAATTAAATACTAGCCCATTTAAAAAAAAGTATTATACAATTGGCTCTGTGAGAATAAATTTTAACGAATTTTTGACAAAAAAGTTTGTGCAGATTAAATAAATAATTAAGTAGCAAGCATTATGTATAATGTTGTATCCGAATAATTTGCATGCCATAACCTTGGCAAAACATGAGTTCTCAAAAATGTAACACCTTTTTATACCATGTTTTAGGCAAATAGATGATTTATGCTTATGATTTAAAAAAAGCTTCACGACCACGATAGCCAACAGCTAGCTGGTGCCTTTCTCTATGCAATTCTCTACTCTATTCCAGGTGTGAAAAATTAAATGGTGTGACCCCTTCACCTCCTAAAATGGGGTGTAATTGTGATTTATCACAATATAAATGTGTCTGAAAGTACAACCTGAGCTTCAAGAAAGCATTGACAAAGTGGTTATGGTTTACATAAACAGAATTTATAATCGTCAGGTCGTGGATCTGACACCCTCTATTTGTCATCGCGATATCGTGTCGGCTCGTCGGGCCAAGTAAACATGAATGTTTGTCAAACAAATCGAATTTAAGGCAACGGGACAGTAATCGAATCAATAACGCTTTGTAACAGGAAAATTGGCATTTGAATATGAATTACTTTTCTCTCATATCCATTCAGTTTTGTACAATACATCTTTCCATGTATGTACCTAATTCGCATTCATAACAGACCGTTGTACCGGGCGAATACAAACTTTGTCCGGAGAGGATTAGTGGGTATTAACGTTCGGAGGCGGAATAGTAATTCCAAAATTGTATAGATATTTTTTATTAAAAGGACACGGTGCAAAAACGTAATTATTTTATTAGCTAAACTATTGTGATAAATTTTAAACAAGAAAATATACTAGAAAAAAGCAACTAGTCTCATCTCAAGTTATAATTAGATGGCTGTTTCATCTTAATCGATAGTCAAACATCTGTAAAGATGTTTCTTTCGAATGCGAGGATATTTCTCTCATTGTTGAAACGACGACGGTGGCCAACACCGTAGAACGGTGAATATACTAGAAAGATTCGACGTGTCCTCATAGGTCTCTGTAGCATAATTAGTTAGTGCATTGGGCCGGACTCCCAAGGATGCGGGTTCGAATCCCGTCAGGGCGACATGAGACTAGTTGCTTTTTTCTAGTATATTTTCTTGTTTAAAATTTATCACATAAAAATAGCATTGTAAAATGCAAAAATTAAAAAGTTATAGCTAAACTATTGTATTAAACAATATGTCTCATCACTTTGACAATTCAAAATACTTTAACAACGACAAAATCAAATGCTTTAGCTTTGAATTGAAGCACTAAATAATGATGAACAATTGCAAATTGTACTATTTTTATGCTAAGTAAGTACGAAATTGTCCATTTACGTGACTTATAATGCACCACCACCATTTTTCCAGCCTATTTCCATAGTCGAAATAATAATATGCGGCGGTTCTGCTAACTTAACTGATCGATACTGCTCCAAGTGCCTCGTACGTACTTCTCTTAATTTTCGAAAATACTTATGTTTTTTGTAACAGCCAAAGGATCACCCACTGCTCATACAGCCAAAACTGTTTATAGACAAGTTGTTTATTCAATTATATCGTAAAATTATCGATTATTTTTAACCGACTTCAAAAAAAAGGAGGTTATTAATGTTCGTCTAATATTCATCCATGTTCTGTCTAAATACATAGGTAGAGTTTTTGACTGTTGGTCTTTGTTGTAACAGGCAAACTATTTGTATGTACGAACACAGATTTGTTAACAAACCTTTGAACTTTGAGCCATAAGATTAGGCGACTTACTTAGTAAGTAGATGCCGAAATTTTCATACTTAAATAGTGTACACATTTAACCCTTTCAATGCTCGGCACAAAAGTTACTTTTGTGTAAGTACCGTAGTGCAGATCGCAGGTGGATATGTAGGTCGTTAACATTATCCCAAGGAAACCTTTTTTATCCTTAACGATCGTGGGTCTGCGGGCTCACACCTTCGTGACGCGAGCTGGTACAATCTGACGTAATATATAGCTGACTTGGGTTAATGTACGAGTATGAACATCATTTCCTAAATTATTTATGCCATGTACAAGTATATGGAACGACAAGTGTGTTTAAACTGATTTGATTTTGTGGTGTAGTATATAAAAAAAAACTCAGGCGAAATGTGATATAACCAATATGGCCAGTAATGTTTTGTTTAAACCAAGGTATGGAAACAGGAAAATATTTTTCAAACTCTTTAAAGTGCTCATTGTGTACAATCGAATGCTTAACCTAAACATTAGCATACAGATCTTTGCAGAAATATATTGACATTTATGTATAGTGTCGCAAAGAGAGCATGTTTGTAATAATTTGTATGAAAATAACGGGGTGGGCGGTCAAATGTGCCGCGAGTGTATATGAGTACTTAGGTACTGGTATTTTTATTTTTCAGCTATGTCAAACATTATTGTGTCTCTGAAACTTAATTATCACAATATCTTTAACAATTACCATTAATGTTACTGTAAATACAATTAGATCTCCATTATAATTGGGTTTATATCCGTTTAATTATGCTCAATAATAAATAATAATAATAAGTAACGAGAAGCGACGGTCCAACGTTGACATAAGAAAATTAACGTAAATTCAATACGAATAATTTAATATACCCTTTACTATTCGACGATGTGAATCGTTGCTATGCCGACTCCTAAAGGGGAATTGTCTCAACTTTTGCCAATATTCCAGCTGTCATGTCAATAGGCTTATTCAATTTCCTCGATGGGAATAAATTAACACTGTAGCATTGAATCGAAAAGACCTCGGTTGCTGCGATAAACTGAATCGATAAGGGAAGTTTGAACAGACACGACACAACAACTGGAGCTTGGCGTGCCGCCAAACTGATTGCGATGCCTTTAAAGATACTCTGCATTTTTAGAATTAACTGTGCTATTTTATTACTCTTTTTTTAATAATTCATGTCATGTTACCTCTTTGTTGGATGGTTTTTATGATTTTTAATGATTTTATCACCTCTTTGGTTAGTTTTTTTTTTTAATTGTATCAATACTTTTTCAAATAGTCATACCCTGTTGGTATTTCTCATTCTTTTTTGGAAACGATCACGTTTTTCGCCTAAAGAAATATAATATACGATGAGTACACTCCTGTAAGAAAACATCTGGCAACTATATTCGACACGTAATTGCTGTAGTGTTTTCCTTAGATTTATAAGCCCACAGTATAAAATGTACTGCAAACTCGCATTTCTTCAACCATACTAATCTCGGAAAACCTAATGAAATTATTCTATCCTAAATAACTTAATTAAAATAAGGTGGAATTCTTGTTGGCTAATTTTCTCATTAGGCAACAACCGAGAAAAGCTTCCCGGAGCCTTTATACCTACACATTAAGGTAAAAAACAGATCATGTTATATCTGTCGTAAAATAAAACTTTACAAGCGATATGTTATGTTTTATAACACGAGAAACAAGTAAATAAAATGTCCCTTTACACGCATTTTATAAATAAGTAAGCAGACAAAAACTTAACGATTTGTTCCTGAAGAAAAAATTACATTCATATTTGAATAGATTTATGTTTATTGTTATTTAGGTGACGGGGCCTCGAAGAATTATTCTTTCTCATTGGTATGTTTGTTCATTTATTATTTTGATCTTAGTTTTAAGAATTGTGCCATACAGCAATAGCAAAACACCATTTTGACACGCCCAGTGACGCAGTGATACTGTAAATATCTACTGACAGAAAGGAGTCGTGGTGCCGTGGGTTCGATCTCCACCCGAGGCAAGCATTTATGTGATGAACTATTGTGCTTACTCTGTGTCTTTTTGTTATTATATAAACTACGTTATTTTATGTCTACCCAAAACCAGAACCTCGAAACCATTTGAGGTCAAAACTGCCAGAGAATCGTCAAGACCGCGAAAAAAATCTGCTGTTTCTTGATTTTAAGCAGAGTTCTAATACTCAACATCACACAATGTTGATTGGATGCTAAGAGCCTCCCTGTTGTTCATAAAAAAACCACGTTCGACGTTATCTTAGAACTGCGTGCCAAATGTCATCCAAATCATTAGTTTTTGTGTGAAAAAGTAACAAACATCCAAACATCTTCACTAACTTTCGCATTTATGATATTGAAAGTAAGTAAGTAAGTATAAGTATAAATAAGTTAAGATAGATTAAAAGTGATGTGTCAAATAATTAATATTTGTTCGTTCATTGTCGTTGATTCTTAACAACAGTGAATTAGATCAAAGTACTTATGTGATGTTGTGCGATACTCATTATTATTTATTTCTATTGAGACACGGTTATAACGCCAACATAAGCACATCGATGCCCAGGTTAGGCAGCATAATAATAGACAAATAGTTGTTCGGTAACATATTGATTATCAATTTAGTATCTCCCGTTCTAATAGGGATATCAAGACCTACGAGTAAATATTTAATGCTTACTTAAGTAACTCAACAGATATACCTAAGGAATATTGGTAATCGAAGGAATTAAGGTGAATTACGCATAAATAAAAATTTACATAGGTACACACGATAAATAATAAAGTTTACATTATCATTTGTGAGAAAAAAAAAGTCTCAGTTCGTCTAAATCGGACAAATCTTTTGCGGGCGAAACTCATTTTACCTAACTGTTTTATAATAGGGCTTATACTGACCAGAGATATTTGTCTACTATTTTGAACTAGCCATTCTTCGTGGCACCAATATTTAACATTTTGTATACGTCGGTCTATCCACAATATGGTTAACCTAGTCCCTTAAACCAGACTTAACGACTGTATCGCGTGTCACCAGCTGGAACTTCACCGGTCAGGTACCTCAAATATCTTTATAAAGAGGTTCGTGTCACTTTTACAAATGACAATAAGAATAATTGTTAGTTAGAGATTTTGGGAGAAACACTGTTTTAAAGAAAAGTTTATTTGTGTCTATATTGGTACAGAATACTGCTGAATTTTTTTAACGCATCAAATAGTGTTTTATCCGTCAAGAAAGTTACGTGAAGACGTAACAGACTTCTTCTTGACAGATAAAACAGGCGTACTTACCAACAAGGCGACAAAGGGACTAATTTTTAACCCTACAGTGGTCGCGTCGATTACATATGTCATCCACACCGACTAAATTGGCTAATTCGCAAAAACTACAAATGTAAATTACGAGCGCTTCGAGATACTCTAAATTGAATAATTTAAGAATGAGAACCAATAATGCAAAACCGCCGGTCATGTATGGTACTGTCATAGGAGCTCCGCGAAATTCGTGGACTACGAGTGTATGCCACGCGGCCAATTACGTGAGTATTTTGATAACTTATTTTTATTCATGTCTTTTTGAAGTCAATTCTAATCTGACTTACTTATAATAAATAGCCATAGGCTTGTAGTATACGAATAAAAAACCAAGCTCTTGCATACATTTTTGTTTTGAAATAAAATCATTAGATCGGTGGATCGCTTTCATTAACGCATGGCTGATCTCTATCACACCAAGCCAAGAATTTTTTAGCGTCATTTAGAAGTATTTTTTGTTTTTAGTTGATATTCATAAACACAGAGGTTGTTATGTTTTTGTTGATTATATTCATTAAACAATACTTTGATGATAAGATTTAAACACGAATAAAATTAACATAAAGTTCAGATTTTTTGTATTTTATTTTTCATTGGGCTACATCTGTACTCCACGCGACTAATCACGTAACTTTTTACTGCGCGACCACTCCAGGGTTAATAGTACATTATTGCAAAGGCCGTGAAATAGGCAATTGCAGATCGAGTATGAGTTTGAAGGCCGAACCGTAGACGAGGACTTCACTAATACGAGACAGGCAACAGGCTTGTGTCCATTAAGAATAAATATAATGGATAGGGGTTTATAATGATTAATTGAGAAATGGAGAAAATAACAAACAATTTTAATCATTAAAATCGTTAAAGATTAATAATATTTAAAAAAAAAAAAATTCGTAAAATGAAACCTTTAGTCACGTGACAGTGAACACCAATCAGAAAGCGTTACGTCACGCCGTGCGAAACTCCAATCTTGTCTTTGACGTTTCGAGTATCACTACCGGTTCTTGATAAAATTTTGGTTTTTAACAATTAATATCAAGTTGATACAGTTTTTGCTAATTATAATTTGAAAGAATTAACCATGGAATCTGGATTCAGCAAAGCAGACAGTAATAATTTGCCCAGAATCGATGCCGTTATGCTTGGAAATTTTTTCGCGTCGAACAGTGAATTTTGCTCATCTGAATTTCGCAATGTTAAAACTTCCTTGTAAGTATAAAATAATTCCAATGATTGCTGGTTCCCCAGATGGAATATTTGAAGATAGCATAATCGAGATTAAATGTCCTATTAATGCCAACACATTTAAAAATTATATACAAAATGGAAAAGCTTCAGAAAAATATTGTGCCCAAAGCAGCTTCAAATGTATTTAACAGGAAAGAAAAATTGTTTGTTTTGTATAGCGGACCCAGATTATAGTGAAAATCAAAAAGTGGAGATTTTAAGTGTGCCATTCAATATTGAGTATGTTGAGAATTTGATTAATAATAAACTATTAAACTTTTGGAAAATTAATGTATACCCATTGTTATATCAAAGTGTGGAACTATAACATATTTGAAATAAAAAAAACAATCTTAAAGTTTTCCTTAGTTTTATTTTATTAAAGAATCTTGCAAATTAATTAATGCACATGCTATGATTATTATCTCGTCAAGAATTTTTACAAATTTAAAAGTAATACATGCATGTGGTCTAAGTATATAAAATTCACGTAAGCGCCTAATAACTCTCTCTATATGAATCCTCAAGCTGGCAATCTGTTTAGTTACGTTCGCTTCAGTTTTACTCATTTTCACTCCTTTTTCAACACTTGGAGGTCTTACTAGAGTAATACCTGATTTTTTTAAATATTGTTCTACATGTTTAAAGCCCCTATCTGCCATAACACGCATACCACTTTTTAAGGTGTTTATAAAATAACACGATTCAACTAAACATGTGTAAATAACTTGTTTGGCGTTTTTATAGTCGTGCTATCACACTGGGGCACTATACAGTACTTATAATATGAGAAATTCATTTTTAAACGATAGAAACTAGCTATAACGTACGAAGACACGATCGCTCTTTGGTTTGTTTCGCACGGCGTGACGTCATTCAAGACGCCATGACAGTCTTGTGCGTTTTGGAACCAAATTGAAATTGGTTTTTTAAAACGCGAAATTTATAATGTAAACGCTCGATTAAAAATAAATAAACCTTTTTTTACGATAAAATGCCTAATAAGCTAAAATATTAGGCAGTTATTGAAATTTTGTCAACTAGCCTATTGCCATTTACGCCAAGGCATATATAGAGCTATTTCTCAAAAAAATGCAGGGAAATAAAGCATACATTTTTTTTCTTTATTATTTATTAAAAGTTACATTATTCATATTGAAAGCAATTACTAAAAGAAAATGTTATTGATTTCCCCGGTACATTTATGTTTGTTTGTTGAACTTCTGATGAGGTTTGCAGGTGCATTGGATGTAGTGGTAGATAGCTGAAAATCAAATCCATTGCAGGAGCGTTTTTTGAATTCGAAACCTTGCTGGAGCGTTGTAATGTTCCAAATTCAAAAAACGCTCCTGCAATGGATTTGATTTCTTAGTCCATAAATTCGATACTTCGCGTGTTCTTTTTTCGAAAATAACGACAATATTTCCATGCATGTTTGAGAAAAACAATTTAATACAAATTAAAAAACTACAATTACGGGGACGTAGTTTAAATAAAATATTATATACTATAAACGTCACTTCAATTCTATTAAAATTATCGATAAGCCTCTTGGGTGGCAAGCAAGGCACTTATTGCTAATGTTGTTATGGGTTCCCTTTGAATAGAAAATCAAAAACTCATAATATGTCTGTAGAAGAAAGTTTGGTTTGTAGCGTAAATCTTTATCATCACTTAAAATAAAGATTTACGCGTATACTACTTATCGAATTTTACTTACGTTTTAAAATTTCCCATCATATGTTTTGTCTTTTCCAATTCAATTAAAAATCACTTTAAATTAGCTTTTCCGAAAATATCCCTTTGTATACATGGTCTTTACTTTTTCCTTCCGTTTTATATTCGATTTAACTGTTTTTGTCCACTTTGAACTTGTATTTGCTTTACTTTATTGCTATTTTCATTTAAATCTATATGTCTAAATAATGTAATTGGTTTTTTTTTATTTAATTTTTTTATTGAAAGCTTTGGCTTCATCGCCATCTGCTTAAACAGTCGTAATTGTTTTGAATGTTGACACTTGACACTGTCACTTTTTATTTTTATTGCAAATTTTTATGACAAAACTGTACCAAAACCTTTTTAGAAGCCACTATTAGAACTATATTTTACGTTTGAAAATTCTACTCTGAAACATTAGAGCTCAGGGTATAAATACGGCCACAGGACAGAAATCGGGTCAGTTCTTCTCTTCTGTCTTCTTCAGTCTTCTACGAGTTTACAATCTTCTAACAGTCTACAACCTTCTACCAGGGGGCATTTTTTCATTCGTCGTTGTACACTCTACTACAAAATACGGTTCTTCTTAAACTTGATCTACGGCGAGGTCTACAACAATCAGCAAATCCCTATAATCAAGAAAGAAACAGTCGGCAAAGAGTCAGCAAGTCTTTTAACGCAAGAAACAGTTGTGCGACCACGTACCCTCACGCGTCTCCACCCATACCCTGGTGGACAGCCTCTGCACTAACTCCCTGCCACGCATCTACTTCTTGCGTGCTCAGTCAGCAGGCGAGTCCTCAACGCTCTTCCACTACGTGCCACAGTCTGCGCTTCCACTGCAGCCACTTCGACGTGTCACTGGCCTACCAGTAATGTAATGGGGGCTAGTTATCGCGGTGAAACTTATGGCAACACTTGAGTCTTGATGATATCTCGATGACACACTGTGAAAAATACTTATATTTATATATTTTTTTGTAAAAAAATGCCGAAATATCTACCATCCCAATTTACCCATTACCTGGGGTAAATAGGAACGTAACAAGTCTAAATAGGGAAATTTGGCAGGGTTGTCACCTTGCAAATATTATTAAACTATGTAATTACCTACCTACCTGCTATGAAGAGAATCATGGGAAGTTTTTGGAAAGGAAAACGGGAAAAGAGTTAAGAAAATACACCTTTTGCTATACCTACATGGTATTGGTATATTTATCAATCAAGAATCGTACAATTAGTATTACAAAAATCATAATAAAGGTGAGATCAACAATGAAATGCAGTTAACATACATATTAATAACACAACAAAAACTCTTCTAAAAAACAAAAAAAATATATAAGTAACTTTTTTTATAACACAAAAACCCAAATAATATTCTTTAAAAAAAACTCTGTTAACAAAATAGAAAATATAAGTTCAATCTATGATTTTGTAATTTTTGCATTTTCAATGCTATTTTTATACTTATGGTAAATTTTAAATAGAAAAATATTGGAAAAAATTAACTCGGCCACAAGTGAATTCTCAGACGGGAATCGAACCCGCGACCTTTGGAAATTCGGTCCAATGCTCTAACCGCTGAGCTCCCGAGACTTGCGAACCACCGTCGAAATTCTCCGATACTTTTATATTTTTAATACGCTGTAGGCCAGCGTTGTTACATCATTGCTAGGAATATCCTTGCATTCGAAAGAAACATCTTTTCAGGTGTTTAACGATCGATTAAGATGCAACTGCCAATAATTTATGATTTTGTAATTTTTGCATTTTCAATGCTATTTTTATACTTATGGTAAATTTTAAATAGAAAAATATTGGAAAAAATTAACTCGGCCACAAGTGAATTCTCAGACGGGAATCGACTTGTGGCCGAGTTAATTTTTTCCAATATTTTTCTATTTAAAATTTACCATAAGTATAAGTTCAATCATTCAAAAAAATATCAAAAAAAAAAAATTAAGATCCATAAGATCTTTTAAAATGTCTGCATTATTTCTGTAATATATTTGCCGTTTGTTAGGCTTAGATTTATTTCTTTGGCTAGAATCAAGCTTAGGAATATTTTTGTAAGGAACTTTAATATTTGCATCGACAGGTAGTTTTTGACATTTATTTAAATTTCTATAATTCAACTTGTGTGTTATTATTTGGTCTGATAGAATTTGTACTTTTTTTCTTTTCAGGTTCAGTTTTGTATTCAGATGGGTTGTCATATTTCGTATTGATCGCCTTTTTATCTCTTTTTATTTCCATATGTTCACCTGTATTTTTATTACCATATGTCCGCGGCATTTCTGTAAAAGAAATAGCATATTTTGTCATAAAATCTGCACTTATGCAGGAACTACCATATTTACAAGTAGGTACATAAAAGTTCAAAATATGCAACTTAAACTATCAATGACAACCCTTAAAAGCTATCTTCTTGATTTATTTTACCCATTCTAAAAATATATACACAAAAATTAAACGAACAGTCCACAGACTAGACACTTCAAAAATATTCCTGCATTTTGTCCCAATTTACACCTATACTCCAGCCAAATCCGATGAAGAATAAATGTAAACAAACCAATTTAGGGTCATCACAACTGAGGCTACATTTTTTTTTTCTTACGGTTGTATTTCTGACTAGATAACTGCACATTATTGATTAATTCTTTAAGTAATATATTTTTCCTGCAATATATCACTAGAAACACTCGCAAAACGTTAATATTTTAGTAATAAAACGAAAATACAAAATAAAGCCCAAATTATTTTTAGTAGACAGCCCTATAACCAAAAAGAACTCAGGTAATATGAACATTTTCACACTTATATACTAACCTTCCAACTGAAGTTGGCAATCACTTACTTTCGTGTTCCTTTACCCTGATTTAATGTTGGAATTGGTCGCGTAATGATTGCACTATAACCCGAACGCATTTGGAAGTCCTACGTTCCGTTTCACTATTTAACGCGACATAGGTACACTTTTATATTTCATTTACCCTACTTATGTTTTCGAAGCAATATAGAATTTTAAATTTATTGCATTGTTTTTATAACAAGTTTATGAATAACTGTTTAATTATTTAATGAAGTTATATTAATAATATCGCGTCTTTAATAAAAAGGATTTTACTGAATGGAATAACCAAACTTAAAGATATAATTTGGTCTAATTAACCAATAAACGCATTGCTAAAATTTTTATAAAAATTGTATTATGGTTGTCTGATAGAAAAAAGGTTGTTATTATATGCCTGTCAGTGGTTGCTAGGCAACGTTTTGTTAGTAAACATTCTTCATCGGATTTGGCTAGAGTATAGATCCCTATTTCCCGCATTTTACGGTACGCCGCAAGCTCCCGTCCTATCAGTTCCGTACCTTATTTCCGTCCTTTATTTTAACATAGTTTATTTCTTTAGTTTTAGTGTTTTATAAAAATGTGCCATTATTATGTTAATAAATCTTGTTAATCACAATTAGTATTTCCATTCATCTCCCTTTAATTTCTAAATTTAATTGCTGTTACCTTCCGTAACGCGACAGGTTTTATGGTTTATAGATTTCTCGGAAAAGGGGCCATCCCGAGTCCTGTTTTATATTAATCTACGACAGCCAAATACTGTAATTTAATAATTTAACAATGATGAGTATTCTAATCTTCTTGCTTAGGCATAGGCGCAAAGGCCTTCCCTAAAAATGTTCCAGGATTCAGTTTATTTAAGCGCAGGCCACACAAAATGAAAGGAAGCTTATTTTAAATATACTGCGCACACACCGTCAACTACAGAATCAGAGTTCCATAATTCACATTTAAATATCCAAACACAATGATGTTTTATAATAGATACGAGTATAATACCCTCATAGTAATTTACGTTGAAATCTGTGACGAAGACTGCACACAAGTAGGACAAAAGACGAAAAGCACGGAAATTAAATAGATAGCAAATTGAATCGGACCCCATATCCTCCCAATGTTTCACGAGGCGAGCTCGTATGACACATCTGCTTCAAGTACACACATATATTGTCCAAACATGAGAAGGAGAAAATGGTGACAATGCCGGCTCAAGTAATTAAAAGAAAAGTTTTGGAATAAATACGTTTTAATCAAAATACAAAAATCGTTCCAAATTCAACTCAATCTCATGGTGGAACGAGATGGCCAGTGAAAAACGTACCCAAAGTTTACCCACTAAAATATTCACGGAATAACCGCTGGTGTCTAATGGAACACGTACGTTATCCACTTTAAGAAGTCCGCGGAGCTTTGACGTATTTCATCTATCATTTTTTTAGCCGGTTCTTAACCAATTTTATTTGAAAGCTGCCAAATGTTAATCGGAGAGCTTAGCCATTTTTTTTAAAGATTATTAGGTACTTATTTCATAGTTTGCTGCCCAGGATATCAAAGAAGATACTGATGATGTTTAGAGAGTCTTGATAACAGAAAATTACACAACTTAGGTAGGTACTACGACAGCCACCGACAGCAGCTATATGTTAATCAGAAGAAAATAAAAACCGTTTTGACCCACGTAAGTACTTACGTACCTACTTAATATCATACATCTGTAGATGTTAGAAGTGGTTTCATTCAATTAACTCAGCACTTAATATCCATCGCTGATATCATTTCAATTATACAAATCCATCTCCATACGTAGCTGAGTTAGTAGGGGTTACTGGGGTGGTAAATAACAGTGGTCCTGTAGTACAGTCACGAGCAATAATATGTAAACATTAGACAAACATATCACATTGAAACACACTAAAACCAAAACTCTCCGTGTAAACAACAGACATTATAAATATTGTATTGTGACAAGGTTGTACATGTTATTGCTCATCATGACTGTACGTTGTATCCGTGAAATAATTAACAAGGTCAGGTTTGAAGAGTACACTGGGCTAATAGTAGGTAGGGTAATGGCTTGTGGCTACTGTCCCGTTTTTTTCCCGTCACTTTGAAACTTATCCCTCTGTAAATAAGGAATAAACTCAAATGAAAAGTGGCCACATCTGGGGCTTAGAGTGGCCACAGTCGGATCATTTACCTTATATCATTTCTTTGGCCGTTAATTAAATAATGTTCACTACATCATTTATCATTTCACTAGTGTTCGCCCACGGATTCATCTATGTGGTTCCAACCATTGCCGTGGGAATATCGAGGTAATATTTAAAATATTTCTTTTAGGCAGGCTATAAACTGTAAAAGGATTTGGAAATTGAAATTTGGTACACAGATATAGAAAGCCTGGATTAAAATATAGAGTACCTACTTTTTATTCCGATATTCCCACGGGAACGGGGAACACGCGGGTGAAAACGCGGCCGCTAGTGTAATAATATCTATTCAGAAATCGTATATTTCTGAATTTTGGTAAAAAAATACTTTTCTCCCTAAATTCAACCAAAATGTTTTCGATCCGAAAACTATAAGATCTCAACCATCTGGCGAATAAAGCCACACACAACACATAAAATGTCGACGCTGTCTAATGTATGATCACACAACATGTATGGCAATCTACATGACTTTGCTTTAAGATGGCTATTATCGGCGATAACGAGGTTTAGAACAAGTCGTAAACGTTAACGGCCTGTCTGTCTGTCGCAGCAACTCGTCGACTGACGCAGCGTTTTGAGGGTTAATACATAATAACATGAGCAAGTTGCATAAGACCTCTAAACAGCTGATCTTTTTAAAGAATATTAAATTTTGTTAATCAACAGGTAAATTCCTATAAATCTTTTCTTGTGGTGGTTACTTTAAACTCGAATATGTACGTATGCCACTGATGATTGAAATAATTGTACCTACTTTTGTATTTTCATTATCAATATTTTTTCATAATACTGTAAGTATAGCTATCTGTCTGATACCTACGTAACTTTCTATAGAAAATATCATATATTTTTTTCTACAAAATGTTAATGATTTTTTTTTATATTTACAGTTTAATTACTTACTTATCTTATCATTATCACCTGCGCGAGTGAAGATCAATTTGTTTTGTGGTACAAAAATAAACATAGGTTTTTTATACATTGTAGGTTCAATATAGTTTATGAAAACTTTTGTTGTTCTGTAACTACTTATAGTGAAACTGTATACTTGTGTAGTTAGACAACAGATGAATGTTTACTTTTTATGGTTTCAGTGCAGAAACATTGTAACGGAAGAGCTCATATTCTCTGTACTACGAAAATTATAATATTTCAAAGTTGCAACACCTATTATTTTGCTCATACATAGGTACCTACATATTATGTTAGCGGTCATTCAATTGCTTAGTAGCGCATTGCAGCATAAATATTCCTGAACAAAGTGTACAGAATACATTAATCTTTTTAAGGGAAAACGGTTACCTTTCATAACTCTTTCTCAAAGGGCTGGCCGGTTGTGTATAATTCCGTTCAAAAAACTATTTGTCGTGAAATATGACACGTTTATAGTTGAGAGCTCCGCTCCTTTGTGCCACTGGAGTGGGCTACCCTCGTCAACTCTTCCTTGCTGTTAATATTTGACACCGACACTTGGTCTAGGTTGAGAATGCATTAGAGTTGAACTTCTTAATGCAGTATAGATTGTTTCATAACATAGTTCAAATGACGCCTATGTTCATTCCAAGTCCATAGGCGTCATTTGAACTATTGAGAACTTCTACAGTTTAACTTGTTTCATGTATTCCAAGCATAGGTGTCATCTGAACTATTGACAACAATCATTTTATTAGGATGCATGAACCATTTTGGTAAAATGTTGATAAAACATTTTTCATTTAAAACTTTATAGGTGTATGTTAACTAATGTCATAACAACGATTATCTTCTTATGTTTTAAATTACAACTTGGGTCGACTTTTAATGAGGGAAAGAAACAATTTTTAACTTGTTTTTTTGTTTGTTTTGACACGTATGTAAAAGTTTTTCTTTTCCGAAAATTTATATAGATTTTCTCTCAATCATATAAACAGAATCTCTTATTTTCAATTTACATTAAACAAATGACATTATTTTCTCTTATACTCAATAAAAATCTACCCAATTAAACTCTAAATACCCAATCACTCTTGATCAACCAATTCACTGATTCCACCTTACATCATTACATAATATCCGACAAACATTATTAAGAAACTCTGTCAATCAATTATTTGTCCTCAATCAAGACGTTAACATCCAATAGATAGTTCTTTTATTCCATATAACATGTCCAAACGTCTCATATTGATGAATAGGCCTATACTCAAAGAAATTGAACGGTTAATATGTCCAAATAACGAACCACGAAAATGTACATTCACACTTTCAAAAATTAACAATAGCGTAAAAATATATGCAGCCGCATTATATTATCACAAAACATACTGGTGTAGAAATCTCGATGTAAATATTTTTTTTTATGCCTAGTTAAAATCTCAAAATGATTTTATTTTAAACCTTATTTTTTAAGAAATAAGATTCATTCAAACTGTTTTTCGTGCCGTTGTAATGGACAAAAGATCTTATTGATCATTTGGAAAAGTGAAAGTTCTTATGCTGGGTGGACAGGTTCCGTTTTTGGTTAAGGCTTCGTACATACATAATGAGAAGAATATTTTTAGGCTTATTTTAGAATGTATCCATTTTTTATTTTAATTTAAAAAGAAACTTTTGTGAATCGTTACAGAATTTTTACGATCGTTGTCTGTGTTATAAAGGAAGATAATACTAGAACCGAACAAACATTTCCTTTTTAAATAATTATTCTGTGCTATAATACCAAGTGGTGAAATAATAAACAAAATAGTTAATTATCCAGTTTTTCCTTAGAATGATTATGATAGTGAAAACGAAATTTTAAAGTCTTAGTCGATAAAAAATTAAAAAGAATTAAACCCCCGTTTATGTGCACCTCTTAAAACGTATTCACTATGATTCTCAAGTTTTCAAAAGACATAATGGACTTCTTTAGATTCTTTTAAAATAGAAAGATGTCTCCTTTTGTAATTGCATCATTAAGGTCACAAAGTTTCGCTAAAACCATTTATTATTACGTGAACGAGACGTTTAAGACCTTTGTTTAGCTTTTGATACTTTGCAATTTCTTCAAGAAGGTATGTTATTAAAGAAAGTTAATAAAATGTTAATATAATAAAGCTGTAGTGTTTGTTTGTTTAAAGGTGCTTATTTCTGAAATTGTCAGTCGGTTGTTTTTATTTTCTTGTTCATTTGATAGCCTTAATTCTTGTATGTTAGAACATTTTTAAATCTTTTCTAATTCCGCGTCAAAATTCAATTCAAGTAGTTAGGTAAGGAAAGCGAGCGACATCGGAGTAAGTACAACAGCAGTTAGTATTGAAAAACCTTCATTCCGGCTACATTTCATAAGAAAATGTGGTTGTATGTAACAAACTATGCAAAAATAAATGAAAAGCCGGCAACAGTCCGATACGAAATAACGTCGTAACTTGACCACAAACGCAGTCCACCGATGTGCGCACCAGTCCATTACACGTCACACAATTTCCGCAGTTCGCATGCATGACTCATAAGTATTGTGTTACACTTAAGAATTGGATTGTGATTGTGACAGCTATCTTTATCGGTCTGTGCCGGCTAGAAAGGGACAGTGACTAAAAATAAGGTTTTAATATTTTCTGTGGAGTCGTATAGCACGTAATGATCGGTTATTTTCCTTGGTTAAAGCATTATATTAAAGTGCAGCGATCACAATCCGAAGGCCGTAAAGCAATGTACCTAGCTGCAAGGGCATAACTTTATTTCGCTACATTTTGTCTTCAAGAAAACGCTTATATGTATGCGCATAAGGCTTAACGCTTACGTATTAAAGATCTACCAATTAAACAACTGATTAAACTTACAGGAACTGACAGCCACTTGTGACTTCGTCCGCATGAATATTACCGATATTAACAAATATAAAATTTCTTTTCAGATAAAGCCGTTCCAATGAAAAATTTTCTATAAAGAAGAATGGAACATCATCATATTTGTGTTTGTTTTCAAGTCCTCGATATTCCCCTTATTTAATGTTAGTTCTATTTCGATGTAACGACATTTTAGCAAACTAGATCATTCAAATTCGGCATACTTATAGAGAACAAACACGATCTCAAAGTACCGTAAGCAAGATATACACTTGTACACTTGGCAGCAAATAAATCCCTTCAGGACGACTTTGTCCACTTTCCTACCTCGTCCACTTCCTACCTTGTCCACTTCCCAACTCGTCTATATTCCTAAGTTGTCAACTTCTTAACTCGCACAGCGTTATTTTTACACAAACATACTCACTTTACAGTCTCATTATTCAAAACGTACAAACAGCTATGTAAACATTTGTACGTCGATGTATGAGTCGAATAAAAATCAAAAAAATTCAAGGAAACTTTCAGTTTCGTGCAGAGCAAGGAAGACAAAATCACTCAATCCTGTTTCCTACAACTTTATATGGAATGAAAATTAAATATTTGTTTCACTGAAATTTTAGGAAATCAAGAAATGTTTTCAGATGTTTAAATTTTAATTGGTTAGTTCAACATTTGATCTCGCCATCGACACCCAAATCTTTGCAGAAATACACAAACTTTTTTATTTATTAAACCGTGAAGTGAGCATGTTTGTATGAAAATAACGCAGTAGTGGTTCGATTTCTTTGCTGCCGAGTGTATATCTGACCGACAACCATAATCAGTTTCTGGGTCTCTTGAACGTGACCTTTGCAATAATATTAGTAGGTATCTTAATTTTGATCTAAGTAGTTGACACGTACCAAGTCTGTTGGGCGCCAAATATTTTTGCTTGTGATGAAATTATCTCACAATCAAATTATAGCCTATGTTACTCAGGAATAATGTTCGCGAATGAGTCGTTCAATTGAACTAGTTCACTAAGCAAATGGTTCTCGTTCAGTAGTTCATTAGTTCACTGGCCACTGCCACTTCTTCTTCTTGGGTAAGTTTTTTTTGCCATTGTTAATAATGGCTAAGCCAAATCTTAAGTAATTTTAGATTTTTAAAGCTAGAAGCCAATTTTTTTTTTGTTTTATTGGTTTCTCTTTGTCCTAAGCCTGAAATCAATTAACTAATTATTATTTTGCTAAAAGTGGGGTCTTTGAGATGAGGCTATGATGCTACGGTCAGAATATCGCGCTATCACTAACATTGACCGTTTTACGACCAGCCAGACCAAGCAATCGTCACTTTTCAGAACACGTCAGAAAGGTGACTTGGCACAGCCACATTTGTCTTGTCGCGGCCTAGTGGCAAATGTTCGCAAAAGCGCGATTGTGTGACCGAAGCATGGGGATGAGTAGAGGACTTAGAAACATAAGTGAACTAAATGAACTAGATGAATAAACTAGTCAGTGAACTGTTTTGAACATCACTACTGTATTCTAAACGTTACTTCCGACAGGCAAACTCACGAACTTGAATACTAGATTTCTTTATAAGTTATATTTGTTTTGATGATTGTATCAATAATTCATTGTAATAATAAAGCCCTTTGCACCCATCTGTTAAAAACCATATTTTAATCAGATTTTAATAGATTGATTCGATTTACCCTTCTAGCTCATTCTCCAGTATTCGTCTATCATTACTTCACTGGCCGTGCGACTCTGAAACGCACCCCTGCTCATTCGTGCCTAGTATATTAGAATAGATATTTGTTAGTGAATATTAAATAAGTACTTGAATTGTTAGCTTCGAGGAATCCAGACCTATGTTGTGATTTTCATGTTGCACATTTATTTTAATAGGTACTGGTTTGGGTTTACTTACTTACCTTTAATTATTATTAATTTTATCATGCTAAGGATATTCCCCACATATTTATATTAATCATGGGAAAAGTCTTTTGTTCCTACATTTGAACAAAAGTTACGTTAGTATTCACTGACCATTTAAAGATATACGCTGACCGCACGGCAAATATTGTTATTGCAAAATGGACTGTATCCACTACGCATAAGGTACTACAACATCACAGCAATTATTAACGCTTTCACATTTTGGGCCGTCACCAAAATTTACGGGCAAGCCTTTTGTTTCTTATTTCGTCTCGAGAATGGGTGATAAATTGTACAGTGGCAATTATTTTTATGGCCACTATGGAGAAACATAGCTACGCCTAAACGGAGATGGTTACGTCAGGGAATGGTCAAAGTTATAAAATTTTAATAACTTAACTATTTAGACTTTGTGTCCATAAGATAAGGTTTGTGGGTTTAGTACACAATGAAATCTAAATTCAGATGTACAATTTATTTACAATCTTAAAATTAAATGTCATGATTACCTATGTATAAAACTTTATACAAATCACGCCCTATCAGAAAATTGTACGCTATTAATAATGATAATTAAATAAGTTACAATAAAAACCGTTCCACTAATAATAAATATCCAGTCCTTCAAATAATACGAGTACCTATGTTACATGTATGAAAGGCTTTGCTAAGTTTTACCATCACAAAAAATTTGTATTTTAGTATAAACTTGCTCAACAAGATTTAAATTAAAAAATCGATCGAAAACACAATATAACAAAAAAAGCAAAAACGCAACATATTTTCTTGAATTCGATACGATGCTTCTCGAAAATTTATAAAATCACATCGCACGAGTATCACATATGTACCTACTTGACAAACTTTTATATTAAAGACAACAGCTTCAAGAAAAATAGAATTGCATTGCTATCACATACTTGATAATATACAATCAGATTCGGTAACTTTTACTCATATCAAAAAATACTCGGGCCCCACATAGGAACCGCATTTGGGGAAATCTGATGGGGCTTGCACAAAATCTCTTTTTTCTCCTACTTTAAGTATAAAATCTAACCCCCTAGTCCAATGAGATGACCGTTCATCTCTCATCATCCAGTACCCTGGATTATCAGCCTTAAAGCGGAGCGCAACGGCTCCAAATTTCGGAATTACTATCGTATCCTTGATCACAGGGTCCTTGACATTTCTGTTGAACAATTTTCCATCTTCGTTCATTTGTTTTATTTCGTCGAAGGTCTTGCTCGTGTTAAAGGCCTTGACTCCAACCACGTAGAAACTGTAACCGTGGAGATGGAAGATGTGATCTGATTCTCCACCTGAAACCAAAGACAAATGGAGTGAGGCATTGGCAGTCATTAGGGAATCCTTTTAGTTACCAGCGGAATTAGTCGTATATGACAATAAAGGACAATATTCCGGGCCCATACATAGCCTAAGAACCAACAGCAGAGGAAAATTAATTTTCTAGTAATAAATGGCCCGTATCAACCCATAAGAACAAAGTTTTTTCCCGGACACTGTTGAGAACATTTAGTTTAAAAAAAAAGGATCAGATTTTGAGGTTATGTTTTAAATAATTCCATATTCCTTTCCACCAATTAAAACGCCCTTGATGCCGCAACATCACCGTGAAGTTAAAATGGCCAATCAAAGCGAAGAACTCTCGCATGGCACGCCAAGCGTCATCGTCGAAACGCAATCTTTATCTCCACGTACGCCGACAATCCGCCGCACACGGCGAGGTACTTCCGGTTCCGTTGACAGTTACAGAAAATTTACTAAAATATGCACAATAACTTAAATCTTGCATAACAACTTAAATCTTGCACAACATCAATGTTTTTCTGTATAATAATTTATTACACGATACTTAAATTGAAGCCAAGATCGATATTTCCATGTATAAGTAACTGAACTGACCATCGATGCAAATGACAATCGTCATCCCTATTATAAATCTGCACTCTGCGTATCAGTACTGCGTTCAGACGGCCAGTGCGTCGCATTTTGTAGTAATTTTGCAGTTATATTTATCGTTTTTATTGAAATAGGATAATAAATTCATGCTTAAAAATTATTAAAACTTTATTTCTCCTATGTAACAATTATTCTGGTACAAAGGATGGTGGGCAGAAATGTATGGGCGCCACAGCCAGAACCTCCACCGATGAAACTACCCTAGTTTGAAAGGTAGCACATCTGTGCCAATGCAAATCGAATTCTATCCCGAGGATCTGTTAAATATGCACATATTACTGGATATTATATCATCTTAGGTAAAGAATATTTGTGAACAAAGTTTTGTGCATTTTTCATAATTTTTCCACAAATACTTTAAATGTCAGTTAACTAATGCCATATTTCGAACATAAGAAACTCAAGTAAACTATTAATGAAGTGCACATATTGATAAAACGGATAATAAAAAAAAATACTTTTGAGGTGAAGTCTGCGCTTTGTTTACAAACATTATTTCCGTAAGTTGGCTGGAGTATAGTAGTGTTTTCTTATTATTATTTATCCTCATGTAACAAAATCATGGCGGATATTTAATACGTTGCCCACGATCTACAATTGCTGAGTATAAGAGCGATTTCGCAATGCGATCGTTCCGAAGTATGAGTAGTCATAGAACTATTTGTATGGTAATTAAAGCACTAGATTACGATTCCCGTCATCCGATTTCTCTCCGTCACCTGAAGATTTTCGGTCCGAAGTAGATAAAGTAGTAGTACCTTTTTTATGAGTTTACGGAGAGAAATCGAATGACGGATTTCGGATTTATTTCGTAAACTACCAAACAAGTCGTTCTTCGACTAACTCGGAATAAATTTTCAGGGATTCGGATCGAACACAGTGCAATCGCTCCGGTCTTCAATTCGGAGCAGAATATTGACGGACATTAAGTACACGATATACTGTTCCATATGAATGCTTGTTATATGCTACAAGCTATACGCCAAGTCACATCACAATTTTCTGGATTCGTATTACCATTGATTAAGAACGGTTGGAAAAGAAGACTAGGACGAAACATGATTCTTCGTTAACAAAAACGAATACACAAAGCACTGCCTTAGCCCAAAATCTGAATGGTGTTATTTAAGTTATTTAAGTGTTTTTACAAGAGGACGCACAGTCACCACTAAGTATCATGAAGGATTGCATCGAGTAAAATCGACTATCTGTAAAACCCGTATTGTATTTTTTGTCTTTTGTATTTGTTTATAGAACAGCGTTAAATACCCACCATTTGATTTTCTCAGATGAGAATAAATAAAAATAAAATACTGAGATTGTTTTTATAATGCACAGTAAGATGCGCATATTCAACCTTAAATAGCTAGAGACGGGATCTCTAGCTATATAGATCTCTATCTCTAGCTCCCATCTGAAAATTCACTTGTGGCCGAGTTAATTTTTTCCAATATTTTTCTATTTAAAATTTACCATAAGTATAAAAATAGCATTGAAAAAAGCAAAAATTACAGAATCATAAAATATTTGTTATTTATTTTTTGTTTATGTCAATGGCGATGCCCTTTTGGATTTCGCCAGTGCTTGTCTTGCTTGGTGTTAGATTTTTTATTAGTGTTTTTGAGTGTTGTTAAACGTGCTTTTGTTTGTTTGTTATCTTTCTTTGTTTGTTTTATGTTTATCGTGTGCCTGATGTCACCACTGTACTTGGCAGAATATCAGTGCAGCAGGCCCATCCGTCTGCTGCGTATGCTGAGCTGAGCACAGTTTTGACACTGCACTTCTTTGTTCTGTGTATATTGCTGTTTTTATTTAGTATGTTGTCGATTGTCGTGCAGTGTCAAAATAAATGTTTTTTCTATTTTTCTTTATATTAAACACCGAGACCAAGACAAATATTTATTCATGCACATAAATATTTGTCTTTTCCGTGGATCGAACCCGGGACCTCTGGCGCAGAAGTTGGGTATAGTACAGCTGCGCCAAACAGGTCGTCAAATATAGATAGAAAATAATAAACATTACATAAACGGCGAATTAGGAGCGAAATAAATACATTATAATGCACTAGCAGCTAACTTTCCTTTGTTACCTGCAATAAAAAAGTAAAAGTCTATCAACAAAAAGGTCATATTCGAAAACTTTCGTAGGCGATATGGGCTGACAATCTGTCACTATTGTTTCCGGATAGTTGATTATCTAACTCCGTTGCTAACAGATTTTGATTGAAATTGATTGAAAGTGCAGACACATTGTTGCTTTAGTAAGATGGTTGTCACATTTATTTTTACTAAAGCAGCAATGTGACTGCACTTTCAATCAAACGTTGATAGAAACAAGTTACATAATCAGGGGGCGGATAACATCTTACCATTATGTGGCATCGTTGAGGTGTGCTATGAGAGTGATGTGTAGACATTTTTGATTTTTTACTCTAACGCTGCTGAACTTTTATGCTCTGCTAACCCAGCAAAATATATTTGGCGTGGAGATCTATGTAAATACTATTGTCGCTCATAATTCTAAAGTGACTGTTTTATGAGAATAACGCTTAGGTAAATTGTATTTTTTCGGTCACGTCCGAAGCCAAATGGAACCCGTGACCAAGAAAATGTTTTGGAAAGTGCCAATGGAAGTGCATTTTATTATTCATAGATGATTATGACAATCTCATGGCAAATAGTAACAGTGAAACATAGTTTATAGTATAAACATAAAGGAGATGGCTAAATTTTGTATGGACGACTGCTTAGCAATGTATTTACACTGAACCTAGTAATATATAATGCTGGATAGCGGAATATTAGTATTTCGTATGAAACAACTTTCAGGAACTTTTGAAAAAGTTAAAATCTTGAAAATAAAATCATGAAAAAATTCCTCCGTCTGTCAGGTTGACGTTTTATATTTAGTTAATTTAGGCTGTGGCTACGTTCAAGGCAATATTTTTTCTGAAAGCAGCCAGACTCGGCCTATTAGGTGACAAATTCGGAAGTTCACGTGAAAAATATTTCTTAAACACGACATTTTCTCACATGGATAATATGTGAAAGTATTTTCTACTGCCACTGCTCTTTTTAATAATAAAAAAAACTAGTGTGTGGTTTGCGGGTAAAGTAATGCCGTCTGATCGTAGCCGTATCATATACGGATGCTTATCACTTGTCAATTGTATAGGTCCACCAAACTTATTACTTACTTATTTTGTGATTACGGTGATCTGTTATGAACAAACAAAATGAAGAACATATTTTTTTAATAATTTATAAACATGAATTCTCTAATATTAGTTGTTTTAGTTTACACAAATATAAAATAAAAGAAGGTGTGTTGCCCACCGATTTCGTAATACGGACATTCTTCTTGTCAAACAAAAACATCAAAACCAACTTGAAATCTTTTAATAAATTGATTATTTCATGAAAGTGGTATAATATTGAACTCGAAATAATTAAAATATGAATATTTTAATGTTACGCCCTAGTAAGACATTAATATACATGTTATGGGCAGTTGCTTAGCCATCTCCTTTGACTAAAAAACTTTTATAACTAAAGAAAGAAAAAAACATTTGCTAATTGACCTCACAGTTAAAGACACAATACTACGAGAAATCTACAAAATAAGTTATCATTCGATACTTTTTAATATTAAATTAATTTAAATAATAAAAGAAAACACAACGTAATCATTGATACGAGTAGGTATAAACCCGAAATATGTAGATGAAATATTTGTGTTACTGATAATCCGAAACATTGTGGATGATACGAGTATACCTATTTATATTTATATACCTACTTAAATGTAGTAATACCACTCGAATATAGAACAATAACATGAATATTTGATCTGGATGTGACTCAAACCCAAGCCCCTGGCCAACCAACTGGTTAATATGTATACGTTAAGTTACAAAGTCCCATAACTCGATTTCCCATTTTTTATTAGCTTCATTAGCCGACACAGCGATATCTCTTATATCAAATCATTTGCTCAGGGCTATAAAAGAACCACGCACTTTTACGAGTAAAATAACTTTCAAATTCCAAATTAACTTCAAACTATACTTCGTTACGCAAAAAGTAAAAATAGCGCCGCCTCACATAATTGTGAGGTTAAAAATCATTGCGGTTATCATTATCACGTATTATCTCGCAACAGAAACAAAAAAGTACATAACCACAACATTATTTTGATTTAAGTACGTGTATCGTGCAAAGGTTCGTACAGTTGACAGCAAAACAAAATGTGGGTAGGTACGTCGATCTACATCGCGCTCTTATCGCGCAACTAATAGAAAAAGTTGCCATAAAGCAACTGTTACTTTGATATGCAGTTGGCTGTACTGACGAATATAACGATAGTTGGATCCGCCCTAGTTACAAATTACGGAATAATTTGATACTTTTCATAGTGCGTGCAGTAGCACGCACTATGAACATAATAAGCATCTTTTACTTATTACGAGTAATTTTCTAATTATTTTTGGAACACAATTTTCTTTGACGACTTCAACAAAACAAAACTTCTTAGTTAATAAATTAATTATTATCTAAGAAGTAAACAAACAATTGTATGTAAGAACTTTCGTCAGTATTTGTATTTAAATTTTATATTAAAGCTAGCTAGTAAAGTTTAATAAACTATGATAAGATACCCTATTATCTAATCATAGTTTATTTAACTTTACTAGCTAGGAGCTAGGTTTAGGGTATTTACAGCCTTAGATGCAGAGATACACAGCTAATCTAAGCCGACACTACACAGCTAATGTCATATGTATAAATTGTCAAACAACATAACATATAAATTGTCAGTTTTGCACGCATTTATGAATATGCTCATTTGAATAATAGTTATTTTCACCTCACACGCTCTGTGGTAATATTTCACAACCTATAATTGGATTTCGGACTGTGTCATAAATCTTTATTTTTAAATTATCTTTGTCTTGTACCTCATGTCAGTGTCAACATTCACGGAATCGTTTTTATTGTTATTTATAAGTAACAATATATTCCAACTTTAAATAACTTTGAATTAACTATAATACTCCATTTTTTATTATTTTGGATTGAACCAACCGCAACAATAGTTATTTGTTATGCAAGGCTGGAAAGTTGGTTATTTAGCGGCGAGTTACCTCTATTGAAAGCTGAGCAAGTGAAGGATTCTAGGATAGGTTCAAAGATTGAATTTCAAAGGTACAAGACGCTAAAAACTTTTCTGCCGAGCGCAACACACAATTTTTCACCTCACAACAGCGAGAAAATTTTTATGTTTGTTTCCGCGGTCAACTTGCGGTAAAAAACTATTTAAACATAAAGTTTAATCTAAATATACCTGATTTTCGTTGTTTTAATGATATAAAAAACTAAAATAATAAAAATGGGAGTATTATAGTTAATTCAAAGATATTTAAAGTAGGAATATATTGTTACTTATAGGTTGTGAAATCTCACCCAGCCTAATATATTTTTTTTATAACAAATAGTTTAATCTTATTGTTATTGTTTTTATGATTCAATGAACTAAAATAATATAATTAAATCAAAACGGAGTATTATAATTAATATAAAGCTATTAAAAATAAGAATCAAATATAACAAAAAAGTCAATAGTGCGATTCGAAACGCATTAAGACATATTTTTAGGTATTAAATTAAAAAAGTACTTTGCCGCGCTAGGCCGCAAAATGTGATTTTCTACGCTTAAACTGATTGACAAAACCTACTTTTCAGAGCGTGTGAGGTGAAAAGTACTTTGCCGCGCTAGGCCGCAAAAAGCGATTTTCTATGCCTAAACTGATTGACAAAACCTCCTTTTCAGAGCGTGTGAGGTGAAAAAAATATTTTCATTTTCATTACAATCAGATTATCTTACGACCGTCAGAGTCTTTACAACATGTCGCTTCGTCGAATCAACCTTTCACTATCGTTACACAGAATATAATTCTTTATAGCTTGCGCCCGAATAGGCGACGCTTATTATCTGATGGTATATCGAAAAGTTAAAACTTTCGCATTGAGATCGAAAGTATGAATATAATTTTCGACGACCTGTTTGGCGCAGGGGTACTAAGCCTGCCTCCTGCGCCAGAGATTCCGGGTTTGATCCCCGGAAAAGACAAATATTTGTGTGCATGAACATGTCTATTTGTCTAGGTCTGGGTGTTTAATATGTATATTATGTATGTATTTACAAAAACCAAAGTATATAAGTATGTTGATCCGTTATCTAGTAACCATAACACAAGTTCTTTATGAAACTTAACGTGTTCTAGATTGGTGTGTGTATGCAATTATTTATTTATTATTTTTTGTAAGGTAAGGTTACAACAGATACAATGACCTGATCCTGAGATAAGCTGGAGATAAGTAGGTAGAGCAACTTGTGTAACAGATATCAGAACCACGTACAAATTACGTACCTACATATAGAACACCCAGACATGGAACAAATGTTCTTCGCAAATATTTGTCCCGACTGGGACTCGAACCCACAACCCCTGGCTCAGTAGGCATAATCAATACCACTCGGGCCTGTCAATTTAAACTACAAGACTGCTTTGGAAGAGAAATCTGGTATTTTTTTGGATTTTGTAACTACATATACAATGCCTATTACTAGTGGAAGTACAGTCGAATTACCTTCGAAATGTTGTTTAAAGAGTGATTGGGGAAGGGTATAATATAAAGCTTTTCTTATGACAATAGATCATAAAATAGGCTAACATTCATACAGATCACCGTTCTAGGGGATCTGGACATTTTTTTTATGAACATCGGGAAGACTCTTCCACGATACCAAAATAACAAACCACCGCTGTTAAGATAAGTAAAACTACGTACCTACTACAAAAAAAAATACAGCTAATAAATATTATGATTTTTTCAGTTTTTCATTGCTATTTTTATAGTTATGATAAATTTTAGTGGTTACATCAGTGGGTCGGATTCCCAAAGGTTGTGGGTTCGATTCCCATCTGAGAATTCACTTGAGGCCGAGTTGAATTTTCCCATATTTCTGATTTATTCTATATAAAAGTTTATAATAATATAATATAAAAGTTCATAAATACGAATACAGCTATCATTACAATTTCACCAACCTTCAAAATGTTCTTTTTTGTGTCCTATACCCTTATCTAATATATATCTAATATATAAAATTCTCGTGTCACAGTTTTCGTTCCCATACTCCTCCGAAACGGCTTGACCGATTCTCATGAAATTTTGTGAGCGTATTGAGTAGGTCTGAGAATCGGCTACTATCTATTTTCTATCCCGAAATTCCACGGGAGCGAAGCCCTAGGGCACAGCTAGTCTTTTATATAAAATTCTCGTGTCACAGTTTTCGTTCCCATACTCCTCCGAAACGGCTTGACCGATTCTCATGAAATTTTGTGAGCGTATTGAGTAGGTCTGAGAATCGGCTACTATCTATTTTTTATCCCGAAATTCCACGGGAGCGAAGCCCCGGGGCACACCTAGTAAATATATAGAATGTTCAGTAAAACATGTTGAGCTGTCATGAATACTTCGATATAATTAAATAAACACTTTGACTGACAAATAATATGTTAGTAGTATCGAATGTTAAACGGTTTCTTAGAAACGTGATACTGTTATATATACGTCAAAGTCATTGGACTCAAGTTCCCTTTCTAATTATGACAACGTGCGTATAGCAAGAGTATAATTAATTATTATTAATTAAAAGATTCGGCATGTGTTCATTAATTACGCTTCTTTTACTAATCGACTTATACATCAATGGGCGTAGAAATCATTAGTAAGAATATGACAAGTTGTAATAAATTTTAAAAATAATTAAACTTAGCGTAAAGCACAAGTATTGCCATTTCACTTAATTATTTTTTATAACCAGAGTGACAAGAGAATGATTTCTATGGACTTTCAAACAGTTTACCGGATTTATTATACTTATTTAGTTGCTCATTTTATTTTTGATTCTCCTGTTTTGTGTTTATAGAAAATTGCTACTGTATGTATTTAAAGTATTTCAATGCACAAGAAATACCTAAACGTAAAAATCTTAGAAGATAATTATTTCTGTCTAATTTAATACTACGAAAATAAGTCGTTTGAATAATATAATTTTAGAAACATGTGCTTTTTCCCTCTCAGGGAATGATTATGAGACACAGTAGATGTTCCATTATTCTCTGGAGACTCACCGGTGTCTTGCTAGCAAATTATGAAATAAAATTTTATTTTTTCAATAGTTCATAACACATTCCTTTCAATACACATTTTTTACGATTTACATACCAATTTGTTCCAGTTTCATTTAGGTTTATTTGTATAGTAGGGGGTGAACGGGTGAAATTATGTCACATCTCCCTATTTCAGTACAATGTTAATCATTTTCAAATCAAAAAGCTTTCGCTTTTAGTACAAAATGCGTAAAAAAAATTGAAAGGATTCTGCTGATATGTTAATCTGCAGGCGAGGGTGGCTAAATTATTCACGAATCGCAGATGTATCGACGAAATGTTTTATTGACGGTGACGGTGTCTACGCACCACGCGAGAAGGCTTCAAATCACATACACGTGTAGCCAAGCGCTGTAATGTGACTTATGAGTCTCAAAAATCAATTGAAATAAAACACATATATACGTAAAAGTAGTTTTATTTCAGTGAACAGCACGCGAAGAAACTTAAGATGTGCTTATTGTTTTTATTTTATTAATCTTATATTTACCTTCCTAAAGAGAGAGTGAGACACATATTTGTTTGAAACAAGTGATTGAACTGAAAACAAATGATTCACTTGAAGAGTGAATGAGCCTCTTCTGAAGATCAAGAGAAGCTACGTCAGGAGCGAAGCTTCCAAAATAAGGTAACTTATGTTGAGCACACTCAAGACTAGGTACATATTTTCAAGGTTTAAAAACCGACTTACTGACATGTAAGTATTGTATTTTTTTCCCTGATACTGATAGTAAAATTAGATTGAATTCAACAAAGTGGTTATTATCACGTTTTTTTTTAAATATTGACTTTGTATTACTGTAATTCCTGATATCGTTCATTCTTATACTTAATGAGATCAAAACATCTTAATAAACTTATGCAAAATCAATGTTCAAAATTTTTATGGCACTGATATGATACAATCGCACACCGAAATGAAATAATTACTTACCGAAATGAAATGATAAAGCACGGAAATATATACCAAGATGTCGTATATACATACAATAGCCCGCAAACCCTCGATATCTTATAATTTCCAAACACGCTGTATTGCATAGAATACAGCTTTTACATTTTTTTAATTATAATATCATCCACCGGAATGATAAAAGAATCCACAGAAACTAAACAATTATGCACCGAAATTATGAACCGAAATTTCGGTTAGTTTTTTATCATTTCGACGGACATTTTAGGCGGCACGGACGGCATCAACCGAAATGAGAACACCTAAATTAAAATTCATCACAAAAATTAAACCTAAAATTATCACTACAAAAAAACTGTTTGTTATAGGATCTAATGAGCACAACAAAAATAAACGTACTACAAGTAACGAACTCGTAAATACTTAATAAACTGCACTCACTCATTCGAAATCAAGTTATAACTATGCACGGAAATGATAGCATGCATGTGACGAACGTAACGCACCACACAATTAACGCTTAGACGGCACTGATCCGTAAGATCTAAGCGCGTGAGATCTAAGCAAAAATATTCTTGTTTAAAGTTACGGCACTGAAATAAAAGATTTTTTTGGGACAAAAGCATTTTACATACCATTTAGTAAACTGGGTACATATTATTATATACTTGCTTTTGGTGAATACTATCACTATTAACGATTCAAATAATAGCAGCCATAAACTTAAATAAGTTATAATTTTTGTACTATGATGAACATACATGTTATGGGGGCGGGCACCGAAATGATAAATTTGGGGCTTTGCCTTTTTTTTATCTAAGTAACTGTAATCCTAATCAATAAATATTTTGTGCCTCGTATAGGTAACAACCTCTTCTACCTAGGAAAAAATATTAGAACCGTATAGTAATGTTCTGCACTAGCAATTTCATCGATGCTTCACAAATTTTGTTGCTGGGAAATTTACCCATTATCAGGCGATAAAAGCTACATTCATTAGCATAGTACCTTTAAATCATTTGTTTAAAACCTGTATTACCCAGTTTTTACGCAAGGCTTTTTGCAACGCTATGATTTAATGTCGGGTATGTTTTTACAATGATTTTAATCCACAATATCGGGTCATTCAACTATTGGCCATTAAGAATCTTATTATTTTCGATCTTTGGCCTGTAGTTTTACATTGTTATGAATAATGGGTTTATTTATTTTTTAATTATATTATGTACATATATTTAATTATTCAAACATTATAGACTTGTGGTGTTGCTATTACAAATAAAAATCTGATATTGTATTTTCTCACCAATACTTATACCCTAATACTTTTTTAAACTTTTGAAATACATTCCAATAATCTTTACAAATATTATAGCTTAAAGAAAGTGGCTGTGACATACATCGGACATGACGAATCTATAAGAGTTTCGTTTTTTGCCATTAGGCTACGAAACCCTAAAAATGATATAAAAATTAAGTTTCAAAATATTCTCTTAAATAAATCTAGTTTCTCAGTTGTTACTTATTAAGTTTTAGTAACATATATATCATTAATACCGCCTTTCCAAGGAATAAGTAATGCTGCTTCCGGACATATACTACTTATATTTACTCAAATTCAATCTCGGTATTTATTAAGCAGGTACATTAGTCAAATGCGTAATAGGGCTCTAACTAAATTTGCAAGCAATATAAGATATAGCTAAAGATAATTAGAATAATTTAGTATTAAATACTTGCAGTAAACATATTACAGATCAAACGAAAATTTCTCCTAAGAATCACTCTCGATTTTAGCGTAAGGAAATAGATGTACAATTTTAGTATAACATCATTTAAATGTACTCAATCCGATACCTCATATAAAAACAGATGAGCTCGTAATATACGTTTTTTTTTATTTTCGGTACTAAAAGTAACAATTGGCAAATACATTATATTGTAAGTTTTCAATATAGATATACTCGTATAGATTGCTAATATAAGTATTACTATATTGCAAACTATGACACTCGTCCGTCCCCCATATAAAAATCTGTTGTCAGTGTTGCAATTGCAACCTCATGTTATGGTATTAAAAATAACTGTTTGCCAAAGTATAGATAGCTTCTCTCGTATGTGAAATACAGAATCAGTTGGAACACAATCAGCAAGATTGCTTATATATGTCGTAGGATAATTTGATAAATAGAATTTTCGCAAAAATCCTAGAGATATTGCAAAAACACGGATAATTAGACAATAGTGTTGACATTTCTCAATCTTACTGAAAAAAGAGAGGGTTTTTGCAAAAATACGGTGTGCATTAGTAACATTGGATATTCTTTATTCTGATTGGCTTAATTTTTGCTTGCTTGCTAACTCGTATTCTGATTGGTTCACAGAAAGTTTACTACACGTGAGAGAAATGATTGACATTTGAAACGTCAAGTCGTCGACCAATCAGAGAAGATGTTGCTTTGGACAATCCGAGTAGCCAATCAGTGTTTTTATTTCATAATAAGCAACGATTTTATTCGCAATCTTACTAAGGCAACCAGTTTTTTCGCAAAAATCCTATCTTTTTTCAGTAGGATTGAGAAATTACAACACCGTTGTCTAATTATCCGTGTTTTCGCAATATCCCTAGGATTTTTGCAAAAAAATCGATTTATCTAATTATCCTGCGACATATACACGGCTATTTTAAAACAGTATTTAAAATTTTTAAGTTCCACTCAGAATCAAGGTAAGGTAAGTTAACAACTTGTTCCTAGAAACATGGGTCGAAATACGACACATTTTTTTTTTACTTTCCATACTAAATCGATGGCGTGGTCAGTCTGATTTGTATGAAGAGTAAAAAAACATTACATATTTCAAGCCAAGTTTCTAGCAGTATATTGTTCACTTACATTACAGATTCTAAGTCAAACTAAAAAAATCTGGATACTGTTTCAAAATAAACCCTGTATACCTTTATTGCAAACTATGACGGAAGTGAATATACAAAGCAGTATTGCAACTTCTCGTTATGGTATGACAAACATCCTCGTTGCAGACGCTGTTGCTCAACTAACTATTGTTTGCCAATAACAGACATATTGACAGACGGACCGCCTCCCGATACTCGAGTGACGGAACGACATCGACTGTGTAGCTTTCAAACGAAAGCTGTTTTAAATAAATATATTAACAAGTCTAAGAATGCACTCACGAGAACGAAAGATGATAGGATATTCTACGTATATTGGCCCTTTAGCTACTAAAACAATGCTTAGAACATTTTTAACTACATGTCAAATATAATGACAATATTGAATATATGTGACGAGCTTTTTGGCGCAAGGTTACTTAGCCCGCCTTCTGCGCCAGAGGTCCCAGGTTCGATCCTCAGACAAGACAAATATTTGTGTGCATAATATGTCTATTTGTCTTGGTCTGGTGTTTAATATGTATATTATGTACGTATTTACTAAACAAAAGTATATAAGTATGTTTATTGTTTCTAGCTGTGTAGTGTCGGCTTAGAATAGCACTACCCCCTCTCATCCCGACTAAGGGACTCAGCCTTCAGGAGACGGGCAGCAGCGTCTCCTACAAACTTGGCCATATTGCGATCGCCAACCCGCCTGCCAAGCGTGGCGATTGTGGCAAATCCCCCCTTTTGGGGGAGGCCTATACCCAGCAGTGGGTGTTATGTGTCTGAGACGACGATGTTAGTTGTTTTTCCGTTATCTAGTATCCACAGACCTATATCGAGATAGACGGTAAAAGTTTACCTACCTTGCGTGTAAAAAGTTTGATCCACGGACAAAGTTTTCCGACCTAAGTCAGTCCGTTTGAGATCAGTGCCATGAAAACACGCGTCACTCAGAAACGAAAACGGTTAGTTGTGCAGTGCTATCTTGCAAAAGCTCCTCAATAACATTTCTTTTTAGTCACAATAGCAGTGCCTAAGCCTTTTGTTTATAGGAAAACATTAGCTATAATTCATTACCTCATTACAATATAAGCAAAATCATTACCATTCCTGAAACGCACATTCTCTTTATTTTCAATGCAAATGAAGCTATATCGGCCATGATTAAAATAATTGTTACCGATCATGAAGACAATGGGTAAAATAATTCACGCCTTTGAGACGAGAGGTTCTTATTATAGAGAGACGTTCATGATTCTGGCTTTCACTTGTATGTTTAAAGCGAAGGTTCATCGTGGGCCATTAATAAAGATCGCGTACGTTACCGCCAAGGAATGATAAATAGTTACAATAAAAAAGTCTACCAGATAAGAAGAAATAAACTTTCTCTGCACGTTGATGTCCGAAATTTAGAACATGTAATTCTTTTCTTTATCTTTAATTATAGAGACTACCGAAATCTGTGTTGTAGTTTAAGTATGACAAGCGACATACAATGTTACTGACATACAATAAAAAAAGTGTATTAACTTTTTTTATTAAATGAAGTACCGATATTTATTAACAATCTGCAAACCCATCAAATAATTTTGAAAGCATAAAATTCTCGATACACGCCCGATAAAAGAATTTAAACATAAATTCACGGATGCTATCGGATACCCTTCATTCAGTTATCGTATCGAGATCGCATTCCCGTCAGGCTTGGCAAGCAATAAATCAAATATTGTTATGTTAATGTCGCAACAAACGCTTTAAATTACATCCGAGATGTTGTTATGTAAACCAGTCATAATCATGATATTGTGCAAGACAACATATTATTATATTATTATTATATGTACGCTTTGGATTTCACGGGTCAAAAGTGACCCGCCCCCTAATTGTCTAATTTAAAATCTATCACAATCCCTTTCAGAGGTATTGTGATTGTGATATTTTCGTCTGTCATATTGCTTAGACAGTTCAATTTCGTTTATTCCATACCTTTTAAAACGCGTCTGATCACAATCCCTTTTAAATGTCAAATAGTTACGGCCTGAATATCTTTCAAATCACGAAAATTAGACAATAGCCCCCCGGTCGTTTAGGGCGTGCGTGGGGATATGGATCCAACATGTAGAGGACACCTTTAGCGACTTTAATCTATTATGCGTGTGTGGTACAAGTGCTGGACCTAATCTCTGACCACATCAGGTTGATATACTCAGCAACTGCATAAGGGCTATTGCATCTACTGGATAGGGACTAGTGGGCTATTGGAATTTGATTGGACTAGCATTTCGGTTATGGATAGAGACTAACGGACACCTGCCTTATCATAGTCTCCAGACTGAAAAATTGGCAGGCGGTGACTGGCCAAAGAAAAAATGGGCCCCCAAAAATAGCCGCGTTGGCAATAGAGTAACATCGGAGTCTTCGGCTTTAGGGTGTCGAGGGGTGTGCACCGCTTTCGACCCACTGTACAAGGGACAGTGTGCTAACTCGCGTCTTATGCATATTTCACTTCCCTGCTGCGAACGTATAGCTCTTGCGACTCCACACTGATCAGCCGATAAAGGCTAGCCAGGCGTGAGAGTCCAGTCCCTATCTTGAAAGCCACTCTGGCAAGCCAAAGGCGTGGGCCGCGTCCGACTCTCTGGAGCACTCGGTTTGCCCGTAGTGTCGCCATTCATCAACAGCTCGCCACAATCTGCACTGCGGGCGTATTATTATTATATTATAAATGCGAAAGTGTGTTTGTTTGTCCTTTCTTGACGCCCTAACTAAGCAACCAATCGTCTTGATTTTTGACATAGAGTTAGTTGATAGGGCGGAGAGTAACATAGGCTACTTTTTATCCCAATATTCCCACGGGAACGGGAACCACGCCGGTGAAACCGCGGGCGGAAGCTATATAAGACTAAGCCCGATTTAGATTTGATAGCAGATAGAATATAACGTCTACATGGTTATTAAATAAATCCGCGTAATAAGGTATCATAAAGCTTTATAAGATGTTGCATTATTTTACAAAGCATAATAATTGCAAAAGATTTTACATAAAAACGAACAACATCCGCTATCCATTTGATTTAATAGGTGAAACTAAGGGACTACCCACTCCTTACGTCATAAAGTGTATATTATTATGCCTGTCTAACGATCTATGTTTTTTCTCTTTTAAACAACTTTGTCAATTAGACTCGAACCATTACCATGTTATACCATGTTAGGAATGCAATATTTTTTGAGTTAGGAACCTTTAGCTAAACTTCTTTCTTATTTTACTAAACTCGCTGAAATGAGTAAATACAAAATTATGTATTACTTCCATTGCCCGCAGAGCTATCTGCAATTTACATTTATGTTAATCTAGAGCCACCAATTGGATATCCCACGTACAGAATGTTATTGTTCGACTATTGTTGTTCTTCTACTCATATTTTCGTGACTTTGGTAAAATTGCATGTTTTCTCGTGGATCAGATTTTATCAAATGTGTGCAGGTTCTGATTGAGATAAGGATTGTTCAGTAGATAATAAATAGTTTTATCTAAAAGAGATAACGTCTGTACTGCTAGCGATAAGTCACAATTATATTTTAGTATTTAAGCGCGTAGATTAAGTAAGTAAATATACTTCTATACCATCCACTGGAGTATCAATACCTCTCCCGGTCTCTCGGTATAAAATGCATTAACTTTTGGTTCAAATACACCGTCGGGCCAAAATGTCGACATAGTAGAGAGGCTTCGTTCGTCTCGTTTCCGCATTGGGCTCCTGGTCTTTGCGTCCTTAAACCATTATTACGGAAGTGCCCAAGCAATGGGGCCCTTAAATTGCCCGATTATATTGATCATTACCTTGGTCAAACATGATGATCTCGACAGTGGAACGTAGCCGCACGTTCTTCACGTGCACACACTCTTCGCCATCCCCAACCCCCTCCTGGGGGCAGAGCGAGTTGGGGTTCACATCGCCACCCTGGGTCAGCAGCGGGGACGTGGGGTACGTGAAGCGATGCCCATCCGTTTGACCCCAGCTCTCTGAAAAGAATGCAATAATATTATATTCTGGTACGCATACTTTTAAAGCGAACATTGTTCGATTGGTGATCTCGGTTAGATTTCCTATTTGATTTGGAGATTGGCATGTTACGAAAAAACCAGATCAAGAATATCTAGAAACGGCGAGCATGTATGTGGAAAATACCGAGTTTATTTGACAGGTTTTTAAAATCCATTTTATATTATGTAGTAGAGTATAAGGAACCCAGTAAAAGTTGTTTCTTTTTTTTGCTGAAAAATATGAAATTAAAAATTAAATATTTAAATAGCGCGCCAAAACGCTACATTGGCAATATGGCGCTGCAAAGGGGTCGGTGACGTCACTTGCCTGTATTCTGATCTGTGGGACATAATCATCCACATACGTAGGCAAACGATGTTTACAAGCAGGTGACGTCATCATAAACTCGACGAATCTGGAGCGTTTTTTGTCACGTGATAAACGTTTAAAAAATGCATTTTTATTTACGAATTTTTAAATCAAGTTATTATTATTTTCAACGTACGTTAAAAAATAACCATTTTTAAGGTCTTAATTTATACTGATAACAGTAATTAAAACTTTATTTTTCGCATTGTCAAATAGCCTATTATTGCTAAATTTTTTGTACAAACTTATGGTACTTTGCTAAATAAATTATAACAATACACTTTTACAGATTAACCAATCAATTATGAAATCGTTCTTAAAATACACTTTTACCGATGAATATTTTTTGACGCGTTACACAAGACAAGTAAAAATATTTGACTAATGACATTTTATGTGCCCTAGGCCTAGGTGAATCGTAAGTTCTTGAGATAGGTACGAGAAAGCGTAGTAATTTGTTATTTAACCAAGGAATACTAACTATTAGATTTAACCAGCAATCATTATTTGAGTTATTGTTTTACAGTTAAATATAATTTAAAATTAAACTTGGCTAATCAAAATCAGCAATTTGAGTAAGTTACATAATTGAACAGTTAATCTTAATTGTCAAACTAGAAGCAGAAAAATCTATTGCAATAAAACATTTTCACTATTACACAAGTTAATCTATCTAATATATAAAATTCTCGTGTCACAGTTTTCGTTCCCATACTCCTCCGAAACGGCTTGACCGATTCTCATGAAATTTTGTGAGCGTATTGAGTAGGTCTGAGAATCGGCTACTATCTATTTTTTATCCCGAAATTCCACGGGAGCGAAGCCCCGGGGCACAGCTAGTCTAATATATAAAATTCTCGTGTCACAGTTTTCGTTCCCATACTCCTCCGAAAGGGCTTGACCGATTCTCATGAAATTTTGTGAGCGTATTGAGTAGGTCTGAGAATCGGCTACTATCTATTTTTTATCCCGAAATTCCACGGGAGCGAAGCCCCGGGGCACAGCTAGTAAGATACAAAAACATTGCTTCAGTAAGTACCTACCGAATTGTATAATAGTAGATTATGCACTAAGGGGATTAAGCAGTGTCTTATCTTACTCTAACAAAACAATACATTCTAAGGAAAAGTGGCATACGACCACGACAGCTTCAGACGAGAATATTTTCTTGTTGCATACTTTTTAGGGCATGATTTTTCAGTAGTCGGGTTTTCGTTTTTGAACTTATTTTTTATTAGGTATTAAATTAAAAAGTACTTTACCGTGCTAGGCCGTAAAAAGCGATTTTCTACGCAGAAAGTGAATGACAAAACCTCCTCTTCCGAGCGTGTGAGGTGAAAAGTACTTTTTTATTTAAAACCTAGAAATATTTCCTAATGCGTTCCGATACGCACTGTTGACATTTTATTCTTATTTTAAATACTTAACTGTGAATTAATTATAATACTCCGTTTTGGTTTTATTATATTATTTTAGTTCATTGAATCGTAAAAATACTAACAATAAGAAACAATAAAAAAGACAATAATCTATTTCTTATAAGATTTTTTTATAAGGCTGGGTGAGATTGTACAACCTATGTTCGGAACGTAACATAAATCTATATTTTTAAATTGTCTTTGTTTTGTACCTCATTTAAATGTCAACATTTACCGAATAGTTTTTATTGTTATTATAAGTAACATTTAATGCCATTTTAAATAACTTTGAATTAATTATAATATTCTCTTTTTTATTAATTTGACAACAAGATTAAGGTAAGTACCTAGCATTTAGATTAAACTTTTTGTTAAATAAAAAAAAAATTGAAAGTTGAAGAAACACCCTAAAAGTTTTCCTCACTGTTGTGAAAAAAAAAATTTGTGTGTTACGTTCAACAGAAAAGTTTTTAGCGTCTCGTACCTATGAAACCCTCGCTTCGCTCAGGATTCATTCTTTGAATTGATCCTAGAATCCTTCGCTTGCTCACGTTTCAATAGAGGTAACTCGCCTTGAAATCCAACTTTCCAGCCTAGCACAACAAATAACTATTCTAAGTCCACATTATAAGCGAAGGCTTGGTCTGCTGTGAGTACAAAAAAAGTAAAAAACGTAGTTTCCGTACAAAAACCACATACACATTGAAAGTTTTCAATCGATACAGCCAATTACTAAAATGACAAGGGCGGATGGAAATTGTTGTGACGTTTATTGGATCCGAACCTCGAAGTAATCGAGTATTGTACGGAAAATAACAACCTACTTTCTTCGTTTTGAAAATATGAAAAGAATTCGACAGTTGACTGGACTTTTTATAATGGAACTCGGATTCTATATCGTTGGATAACAAAGTTACTGAAAAAAAACTCTTAGTTGTTTAGTAGTGGCTTGAACTCAAAATAAGGCTTTCGATGGAACAGTCCATTAGAACTCGTTTTCAAAGCTATTGGGGTTTTATGTAACAAAAAAGATTTGAACACCATCTAACAACAAGACTATCCAAAGTGTAAAAAATTCCATCCTCATCCTCTTTTACATATTTTATCATCTTCGTACAATGTGTATTATAGGTATCATTTACATTCTGCACATATTTTAACCTTAACCAGTGCTAAGTAAAAAGAAACCCGTCTGAGCGCGTGTTTTATTAAAGTATAATATCTTACTGCGTCGAAGTATTCAAGGTGTCCATTAGACCTCTTGATTGGTTATACTTGAGGTCATTTGTTGAATTTCCGTACAAAATATATGAAATAAGTAGGAACTTAATATAAAAAACAATTTTTATCGAATATATTCTTCCGACTGTACTTAAGTTGTCCAGTACAAAAATAAAAAAAATAATCGACCCGGTGAGTGGGACCGCGGTCCAAGTATTAAGCGGGCCCAGTCGCCGGAACACGCAGCCCTCCGCTCTAGAGGCTAAATTTTCTATTCGTTTGAACGCTAACACAAAATTAAAACTGTAAAATGATCAATACCTAAAGCTTATGTTATTTGAGTATTATAAGGGGTCGACAAGTAGGGTCGACGACATAATGTATTTTTTAGTTAACTGCTTATTTTTAAACATTAAAGTTTGCGTTATTTTTCAAGTGAATTGATAACTAGCTACTTTAGAAGATGGACGGAACTGGTGAAGCAGGCTGGTTTAAAAAAGGTGTTAATTTTTTAAACAATTAAGGGCCGTGTCCATTTCAATTAATAATACCCGCTGTATAATTTCATTATCAGTAAAGGCTGTTCCGCAGACGCATGAGCACGCATCATCGCTTCACTTTCTTTTGCTACAGCGCGCCGTGACAAAGCGGGCTCAATCGACTTTCCAACCGATTACCCGATCGATGCAATGTATCTCATTGACCGGAGACACTATAACAAATGACGGCAATACCTATTACGTACCCAGTATGACTTTTAATTCGCTTTTACGTACTTATTGCACTAATTTTCTCGGCTTATTTATTGGCTCGTAATATATTTGTGATTTGCATTTATTTTAGTTCATTTATGATTAAACTTAACCCACTTATAATTTTTTTACCTACACCTGTTTTTATTAGTACTCTTTAATACCATTGATCACAGCACCTCAAAAGTTATCCGCCGTCTAATATTATAAGGAGGAAAGATTTGATTGTTTGTTTGTTTACATTAATAGGCTTCAAAACTACTCAACGATTTGGATAAAATTTGGTACACAGATAGTAGATAGCCTGGTTATGAACATAGGGTTTTTATCCCGATATTCCCACGGGAACGGGAACCACGCCGATGAAACCGCGAGCGGCCGCTAGTAAGTTTTAAGAATTTATTAAAATGGCGCTATTACAGTCAAATATAATGAGTTCCATGCTTACTGTGATTTATTTTTGATTAATGATACTCTATTACATTTCCTCGCTTCTCTTCGCTTCCACTGAAAATAAGTAAACTTTGATCTACAGGAACATGCAAGGTTAATTGACTGTCAAATACACGAGAATTTATCTATCGTATTATCGTAGCGTTCAAAATCATAGAGTAAATAATAGTACGAGACTCTAAACTTTATTTTTTCAACGCCGCCGCGCCCGCAGTTGCGAAAACTTGAAGCGCGGTATGGAGTTGCGAAAATTTTATGTCGTTTATGCAATGCAACTCGTGTTTGTTTAAGTCGATGATCTAGCAAACGTTGAAACTATCCAATATTGGCCAGTGTACCGATGCACACTGAATCGACGTTATCAAAAATTGTAGAAGATTGTCTTACCTACTGATATTATAAATAGGAAACTTTCTACATCTTCAGTTTTGGCGTGCACTGTGCATTGAAATTATTATTGATTTGATATTTTGAATAAACAAATAAACATATCAAATCAATAATAATCGTTGCCATAGTAAATGTCCAACCGTATCCGACCGAAAAAATAAATTAACCTATCAGACCCCGGAGATACAATAGATATTTCATTGTTCTCTGGACACCGGTGTCCGGTTCGGGTTTGATGAATTAACTTTTCGAGGGTATACTTATAAGTAGCCAGTCATCCTGTGACCACGGCAGCTGAAAAGGTGCCAAAACGTCGGGAAAATAAAAAAAACCCCTAAAACACCTAAAAATACGGACAATTAGATCTTAATTCGTGAAATATAGCGCGTTTAATATCCGGAAAAGTTGTTTTATTTCAAGAAACTTTGTTTTTCAATCAGTTTAATCACGCTTAAAGAGTGAACGGATTTAAAAGAGATAAAGCAAAACGAGGAATAACACGTATTAAAATACGTTCTATTCCGATATTTTCACGGTACCCATTAATCACGCGCGGGTATAAAACGGTCACGTTGACTGTATCTAAATAAATACAATAATAATTAGAGCATTGGACCGGATTTCCAAAGGTCGTGGGTTCGAGTCCCATCTGAGAATTAACTTGTGGCCGAGTAAATTTTTTCCAATATTTTTCTATTTAAAATTTATCATGTATAAAAATAGCATTGAAAAATGCAAAAATTCAAAAATCATTAAAAATTATATACTTATGTACATAAATCATTTATTATTAAATTAATTTTACTCATTCTTTAGGTTACAAAATAAACTGACTATACCTACCTAGTCTTTACTTCAAACTAATGACGATTGACTGCATACGCGAGCGGGCAGTCCGAATCGGGCACATTGCCGAGGCAACGATTAATCTGATGGGAAATAAATTACCAGAAACTCTTAATCGGGAACTCTTACTCGCCGGCCGTAAATAAACTTCGTGTCCTGCGGGATTAATTCCGGGATCAGTCGAAGGGACATCGGAAGTAACGACGTTATGCCGTAGCGAGCCGGCCAACTAGACTGTGTTTCGTGGACCATGTCTTATTGCATTCAAGCGGTGATTAACTAAGATTAGGCAGAGTAGTGTAGCAAAGTATCGGTAGCTCAGTGGTTAGAGCAGTGGACCGGATTTCCAAAGGTCGTGGGTTCGAGTCCCATCTGAGAATTCACATGTGCCCGAATTGATTATTCCAAATATTTTTCTATTTAAAATGTATCATTACATTAGTGTAGTAATTTAAAAAGGTGATTTATAATGCTAACGCTAAAGTTATCGGTGTGGTTAGTGTGAGTTTTCTCACCTTACTCGCTTAAGCCGATGTTTGAAAAAAGAGTATAATTTTCAACCTTATTCTTGTATTAAGACTATCTGTCAAATTTTTACTCTTACGCGATGGTAACGTTTGGACATTTGCAAACTCAGACTAGGCCCTCTGGTGCATCTCAGTGTGTTTGTTTTGATAGAATTGGTTGAAACGGCAAACAATCGTAAATTTCGTAAGCTATTTGTCATATTTATCAAATAATTCGACCTACTTAACTACTTATGATAATTTTAATTCTTTTAAAAAATTATTTCACATCGGTAGTTTCCCCGACGTTATATATGTACTACTATCACGTTTGATCCCAGAAAAACTTTTGTGTACTCAGAGTCAAAGTATCAGCCGTAAAGTGGCAGGCAGGAATGAGATTGAATTGTTAACACATAAAGTCGACTTTCCGAGGGGAAAAGTTTTCCGGTTTCAGTGTGTTTTTCTGACTAAACTCTAACTCTCTTCAACAAACATTGTATATTAGCTGGCGTCGAGCTGGCTTATATAATTGTACTATTTTTTCATAAAGTCATTTCAAATCTAGGTAGTCTTGAAAGAGAAAAGTAAAAAACCTTTAGATTTTTTTAAAGACGAGAAGCTTATTTGTCAATCACAGCAAAATTTAACGTTTTTTTGCGTCTTATAATCACACACAAATCGTCTTATAATCAAACACACACAATCGTCTGCAATCTAGGTATAGCGTTATAAGAATTTATACGTGTATTAAAAAAACGAAAGCTTTAACTTTTTTAAATTAAAATATCGCATAAAAAGCATTGACTCATTGACTTTTGCTGAATTCTACGATTTACTTTATAAAATACAACAATAATGTAGGTCAAGCAAACCAACATGATGGAACTTAAAATAATTGGCCCCTACCATGTTAATTAAGTCAAAACGATACAATATTTAAAATATAACTAGACCAAAATGTTTCAACTCGATTTATTTAAAGCTATTTTAAATTCCAATACAGAAATATTTTTTACAAAAAGTAAAAAAAGAATTTTAGTTTTTGACTTTTTGTAAAACATAGACCACTACATAATTATTGGTACTAAAATAATTATTGGTTTATGTTGATACAACTGAATATATTCTATATAATAGATGTTGCGATATTCTTAAGTAATTTTTATTGATCTTTTACGCATATCGAAAGTGGGCCCAGTTGCCGGAATAAAAATATTAAAATTAATCGATCGAAATTAGTCGCCGGAACACTCAGAGCTGCTCAGCTTCGCTTTAAAATTTAATTTACCTACTTTTACTTTTATTAAATCAAAAGTTAGTACCTATTCATATGAAACAGCTTTCGTCTGTTTAATAATTCGAACACCTTCTATACAAAAAAGATTCCAAGAAAGAAACAAACACTGCGTTTATAAATTCTGAAATATTAATTCAGACATACTAAAAGTGCATACCGACTTAACATTTATCGCTGCAAGACTGCAAAATTTGCAACGACCGCAGCAAATAATACAGCTTGATTGCACCTTACCGTAACATTACGTATGCCACTATGCAATAAATACTCGCAATTCTGTATAATTTACGTTTTCACATTTTATATCCTTCTCTCTCGCTTTTTCAGTTCATGACACGTCATTTACGACGTCGTGAATAACGTGTTTTGTAAATATAGTGCTTTTATTATACTTATAATTCTCTACCACACTACAGCCTTAAAAAAAAGGTGAAACAAACAACTTTTAGAAATTAGAAACTGCCTCATAACATCTTTTTGTTAGATTTTTTTCACACATTCTATCACTGATCCAATTTTAGCTAAGAAACTCAAAAAATTGCTATTAGTTACAATAAAATTGAGTGAAATGGAATATCTACCAATGGTCGTTAAATAATAAGAATAAAAGAAAAGTTTTAACGACATATTCGAGTTAAGGTCAGTGGTAGGCTTAAAACACCAAAACTGAAAGTATGTCGAATATATTTTGTGAACGAAATCAACGAAATGGTCACTTTAAAAACAAACAAAAAATTAAACCATTTTTTTTATTTCTCATTTTTTATAAGTAGAAGAGGTCCGTGCCTGGACGTTACTTATTGAGGAGTTCTCCCGGTACTTCATCATCAGTCGAGTCGAGCATAAATTGCTAATGAACCACATTCATTAAAGTAATCGTATCGCTTCTTCTATCGGTCAAGCCGTCTTCGAGTAATCGAGTAACAGTCATAAAAAAATTAAAAATAAATAAAAAAGAAGATTCCGACGAATTGAGAACCTCCTCCTTTTTTGAAGTCGGTTATAAATTAAAATCAGCAAGGTTAATAAAAAACAAATTTGCATATTGGTCGTAGATTCTCGTATCGGATTTTGGGGGTGATATAAGCTTATTGGGAAGACTAATGTCTTACATTATTATAGTTAACTTGCATTTCGAATAATTATTTTATTAAATAAAATAATTTTTGTTAGGTTTGAACTGTGGCCATAATAATGAATGTCTAGAGCGAGCAAAGCGAGCGTCACGTATAAGCGTAACCTAAAACTTAATTTGTGTCGGTTTTGACCAATAGATACAGTTGTTTAGAATTACTTTTGGCCAATAATGACATTCAACAAATTTTACGTATTTTATTGACGCTTTTCTTTGACCTTTGATTTAAATTTGATCTCTGATCTGTGACCATCTCCTTCTATAGGTTTTCTCCCTCTTATTTCTTTATTAGCAAAATGACTTATGAGTAGTGCAGTCGTGACCAATTCATAATTATATAAAATTGTCTCTATGATCAATGCAAAATGATCGATGATAGATAATCGTACATATAATAATAAATAATTTATTGAAGGAATAGTTGACTGGGAACCTTAATAATAAGCACCGGTGGCACAAAACACTATACTATAGCTGCAATTGTAATATATTTTTTTTCTTTGTATATAATCAATATATAATATGTGTATAATATGTATCTAATCAAAGGGCGAAGCGAAGATTAGACGTAGGCAATTTAATATGGTCAGTTTTCACTTTACTTTACGTTTATAGTTACATCTTACATAACATAATGATCAAATAAAAAAGGTACTAAGTAGTTTGAGTATAATTATAAGTAATAATAACTCGTTTCAAATTCTATAAATTAAAACTTAATAATATCTCAACTTTACCGTGAATTATATCAATTAAAAACTGGTTCTTGATTCCCACTCGCCGAGATAGGCGGCCCTTGGCGCCTACTCTCCAAAACGATCGGACTACACAACCAAACTTTCACGACTTTTATTATACTTAAATACAGATTGCCATAAATTATCTACCGGCTTACGCACTGCTTTGTATACGTATGTATAAGATATGTTAAAAATTAAATGGCTTGTTCTAACGTAATAACTTTAATTCTGATTTACAATCTCACAAACTGCTAAGCCATCGCTTAAACTTTAAATTATTTAGCTTTCCTCATAGAGCAACGCGGCTCCCTAGTCGCGGAAGCTGCAACTCCTGACATATGCTGACATGAGCTGCTCGGTAATACCCCATGAGTGTTCCGCGATTTTTTGTTGTTTTCGTGCTATATTTTTGTAAATTTTGAGAATTTTCGATTTGAACGACATAAGTTTTTTCCTAGATCACTTTTTTCATAAACCTAATGACTTGCACTTTCATACATAAAATACCCAGCATCCTGCCATTAATATATAATAAATCTTCTTTTATTTCAGACAAAAGGTCCATTGAGTGTTAGTAACAATAATTCTAAAAAACTATGTTAGTAAATTTACATTGATATGAGGTAAGACACAAGCTGCGTTTTACATACGCGCTGCTGGTGCAATTGGCTTTGCATGCAGGCGCAACCAATGCTCTAGCAGTGGAGAGTCCCATCAATCAATCACTGCCTTCAGGATGCTATTGGGACTACTAACTGTTCTGCCTAGTAGCGCCTCACAGCGTTTTCTGATTATGGCATGAAAGCCATCGATATGCGCCTCTGCGAACATATTAGAAGCACTGCAAAACCTAGGTACCTAATCCCAGTAGCACCCTAAATGCATTGTTGTACTGGACTCGCAGAGCAAGCCCTCTGCGTATAACCGACTCGCAATATCTACACGTGTAGAAAGGCTTTGAAGAGTGTGACTTTAACTTCCTTACTACAGCGTGCAAACCTGCGGGCCAGCATGTTACATCGAACTGCCAGTTCCCTACGCTTCCTATCTATATCAACAATATCACTTATTTTGCATTATTTTTAATGCTTAGGGTCTTGAAAAGTTTTTAAAATTATTTAATTATTAATTTCAGATTGAAAATTTAAGTATGACTTGCTTTCACCGCAACTTTTTACTTTCGGTAAATATTTTGTAATTTCCAATAATGGCAGGATGCTGAGTATTTTTTGTGTGAAAGTACAAGTCATTTGTTCAATGCTACAAAAAAAGAGCGAAATTTCCGGAAAAAAGTTTAAGTCAGTCAGGTCGAAAATTCTCAAAATTTACAAAAAAGAGCATAGCTAAAACTACAAAAATCGCGGAACATACATGGGCTATTTGCGGGTAAACCTAGATGTCAGGAATTAAAAAATAATTTAGTGACACCCTTTGGGCCATATAGTATAGAACTGTATAGAACTAATGCCATAGTTTCAAAAATATTTTAGAAAAAAACTGAGTAACTTAATGAACTCTAAGTAATGTTTACTTGTGGCCGAGTTATTTTTTTCCAATATTTTTCTATTTAAAATTTATCATAAGGATAATGTTTGTAAGTTGCAGGATAACTTACATTCATCGAAAATTGGATGAAATTTTTCTAATGATTCGAAACGAGCGAAGTGCTGAAATTCTTGATAGACAACAGCTTACTCATAGTAGCTTGTATTGTAGTATAGATTAGTAAAATATCAAAATACTTTACAATATCGCAAGCTCACGTGAAGGTCAGATAAAGAATATGCCATCGATTCGGAAAGCCGCAACGCAGGACAGGTTCAAGCAAAAAAAATCGGCAAGAAACTCGTCAGGACTGTTTTTTCTACTTGTTTTATTTTATACAGACTGTATAGTAAAAAGTGAACTAACGTAAACTTTTTGAACTCTGGTTCGAATTAGTAAGTAGCAAATATTCTTAACTAGCGGCAGCCCGCGGTTTCACCCGCGTGGTTCCCGTTCCCATGGGAATATCGGGATAAAAAGTATCCTATGTTTTATTCCAGGCTATCTTCTATCTTTGTGCAAAATTTAATCTAAATCCGTTCAGTACCTTTTAGCGCATTCATAATATTAAATAGGTAGTAGTAGTTAGTAGGATAGGATAGGATATTATCTTATTATCGTGCCTGGCCCAATGGGGCATGAGGTGGCATGGTAATCCTACTTTATCCTGCCGACCTGAACCTGCCAAGGATCACGTATCAAAATATTCATATGGTGAACTTTTTGTATTTATTGTTTCATGACTTGTTGATTATATAATAGGTATCTATTTAACTAATTGAATATTTTAAATACCTTCGTCGCTTCATATATCCTATCATCCTATCGGTGTCTCGGGCTCAGATCAATGAATATGAATATACTTAATTCAGGTTCGCAAAATTTGTGACGACTCGATAGGGACTTTGGCGCGTAGTACGCGGCCGAGTAAGGTATCAAATTAAAGGTACTCGAGTCTATTTGTTCCGAAAACTATAAAATATACAAAATGTTAAACGTGATGATCACAAACTGCAATTAAAAAGTGTCATTATTTTCGCATAATTTGGAATTTTTCGTCGATCGACGAACCCGAGTATCGGGTTGTAACCGCCCTAGTGTGATTTTAATTAAAGAAACGCATTAACATTTTTTTACCTGTTTGGCGCAGGGGTACTAACCCCACCTTCTGCGCCAGAGGTCCCGGGTTCGATCCCCGGACAAGACAAATATTTGTGTGCATGAACATGTCTATTTGTCTTGGTCTGGGTGTTTAATATGTATATTATGTATGTATTTACAAAAAAAAGTATATAAGTATGTTTATCCGCTATCTATTAGTATCCATAACACAAGTTCTTCATGACACTTAACGTGGGCTAGATAATTGGTGTGATTGTATGGAAATATTTATTTATTTATTTATTTATACACACGGACTTTGGACGCCTTCGCTGCGTTCTTTCCTTTTGCGGACGCTACACCAAATTTTCGTGCCAGTGACTTAACAATTCGTTAACTTACATTTTGATCGTATAAAATAAATGAACCAAAAGCCCTTTCAGCATGAATAACTTTATCTACAGTATTATCACGATACCTCGATCTAGATAACCGAATTAGCACTTCGCTTCGTAACTGACACAAGCGTTGGTCAACCTGTGACCACTCGAGCGACCGTCGACCCACATCAGGCTAGATACACTCAGGTACACTCAGGGTTACGAAACATAACATCATAAGGTAGAACGTTTGCAACATTTACATCGTAAACAGTAAAAGTGTATCTTGCAATTCAGATTTGATTTAATTTAGGTCGGATAAAGCAAACAAATAATTAGGGCCGTGATTCTCTCATGTTACCGTCATGATCCACTGTCAATGATGTTTCAATGTTTATTGCTTCACATCAAATAATTAATATTTATTACGGATAACAAAAAAAAATACCTAAGTTGATTTCTATAATATATATATATATATATATATATATATATATATATATATATATATATATATATATATATATATATAGTCAAATATATATATATATATATATATATATATATATATATATTTGACTCGGTAAAGCTAAACAATAAAACCCAAAATGAGACACAGAGAGTTCTACAAATTGAGCCCCTGCCTAGATTTAGAATTCGCATTAAGTATTTATTTTTTATTATTTATTTATTTATTAAAATAGGAAAGAATAGGCACATCAATCAGTTTCGTGTCATCATACAAAGAGTTAGGTGAGGTATTTAGGTCACTTTACGTCATACCTATTAGTCAAATATTTACGCTTATTCGTACAATTCTCCTCACGTTCTCACAAATCTAGCAATCGCTGTACTTTGAGAACCACCATAATGTCAATACTTATCATTATAAAAAACCCCTAAAAAAAAACTAAATTTACACCTTAACAACTACGACAATTACAACTTAATTCGTGGAAATATAGCGCGTTTGATATCCGTAAAAGTTGTTTTATTTCAATGAACAGTGCGCGCCAAAACATAAGATGTACTTACTTATCATTATGTTTGTATTTTCTTTCGAGTCCCCGATATTGTTACTCCGTGATGCAACTGCGCCGAAATATCGGGGACTAAAGAAAATTCAAATATAGTAAAATTCCCGTTTTTCCTAATAATGATAGTAACAGTGCCCATGAAAGTTTAAAGTTTTATTTCGATCTTATGTTGCTCGAACCTTAAAGCTACGGTATTCGTAGCGCAAGTGTAAAATTTCACTTGCTGTTGGCTGAACGTAGAACATCTTCCACAGACCTATATCGAGACAGGTGGTAAAAGTGTACGTACCTTGCGTGCCAAAAGTTTGATCCACGGTCAAAGTTTTACGACCTAAGTCACTGAGAAACGAAAATGGTTAATTGTGTAGTGCTTTATTGCAAGAGCTCGTCAATAACATCTACACATCACTAAATCTCGCTGGTGACGTCATCGTAGGTACGAAAATTTCGACACGCTAAGTTCTCGTCTCATACAGTTTGAAGCGCTCTTTACGTCTATCTCGATATGGGTCTGTGACTTTTTCCAACTGAGTACCTATAGTCGGATTTTTAGTAGAGTAATTTGGTATTTGCCAATGCCACTTTGTAAAAATAATTTTGCCTTAAACGATTTTTCGTAATTATTTGCTCACATCCAGTTCAAGTTCAGTAAGTATTGATTCCATTCACGTAGGTACATAAAATTCAATATTAACATTAAAGGTACAATATATGGCAGCATTATTTTAACAAAATGACATTTGGCACCTGTCAAATTTCTCTACTGAATTAAAAATCCGACTAGATACACTATATTTAACTTTATGAATACTTCTATCTATTTAAGTAGCCATTAGTGAAATGAAATCTTTCAAAGACCGGTATAAATAATCATAACCCTCTGTAATAAGTACTTTCACTCTTTTAACTCACTAACTAAAACCTGCTTACGATAGTTAAAATATACCTTATCATTAATAAAAACAAAGCCGTATTAAGCAAAATGAAACCAGGTTGAACCGTTGGCAATTCATTAAATGAATCTTAATTTGGGAATGTCTCTAAAACTGAATGAGCGTTATAGCGGAAACAATGAAGAGCTCTGCTCTACTCTACAACATTCCGAAAGGTTTAAAAAATAGTGCGATTATTATTGTACTCACCCACTCGTTTCGCCGATGTTTGTCTGGTAGAGTAATTGAAAGGCACGTAGATCAAGTTATCGAGTTTCCCAGCCAGCTCTTTCGGAAGTTGTTCCGCAGCATGCAACTCATTCAAACACAACAAATTGTCAGTCGTACACTGTTCACTATTCGCTGTGGAAAACTCGCGCTCAACTACGGTAGAGTCGTCATCATCCTTATGTAACACTTTTGAGTCAATTCTATTGTATACGAGCTCGGCGACTCCTTCTAAATCACTTTGACAGGCCTTATCAGCCACCACTCTCATCGAATATACACCGGGTGCCCTTTTAGCTTCCAATACGAAGTCCATACGCTCACCTCTGCTAAACTCGACAGATTTTACCACTTCTGGTTGTATTCTATGCCCATCTAAAGCGACCAGTTTGATATCATGTTGATCGATTGAGAATTTCACCGAACAGCTCTTAGACCCGCCGCCGTATGCCAGCCGGAAACGGTACCGTTTTCCATATTGGACCGTAAATTTGGATAGCGGTGCATCAGGGGATTCGGTTGTTTTTCCTTTCCCATTTATGAGGAGGGACTCGGCATTGGGCACGTTTGAAACCATGCCGGCTAAAGGTCCCATGGAGTGCCCCCATTCGGCAATGAAAATAGTATGTTCTGTGGAGTCTACATCGTACAGTTCGCGTAGTGGGTCGAGTCTCGGGGACTGTCTGACAACTAGGGCGCCAGCGAGGCCGTCTGCGGCGTCTGCAGCAGAGTGTGCGTGGTACATGTGCGTGCCTACTGCAGAGGCACGGAATTTGTATTGGAATGTGGTGTAGGCGGGTTGGGGGCACTGGGTAAGCATGGGGGCTCCGTCCATGAAGGGTGTCTCCCGCTGTGGCTGGCCCCGCCAGTGGATGGAGAGTGCATGTGCCGGTGCGCGATGCACCACGTCTACGACAAGGATGTCGTTCTCGCAGACGTGCAGCGCGGGCGCAGGCAGCGCGCGGTTGGCGGTGAGCACGCCGCGCTCGCGCCCGTCCGCAGATATGCAATTTGCAGGACACTCTCCGCCATTTTTTTCTGTACAGCTCCCGCAGGATCTAGAAGTAAAATAAAAATTATTATATTAATTATACCTAGTCCTTATACAATACTTTGATTTTACATATTAGACGTATGCGTTACTATTGCACAATTCTCATTTCACTTTCATCGTAATTCTTCAAAATAAAATGTAAACTTACTTGCTAAGAGTTTTGTAAACTTCTATGACTAGTTTTACTCTGCAAATCATAGGCCAATCTAGTTCATGACATTCTCGATCGCAGTTCTCGAAGTATTCCTCTGAAAAATATGAGGCACATTTTACTGAAGGATTTTTTTAAACAAAATGAAATATTATTCTAGTTGATGTAGGAGTACGAATATATTAGGTACCATTGGCTATCAAGATTCAAGTAAGTATTTAAGTGTAAATAACAAACAAATTAATCAATTTGTAAGAAAATCTTAATCATCTGTAGGTAAAAGCCTTGACTGGATAATTTATATAGAGAAAGATACTCTGACGTATTTCGAGAAATATAACACCATCATTTACCTGGCATTGGCGTATAACGAACAACAACAATAACACCAACAAATATAACCAACAACACGAATATCCTTTGCAAGGACATAATCATATAATTCGGTTTCTCCACTATCACCACCTCTTCCACTTTCTTTTCCAACTCCATGATTGTGAATTCCTTTGACTTAAAAAAATAATTAAAGAAAAAAGTTTTTAGTTTTCGTAAAGTTGTTACATGTTTGATTCGGAACGATAATAATTTGGTATTTCGAACTGTGTTAGCGCGACTACGCTAGTCGACCACCAGTTGGTGACTGGTGCGCGAACAGGCCACACGTTCGTTTGATGCAACACTGCATCAGGCCATGCCTTTCGGAACAAAACTGGATAATTCGGAAGTAAATTGCCACATGGCGAACCCTCTCTCTTCGCTGCTTGCAGTTATGTAACATTATGCAACAGTTTATTATATAGCTCCGCACGCCTATTAACAGCAAAATTACGTGGATGGACCAGTTACCCAGTTATATAAATATACGATATAAATATTATCAAAAACAGAAATGATCCATCAGTAAAGTACCTGGCTACTACTACTAGCCTAAAGCAAGCTGGTATCATACTGTTGTATATACTTAGGGAAAAAATGCTGCAATGAGTTTCCCACATGTGCTAGACTAGAACCAGTGCGCTGCCATGGTATTGGTTAATTTTAAGTTATGGTTTCGTTTCTGCGTGCTTAGTGTGAGTTTTCTCACCTAACTCGTTTACGCCGCAGTTTGTGAGTTGAGTTTAATTCTCAACCTTATTCACATTGCATTAAGGCTACCTGTCAAAATTTTACTCTCACGCGATGGTAACGTTTGGACATTTGCAAACTCACACTAAGCCCTCTGTAATATCTGTGTATGAATGCAGTGTTTGGGACCTTTTTTTTTACTGAAAGCTTAGCCTTGTGTTGTTTTGTTTTATAACTTGTAAGTTGTAAACAATATTTGCATGCCTGTGTTATGGGTCAAATATGTGAAACTTTAATGAATTATGACATCAATTGTACCATGTTTGTGGCAAATAAATGATTTCTATTTCTATTTCTATTTCTTAATTATAATAATTAGGTAAGTATATTGACATTATATTTTAAGAATTTACAAATCAGCTAGTAAAGCGCAGTTAATTTTTAATTCATGACTTTAAGTTATGTAACTAACGGCTGCCATCCAACCGTGGATTTCGTTTCAGTCGTAAAAATTATGATTTATCGTGTAACGGTTCTAAAAACCGCATACTCCTAAATCTTAATATAGTAATTAAAATTGAAAGGTGAAGAGGGAATATAAAATGCAGTCTTGCATCTAGATAGATGCAAGACTGCATTTTATATTCTCTCTTCACCTTTCTAATCCAGTTCTTCTTACTCCGAAAAAGAACGGTGAATATAGGTTTTGTTTGGACAGCAGAAAACTAAACTCTGTCACTCGTAAGGATGCTTATAGCTTACCTTATGTTTCTGAGATCCTAGATAATCTTAGGGACGCTGTATATTTATCTAGTATTGACCTTTCTAAATCTTTTGGCAAGGTTTTAATAAAGCTTGAAGAATAAAGAATAAAGCCGTCAGAAGATTCAGGCTTTATTAAAACCTTGCCAAAAGATTTAGAAAGGTCAATACTAGATAAATATATAGCGTCCCTAAGATTATCTAGGATCTCAGAAACATAAGGTAAGCTATAAGCATCCTTACGAGTGACAGAGGTTAGTTTTCTGCTGTCCAAACAAAACCTATATTCACCGTTCTTTTTCGGAGTAAGAAGAACTGGATTAGACCAAGGACTCTCACACGGTTCTACAACGTCCTCATTGAGCATCTCATCCAGCTGATCGGAGAGAATTTGTTGTTTCTGGGGTGATATTCGGTAGTAACGTTGTCTAATAGGAATAGTGTCACCAGTATCGATAGGTATATAGAGGTACGACCTAAACCACATTCCTCATAAGCGAAACTGAGATATTATATTATCCGCTGCTTCCTTTTGTTCTTCGCAAAGTTGAAAATATGAGCGAATTTGCTTAGAGTCGTCAAAGGCTATGTTACAAATATTTACCTCCTGTGGTTTTCCAAGAACAAGGCTATGAGCTCGCTAGGAAACAACCCGAAAGTTCTCCAGAAATCCATACCCAGAATAAGATCATTCTGAATTTCTGGTACAACAAAAAGTTTTATATTATAGGTTTTGTTATTAAACGTTAAAGGTTAAATAAAATACATAGATGAGTAGAAAATTTGACTGCCCGTCGCAGAAAGCTGTAACGGATCACAAGATCTTTTTATAAAACTTTTAATAATAAAAATATTTTGCTTTTTAGTTTGTTGAAGTCGGTTTTAATTTTTTTATAAAAAGTTTTTTATTTCACAATTTTTAAAGGTAGAACAGGTCCCGTACCTACGCTAATAACCTTATGTCTACTCCTCATTACCTTTTACAAAGCTGCTTTTCCCGGTGCAGGGACGTTACTTATTGAGGGTTTATAGCCTATAGGTATGTTGGCGAGGACCAATAGCTATTTAACAAAAAAGTTTCATCAAAATTCGCTCAGTAGTTATTGCGTGAAACTTCAGCTCGAACAAGAATCTAACAATTACCTGGATAATATAATTGTTTCATGACTTCCATGACATTAGGCCTCATATCTCCGAGGATTATCATCGGATCTCAATGAGACTTATATGGGACCAAATTGACAGTGTACCCGATCGAACAAAAAAACAACTATTAAAATCGGATCACCAACACCGGAGTAATCGGTATACATACATCGGACAGAAAAAAAAATACGGGTTGAAAAAAATACCTCCCTCCTTTTTTGTTGAAGTCGGTAAAAAGCATTTAAATTTAGATTTTAAAAAGTATTGGTGAGAATTATTCCCTAACAACGTTATGCTGGAACCAGTATCTAGCAGACCGATAATATTTTTGTCACCGACATAAACATTCACATAGGGCAGAGAAAAAGTAGGATTTCTATCCAGGATTGGAGACACGGAATGGCTAGGAGACAGGCTAGAGATATAACTAAGCCATTATTGGTTCCATTTAGTCTCAGTGCAACGACTAGAAAATTCCGAATTTCGAGAATCAGTAGTTCTTCAATCCTGACAAACTAGTTTTTTGGATTGCATTTAGTGCAATCTGCCCCGCTATCGCGTAAAAAATATTTATATGGATATGGGCTTCATTTGACAGTTAAAGCTAATAAAATTACCTTATATGGTCATTTAACTGTCAAATGAAGCCCATTTCCATTTCCATATTTTTAGTGCGTACACCCTTTCCCCCACACTTGAAAGAAACAATGTCTCTTGGTTGGGTACAAGTTTTTACCCGACTACGGCAAAACAAAAAAAAGGCGGGTTATGATTTTGACCGGTATGTATGTATGTATGTATGTATATCTGTACCCACATAACTTTTTTTAATAATAAATAATTATAAATTTTGGTTATAATTTCCGTACTTCACAACTCCAAAAGAATTTAAATAAAAATTAAATTCAAGAACTAAAACTCGACTAGCCACTTACTCTCACAAAACAATACATTCTAGGGAAAAGTGGCATACGACCACGACCATTTCAGATGAGAAAATTGTCTTGTTTCATACTTTTTAGAACGTAATTTTTCAGTAGTCGGGTTTTAGTTTTAAACATATTTTTTTTTTAGACTGTGCGTATCATATTAATTTGTCGCCCTTGGTCTATGAATTTGGTCGATATGAATGGTAAAAGTCTTGGTTCGTGGCATATCAAGGATTTTAAAGTTAATAATAATTATTCTTGATTCTTTTTAACTATTTCTACAAGTTTTTCTAAATAAAATAAAGCAATATAAATATAAACCTTTATTTATACTGTTTTAACTAAATTAACTAACGATTTCTTCTAACTTAATAAAATTTTTGTTGATTGTTTTTTTTTATCTCTTGCTAACCTAGTCTTGTATGGAATTGTTTTCCAACTGTATCTTTTGTTTTTCAGTCAATCTAAATTCTAAACGATTAGAATTCATTCTTTCGCCTTACTTCTGTAGTCCTAGGTACTACCAAGACCGTCTTGTTATTGTCGATATCTCTCGACAACGTTGTGGGGTATTCTTTTGCAGTTGATGATGTTCTTAGGAGTCTGTATAATTCTGGATAACTATTTCTCCGAAGTCTTGCTTATTCTCTAGTGAGTTTTTTTTTTCTTTTAGTGGATTTTGACTAGCCAGAATCCTACTCTAAAGAGGGGGATTTGTAACGGTTTTAAAAACCGCACACTCCTAAATCTTTATCTAGTACTTACTTTTAACTAAATTAAATAAAAAACCATTCACCTCACCATTCTAACTTGTTTGTTTACTTTATTTTGTTTTGATAAAACTTCACGATTGTAGTTAATTCATAAAATATTCCTGCGTACCCTCGATATTATTACTAACTTCCACGGCTGGAAGATTTCGTATTTCGGCCAAGTGAATTAGACTACAAAAATAAATTTCTTTTTATTTTAACTATTTATATATAGAAAAATTCTACATATTTTTCTATGTGTAACTATTATGTTTTTGTAACTTTAATATTCCGTAATTCTTGGGCCATAGACAAAACACCGTGTGTAGATCGGTCTTACAATCTTCATGTTGTCTATGCTAATGACTAAACATTATTCGCTTATAGAATTTGAGAATCATCTCCCACTTTAATTTTTGAATATAGAACATGCTGGATAGATTATTTTTATAAATTTCACATCTCCAGTGAAATTTGTCCTTTTCTACTTACGTATCTACTGCCATAAAGTCATTCTGTTTTACTTGTTACTTGTGAATTCGCGATCCCCGTACCAGGGGTCGTATCCACGGGCAGCCTCTACACCTGCTTCGTTTGCCTTCCACCACCTCGGCACCTACCTGCCGAGCGCTCGCCTGTTCCGGCCTACCCCGGACCAACTCCATTCCGAGACTACGCGCGCACCACCACTCCGAGCCTACCCTCCGTGCTACCGCATCTTGAAGTCATCAAGTAATTTTAAATCTGGATAATTATAGAATTGTGAGTTCATTTAGTAGGCAATCTGCTATTAGAGGAGGGTCTCTTATAATTTTACATAATAATTTTCAGTACATAGAGCGCAAAGATATAATATCCCTCTCAATTGAACGAATAATTGAATCTTGTGTGGAACTAGACCAAATAATTGTAATATGTGTGTTTATAGACCCCCTCAGAGTAATAACCCAGAGTTTGAGTCCACTATGGAGGAAGTTTTAACTAGTAAAAGTAATAAAAAGGTTGTCATATGTGGGAATTGTTGACATTTTAGACTCAAAGTTGTCGAAACGAATCGAAGCTACCAAGTAGATTTTTAAATTTATTTAAATCGATTAATCTATCACATACCTTTAATGAGCCTACCCGAATAATACCCACATCTGCCACCTGTTTAGACAACATTTTTTCAAACTGTGTAGTCACTGAGAAATCTATAATAAATGTTATTAAATCGGAACATAGTGGACAACAAGCCTCTATAGAGCACCATCATGTCTATCCTAAGCGGAAAATTGTATGCAGGCCAATAACTAAATAGGGCATAGATGAATTTAGAAACAATGTGATTAATAAAATTGAGTCTTTACCAGTTCCTATTATGGAATCTTTTTATCTTTATAATGATTTACTTATTTCATGTGGTTGAAGACGAATTTAGTCAAACGTTTAAGCAAAAAGTGATCAATTGTAATTCGGATAAAGTATAGTTTAGTGATTGGGCCACGCCGGGAATTTACACAAGCAAAAGGAAACTATATGACCTCTATGCGTCAATGCATACTTCCTGTTACCCAAATTTTATTGGATATGTCAGGAAGTATTCTCAAATGTTAAGAAATGTAGCTGCTAAGACGATGTTCTTTTCAAATAAAATCAAATTAGCGGATAATAAAATAAAGGCTACTTGGAATATTATTAACCAATCAACTGGGAAAACTAAAAATAATGTAAAGTCCTTCTGTCTTAAAGTAGGTAATAAATTAATTAAATCTGACGTTGAGGTTGCCCGTGTTTTTGAAGATTTCTTCTCTCGGGTACCCTTAGAAACTTCCAGTAAGTTGAATTCCTGTCCAAACGTTGCTGCTGCCCTCTTAGAGTCTTGTGTTGATAAGTGTAATAAAGTATTCAATTTTAAGCATATTAATAGTGAAGACATTTAAAAAGCTTTCAAGTCTATAAATATTAAAAAGACTGAAGATTTATGGGGCATATCAACCAACATTATTAAATCAATTATTGATACAATAGCTCCATATTTAGCTTTCATTTTTAATCAATGTATAGATGAAGGTACTTTTCCCGATTTAATGAAATGTAGTAAGCTTATTCCTCTTTTTAAATCGGGTGACAAAAGTGACACCACAAAGTTTAGTAAAATTTTTGAAAAAATTATATACTCTCAATTATAGACAATTTAACAATAAATCAAATCCTTCATAACAATCAGTTCGGTTTTTCTAAAGGTAAAAATACTACTGATGCTGGCATTGCACTCCTCAAACATATTTTTGAGACTTGGGAGGGCAAGCTAGACGTAATTGGTATATTCTGTGACCTGTCTAAAGTTTTCGATTGCGTTGATCATGTTACACTTTTAAAGAAGCTAGAACATTATGGTGTCTCTAAAAAATCTGTTAGCCTTTTGCAGTCATACTTGCACAATAGAAATCAAAAAGTAATTGTCAATAATACTGCTTCTTCTGGAGCCCCCATTATTATGGGCGTGCCACAAGGTTCAATATTGGGCCCTTTGCTGTTTTTAATTTATATTAACGATCTCCCTCATTACACGAGTTATTTTGTGTTAGACAGTACTATTTTCAGATGATACATCTTTAATTTTTAAAATTGATAGAGGAAACAATTGTTCTGACGAAGTAAATAGTGCTCACTCTCAAGTCGTACACTGGTTCAACAGTAATAATATTTATTTATTTTTATTTATTTCGCATAAGCTTATCACTATTTTTACAGGTCAAGACCTTATGCAATAGAGAAGCCACAATATTCATTAAATTAATACATTATTTCACATACAAATACTTACATTAACAAACAAAATTATTAAACATTATTATTATTACAAAATTAATTACCATACCAATTCATACCATCCAAATTTAAATAAATTCTCATAAAGATTACATAAATTGTTGAATTATATAAAATTATTATTAATAAAATTACATTAAGTAGATTCAATTGAAAATGAAAATGAAAATATTCTTTATTCAGTTACAGGAGATTACATAAACTTAATTAATATTGGGATCGCCAGTTAAGTGCGAAGCACCTGTGTTAGGAAATCCCGCTCTTCCATAACTATTATGGTACAAAGTTAGTTCTCCAGGGTACTATACAAAAAAAATAACAAAAATAAGAAACAAAATGACAAGTTGAAAATTAAATTCAAACAATTATTAAATAAAAAAAGGGGGGTTATATGTAGTAGAGATAATGAGTGTGTGTATGTGTGTGTGTGTGTGTGTGTGTGTGTGTGTGTGTGTGTGTGAGTGTGTGTGTGTGTGTGTGTGTGTGTGAGTGTGTGTGTGTGTGTGTGTGTGTGTGAGAGAGAGTGTATATGCCTGTCTATGTTCTATGTTAATTTGTGCAGAGTAATATTGATCAACTTAACGGCATAAAGCCTCAATTTCGTCGTAACTCATTGTTCGTAACAGCTCTTTAATTGAAGGTTTGCATTCCTTTTTATTCATAGGATAGATTGCTATTCTTTTATTAATTGCATTATATAAGTAAGCCGATTGGCGGCGGAATTGTCTCCTAGCAAAGACAGACCTATATCTATCTAATGGAGCCACAGCAAAGTTACGCCTCTTAGCTAGTTTTAGGGGGTCGTATTTTAAGGTTTTGTGTAATCTTAGAACAGAGTTAAGAATATATAATCGTCTAACCGATAGAAAATCACAGAGACTGTACAAGCTAGAGGTTGGAAATCTGTATGGTTTGAAATGCATTACCTTTAGAAGTGATCTTTGAACTTGAAATAAAACAACTTTTACGGATATCGTGGTCACGGGATGACACGGCAGCTGTAAAGGTGCCGAAACGTCGGGAAAATCAAAAAACCCCTAAAAAACCTAAAAATTACGGACAATTACAACTTAGTTCGTGGAAATATAGCGCGTTTGATATCCGTAAAAGTTGTTTTATTTCAATGAACAGTGCGCGCCAAAACATAAGATGTACGTATGATCTTTGAACTCTTTCTAGTTCTAGAAACTTAATTTTAGTGGCACCGCCCCAAACTGGAATACAATAAACGGGGATTGGCTCCACCAGCGCGATATAAATCCGTTTTAGCAGGTTTTTATCAGCAACATGCCTCAGGTTCTTAAAAACCCATATCATTTTGCGCGTTCTGGTCATAATGAGTTCCAGGTGAGCATGCCAGGACAGCCGCTGATCAATCACCACCCCAAGATATTTAATGTTCTGTACTTTTTTAATGGTATTACATGGGCAATCACCGACAATGTTATTACAATTATGAATTTTTAATTGCAAATCGGGTCCAGGTTGCTTATTGTCATATTTAGAAAATGCTATATAATTAGTTTTACTTATGTTCAAAGTTAAGAGGTGTGTTTTTAACCAGCTTGCTATCTCGGCAAGCCCAATTTCAGCAGATTGGTGTACAGAGTCCCATGTTGGTCCCGTGAAAACAATAGCCGTATCATCTGCATAGGAGTAGACTTGTCCGTTTTGAATTTGGATGTTGCATAAGTTATTAATATATATTAAAAATAAGGTCGGGCCAAGCACGCTTCCTTGTGGGACTCCATAGGACACCACGGATTGTTCACTTATGAATTGACCAATTTTAACTGCTTGTGTACGATCACTTAGGTAGTCGGTAAGCAATGCCAGGGGTGTTCCTCTGATGCCAATGGTTTCAAGTTTGTGCACCAGAATGGGGACAGAGACCGTATCAAAGGCTTTTTTCAAGTCTAGAAACACAGTTATACATTTATTGCCTGTATCAACTTCTTTTACAATATGAGATGTCAATGCGATAACTGCGTCTTCAGTTGAGATTCCATGCCGAAAGCCAAACTGTGATTCAGATAGTAAGTTAAACTTCTCCAGGTAATTAACTAGTCTGTTATTTATTAATTGTTCTATAATTTTTGAAATAGTAGTGAGAACTGAGATAGGTCTATAATTCGATACGTCTACTCTGTCCCCACTCTTGTACACAGGGGTTATAATTGCCTGTTTAAGAGCAGCAGGAAAAACACCTTTTTTAAAGCACAAGTTAGCCAGGTGAGTAATTATAGGTACAATTAGTTCATTAGCCATTTTAAGAAAGCGAGTGGATATGTTATCCCAGCCCGGGGCACTCTCAGATTTAAGACTCATTAGAATTGAATGGACCTCTTCAGGGTCAGTGTCTAGAAGCACAAAAGAAGACGTTTGGGAACAGTGGGAACTATTTACATAGGTGCTGTGTGAATTTGTATCCAAAATAATTTCCTCAGCTAATGTCTTACCTATATTTGTAAAAAAATTATTAGCTATATTAACAGAGTTTTCAGGTGATGAGTGATTATTTAATAATTCAGAATTTTTTGTTTTATCTCTGTTACGGTATGTTATGTTGTTTAAAGTTTTCCATAATTTTTTAGGGTTGTCGCAATTTTTAGACAAGAGTTCTCTTTCATATTTACGCTTAAGATTTTTTATTATGTTATTACAATGATTACTTACATTAAATACATTCTAGAAAAAAAAAGGAAAAAAAAATCTTACAAATTGTCAACATTATTATAACATATTACAAATACCGCCATCTTGGTAAACTCACACAAAGAACTGATAAATATGTCAATTTTAGCGTTAATCAAATTTAACACCATCAACGCTCGTGTCAGTGGGGCTTTACTTAATAAATTAGTTCGGGCCCGAGGCACCGCGAACAACGGTGGCCGACGCCATCGATCCACATACCTATCGGGTACAGATAATGCTACGCGACTCAACACCGCTCCATTACATGTCTTACCTCTCAACAATTTGAACACATACAAAACCAATGCTAGGTTCCTTCTCACCCTCAGCTCATTGTATCCGACCATACCCAAAACAAACAAATTGGGATACATCAGAGGATAAAAAGGATACACTCCATACAGTCTCAAATATAAATATCTGGTAAATTTGTTTTGTATGCGTTCCAACAAAAGGCTATATTTAATTTCACTCGGAGCCCAAACAGCCGCACTACCCTCCAGTAAGCTTCTAACCAAAGCATTGTACAATGCAATTATTGTCTTTATATTAGTCAATACATTAGCCCTCCGCAGCACGAATCCCAAAGTTTTGTAAGCTTTTTTACAAATACCAATAACGTATTTTAAAAAATTTAACACAACGGTAAAATGAACTCCTAAGTCTTTTACTTCTGTTACTCTCTGCATGGTTGTTGAATTAATTTTATAATCATGAAGAATAGGGACAATTTTTCGAGTAAGTATATGAAATGACAGAACATTTTGAAGTATTAAATTGCAATCTATTCTGCACACTCCATGTCACTGATATCCTTTTGCAATGATACACAGTCTTCTACGCTATTTATCGGGAGAAACAGTTTCAAGTCGTCGGCAAAAAGAAGACATTGTGCCTTTTCAACTACTTCCGGCAGATCGTTAATCATTATCAAAAATTCGAGAGGGCCAATATTACTGCCTTGACTTACTCCAGAATGGACAAAATATGGTTCTAACCTGCAGCCGGCATACTCCACATACTGCCTATCAGTCATGTAACAAGCCGTAAATTGCAATAAATGGGGTATAAAACCAACGCCAGCTAACTTCCTAAGCAGGATATCATTATCTACGACATCGAACGCCTTCCGGAAGTCGAAATAAGCGGCGTCGACCTGCCCACCACCGTCTATTACTGGCACTAGTTGAGCCGTGTAGTTCATGAGGTTGCTAGTGGTGTTTTTACCCGGCCGGAACCCGTGTTGCGCCTCCGATAGTTGCGTCTGCATTTGCTCATACACACAATCCTGTAAGGCCGATTCGAATACCTTGGCTGGGGTTGACAGTACCTACTGCCACTGGTCTAAAACCATCCACCCAATTACCTGAGTCACCTTTTGGAACCGGGACCACACGAGTTACTTTCCAAAGTTCCGGAAACACTGCGGAAACAATATGTCTCTTAATCCTACTAAAACCAAGTTTGTTAAATTCTCATTACCTAATGTAGTGCAGGTCGGTATGCATATCAATTTGAATGGGAATGTAGTAGAGTTAGTTGAGAGTACAAAATTTCTTAGCATTACATTGGATTCAAAGCTACAATGGGATGCACATATTGAAGCCTTGTCGAGTAAGACTTAGTTCTGCGGCATCGCAATAAAGAAAATAAGGCTCTTAACTGATATTGAAACGGCAAGACTAGTTTACTTTAGGTAGTTCTTTTCATAGTGTAATGTCCTATGGCCTGTTTTTGTGGGGCTCAGCAGCTAATATAGAAAATGTTTTTATACTTCAAAAAAGAGCTGTGCGCGCCATTTACAACCTTCGGCGGAGAGATTCTCTAAGGCTCTAGACAGACGGACTGCAATTAAACTGCAATCCCGACTGCCAATTGCAGTTTGAATGCAGTTGGCACGACTGGAATGAAACTGCAAGCTAACTGCCCGTCAACGTGCACGTGCAGTCGGTGTAACTGCACGACGACTGCACACAAACTGCTGGTCGACCGGCAGTTGGCTTGCAGTTTCATTGCAGTCTTGCTAACTGCATTCAAACTGCATCGGAACTGCAATTTGGCAGCCGGATTGCAGTTGAATTGCAGTCCGTCTGTCTAGAGCCTTAAGGATTTGTTTAAAGAGATTTACTAACTTTGGCGGGTCAATACATCTATGATAATATTGTATATGTAAGAAAACATCTTGATTTATTTATTAAGCATAGCGATGTCCATAATCTTAATACTAGAAATAAGAATAAGCTTGCCAAGATTTCGACTTGAAAAATGTAGACGCTCGTTTTTGGGGAAAGGTACTTATAGCTTTTTTTAATAAAGTTCCACAACAATTGATTGAGCTGTCTTTGCATAAATTTAAAATGTAATGTTAAAAAGTCACTCTTAGGCAAAGGTTATTACAAGGTAGATGATTATTTAAAAGACCAAAATGCATGGATGTGATACTAACATAAAACATAACTATTATAAATTGGATAAAAGGAAAATATTCTAATAATTGAATATAGGAAACTTTTCCTCTTATATTAAATATATTTCAAAATTGTAAATTTGTGTTTGGCAACAACATGTTCCATTGTAAATGTTGTTGTTTCTGTTAAAGCTTATAAGTTTCTTGCGGCCGTTCTTCTTATCAGTTAAAAGATGTCCTGAATGGCTGGTAGGGAAAAAAAATGTTGAACTTTTCGAAAGTACTTATCTAGTATCTATAAGTCTATTTGAATAAAAATCTTTTGACTTTGACTTTGACCGAGGCTGAACACCGAGCTCCCCAAACGAACGTAGTCCGTTATGTCGGACTTCCTTCCTTGCTTGCATCCTTGCCTACATGCTTGCTTGCATGCTTGATTGCTTGCATGCTCACTTGCATCCTTGCCTTCATGCTTGATTGCATGCTTGCCTACATGCTTGTTTGCATGTTTGCATGCAAGCATGCTTTCCTGCATGCTTGCTTGCATCCTTGCCTACATGCTTGTTTGCATGCTTGCTTGCATGCTTGCTTGCTTGCATGCTTGCATGCTTGATTACAAAAAGTTTTATTCAAATGCGTTCAGTTCAAGTCAGTTTCTTTCCGAGATCAGCAACGAGCGAGAACAGATAAACACACAGACAATTATTGTTTAATGGTTTCAACGTACTTAGGTACCTACTTACTCTATTAGGTACTGTTTTTACGTCGTCTCCAATTAGTTTTTGGTAAATACATTCAATGTACAGAAAGACATAACAGTTGTATTACCTATATGTATAGATTCTAAGATATTGTAGTTTAATTAAAATACCTTTGTATAGATTAGTTATTTCTCAAATAAAACCATTGACTTGTATATCAAAGAGTATGTAATCACTTGTTATATATTACTAGAACATTATTGCCAAACTTGTCAACAGCACGTCAGAGACTTCACTGTTGCCCTTTGACGCGCTTCGGGTGCTGTCCATTCCAGTCCATACAATACTTACTATTAATTAATAATTATGTTGGTAAAGTGTAACAAAATTTTAAACAACAGTCTTCCTAATGTTTTACCTTCGCGGAAATCGTTCTAATTCTAATTGTTATATTCGTTATAGGTAACAAAAACTAATAAAACAGAGTTGGGACGACTTTTGTTGTGTTGTATGTATTATATGCTATTATATTAGCCATTCGGAATTTCAGTTCTTTGTGTTGGGCCCACGTTGGGCCGGTAAAACCCTTTACAAAAAAAATCTGTTTATTGTCAATGTCAACTTCAAAAATATGTCAAAAATAAATAATTAAATCACTACATACATTCTACATTAATTATGTCGTAGGATGATTGGATAAATAGAATTTTCGCAAAAATCCTAGAGATATTGCAAAAACACGGATAATTAGACAATGGTGTTGACATTTCTCAATGTTACTGAAAAAAGATAGGGTTTATGCAAAAATACGGGTTACTTTAGTAATATTGGACATTCTCTACTCTGATTGGCTTAATTTTTTCGTGTTTGCCAATTCTTTTTCTGATTGGTCCACAGAAAGTTTACTACACGTGAGAGAATGGATTGACAGTTGGAAACGTCAAGTCGTTAACCAATCAGAGAAGATATTGTTTTGGACGGTCCGACCAGCCAATCAGTGTTCTTATTTCATAATAGCCAGCGATTCTTTTCGCAATCTTACTAATGCAACCAGTTTTTTCGCAAAAATCCTATCTTTTTTCAGTAGGATTGAGAAATGACTACATCATTGTCTAATTTTCCGTGTTTTTGCAATATCCCTAGGATTTTCACAATAAATCGATTTTTCTAATTATCCTGCGACACATAATATAAAGCAAAGTCGCTTCCCGCTGTCTGTCCCTATGTATGCGCAGAACTTTAAAACTACGCAACGGATTTTGATGCGGTTTTTTTTAATAAGTAGATAGAGTGATTCAAGAGGAAGGTTTATATGTATAATAACCTTCAATATAGAGTAGAGAAATACTGTAATTTTTGAGGTTTCTAATGTGATGTCGTAAACGATTACATTTTTTCCGCTTACATTGCAAACGCAGGCTGAACCCTACGAGATTTATCAAAATAATGTACTAAGTATTTGTACACCTTGAAAAGGTCTACAGAAAACTCCGCGGTGGTATATGTTTATCTCTATCGATAACCCACAATAGCATAAGTCGTGTAGTCCACGCGGGCGAAGCCGCGGGCGGGAAGATAATAAACAAATAAATGTCACTTGGCAATCTTTGTGAATAGAGATGTGCCGAGTCGACTATTTTTGGTTATCGAATATTTTGATATTCGTTTAAAAATAATCGAACTAGGACTCGAGTCGGAAGACATGGACAAGTGTTCGAGTACTGGCATGAGTATTCCAATACTTCACTGGACACGAGTACTCTTTGATTCGAACTTTGTAGTTTGCTTTTGACGACGAATCATCACAAATCATGTATGTACGTCTTTGACATCTCATTCTCATTAAACTGACCTGCAACGATTCATCGACACTTCTCGCGTCGTGCGTGATTAAATTCACAATGCTATTAAGGTAGAGTGGGCATTCAACATTCGATTGTACGCGTGAAGTTAGGAGGTTGCTATTAAAGTACACGACTTAGGATTCGAATACTGTAAGTACTCGAAACCTGTAGTCGAGTATTGTGCATCCGAACACAGTATTTTATATACTCGAGTACGTGAGTACTTGCTAGGTGTTCGAGTGAGTACTTGAGTCAGTCTGCTATGGGATTGCGTAAGCTAATCGTATTCATTTGACAGTTCATATTGTATGTCATTAGTGTCAAATTCCATACAAACTGCAGCCGATCGAATACGATATGAACTGTCAAATGAATACGATTGACTTTACGCATCGCACCCCTGACCGGCACATCTCTAGTCGTGAATAAATTTTCAATTCGGTCGCATTCCCTTAGTTCGCATCGCTCGCCTTTTTTCAGTTTTTTCTGGATTAGTACTTTATTATTTTCTATTAAGTACTTTCCAGATTACAAACATTTTAATAATTTACAACAATGGAAATCACTAAACACAATTTTGTGGATCAAATAGAAAATATAACCAAAGATTTAAAACGATCTTGCTTTGTTGGTTTTGACGCCGAATTTACTGCAATTTTGAGCGGAGATAATTTCCAACATAGGTAAATAGCATCAGGTTTATTAGACTACATTCCATATTTCTCAAGTGCATAATGAAAACTATGTTGAAATCAATTAATCAAATCAAATAATTTTTTTTCATTTCAGTTTATTTGATACCAATGAAGACCGCTATAATAAAATTAAAAATGAAGTGAGCAAAATGTTGATGACTCAAATTGGCCTCACGATGTTCCAGTATGACCGAGATATTGATACTTATGTGGCAGTGGGCTATACATTCCACCTGTGCCCCCAGGTTTTTGGGGCTGTGGACCAGTCTTTTATATTCCAAGCATCTACTCTTAAATTTCTTTGTAAACACAATTTTGATTTTAACAAGGTACCTAACATATTTTTATTTGATCTTTTGAATTTTTACATAAATATTTATAAAACTTGCTGAGATGGTACTAGTAACCTGCAACGCTGTGAATGTTTCCGCTACTGACTACTGAAGCTTTAAAGAAACTTGTTATGAATACTAACTCTTTATTATTTTTTTATCATCTTACAAATATTTCATTTATGTTGCTGTATTAATTAATTAAATTTTTACTGATCACTTTATCAACAAACTAATTAGTCAATTTCAGATTATAAACAAATAACTTTTTCTGTTCTCTATATTTACAGTTCACATATGAAGGCATCCCATATCTCAGTAAAGCAGAAGAAGCTCAAATAAGACAACAGCTAAAAGAAAACACACTATTTAACAACCTCACTCGAACGTTGGAAATGTCAGATGAGAAACAACTACAGCTGTATTGTTCTGAAGTATCTAAGTAAGTAATAAATTAATCAAACTGGTCAAGGTTGCAAAAAGTTGGTTGCCACTGGGCACAGGCAGTGCAAGACCAGTTGTCGTGGAGATCCTTGGGAGAAACCTATACCCAGAAGTGTCATGTGTTATTATAAATAATAAACATATTTTACAGCTAAGTAATTTTTAAATCTGTTAGTTCATTTACACTTTAATCCCCCACACTTTAATCAGTGTAAGCTGAGTTCTGTAGAATTAAAAACTCTTAGATCCCAGCATCTGTTCATTAATATCATCAAAATAAGATGACAAGAGCATAATAATATCATTGATAATTTTTAAATGTATATTACTTCTACTTCTTATTCAATACTGCTCAGAAGAGGATTTCTTATCAATTTAATTTAATAAATGAGACCTTTCTTCTAAACCTTTCAAATTTTGCAAGCCTTCTATGTGTTTTACTACTGTGTTTGATAGATCATTTTGTTCATTATAGGTGGCTGACGAATAGTGAAGAAGGTACAATGTATATAGATGTTAAGTGTCCAGTGCTTAGGTATGTTCTGCACCATGAAATCCGATTGAGGTTTTCCAACGTACTGACCACTGATAGTTTAGGTAATAGTAATAAGGTAAATTGCTAGCTCGCAAGGCTTGTTTGTAGTATAAGCATGTCATTTTTCTAAACATCATTATCAACAATGTTTCATAGTGATCAATGTGATAAAGACAAATGTAGGTTAGTTTAGTTTTATTTTTCAAATGTTTATTAAATATGTAGGTAGCTTCGAGTTTCTTACTGGATAAAAATATTGTTTTAATAGAAATAAAATACAGTAGAGATACATACATGACTTAATATTGTTACATTTAAAAAGAAATAATATTTTTATCTATACTAATAAAACAATACCGGGATTGACAGAAAATGCATGCATAGCCCTAATGGCTAAATAAGTAATGTTGATGTAATGTAATTTATTTAAGAAGATAATTAAGGCACTTTCTATTCCAGGTTCTAATATACAGAGATAAATATGTTGAAGGAGCAAACAGTGCACCGAAAGCTATCTTAGAAGAAAACCTAATGAATTATCTATTAGGTTTCTCTCAAATAATCAACTTGCTAGAAACATACCAAAAACCAATAGTTGGGCATAATATTTTTTTAGATACTGTGTTGTTGCATAATCAGTTTATAGGACCTCTGCCTATGAAATACTCAACATTTAAGAAGAATATCAATCAGATGTTTTCAGTTATATTTGATACTAAATACATTTCACATGAAATGTCTAAGAAACTATCATTTGATGAAGTATGGAAATCAAATGCACTACAAGAGTAAGTACTTTCTTGAAGTATATAAGATGTTTCCGTGTTGATTATCATACCTAATCTAAAATATAAACTTACTTTTTGCAGTTTATATGAATTTTTTGCTGAAGGAAAATGCAAGAAGTTAGAACAAGGTGTAAATCCTATTAGACTAAGCACTCCTTTTGATGTAAAACAATCATATCATGAAGCGGGTTGGGACTCATTTTGCTCAGGTAATTAAATGTAAATATGTGTCCATACAACGCTAACCAAATAATTTGGAGTGAAAAGAATATTTTTTGTATGCGTAGCTTACAAATGAATTAAGCAAAAAAATGCCAAACTATCGAACCAATTTTCTTGATTCAATTTTTTTTTGCCAAATTATAGTGAAAATAGCACTTTGTATTGCACTAGGTAGTCTAGATACTTTTACAATACTAAATGCGAGCTTGAATTTCCTACTTTTTGCATTCATTTTGCGTCTAATAGGTAGGTACCGTCGTATAACCACAGAACACAAATAACACAATCACTCTTAGCGGAGAAGAAGGCAAATTACATAAAAATTTAGGAACGATTTTTAGTTTGGAAGTGCTGCCATCTAGATTTAGCCAAAGGTAAACTGTTTGAAGCGGAAAATATGAAACCACACACTTGGGTTTTGATTTTTGATAGGCACATCCAGACCCGCGGCTCGACCGCCTAACGGTATTGCTTGTGCTATCGCTATAGCTATCAAACTTCAAACTCTCATAAAACCCTTCAACGATAGGGTTTTTGACTAATTCCTGCATATTTATATTCACCTATTGGATTCACTATTCCATTTTTAGTAAGAAAGTGATAGCGTCAGCGAGAGCCCTTGTAGGGGGTTTGAAAAATCGATCGAGCGAGAGTTCATCCTCTCGAGTCGAGACCACTCGCCCGGTCTGGGTGTGCGATAAAGGAATCTATTCATCAGGAAATAAAAAAAAAATGTTTAGTTAATATATTTTTTAATTTAATTCTATTAATTTTTAATACATTTTCTATTAAAGTTTATGTATGTACTATGTACCTCTAATACAAAGTATTACTACATTAAATTTAAAAAATATAAACTTGCATTGCAATGTGACAAAAAATTAACAAATTCAATTCTACATGTCTTTTTTAACCATACAGTTTGTATTTGCCTATGTATTTGAAATATGAATATGTGTAGATAACTTTTGTATATTTTATGATTTTGTAATTTTTGCATTTTTCAATGCTATTTTTATACTTATGGTAAATTTTAAATAGAAAAATATTGGAAAAAATTAACTCGGCCACAAGTGAATTCTCAGACGGGAATCGAATCCGCGACCTTTGGAACCGACCATTGGACCGGATTTCCAAAGGTCTCGGGTTCAATTCCCGTCTGAGAATTCACTTGCGGCCGAGTTAATTTTTTCCAATATTTTTCTATTTAAAATTTACCATAAACTTTTGTATAATTATATTTGTCTTCTTCTATTGCTGTCAACATGGCTTTTGACTTTAAAGTCTTAATGCGGGAATTTCACCCGAGTTCTTTTCGTAATAACACGTGTTGTGAGGCTCCTTTTTTAACTCAATCTACCGAACTCTTTCTGTATATTACAAAATATATTTACTTGACATTGGCAAAATTCGCGTATTAAATGCGAGAAGTCTTAATGCGGTTTTTTTAATTCGCAATATTTTTTTTACATACTTATGCACTTAGCACTTTCCTTCTCTATTTTTCCCACAGCTTCTGGCTCTGGAATGGTACCACTTGGCTCTTTTGCATTTGTAATATCACTTAAAGGAATCCGATGTGAAGGGCCGGTTCTATTGAAATTAGCAATTCAGCTGTGGTCTGAAACAAAATGATGGTTTAATTAAAAGAAAAATTACATGTACTTCATTCACTTGCAATAAATAAATATAGGTATTTGTTTAGCTTACATCTGAGGGAACAGGTGTTCTGAGAAGGTTTTTCTCAGATGGATCAATAAAATCCTCATCCCTGAAGTGTTTCTGGCCAACATTCTGTGTTCATTGTGCAATTATTTTGTATGTAATACAATAGAGCTGTACTCTCTGCCAGGGAATGCGCCTATGTTCACAGCTGAAAAACAAAATGATCTCTGAAACATATAATTATGCAACTTATACTAGTAGGGATTACTGGTGATGTAGACATGGACAGCGGTTTCACTCCTTAACTTGCCGAATTTTTTCTTGTAAACTTAATTATTAAAATTTATTAATATGAGAATCGTCGATAGGTACATAAATTAAAAGCAAACATAACTGTAGGGGTACAAAAATAAACTTTTATTATTCTCAGTACTTGAGATCTATCCAACAAAACATACTGAAAATGTCAATGAATCACCTAAAACTTTGGGAAAATAGAAACTTCAGAATTATTTTCTCGAAAAAGCATCCTAAACCTGAAATTTTCTCTTCTGAATTCTAAGACTTTCTACCATACAATTACCAACATCCAAATCGACGAAATTTTTACCCAAATAACATCTATAACAACAAAATTAGCCGGCCGGCTCTATTCTAATAGATACATACCGAACAAGGTTTCTTTATGATGATTTCGGAAAACGAAACAACTTGATGATGTTTTGGGCAAATGAGCAACTGCGCTTAAAGCTTTTCCTCCTTTGCTCTGCATCCGCCATGGTAGAACCGTGGATTGCAGGTCACAGGCACGAAATAAATGGGTTAAAGAGTCAATAACTCACGAAAATACACTACAAAGTAGGCTTAGAGTCACTGTCTCACGATGCGAATCACCATACACTGAACTTTGTAACACCTAGAACTGACCAGGAGCAGAGCATGACTCAACGTTTTAGTGGTAAATTACAATTAATCAATAAGATTAGGGATTCTGCAAAGATGCAAACCAGAACGCAAACGCCATATTGTGTGTTTTGTTTATTTTATTTCAGGATCACTGTGGTGTATGTCACGTGGTATAACAGTATTGCCATAATTGATAAACTGGAGTATTTATTTATATAGCAACATCAAAAATTCAGCCCTTGATTATTCTCAAGGCTATGGAAGCCTTGAGAATACCTACCTCAAGCCAAAGTTGACACCGGCTGCGCATAACTCCTGCCAGATCAGGTTTAGCGCGGCCGCATGTTTTTTTTTATTTATTTATTTAGACAAACAGTCGTATTCGTATACAATCATTCTTAAATATAACCTTAGAAACAAACAGACCTTAAAGTACCCTAACTTAATACACACAATAAATACTTTTGCAAAATTGTGTCAGATGCTATATATATATCTTTTACAATGTACCGATAAAAGAAATGATATAATGCAGAATAAAAAAGAAAAAATTAACAAAACTATGATGTATCCGTCTATCTATAACTTGAATTACTTAAAATTACAGAGCACCCACTTTTTTCTTAAACAAGTTTAACTTGTGGCCGAGTTATTTTTTCCAATATTTTTCTATTTAAAATTTACCATAAGTTTAACGAATTTGAAAAGATATCAACTTCATACAAGAGTTTGTTATAAACATCACAAGATCATCTGAAAAAGGTATTTTTAGCATAATTAGTATGGCAAGAAGACACATAAAAAGATTGTTTAGAACGGGAGGTTAAACGAGGAACCTTTAAGGGCGCGCTCTAGGCCAAAAGCAAAAGTAATAACTGCAACGGCGAACTGCAAAGTAAATGCTGCCTTATTTCTATGAGAAATAAGGCAGCATTTACTATATAATTCTCCGGCCCCATTCGGCCGGTCCGGAATGAAGAAATAAAGGAAATTCTTTTTTTAATGGTTATTTACAAAAAATATAAAACATAAGCCCTGCCTTATCTATAGTGTAATTATACTAAAAAGTTCCAAGCTTTATTTTAATGTATTATTTGAATACTAGTAGTTTATCGTGTTAATTATAGTGATTTGGAGGCAACTTCGCAATTTTTTTCTATCGAGAAAATTTTATGCTATCCTGTTTTTGAGTAACATAGTCACTAGTGTTAGTCCTGTAGTTTGCTGCATCTTAATTTGAAATTCAGTTTTTCATGATATTGATATTACAGAAGATCATGTAAAGCAATCTGATTTTCGTTGGCCTATAGCGGGCCCTTAATGTAACTTTTTGTAGAAGATCAGCTGAATCTACATAATTATTAATAATCTTAAATAAAAATATGCTATCTAGATATTGTCGTCTGGAGGTCAGCGACTGTATACTGTGTATTTTAGAACCTTCTCGTAGTCTTTAAAGCGGTAACCGGTACGATAATCAAGAGATTTAAAAAAAATATTTTGTACTCGTTCTAATCTGTCTTTGTGAACTACGTACTAGGGATTCCATACTACACTTGCGAATTCCAGATTACTACGAACGAAAGCGCTATATAATATTATATGAGTACGAGCTAAAAGGATTACCTAGACGAAGGATCAGACCCAACTGCTTAAATGCTTTAGACACTATTTTGTCAATATGTAGATTAAAATTTAATTTTGAATCCATCGTGACTCCTAAATCACGTACAGAATCCACACGATCAACGCAACGGCCTGATATGTTGTACTTTAACTTAAGAAAAGTATTTTTACGACTAAAACTGATAACACACAGGGGCGTGCATTCCATATAGGCAATTAGGCAGTGCCTACTTCATTCAAAACCTAAATATACAATGTGTCAAAGTTATTTTATTTTAGTTTAAACTTCTATTCAACACTCACCCACTATGATTTTCCTTACGCTACATACTGAATACCTACCGGTAGGCAGTCTCCAAATTGCCTACTCGACACAGGCAGGGTTTCATACAAGAATACAACTTTTTTAGAAAAAGTATCGCTGAAGTATAAACCGCCCACTGCAAGAAGGGCGCTATTTGTACGTGTATTGTTCTAGCTTAAACGTCTCAGAATATATCAGTATAAAGTAAGCAAGCCTACCTGACGAATGAATTTGGTCGCGAATTATTTTGTTGAGGAGTTATTTTAAAACTATCCTAAGATATTCATTAAAATTAAATGATGTAAAGGACAATTTTGTTCAAAATTAAATACTTGTGATGATTAACGTATTTAATTAGATAAGGATTAATATAATGTTTATTAAAACATCTCTAATAATACATTAGTTTAGAACAAATTTTATTATCTTAAAAATGGTTATAGTGAGTTAACCATAAAACATAGACATATGCTGTCGCGGACTTTTTTTTAGAACTTTTGATGGGGAACAATTTTGTCATACATGATTTTTACGTAACTTTAACCGTTTACACACCGTCCGCAACGGAAGCTCCCAAATGTAATATGTTTTCTCCGTTTTTGCAACGTTTTACATTAATGCTCTGCTCCTATTGATCGTAGCGTGATATTAAATATCTAATAACCTTCCGAGATAAATGGACTATCCAGCACAAAAATAGTTTTTCAATTCAAACTAGTAGTTCCGGAGATTAGCGTGCTCAAACAATCAAACTCTTCAGCATTTTAATATTCCTACTAAATATTACGAACCTTATCATTTATGACTAGCGGCCGCTCTCGGTTTTACTCGCCGAGTGGTTGCCGTTACCGTGGGAATATCAGGATAATTTGCAGCCATGTGGTTTTCTGATGTATAAGGTTTTATTGTTATTAATTTTATAGCTGTGAAGTTTCATATTAATCTGCTCAGTAGTTTTTGCGTGAAAGAGTTACAAACATTTATCCATCCAAATATCCTCACAAACTTTCAAACTTATAATATTCGGTAGCAGGATAGGATAAGTGCAAAGTTACTAGTTAGATCTACAGTGCCTACCACGCTGGCAAACCAATGCACGCCCCTGATAACGCAACACTTATCCAAATTCAGTGGCAAACAATTATCCTTGCAGTAACGTGCAAAGCTACATAAATCTTTAACATGTTAACATCTTTAACTCTGTAACATCTCATCATCGTCAGTATTTTGAATGATTCGATAAATTTTTGTGTCATCTGCGTAAAGCTGATGTTGTGAATCAGCAAAACATGAACCGATGTCGTTTATGTACAAATGGCATGCCTGAAGGAATGTTGAAAAATCTAGATCGGTATCTCTTAAGCGCGACAGCTTGGCAACGAGATCACCCATCTTAGGATATCACCATGCATACCGACTCTCGAAAGCTTCTTAATTAGTAGGAAATGCTTAATTTTGTCAAATGCCTTCGAGAAGTCTGTATACACAGCGTCCACCTGATGACCATCGTCCATAGCGTTCAACAGCCCCTTTACTCTCGACGCGATTGCATTGAGATCGAGATTGAATTAACGTAAATGTCAGTAATTATGACAAAGAATAAGTGATTAAACTAAAAATTAATACATGAAAATAGGAAATAAAGTAATTTTGTACCCTTGAAATCGATTTTACCGCCAATCAAAGGTGCGATTGCGTATGGTCAATCGTAATCATTTGGCAGTTCATATCGTATTCGATCGGCTGCAATTTGTATGGAATTTGACACTAATGACATACAATATGAACTGTCAAATGAATACGTTTAGCTTACGCAATCGCCTAGCAAATTCGAATCAACGTCAAATATCAGTAATAGTTAATGACATTCAATCTCGATCTCGACGCGATCCCGTCAAGAGTAACCCCCCAGAAAGTCTATAAATATTGTAAGACTGTTGATTGATTAAAACTAAAATTATACATAGTAATAGAGCTTATTTTGAAATGGTGAAAGCGACTACAGCGCTCCTCTCAGGTGCCATCTTTCGTGAGACAGATTTTAGCATACCACATTTTGGTAAAAAAATTCCCAACCGTCTGCGGAGTCTAATACAAAATGTATGCGTCGAGTGCCTTCAAGCGAGCGTTAGAATTTTTCTGACTGAAATTTCTTAATGCGCGGCCAGTCTTAGCCAGGATCATATCAAGCGCCATTACCTGCTTCACCATTTCTGTAATCGGTGATGATACTTGTTACCTGACACACTTTGAATGAAATGGGAAATAATTTATTTAGGTGATGGTACTTGTTACCTGACACACTGAATGAAATGGAAAATAATTTATTTAGCTATGTAAATAGCATAATCTTAATATACCTAGCGGAATAGAGCAACAAAGAGCTGAGCCAGCGAGATGTCACTAGCAGCAACAGTGTGTGATACAAGGAAATGCGTGATGCGACGTAGCAGAACCATTTTTGGCGACTGTTTGACAGTTCGTCGGCACTCTGCGGCACGCTGAGAATTTGAGCTCTGTGTTTTTTTCTGATTTTAAGTGTAATCGTGGACATTTTTGAGAATTAGTGCTTCAAAAACATGGTGCCTTGTTCAGTGATTGATTGTTGTACAACACAGCGAAATAACCCCGACAAAAATTCATTTCACCGGTAAATTATCCCAAATCGACATCTCCTAACTTATGGTTTATTTCTGCCAATGCGCTCCTAATTTTAAGCATTAAGTGTGATAATTCTCTTCTATATACATTTATTTATGTACAAGCAAAGATCGAATATACATAATGCAGAATTTACGAATATTTGTGCGAATAAATAATGTTAGTTTTACGTTAGGGCTGCATCAGGTTATCGATATTTCTTGTCCACTGTCTATATCGCGGTAAACGAATATGAATTACTGATGTCAAAGTTCATAATAAATCACCTGGGAATGTTAGCCCATTTTTAAGATACTTAGCCGATCCATAGGTAACAGTTATTGACTGTTTTAATAGATACTGTCATTAGTAATATAAGTATCTTTCAGATTTCCTACTGACTTGGATACCAGAAATGCATGGCTTCGATTAATTGATCGTCAAAATTGATTCCGACGAAAAATTCTTGTTTATGTAGTATGCATATTTTTTTTTTTGTAATAAATGATATAAAATATCTTCTGAGTTTTTCTTAAATATTCTTATTTCACTCCAGAATCGTAGTTTACGCCATGTTAAATCCCATCCCATCCTAGAACTAAAATAGTTCTATTTGTACTATTACTGTTACATACTTTTTAATATTATCGATATAGATATTAATGTAAAAAGCGACATGACATTCATTACTAACACACATTCATAAATAATTTTACACACACAAATGTCATCCTATTTCGGTTTCGTTTGACAGCTCTTGTTTGTTTCTCTATTCCGCTAGGTACCTATATTAACTTTATGGTAAATAACTTATGCAGTGTCGTTGACACTTATTAAATAGCAATGTTCGAAATTAAAGTACAACTATCCTTTAGGTTATTGCTTCATACGCATGGGTCACTGGGTAGCGTGCGAACTGAGCGGCTCGTACCGGCCCGTAGGCCCCACCGAGGCGCGCGCCGGGCTGGCCGCCCACTGCAACCGCGTCAACGTCATCCGCGCCTCCGTGCCCTACATGGTGAGCCCCACTCTCAGTATAGCGCCTGCTCCATATGAGATGTACCGGCCCGTGGGTCCCACCGAGGCCCACTGCAACCGCGTCAACGTCATCCGCGCCTCCGTGCCCTACATGGTGAGCCCCACTCTCAGTATAGCGCCTGCTCCATATGAGATGTACCGGCCCGTGGGGCTATAACCTATCTTTACAAGAGCAATAATTGCGCGATAATTGCTCTACGTTACGTATCACCATAGCAACCTCACTGTCATTACAGTGCAGGCAGCACTGAACTACCGAACAATAGAGGAATTACGTCTTTATCTAATGTGGGGTATGTTTTAGTATAAAAGCAGGTAAATTTAGAATATTAAAATATATTGCATTATTTTCTAAACCGATCGTTTACTTGTATTGCTACTAGTAAGTGCAGGGGACTATGCATTTGTTAGCATTTTCCTACCAAATTATTTTTGGCGCTAGTGTCCTACCAAAAATTGCATTCGAAATTTAAAACCATCGGCGAGCGATTAACCACATTTGTAATACAATTATTTTGACTTTCCGCGTCGCGCGATGACTGGACGATTATTGCAAAATTTTTAGGTTTTAGGTGTCAATTCCTTTACAATAACGTTATAATATTGCTTCTTTTCCAGAATCTCGTCGGAGTAGACCCTGTTAGTCATCGTCCAAACTTACTGCACGTAAAATCTTTAAAAGAACGAGTAATCAACGTGAGCCAGGTACACTTCCTTTTTTATAATGTCCTAGTTTAACAATTTCTTCACATCTATACTTTATAGAGTCCCCCAGTGGCTTTCTGCAATACGCATAATTATGATGAAACAAAGTATACAATAGGACGACACTGAGAACCAATGGCGCCACCACCGCTGCGCTGGTCCCAACTCCCAAGGTCTCAAGACTCTTGATTGGTCAATTACTTGACAAAATGACAAGTATGTTAAATCTTGACTTGACATAAACCAATCAACTCAACAGATATTTTCGGAGGTGGTGCCATTAGTTTTGAACGTGTCTTCGCATATTGACGTAAGATGTCGCTAGCCACAGACAAAGTGATATAAAATGTAATTTCATACATTTCACAAGTCATTGCGGACGACTTTAACATGAAATTGGGAGCATGTTTAAAATTAAATGTGTGTTATAAATAATAAAAAATACAACATTCGTAAGCATGCAAAATACCGCCATGGTTAACATGCAGAATCGTAAAAAGTTTCTTGATTATTCAATAACCCACATTACTTCATTACTCCAATTCTTCATTGATTCGAAGTTGACAAATTGGCTTCCAAGGTTATGCCATTATTTATTTAAAGTCGTCTTTATATTAATGCTGTCGGTCATCAAATTACAGCACACAACGTCTAAATTAAACGCCGAGCATTTACTTCGCATTGGACAGCTCTCTGATTACTGTCACTTTTTTGACAGACATCAAACGAATTTATGCGACATTGTGTTTCAGTTGAGTATACTAGATTATATTTAGAACGGGAGCAATTTCCTGTACGCTACTTGTGAAAATATAATAGAAAAAGTGGTTCACGGAGAGCTGCTTTGCTACCTACGTTAAATGTTCGAGAAAGAATGTAAGGGTTAGGGTCAATTCATACTAGCGCATAGTCGAAGCGCATCGAAGCGTCAATCTGAAACTTAACATAGCAAATTCACCCTTTTCTCCACATCATGATGCACTTATTGCTTCAGAGATGAAATGGAAATGCGCGCGTATTTGCGCGGCTAAGCGCGATGAATATGCGAAATTTATCTCAGGAAAAAATATGTGCATTACGTTGTAGAGATAAAGGTGCATTAATTGCTATCTGGACGCTTCGATGCGCTTCGACTCTGCGCTAGTATGAATTGCCCTAAGACGTGTTTCAGGTGAAGATATCAGATGAGATGTTTAAATATCATTGGCGTAGCAATGGGGGGACAAAAGTGATCTTTACCTTCCCCTATCGGAATAAAGGCGTGATTATGTCTATGTATGTATGGAAAATGAGGCTTGAGCAACGATAGCTATCTGTTTCAATATTCAATATTCAAAATATCATTTATGTAGTCTAGGCTGTTACAAGCACTTATAAACGGCAAAGAACCTACGCCATCGGTTCACAAACCCTACGGCGGGAGACCTTGTAACGAGGACCGGCAAGAAACTCGTCAAGGGCAATTTTTTTTCTCCCTGTTTTATTTCATACAGAGTCGTCAAATTGAAAAGTGAGCTTAACATATCAGTGAGGTCAATTTCCATCACAAAAAGAAAATACTAATTATAATATTACATTTTATGGTTATCCTAACCGTCAACAATTTTCAACTTCATTTGGCTTGAAATGGTTAAGCCCGACTATTATTAAAGATTAAGCCGTCAAAAGTATTATTTTCTTTATTATAGTAAAGGTTATTAGATTGAATAACTGTATATAGAGCAGATAAGATTTCTCTAGAATTTCAAGATCGGAATGTGTGACGTTATGTCTGTTTTTTTACTGTCCAATATTCTACGTATGTTCTATGACGCTTAATCGTTAATCATGCGCAGTCGCAACTGTTACGCGCTAACGTATTTTTCTGGAATTTATTTAGTGCTGGACAATTAAGTAATGTAGATATTCTTTTTTTAAAATCAGACAGCCCTAATTAGTTTTATCCAAAATAGAGTTTTGCAATAATGCCATACGTTTCTTGAAGGTCATACTGTTGAATGATGTCGTTGGCAGACAAATCCGTCTACCCTACGTAGTACGCGTTTTTTGTCCTTGGCATAGTTCAACGCTATTGTCACTGGCATTACGAAACGGCTCACGCTTTTTGCAACTGCATTTCACGTTCTAAATATTCGAAAGTTAACAGGAATATAAAATATCCACAAAATTTAATGGAATCTCAAACCAAATGTGTTCGTTAAACTAGCTCAATATTAATGCAAAGCTATTGGGCATTGCCAGTAATTACATCCTGTTAAAGTCGTAACTCATAATGTTGCAATTACCACAACATTGTTTACAGCAAACCTGGCAAGTTCAAAAGGCGTTGCATAACCAGTGGAACATTACTTTTGTTATTATTGTAAACAGTTGGTCATCCGCGTTGTCTCGCGCTCGTGCCAGAATCATCGGCCATATGTTACGGCACAGTTATGGTAGAAATAATTGTCACCACTCACCCGTTCGAATCTCTACCTACTACCGTGTTGTAAGCAACGTTGAGTAGCGCTCGATATCTCTTGTTTTATGAGCAATCCCAGACACTACTAGCCATAGACTTAAGACCAACCAAACCTAATTACATGACAGCGGACGATAAATCAACGTATAGGTAATGTTGATGACTTCAAAAGCGTTACAAATCTATCACTAAAGTCCGGCCGCTCTGAGAGAATGCGTTCCTGTGACAGGTCGTGTTAGTTCTATGTATCAAGTAAATAAGGCTTATTTTTCTGGATTTAGATTATCTGGAACTTTATCAAGCATACTTGATGAACTACTTAACAGGATCAGAAACGCATTAATGATTATTACTTCCATACTGCATACTCTTGCGGCGTAAGCAAGATATAATTTTCTATTCTTTAACGATGAACTAACAAGATCGGTAACGCATTAATGATTATTACTTTTATACTGCATACTCTTTGCGGCTTAAGCAGATATACTTTTCTATTATTTAATTACTTACATAAATAACATTGTCTCATGTTCGTCTCAATTTTCTAACAAATATAATGTGATGCAATGACGTCTTCAGCCAGCAATAATTAAAACACACTATTTGCATGTTCTTCTCATCAAATTTTGCTCGAAACGGTTTTTGTAATTCTATGGTCTCAACACAGTGGCACCTACGAAACCGTTGTTGGAAAACCGTTTGGCAATTGGCGCGTCGCCAGAAGTGACACTACTAACGCACAATCCCACACGCGCATGCCCGCTGTGCACATTTCCCCTTGCTAGTTAAAACAGATTGATAATGCCCAAGTGTCATACGCGGAAAACTTTATTTTTACACACATGTGTTCTCTATGGCACTCGGTGTTTAATTTCTCAAATGTACGAAATACCATTTTTCATGCCACTGTCAAGGTTGATTTAAGGTTAAGATATAAATAAAATAACCCCAGAGCAAAAGTCGTCTACGCTATATTTCATTACGTGATGGGTTTTTGTCGCGGCTGCTATAGATAGACTCAATATGACATGCCAGGCCAGTGAGCCGAGCCGTAGATTTGACTAGAATTTGTACCTCTGTGGAATGGATAAATCCAAAAAATAATAAAGTAATCCTAAAAATGTCTTTAATAATAAGCCTTCGAATTTTTTTTTCTAGAATGAAGATGATCCAGATTGCTTTTTCTGATTGATTTTTCAGATCTCAATCAGATCAATTGCGTGTGTGTACACGCAATTGATCTGATTGAGATCTGAAAAATCGACTAATGTCGTTAATTATGTGACCACCGCCGTATATCCAGCTGTGACAGACAGACCGAGTCGCACCATAATTCCTTTATCATCATACTTTTTACCATTTTGGTCTTCTTCTTCTTAAAGTGCCGTTTCATCATTGAAGGTTGGCCGTCAGCTCCTTGAATTTGGCTTTGTCCATGGCGAGTCTGAACAACTGTTCCACTGTCCTAACTCCGGTCCACTGGCGGATGTTTCGAAGCCATGACATTTTGCGTCCTCCCACTCTGCGCTTTCCAGCAATCTTCCCCATCATGATGGTTTGGAGAAGACGATACTGTGGATTCCTCAGGATGTGGCCAAGATATGTGACTTTTCTTATTTTAATGGTCCTAACCAGCTCCACCTTTTTACCCATGCGCCTTAGAACATCAACGTTGGTAATATGGTCTGTCCAACTTATGCGTAGCATTCTGCGGTAAGTCCACATCTCAAACGCCTCTAGTTTCTTTCGAAGGTCTTCCTTCAAGGTCCACGCCTCACAACCGTATAGTACAAGAGGCCAGACGTAGCATTGGAGAATCCTTGTTCGCAGTTTGATGGAGAGTTCTCTACAGCACAATACTTTCTTCATCCTTTCGAAAGCTGCTCGGGCTATTTCAATACGTGTTCGGATCTCCGTCTCACTTTCCCACGACTCAGTCAGCCACGAACCAAGGTATTTATACTTGTCGACTCTCTCGAGAGGTTGATTATCAACAAGGATTGAAAGGTGTTTGGGCTCCTTTAATACTGCCATTGTCTTGGTCTTCTTGACATTCATATATTCTTATGATTCTTCTTTTTTTCTTACATTCATATGATCCTTCTTTTTAGGGTTCCGTACCATTTTGGTACGGAACCCTAAAAAGAAGAATCAAAAAATCATCACGTGATATTTTGATTATTCTTTTTAGAGATATATGATGCTACTAAAATAGTTCAATTTCATTATTCATACACGAGCAAACCGTCATTTTATTTCATAATGCTTAGAATATTTACAATACGACAAGACAAATCCGTCGATTTCTTTTTAATTTTTTAACTGTTCTTAGCGGTTTCTAGTCTTGTCGGAGCAGTTATACAAGTTGTGTTTATATTCAGTATGTGTATAAAAATTGGGATGTTACTTAATAAACTATTGTTGTCTTCAGGTGGCAACAGCGCTGGCAAGCATCGGAAACGTAGATATCAAGCCTTACGGCAGGCGAACTGCTCTCATAGCAACGAGCACACAGTTTACGTAAGTTGTACATTAATTCTACTGTGAACTTAAAAAGCAAAACCGTTTAATAGAAGTAATGAGATAGATATACAAACTTCTTACCGATAAGGAGAATAAGTCATGCAGTTTCGATGCAGTTTGAGAGTGTGTACCACTGAAAATGCATCGGACGTTGTCCCGGTACCTTCGGAGGAGCACGATATAATAAATATTCAGTCATCAATCCCATTGGTCGGCCGGCCCCTCATTAAAGTTGTATAGATTGAGCACTGCAAGACGTATAAGACTGTATTTTTGAACTACAAAAATTAAAGGTAATTATGCTAAATATATTCCAAATAACCTTAAGCATATTTTGTTACAGTGCAGATAAAATCCTGAAACATTACAAAAATAGCGGGGTTTACAAGATTTCAGTATTTAACCAGAGACACAGCGTGGCGAGCCGCTTGGCTTTATGGTATGTAATACTCATTCATATTATATTTATATTGTCTTCAAAAATATTAGGTCTCGACTTTCCTTTGTCAAAAAATTAACCGTTGAACTAAGAGTTTATAATTGTAAATGTTTTATAGACGCAGTCAAAATATTTAAAGAGGTCTACTTTTAAGATTTTGACGATTTGCTCGTTTTGTTTCAGGGGTGGAGCCTTGCTCACTGGAAGTCTAGTTATATATTTTTTCCATAGCAATATAAAAAGTAAAACTAGTTTGTTATAGTATGTATGAATTCCTTACCAGCTTACCTCATCAATAAAAAAAACTCAACTAAATAAATAAGTTAAATACTGCCAAAATCACAAATAAAACTTCAGCCAGGCATTGAATTGGAAGTTTTTATTAGCAATTGATAGATGTCGCTAGTAAGCATGGACAAAACTCAGAGTTTGTTCAATAATATTACGGGTTTCAATTTATAATACAGAAAGCAAAGAAATCCTAATAAACGCCATGAAGTATTTATAAGTTAATAAAATATCATGGTGAAGTGGGGATGTAAGACGATTATTAGGTTTGCTTTATAAACATGTTGACATTATAACATACTTTGATTCATAAGTTCCATTAATGTAAGTCTAATAACAGCGTTGATTTGTTGCAAATCGTTATTAAATCAAGAATAAATGTTTTCGTTAATACTCAGTTACGTTTTTTATTATATCCTTAGTACCTAATTACTGAATTATTGTTTTGGCATCGCACATGTCTCATTTAATACGTCGAAGAAAGAAGTGGTCGATCGTGATTCCATACATTCTTCTCGGCTTTCGTGTCCAGTGGTTTTATCGTCCAAGCTTTGGGCACACATATTATATTCCTAAATATTTTTTTACACAATTGGTAAATGACCTAAATTAGTTTAGCCTATTTTCTTTTCGACTAATTTTTTTCGCCATTATCGTCGAGTGGTTTTTCCGTCCAAGCTTTGGGCACACATATTATATTCCTAAAATTTTTTTACACAATTGGTAAATGACCTAAATTAGTTTAGCCTATTTTCTTTTCGCCAAATTTTTTTCGCCATTATCGCTTCCCAAGCTCATCATTAGGCAAAACAATTCATTAACCCTACTCTTGGACGAATTAACCACTGGACACGAAACCCGAGAAGAATGTATGAAAACACGATCAACCAATTCTTGCGGGGGTGAGGGGCGATTACTAATGTCAAATAATGACAGTAGTGCTTGAAGTAATCGATAATTTTTTTTATCGATAAGTAAGGATTGAATGAATGAACCTATTGAGATTAATAAATCATGAGTGTTTTAAAAAAAATAGTAAGTTAATTGTTTATTTCGTGGAAAAATAAATAGCACGATAGGTAAGGAGTGAATGAATGAACCTATTGACTTTAAAAAATCATGTGTGTTTTAAAGAAATTAGTAAGTTAATTGTTTATTTCGTGGAAAAATATAAAGCACCTAATAATATGAAAATCTCATTAAAAAAATACCTCAAATTCATAAAAACTATCCAATATGGTTTCCAAAGCGTTTGTGTTTGGGTTTATTTTGTGAAAAATGGGTAGATACATGCAACCTGATACTAGTACTGTACTGATAAGGCTTAAGATGGAAGCGCGCCTCTCCCGGTATCCTCAATCTCTGAGGAACTAGCTATCTTACCTCTAACTGCCGGAACGGACTTGGATAAGATGGTAGTCGCTAGCCAGGCGGACTTACAATTTACTTACTAACACTTTTTAAGTGAGTAAAAAACATTAATATTTGGTTTATATAATAATATAATTCATTATTTACATTAACGTCTTCAATCACTCGAGCTTTTTTATATAAAACAAAATATGGGTAATTAGTTCATTACAGAACCATTGTATAGGACATACACAATAGCAACCCGTTTATAGCAATAGCAATAAGTGTTTAATTTTATAATCGATTGCAATCCCTTTCAAAGGTCAAATAGTTGTGGCGCTATGCTATGTGATGCGATGTGAATAATATGTACCTTTTAAATAAAAAATTTAAAGGGATTGTGATAGACTTAAAATTAGACAATAAACCCCCTGTGTGCTGTGATATCTCGTATTCTACATTTTTTTTGGAGCCAAAATCTAAGTATACTAAAACTTATTGAAAATAATCATCGACATTAGAAGATCGTTGAGACTAAAACATTTTAATTACAACTCTAGTCCATTTACATTTAAGAAATATGCATATTTGTAAGAAAAAATATAAACTTGTTTTCACTTTATTAAAGATCTCAAAATTTACGCCACCGTACGAAATTAGCACAACCTAAACCCAAATTAGAAATAGTAGACTAGCGTTTGGATAGCGTATGGTCCAGCATACGCTATGACAGTATTAAACAACAAACTCCCAGAAGTTATAATTATATATAATTACCTATATTTAAGATAAAGCCAAGGCAGTATCTTTCTAGCAACTACTAGCTGAAATACTAATTGCAAGTATATTGCAACCAATAGTTTATTGTAGTTTTAATATTGTTTTACTTGAATATAATAAAACGTTCTTAAAATTAAAATATTATACGATTAAAAAATAGTATAATATAGCTAAGTACATACATAAATATAATTAATTTTATTCTTGCTGTGACCAAACAAGGTCTATGTTAGAAACAAATAATGTAACCACCATTTATGATACATTTTAACAAGAAAAATATTGGAACAAATGAACTCGGCCACAAGTGAATTTTCAGATGTGACTTGAACCCACGACCTTTGGGAATCCGGCCCACTGCTCTAACCAATGAGCTACCGAGTTTTGCGGACCACTGTCGAAATTCTCCGATACTTTTATATTTTTATACGCTGTAAGAATATCCTTCCTTGCATTCGAAAGAGAAAAAAAAAACAAATGTTTAACGATTAATATTATGATGCAACAGCTAATAAGTTATGATTTTTTAATTTTTGCGTTGTCAATGCTATATTTATACTTATGATACATTTTAAATATTAATGTACAACACACCATGATAATGTACAACATAAGTCTAATACTAAAAAATATAGCCATCTTCGGGCTCCATCATCAGACCTTAGATGTTATCTAAGACCTGAGTACTCGTCTATGTTATCTCCCTGCGTACCGCTTCCACCCAATTCTTCTTGTTAGGGGCTCAACTGTAAATCTGAAATTAATTTAAATAGTTCCTACATTAAAATTGGATTCGTTCGTTCATTTACATACATCGATATGTTTATCGATATGTTCAAGCCCTATACGACATAAAAATGACAATTGAATGAATGAGTGATACGTATAACCCAACTAAATTACTTATGCAATATCTTTGAAGAATTTACACGTACAATGATTACTTTTTGAAATGACGTATTACATTTTGTTTACATACCAAATTTTATTTATTTTACGAAAAATTGCTACTCTAATAGATTGAAATTATACTTACGCATGAAAAGAAAAGTGTTTTGATTGTCCGGTATGATTTTTACAAATTAAATCAGCGTATTTACCCATTTTTGAGATAATGTTCCACTTCGAGATCTCGCGTCATACTGACCACAAATTATATAGTAGTACAGATAGGAATCAAGCCTGCTATTGGCCGTTTCTTAGTCTAATGTCAGCTTCACATTGATAGTGCGGCAAAGTCTATCGAACGACATATCGATATACTAAGATTTATCGATATCGATACAAGCAGCACTACAGCCCTAGTGTACTTTTTAAATCCTATACTTATAAATGCTCAAATGAATAAAACAACAAAATAAGATTAATTTTTTATTTAATTCAAATCACAATAATACAACAATATGACTAACCTAGTAAAAAAAATAAGTTATTATTAATAAACTGTAAAATTGCATTTTTAATGAAGTAATAAGTCATTACTTATAATCATTACCTATAAGCTAATAAATAATGTATAAATACTAATTTTCAATACATAAGAAGTGTGAATAACTAAAATATAACATTTCTTTTATCAGTACATAATTGATGGAAGAAGTTAAACAATTATAAACAGTGATTTCAACAACTTGTGATACAACCCATGTGTTTAATGAAAAAGAAGAAACTTTTATTTAAATTTTTTAGAAGTGTTATGAGATGACAAGTAATACACTAACTATTACTAAGCGATGACATGTAGGAACCAGGTACCGATTTCATTTAATAGCAAATTTAGTGTTATTACATACTTAATGTTAGAATTAAAATAAGATTGCAAAAAAAAGAACGACATTGGAATCTAGTTCTGGCTTTTTTCTTATTATGCACGGGAAAAATGCATTTACGCATTAACACACTTAATGTAATGTGGGACTCGCCGAGCACAATGCCCGTCCTACCCATGCTGCCACTGGTCTCTTCTCCGGGATTCTGAGAACAAAGATAGTTACATTGTATATAATAGCTGTATTGCAGCTACAAGTAACATATTTAAATGAAACAAAACCTGTAAAAAATCATTGCCTGCCAATCATCATCACATCTAAAAAAATACAATTATTTTATTGATTGTAATTTTCTTTCAGTAGGTATACCTTTTGCGCTTTTCAAGTGCCAATTGATGCTTTGTTATGCATCAATTGGCACTTGAAAAGCGCAAAAGGTATACCTACTGAAAGAAAATTACAATATTAATACTAGATTATATCTATTAATATTAATACTAGATTCTGAAAAAGACCCTTTTATATTTTTATTTATTATTGTACAAAACTTATAAATTTGGACTCTACAAACAATAACAATGAAAAAATTTAAAGCATCAGCATGATGCTGAAGACCTCCAAACCAATCAATGTGAACTGATTTAAAAAACTTGTTTCTGATGTTGATCAGTATGTTTGGTTGGTGTGGATATTTGTTCATGACTTATTAATTATTTCAATCAGGATTCTTAAAATCATGACAAAAGAGGCATTGGGTCAAGGGCAAAGACAAAGAGTTTTATTCAAATAGAAAATTTTTTTTCCCTACCAAACATTTGGGACATCTTTGAACTGATAAGACGAACGGCCGCAACAAACTTATCAGCTTTAACAGAAACAAGAACATTTACAATGGAATGTTGTTGCCAAACACAAATCTACAATCTTGAAATATATTTAAATAAGAGGAAAATTTTCTTACACTCTGTTTTTCATACAAAAGTATCACATCCATGCATTTTCTTTTAAATAATCATCTACCTTCGCTTAAGTGACTTTTTAACATATAATTTAAATTTATGGAAAAACATGTCATCTAAAAATGTTAGGTAACAAACAGTTAGGTACTTTCACATTTATGACATCAGTGAGGATATAAATTTACCTTCATTTGTTGTGATGATGTTGGTTGAAAGTGGTCATCTGTAGTTTTATGCAGCATTCGTATATCAGTTTTGCCACATAATGACAGGTCTTTGCTTAGTATGTATGCCCTTTATAAGGATGGATCTTAAATAATACAGAATTTGTGTCCATTGATGGCGATTTAAATTTTAATGACCTGAAAAAATATAGCAGCTTGGTATTACAAAATGGGTGAATTAACTCAATGTTCACAAGACATAGGTTTATGTGAAAAAATATAATATAAATATAAATAAATTTTAAAGTTAATGATTTCCATTTCTTCAGAAGTTCTAAGTACTAACCTTCAGGCATCTCATTAATCAAGTTTTCACGCTTGGTGTCTGCTTGAGATCTTTTCAAGCATGTTCAGAATGTAGATCCTTGGTCACAAATTATCGCCATAGGAGGGACCTGTTTGTTTTACAGCCTTCACAACTTCCTGAAAACAAAAATACAAGTTTTTTTATATAGGTTATTGAACATAAACTCACACTCCGTAAATCCTTTGCAGAGTTGGCAGATCATCAAGCTACTAATTTAAACTTACTGTTATAATGTTTTTCAATGTAGCAGCAGCGGTAGTTCCTTCACAAACATAAAATGCTACCAATTGTTGTGGATAATTTATTCTCGTGAAAGTCGTTCGTTACTCGTTAAAACGTTCACAGAATAATGAGAAACTATGATAATTTTAAGAGTATTAGTAAGAGCTGTCAAATTGCGCGGCTCGGTAATCTGTGGTTCGAAAATGGCTACCTCAACATGGAGTTTTGACTTGTGAAGCATTTTTTTTTTTAAAAACTACGAACCACCTTGTTGTAGGGGTGATTCCTACGGCTGATACTGACAACGCCATATAGCTTACTATGTCTAAAAGGCAGGGTAAGTGACAGAGGGGTAAAGGCGAACGCGGTCCTCGTTACGCGTCCAGTGGTTAATTCGTCCAAGACCCTACTGTTTCCAAGTACTAAATTACGATTCGCCAAACACAGTTAAGCCTAACCATTTCCGTATGTCAAATTGATGAAATAATTCATTCATACAAGCAAGCAGGTATGCAAGCAGCCATGCAATCGGGCATGCAAGCAGCCATGCAACCAAGCATGCGAGCGAGCATGCATGCAAGCTAGCATGAAAGCGAGCATGCAAGCGAGCAAGGAAGCATGTATCCAAGCGAGCAAGCAAACATGCAGCAGGCAAGTCTTCTGTCACGGTTCCGGCGCTGCGAGGCTCCGGAAGAGGGATTTTAGCGTTAGGCCAAATTATAACAATTAAAATAATATATTATGCTAAACAATATCAAGCTTAAGAATTTTAGGCCAAAGAATTACGGCGAGATGAAATTAGGACTAATTATTTTAGGCGTGTCGAAGGGCACCCGCATTATGGTGTGCACATCAAGTAGCAGCCTAACAGTGGACAGCCTCTATATTCGAAAACTAATTAGGTGAGGGGACTGACAACCGGTCAAAATGGTTTCCGGACAACATCTAGACCCAACGAATTCCAAATATGGCGTCGTTGACGTATGACAATGAGAGTAATGTTTATACATTTCACTCTCAACCAACCTGAGGGGTCCAAGTCGCGTGTGAATAGATTATCTTCTAGACAAGCGCGTTTCATCCTAGAGCGCATCATCGCTTACCATCAGCGAGATAGCGGTCAAGCGCTACCCTATACATAATTAAAAAAAAACCTGTATCGACGATGTTCTACCAACCCCGCAAGGGATTTATGGCGTGAGGGTATAATAATAATAATAAACACTTTATTGCACACAAATACAAACAATGAAGAGATAACAAAAACAGACAGAAAGCATACAAAAGGCGGCCTTATTGCTAAACAGCAATCTCTTCCAGGCCTTGAGTAACAAATAATAATAATAATAACGAAGAGGACAAAGGGACTGGGTGCAATTATGGTAAGGATAGTTGAAATTCTTCTTCGTCGTCACACTCTTGGCAGAGTGGTCGTGGTCGTCACTTCAGGGGTGGTGGCTTGCTTGACAATCCGTCGCCATTCCTCCCGTATTGTGGCTCTTCTTGTGCATTCGTGGAGCGGACCGTTGAGCGCAGTTTTAACTTGGTCGGTCCAGCGCAATGGTGACCTGCCGCGTGCTCTAGTGCCTTCGACCTTTCCCTGCACTACAAGTCGCTCCACAGATGTGTCATTTCGACGTGTGATGTGTCCAAAGAAAGTGAGAATACGACACTGGACGATGGAAGAAAGACGCTGCTTAATGCCGAGTTCTTGGAGGAATGAGACGTTGGTTCGGAATTGCGTCCAAGTAATGCCAAGCATTCTCCTCCAGCACCACATTTCTAAAGCGTCTATCTTCTTTTTTTCACTTTCTCTTAAGGTCCATGTCTCAGCACCGTAAAGGAATATGGGAAACACTAATGCCCGGACAAGTCGCATTTTAGTGGTCTTTGTGATGTTTCTGTTTCTCCATATTTTCTTAAGACGATCCATGGCGGACCTGGTGATAGCCATGCGCCGTTTGATTTCATCAGCGCATCCACCGCATAAAAATAGCATTGAAAAATGCAAAAATTACAAAATCATAAATGATTGGCAGTTGCATCTTAATCGATTGTTAAACACCTGAAAAGATGTTTCTTTCGAATGCAAGGATAATATTCCTAGCATTGATGTAACAACGCTGGTCTACAGCGTATTAAAAATATAAAAGTATTGGAGAATTTCGACGGTGGTTCGCAAGTCTCGGTAGCTCAGCGGTTAGAGCATTGGACCGGATTTCCAAAGGTCGCGGGTTCGATTCCCGTCTGAGAATTCACTTGTGGCCGAGTTAATTTTTTCCAATATTTTTCTATTTAAAATTTACCATAAGTATAAAAAAACATTGAAAAATGCAAAAATTACAAAATCATAAATTATTGGCAGTTGCATCTTAATCGATAGTTAAACACCTGAAAAGATGTTTCTTTCGAATGCAAGGATAATATTCCTAGCATTGATGTAACAACGCTGGCAAAGGTCGCGGGTTCGATTCCCATCTGAGAATTCACTTGTAGCCGAGTTAATTTTTTCCAATATTTTTCTATTTAAAATTTACCATAAGTATAAAAATAGCATTGAAAAATGGAAAAATTACAAAATCATAAATTATTGGCAGTTGCATCTTAATCGATCGTAAAACACCTGAAAAGATGTTTCTTTCGAATGCAAGGATAATATTCCTAGCATTGATGTAACAACGCTGGCCTACAGCGTATTAAAAGTATTGGAGAATTTCGACGGTGGTTCGCAAGTCTCGGTAGCTCAGCGGTTAGAGCATTGGACCGGATTTCCAAAGGTCCCGGGTTCGATTCCCATCTGAGAATTCACTTGTGGCCGAGTTCATTTTTTACAATATTTTTCTATTTAAAATTTACCATATATATAGGTATATATATATGCATGTATGTTAGTGATCATGTCATTAGAGTGATTTTTGATATATGAATGTTAGTGTTAAGCCTTGTTAAGTGTTAAGCCTGAATTTTCGCCGCAGATCTTCCGTTGTGTTGCATAATTTACTCGACCGTACAACGGCGTACAAACTAATCTTCCGATCAATGCGTACGATGTGAGATGTTTATATGGAATATGTGTATCGGCGTTACGCAAATTAGGCCCTAGACTTAATAAGTCGTCGACTGCAATTGCCTTAAATATTACTTTCATCCCAGCTTCTCTTGCTGATTGATTCATATTTCATCTGAGCCACGTATAAAATGTTATTTATATCACCTCAATAATGTTTTAATCGGCACACATTGACCTGCGCAAAATTTCTGTTTCCTCAAACTAATTCTTAATTACCTTTTTGTTAGTAATAAACTCAGTGGCGCTACCTAGATTTATCGCTCCCAGTATTGACTTTCGCACAAATGTTTGTTATTGCCCGCTCCGTACTCGAATTTATAAATAACCAGTTTTAATAGCCATCATCGCCTCGAAGACGATGATGTATTAAAAATGTATTTAGCGTAATCAAATCACTCATGCCGGAACACCCAAACAATGGCCAGACTAAACAATATTTAAGAGCCTTGTTAATGCTTTCAGAAATGTCTCTCAAACGCCCAAATCTTGACAAACACTAATCACAATTTAATAAATAGTGTTGTGATGTTTGCTGTGAATGAAACATCGTAGACTTATCCTTTTGAATATTAACATAGACGCTATACTTGAAGAAACACTGAGCTCTTTTTCTTAATTTCAATTTAAAGGCTTGACCATTGTAACTTAACTAAGCCAAATAAGGAGTGTAAGTTGCTGATTGCCTCCTAATAATCCACAGTTTATATAACTACAAATGTCAAAGTATCCCTGTTTTTCGTTTAAACATGTGTTCTGTGGTTTTATCAGATTCCTCACTTTTCATCTATTGTTACCTTTTCACACCTGCTACAGGTTCTTTAAGGCGTTAAAAATAAACTTCATGAATTTGTGGAATTTTGACATAAAGATGGATTGAACCTTGAGTAGAAAGAAAATAAATAAATAAATATATATTTGCAGAACTATGAAAAAATAACATGTTACACAGATAAGCCTTCAACATATTTTGTTGAATATTGAAGAGGATAAAATCCCAATTGATTATCTTACAAATCAACGCATTTCATTAACTTCTAAATTAATGCTAAAGTTTTTGTTATTGTAAGGGGATTACTGTACCATTCCTATCTATTATTTTTATTTATTTCACCACCATATCTCCTAGCTTTCGAAGCAGTAGAATTAGTTTGTTATAAAATCGATCTTCATTTAGTCGTAACACCGCCTCCACGGAAGCTGCGCAAACGCTTTGCGCAAGCAACGAATCAACATAAGTAAACCAGTTAAATCACGCGTGTCAAAACTGCGCGATGGGATTAGCAGGCGCGCTTGTTATTGCTGGGTGTTTTGAGCGGCCGTCAAGCCCATAACATGCAATCCATGGTGTTTGGGAATACTGTAAGGTTTCGAGCTATGTTTACGGAAACTACGGACAAGTTTCAATCGCCTTTTATATTCGATAGCTGTATTATGACGCGATGAACGAACGCGGACAGGTTTAGGATAATAAATGTTAATGATTAACGATCAAGAAAAATAATACTGCTACACTAATATGTTCTTAAATTAATGACCTAGGTATATCCTATTATCCTGTATTTAACTTCTACATTAATTCTGTTAAATATGATATTTTGTAATCTTGCCATGCCAGAGTTACTTATACACAAATCGTAGGTTTTGTTTGCGGAAAAGCGATTTATTTGTAACTTCTCAATTAGAACACTGATGATACCAACTCAACAGCCCAACTCGCTGTTTCTTACGTTAGTGTAGAAACATAACGCGATTGACCCGAAACCGTGAAGTCGTAATATCTTCACATAAATCTAGTCTTAACTAGAATAAAACCGAGTTGCCTGGATTGCTATCGAGGACGTACGGTACTGTTCCAAATATAACCAAGTACTTATAAAGCCAAACGGTCGTAGCCGCAGGGCCCGCCTACCATATTCTTAACAATTGGCTTCCTATCTCCGTAAATCAAAATATATTTTCATCATAATTTTGACAAATAACGAATTTAATTAGTTGCGTGAAACAACCGGCTGGTCGCCTGTTCCCGTTTGTTGTGCCAGTCGTTCCACTTACTGTTACTCCATGTAATAAAATCGCCATGCCTCATTAAATACACTGTAATGATTCAACTAACAAATTTTGTGGCTATGTATAAGACAGATATTGTCGTCTAATCGTCTTCATAGCCATTCCGCAGTCTATCTATACTATTAATATCTCATTGGAAGTTATTAACATTGCCTATACCTAAGCCTACTCGAATTATCAAAAGTTGTTCCCGAATATCATTATATTGTTGGTAAATACAACATCTTAACCATTCTATTTATATCTTACTAGCTAAGTTCAACTTTAATGTTGCTTTTATTTAGTTCTTGTTTTATTGTTATGGGTAGTATTTAACCGATCGACTAAAAATCTTTTTGAGCGACAAAAATACTAGGTGAGCGACTTAGTCGCCAATCTAGCCTAACCTAAACCTATTTTTTCCGCCACCCAACCCAGATTATTAGTCGCTCAACTTAGTAATTTTAGTCGACCGGTTTATTATATTCCTTTATTAATTAAGGTACTTGATATTGTAGCAATTTGTTTTCCGTGAAGATTGGTAAACCTGGGAACTATTAATGTAATTTTAGCAGCATTGTGTGTCTGTTTATTACGGTGGATGACCTTACATAGATCCATGGTGAAAAAATGGTCTGTTAACAACATATATTTAATTAACCTGACTCTGTATCGGTAGCACGGCACATTGATGGAATTAACTATAATCTCGTTCGTATCGTATCTTGGTAACGAGTTTTAATTTTAGACGAAACAATAGCCTTCAGGAGTCTCAATTGTAACCTATAAATTGGATCAAGATGTGTTTTGCACGCTCTGCCATAGCTGCCGAGGCCGTACCATAGATTAATAAATAGTTACTGCCATACCATATTGTATTATAGTTTCACCCAGAGCCTTATACCTATAGACTCAGGAGTATGGTATTTTGTGCTTTACTATACATGAATTTGGCCAATATTGCTAGCAATTTGTCACATACATAACTAACATCTTCCGACCACTTGGTCATCGATTACTAAACCAAGATATTTTTGCTTATTAACTAATTCAATCGCACTATAAGAGCAGTTATGGAGGTCCGTGTGTAGGCATCGATGATCATGTGCGATAAGCTTATTGTTACTTTTTAGTCTATTTTGACTCGAGCATATGTACATACATTTTGTTTTTTCGGTATTGATCACAAGACCCGTATCATGAGACCATTTTGATAGCAAAATAAAATCACTCCATAGATGAGAAAGGGCAAAATCTAGGCTCTTATTAGCTGCTACGAGGCAAGTATCATCAGCAAATTCAAATATTTCGCAGTCTTCAATAAAAAAAAAATACTTGATTAACTAAAACCTATACAACCTCCGCTTATAGTGGACTCTTTATACTAATGCCAAAATGGCTAAAACTGGCACACTGCTAAATATCCGTCCCCTTTGTGGCCACCAGCTGTTAACCTTTCAGGCCCCGGATTATGAGTCATATAATAGATATTCCATTGTTCTCTGGGCACCGGTGTCCGGTTCGGGTTTGATGAATACTAATTTTTGTTGGATTAGCGATTGAAAATTATATGAACGAGATGGAAAAACATATCAATAAGTGACATTCAATATTACATTTGAATAAAATAATGTTGTTGCATTTAAAGAAAAAAATTCAAAACCTCCATTGTTAAAGAATTTCTTAAGAAATCGTCAACTTTACACTTTTTGACATAAAATAGCGTATATCTTTTTAAAATGTCTGAAGACATACGAAGAGCTGACTGCTGCTATTATTAACTGAAAGTTCATTCTTTTATTTGCCATGGTAACCAATATTCAATAGTTATTTAATAATTAGTTATATAACAAAATGGCCGAAAAGGGGGCAGTGTCCATAACCAGGCATAAGGTACTGATTTCGTTGAACTATATGATTCACTTCATTTAATTAAGATTCTACATTTAATTTATTACATATTGTTAGTACATGTTTTTGTTGACTGCCCAATAAATAAATAAATAAATGTTATAGGTGAACTAAGTGAACTGAAATACTTCAAACAGTTACCTCAAAGGCAATTGATTGCAAATACCAAAGAACTCTTTCATCGTGGAAAGCAGTCCACCATTCAGTCAGTTTACCTACATAGTTATTCTTATTACCTACCAGTTTACATTTCGGAGGCTTCCAATAGGAAGCCTTACATTATTCTGAATCATTACCGAAATTTTATGAATACATCTCGTATCGCGATCCAGCTGCGTCTGGATTTATCAACTCCCCGTATGCTGTCAGGTGGCATCAGACAACACGGCCGCCGGACGTGGGACAAATGGCCGTGCGCGTGCGACGTCACTACCGACCTTTCCTTGCGCTTCCATTGTTTTAGTGGCAGGGCCGTTGTTAGGGCGCGCAAGACAATATTTTTCAGATAATTGTATCGTAATTGAAATTATCAGAGGGCCTAGTGGTCTAAGAGCTAGCTACGTGAATACCTTTTCACATCACACGCTCTGAAAAGGAGGTTTTGTTAATCAGTTTAGGCGTAGAAAATCGGTTTTTGCGGCCTAGCGCGGCAAAGTACTGTTTTAATTTAATACCTATAAATATGTCATAATGCGTTCCGAAACGCACTTTTGACTTTTTTGTGACATTTTATTCTTATTTTAAATTCATTATAATACTCCGTTTTCGTTTTATTATATTATTTTAGTTCATTGAATCATAAAAACAATAACAATAAGATTAAACAATTTGTTAAAAGAATTTTATATTAGGCTGGGTGAGATTTTACAACCTATGATTGGATTTCGGAATCTTTATTTTTAAATTGTCTTTGTCCTGTACCTCATGTCAGTGACAATGACAACATTTACGGAATCGTTTTTATTCTTATTAATAAGTAACAGTATATTCCTACTTTAAATAACTTTGAATTAACTATAATACTCGCTTTTTTATTATTTAATTTTTTTATATCATTAAAACAACGAGAATAAGGTATATTTAGATTAAACTTTATGTTCAAAGAATTTTTTACCGGAAGTTGACCGCGGAAACAACCATAAAATGTTCCTCGCTGTTGTGAGGTGAAAAATTATTGTGTGTTGCGCTCGGCAGAAAAGTTTTTAGCGTCTTGTACCTTTGAAATCCTCGCTTCGCTCAGGATTCAATCTTTGAACCACTCGCTACGCTCTACCTTTGAAATCCTCGCTTCGCTCAGGATTCAATCTTTGAACCACTCGCTACGCTCGTGGTTCAATCTTAGAATCCTTAACTTGCTCAGATTTCAATAGTTGTAACTCGCAGTTAAATAACCAACTTTCCAGCCTTGCATAACAAATAACTATTACAATTTACAGAGCAACGAAATCCCTCTAGTTAGTGAGCCATATTATCTCTATTAACGAATCCGGGCGCCTAGCAGCTGTTCAGCGGTGGGTGTGACATTCGTTGGGCAACAAAGGCGTTGTAAGAACAATTGAAGGCATGCAATAGAGCTCTACGTATGGTGTGATATTATAGCTAATTATTTATTTAATTCAAATATCGTGTTTCGTGACCTAAAGGGTGAAAACGTGTATTACTAAGCGTGACTCGCTCTTGGCCGGTTTTTTTTTATTAGAAAAGAAATTTCTCAACCTGGAATCGAACCCGTATAATATTTTTAAGCCCCGGCCAAAGAGATACGTTTTTGTAATGAGAGAGAGAGAGAGAGAGAGACGCGACCAGCAGCGTGGTGTTTTCTTCACGAACGGCATATTTTAACTATAGAGTAAACAACAAATATTACTACCACAATATCGATGTACTCGTATAAAGCTATAATTTGACGATAAATAAAGGGAATCCGGCATTCAATCTGTGATATATACTAAAATTAACAAAAAAATACTAGACCTTTTTTCCTAATTCTCAAATAATAATTAATTCATTTACATTTATTTATTATATCCTAACTCGTTATTAACATATTTTCAACAAATGAGTTATTTGAATTATACTAAAATGTTTGTACCTATCATTATATTAATAATATTTGTCAATTAAGTAGTTACCTATTTGAATTCAGCAAATAACTGTATCATGACATATATTTTATTTTGCAAGTAAGTATTTATTTACAAAAATATTACAAAAATCAACCAATTGAATTTGTTTAATTGTTTATGTCCTCTTCACTAGTAGACGTAGGATGGCCACATTATTGTGCACACCTGCGTGTACCTACCGCTTCTATGAATTTTTAATAATTACTGCTACAATAAAAAATAAAAAAAGTGGTAGTAACATAAAGCTGTAAATACAGTAAAGTACTGTGTTACTGTCGAAACCATTTCACTTAAGAACAAGAGTAATTTTTCATTGAAAAGTTTGCCTTTTTTATTAATGGAATGGAACTAAAAACAGAGAACATGAAAAAAAGCATTTAAAAGTACTGTCACAAAGCATGATCGACGGACGGGACGTTCAAACTCTGGCTGATCTAGGTGTCCTAGAAGCGGCTCTGTCTAATAGTATTGTTCACGTGTCTGTCCGTCTGAAAAATGTATTCTATTTAATTTCTTTGGCAGCAACAGTCGTCAAGAATATTTTCATTTGGGCAGTGCGTGGGCCGAGCCGGTACACCAGGGGCAAGCGACTGAAGCTGATTTTTATTGCGTTTGCGATGCAATATCGTATTATTTTATTGGCATATAAAATAAACTTAGGTGATGCACGCCAATTTTCGTTGTTACACCTTCGATACCGATCTTACGATTTACGATAATTCATTGTGTTCACAGTTATGTTGGATGTAAAATTTCAAAGAATTCTGATTTATTTCTTACATTCATAACCGTTAATCATTTGCCATATAAATTCTAAAAATAAATAACATTAACTTTCATGCGTAAATGGCTTATGAATGAAAAAAGATAAAGAAGAATCAAATCCATTTCCCGCAAAAATGAAAATAATCGTATGATATTATTTCATGACCGTTTCAAACTTAATCTTATTCGTTATTATTATTATATTATTATTTATTACAATGCCTTTCGCTTTCTTTGTTTCGTTTCGATCGCGTTTTGTTTAATTTGATTTTGAGTTTAATCATGTTTTTTTGTTGATAAATAATCTTATAAATGAAATGTAATAAGGTGTAACTGGTAACATTAGTCAGTTTGCTCTGTTGATGTCAGTGACAGTGGCCGCGGCTAAATTTGCGCGTATCACGGCGGCTGCGCGTGCGCCCGCCAACGCAACCCGACTTCCTACTCCTTGCCTCGTCGCCGCCGCCGCCGCGGTCGTCACGGCTACGTAAACGTACTGAAATCAATGTCATTTCTTTTTCTATAGTTTATTTCTATAACTAGACCTAGAGTTGGAACGCTCTGGAGGTTCTTCAAGTCATGGCTGAAAATCGAGTAGGGTAGTTCTGAAATTAGAAATTATAATTAGAATTAGAAATTCATTTATTTGTAAACACAGGTAGTAAATTACATACAGAAGTTGTTATAAAAAAAAAAGTATCACTATGCTTGGCCATTATTAGGCGTACAAATTTGGATTGTTGATTACCTATGCTTAGTAACAACAAGTATTAAATTAGATTGAAAGACTTAAGAAGTTACATATAAATACATATAAATCAAGTCAGGCGTATCAAATGTCAATATCCATTAAATTATTTAAATAAGATGTCAATAAAAGTAAAGTTAAAAGTATTTAATTATGTCACAGATACAGTAAATCAATTCATAATAACGGATAACAATTTACAATTTGTCATTTAAAAATTCAGTTATGGTATTAATAGGCTTTACTAGTTAATAATGCTAATAAGTCCCTACGAAACCCAGTCAAACTCGAGTCCTTCAACCCATTTGGCAGTTTATTAAAAATTTTAGGTGCCATACAGTAAAAGCTATTTCCTTTTAACGCTGTTTTAGTCATAGGTGCACTTAACTTATTTCCATGGCGTTTGCTTATTTTTGACTGGCCAGTTGATATTGTGGGAAATAGATGTGGATTCCTCTTGACGAACATTGCAGTTTCGTATATGTACAGTGATGGCATTGTTAGAATCTTTAGCTCAATAAAATGTTCTTTACAGCTATCCCTACGTTTTAAAGATTTAATAGCCCTAATGCACTTTTTGTGTTTTAAAAACTAACTCTTTACATGCAGAATTTCTGGTAACTTAGTTTCGTTCTGTAGCTCAGGTTCTTCGATTCATGGCTGAAGATCGAGTATATAGAGAGCTTTGGTAACTTTAATAGTTTTTTTTAATTTATGGTTATATCTCATTCTCTCTCATCGCATTAAAACTTCACATATACCTAAAGCTCGATTGCCAACATCGTAAAAGTTGTTAAACAAACTTGGCAAGCTACCTGCCAAGTTTAGTCTACTTGATCCTCGATATCACGCGCCTGGATGACCTGAAAATATCCAGATGCAATGAAACAAAATTTATGTAAAATGGATTTTATGTTAAAGAAAATTAGTTAATAAGATGTTTTAAATTAAATTCAGTTTAATTAGTAGTATTGACAACACAATAAGCTACATAGTTACAAATGTTACAATATGTATTTTTTTATTAGAATATTTAAATAATATTTTCTTAAAGCATTTTAATAATGGAGTTAGTCTTACACTTTTAAATTTAAGATACTGGAATTATTATGTTCCATTAACAATGATTGAGAAATCCATATTTCATTTAGTTTTTAATTAGTAACATAAAAGTCTATATCTGTAATCGAGCTACCATCTATAAACATGATTTACGGTCTCGACACGTCAGTTTGTGTGCTTTTGATTAATAAATTCTGATAATTATTATAGTGCACGATCGATAGCAACATCAATAACTCTGCGTCTAGGCCGAAGTATTTTTCGTGTGGAGTGCCAAACAATAGGAATACCGACATTTCACGAACGTCACAGATGTCATACTGTTCATATTCGGGCAGTATCTCAACTTCGCTTTTCAGATTACAAACATTTCGAGTATCTTGTGGTGGTAGGACTTGTTGTAAGTCCGCCTGGCTAGCTACCACCATTTTAATATCTAAGTCTGAAGCCATAACAACAATGTTTTCAGCATTATTGTGCTCCGGCAGTTACAGATAAGATAGCCAGTTCCTCAGTGGTTGAGGATTCCGGAAGAGGCGCGCTTCCATCTTTAGCCCTATCAATATTCATCAGATGATAAAGGTTGTTCATAAAAAACGAATCAAATTGGTAAGTATATATTACATAAGTATTACTTACCTAAGATTGAAAAAATCAAGAGAAATGATACAAAGCGAAACTTAAAAAAAAGACAGTTGATAATGAGTCCTTTCCCGAACTTATTTTCCTCCCTTGAAAAATAAGAGTTTAAACTTACCTACATAAAATTTTCACTATAGTTGTATTCTACCAACTTTGGTGGAAAATGAAGTTATATATGTGGAAGTTTTATCGAATTCTTAATGGATTTTCTTTGACCATACTAACCACTTAGCACGTGGAAAAGCAGAGGAAAACTTAACACACATTTAGGTAACACATATTTCGTAGAACCTTTGCAGGAGTTTTTCTTAAGGCACACCGACTGCTTAGCACTCTAACGAAAATAGTGCTGAAAACATAAAATTACAATGTACGTCAACAATAATGTAGAAAAATAGGAAAAAACTGACGTCACACTTGAAAGCTACCTTATAACAAAAGACGATCGGAGATGGACATGTCCAAATTGTACATTTGTACAATGCGCGGTACTGCGTGCGGCTTTTACATTGGGCGAGAGGTGACAGCGTTGCGACAACCTATGATGTATATTTACGGCGGTCAGGTGGCGCGCGAACTCTTCAGGGCCACTACGTCGGATTAAAATTAAATCGCCTGTATCTAGCTTCTAGCCCGGTTGTAATAATACTATCTTTCTCTAGTGTAATTTGGGTATGTTACTTTGACAAGACGTGGGAAGACTGTTGTAATGAGAACAAGTAATATACGATGTCAACGGGACAACCTACTGAAGTTGTTTCATCACTTTTATTTTGCACACAGCTTTAATTACCTATCTTAAGTTTTACTTAATTACATAATGTTTACACACAAAGAAAAATAAGGTGGTATTGAAACTTGCCACACATTCCTAATGAAAACTTTCAACTTGAAATACTTATTGACTTGCTTAAAACCTAGTTTTTTTTTCCTTTTTACCAAAACTTGCAATGTCCGTGGTAGTTAACGCATCAGACAAAAAATATTCGTTATGAACGTCACAATTTACTCCCAAACTTTAACTTCTTTTGCACACGAATATTATGATTGTGCTTCTTCCGTAAGTGTTGGCGCTGGCCGTTGGCGTCCGCCAAAGATAGGTAACGATTCAGACAAAATTCTCCGTTGTTAAACTAACGTCCTGAAAATTCGCTAGGGAGCTGGTTAACTCGCAAACTAAACTCCTGAAAGAGGAAGATCGGGTCTTTTGTTCAAAAAACATGTGCTTATCCCGTGAATGCTGCTGGTGACAACGCTGGCCGGCGGCCGCCAAGGACGCGTCACCGGCCGCTCTATTTCAGCCCCGGCTATTCCTGAAAGCTTACATTGTTTTATTTCTGGACGCAACTGTCCACAGGGAAGTATGTGCCTATTACCGGCCTAATGGCCTTTGGCATTTTTCCTCGCTTTACATTCACGGTTGTATAATGGTATTGCTTGCTAACAGATATATTTTATTGTAGAATTATTTTAAAAAAAGTGTGAAGCAATAATTGAAATTTAGATTTTACTGTTCGTCATTTGGATTAGCTGGCTACATCAAATTAAAATTATTATCTGTGTTTGTGTCAAGTTATTTAATTCTGTTCTGCGAGCTGGCTCTTGTGTTACCACTAAAATGTAGTGTAAATAAACTATCTTATTTTATTTCATATAGTTGCCAGCACATGAATGTAGGTAATAGGAAGATGTAATACAACGGAAAATCACTTTGTCTTCATCATGATGTTAAGTGATGATAAGGCTGAAAGTGGAACCGTGCTTCCCCCGGGATCCTTAACCATTTAGGAATTGGCTATTTTGTCTCTTAACTGCCTTGTATCACAACAACGTTGAGAACATAGTTGTTATGGCGACAGACTTAGGAAAGATGGTGATAACTAGCCTGGTGCAATTAGAACAACTTTTACCACCAACGAAACCAAAATAATTTGTACCTCCACTGGAATCGGGATGTTGGCTACCACTAGACTACAGAAGAATGCAATTGAGCTCGATGTGCTTTACTATAAACATTAAAACGCTTTCCTTTGTCGATGCTTCCGCAAATACATCCTAATCCCTCAAAGCTCCGTCTCGTCAGAATTCGTTTACTCTTTTTACATACACTATAAAAACTAAATGACGTATGTTTAAATAACTAATTACTTTGAAAACTCAGTTGGCATCATTCATCACAATATGTAGGCAATATGTAATCGTATAAATTACGGCTCGCGTATATAAATGGTGGCTGTTCCACATCAAATAGAATTTTATCGGAAATAGCAATCACTGCGTCGTGACTAACCCGACAGACTGCCAAACGATTTGACGGGAAAAAACTGCTATATTACGAGTGTTCAAATAATATTCCAGTTGTTATAGGATGTTGGAAACATAAATGTTGGATCGTTGTGTAAAACTATATTTCATTACAGGACAAGGAGGAGTTAAGTAATTAATATAATGACTAAAGGTCTAGTAAAACCACATACATACATAATTTGTAAGGAAATACAACACAGACAAGAGCTCTCCGAGCTGTAACCTCACCTGGGCCCGAATTCACTATAACCACTTCTAACCGATTCTTTACTTAAGCCCAATTACCACGCCAATGTCGTATTTGGTTCACATTTTTTAAATTCGTTTTATACGATACCTAATTTTTTTTTAGTTATTTTAATTGTTTAATAATTTTACAATTTGTAACTGTCACGTATTTGTACAATAACTCTATAATTTGTAAGTATCATGGAGAAAACTAATTTTGAAAATGCCAAAACCTATGACATTTGGCGTGGTTTGAACAAGGCACAGACCTATATCGAGATAGGTCTGTGGAGCAAGGAATCGCTAAGTGGTCATAGTGAATAAGGGCCCTCGGCATTGCATTTCGTGTGCATTTCTCCATATTTCACCTATTTGGGTCAGGATATAAGGACTTTCAAGTTGCCAGTTCTTTGCAAATGCGTTGTAAGTATCTCGTTAAGTGCTAAAATGGGATTGCGCTTATCAGGACGTCTCGGTTCAATGGCACGTCATTGTCATTCAGTGCTGTTGAAATTTAGTGAAAATTCATAAAATTAAACATGAATCTTAATGATTAGATTCACAATAAAATTCACATGTATAATTTTATAAATTCGAAACCTGTTAAGCTACTAAGAATTTCATTGTCACTGAAACTACTGGCTGAAACACTGTGTGCTTCTGAAAAATAAGCCAAGGTACAAAAATACACAATATACCTAAGCATTCATAATCCCACTAACACATAAAAATACAATACAAACACATACACACATAAGAATATGTGTGTAAATTCAACTAAACAAATACGTATACTACTTCAAAACTATAAAGAATAAAACAAACCCGACGTAGGCATGATGAATGCCACACTTAGTTTTGTGATATGAAACAAAACGGTGTGTTCCGAAAGGCGAACAGCAAACAGGCAGAGCCGCCGGGCGCCTATGAATTGCATCATCATCCTAACTAGAATCACTAATGCTCAGCTGAAGTTTCTAAAGTGAGACATTTTTTAAGACTCATAAAATTTTTCAAACCTTGCGTTTAAAAGACCACTGATAATTTATTCTGTCCCTCGTTCCTTTTTTCGTAGTTGCTTTATTCAATTCTCTGCAATTTGAAGAAGTCGCGGCCACTCACTTCTTTATCATATTACTTACTTATGAGGTTTTTTATTTAGGTAGTAATACCACAGCGTGGAAAAGAGGTTATATAGACTGTGGTAGTACGTTAGCCCTGTCACCAGAAACCATTAATTTTCTACACCTGACGCTAATAGTTGTTCAATCTTCTTCACATTGTGAAACTTTCGTCAGAAATATTAATGTAGCTGTTGTTGGAGAAAATGTTAAGTTTTTTTTCTTTCAAACTTGCGCCTAACTTATTATGAACCGATTTTATTCACCTTTTGTTGCGCTAATAATAAATCTCTAAGACGATGTCATAGTTGAAATCACGTTAAAACCCTCAGCTGCCTTTGAAATGGTAGAGACTTTGATCCGGAATTAGACCTAAGTTTCATCGGAATATAATTTGATAATCCCACGGGAATGAAAACCACGCGGGTAACCGCGATGACGACTACTTACACATTTTTTTTTTATATAAACTTAAAAAAGGATATTCCACAATTTTAAAGTTAAAATAAGTCCCTTTGAAATAAAACAAGTTTTACGGATTTAAGTGCACTATAGCATAGTACTTTTAGATTCGGTGTTTTTTACGGTTTTTTAAGATTTTTTTCCCATACGAAAGAGTATGTAACCGCTCCGTTTTATTCCATACTAGCGGCCACTCACGGTTTCACCCGCGTGGTTCCCGTTCGCGGAGGAATATCGGGATTAAAATTATTCTATGTTCATAATCAGGCTATCTACTATCTGTGTACCAAATTTCATCCAAATCCAATCTAATCTATCCTCTTTATAATATTATAAATAATTATAATTTTTATTAACATAAATCATACATTTATTAACATATAATGAAACAACCCCTGTAAGTAATTCTAAAATTATTGTGTCGGGGCGCTTCGCTCAATGCCCTTGCAACTTAATATAACACTAGGGCGGTTACAATACAACCCGATACTCGGGTTCGTCGATCGACGAAAAATTCCAAATTATGCGAAAATCTTTAATTGCAGTTTGTGATCATCACGTTTAACATTTTGTATATTTTATAGTTTTCGGAACAAATAGACTCGAGTACCTTTAATTTGATACCTTACTCGGCCGCGTTCTACGCGCCAAAGTCCTTATCGAGTCGTCACAAATTTTGCGAACCTGAATTAAGTATATAGATAATGTTAACAAAAACTAATATATAGAAATGGATCGCTATTTAAAAATAATGTTTTTTAATTTTGTGAAGGTGAACGTGTATGTGTGTGTGTGTGTGTGTGTGTGCGCGCGTGCGTGTGTGCGTGTGTGTGTGTGTGTGTACGTAAATGTTTTGTGTATATCTGTTATAGTATAGACAATATGGAAAATATTAAAGCTCCAGCCATTTTTAACCGATTTATGGTTGACAAAGCTGTCAAATCCTATACATTTTTCCACCGCTAAAGTTATAGTTATCGTTAAAGTTATATGGTGCAATCCACCCTAAGTTCATTGTACGAGGAAATAATAGTATTTTTACATATTTCTCCGCCCGCAATTTGGGCTTTTGATATAAAAAAATATGACTGATCTCTTTAACAAACAAACAAATTTTCGCTAACAATTGGGCCCATAAAGAGCATCGAATCTTGTTGGCATACCCGCATTACCCGCCATTTGAAAAAAAACGTGTTTTGGCGGCCAGTAATAAAACTTATGTCAATCGCCAGAGTAAGTTATTACAATGAACAAAATTTCAGATATCAAATCTCTAAGTGCGGTTTTTGTAAATTTTGAGATCAATTCCTAAAAAAATGTTAAAATCCTGTTTCTGAACTATGTATATACTATACTTGATGTTAATAATACGATTCACTTAAAAAAAAAAAAAAACTTTATTTTTCTGTCTTTGGACTCAAAATCTCGGAAACCGTATCACTTAAAGATTTGATCATTGGAAATGGAAACTTTTTGTTTGTAATCACATATTCTGTCGATTGATATGTGTTTCATCGCTGGGCGCCGAAACACGTTTTTTCTAAAATGGTGGAATGTATAGGTAGGTAGGTATGTATGCTAGGTTCCATACAAAAATGTTCGAACCCCTTTCAGTCTCCTTTATGTAAAATTTGCGGCTGCCCGCGGTTTCACCCGCGTACCTTCCGTTCCCCCTGCAAACATTATGTTAGTCACTCCCGAAGTCCCTACATACCAAGTTTTATCCAAATCCGTTGTGTAGTTTTTGCGTGAAAGAGGAACAAACAAACAAATAAACAAACAAACTGACATTCTTTCACATTTATAGAATACTAGCTTCCGCCCGCGGTTTCACCCGCGTGGTTACCGTTCCCGTGGGAACGTCGGGATAAAAAGTAACCTATGTGTTAGTTAGTCCATTACTTGAAGTCCCTACATACCAAATTTCATCCAAATCCGTTCAGTAGCTTTTACAGGAAAGAGTAACAAACAAAAAACAAACAAACTGACATACTTTTACATTTATAATAATAGTAGGATAGAAGAAGTAGGATATAGGATCTCTTGGAAATATGAAAAAACTGAAGCTATGTAAGTACATAAGGTTACCTTATTGATTACAAAACTGGTTTATGTAAGTTTAGGTACATAAAGGTGACTAGCTTCCGCCCGCGATTTCGTTCACGTGAGATTTATTATTTATCAGGTTAATTATTATTAACAAACTGAGTAAATGGTAATTTTTTTACTTAGCCGCCTCTGTGGTCTAGTGGCAGCACTCTTCGGTATCAGGTACAGAGGTCCTGATTTCTATTTCCAGGGGGTGTGGTGTACATATTCTATTCGATTTGGTTGGTGGTAGGATTTGTTCTAAGTCCACCTGGCTTGCTACCATCATCTTATCTAAGTCTATCGCCATAGCAACAATGCTTTCAGTGTTGTTGTGTACCGGCAGTCAATAGATAGCCAGTTCCTGAGTGGTTGACAAATAGAAAAAAGTGCGATTACAAACTTCAGCTTTAACATTTTGTTTTATTACCTAACATCATTTATGATGACGGCTAATATGTTTCCCCATTGTAGGTTAAAACTTAAAAGACGAAATGTATCTATTTTGGATATAGAAATTTATTTAGAGTTATTTTCACAGCATCTTGTCGTATGGTATTCTTTTGTGGGGAGTAGCAGCTGACATTAATACAATATTTATACTACAAAAACGAGCTATACGAGCCATTTATCAACTGGGTTCCAGAACATCTCTTAGGGGGAAAATTTAAAGAAATTGGTATACTGACAGCTGCTTCTCAATTTATTTTAAATTGTATTCTTTTTTTACGGCGTAATATCAACCTGTATACCAAACATGGTGATTTGCACGATCGTAATACTAGAAATAGAAATAAACTTATTATGCCTCGGTACCGATTATAAAAAAGGTCTGTGGATCTATTATTGGTCTAGGTGTACGTATCTATGATAAAATTCCAGATAATATTATAGATTTGCCTTTCGAAAAGTTTAAGATGAATGTAAAAGATTATCTTCTCAAGAAAGGATATTATACTATAAAAGATTACTTGAATGACAAAACAGCTTGGTCATAAATATGTTGTTTAATTTTTTCAAGATTGTAGCCGTGTCATTCAATTAGTGTTTAGTAAAGTTTAAGATTCAACTTTTAACGCAGGTAGCTTGAGTATGTCATGCTCTTTTTAAACATTTCTGCGGTGGTGTCGTATGAGGCGGGTCGCTACGTTCCCTAAAATATGGTTCCTTATAATAGGCGATGGCTGGTTCATGCGTCATGGTCGTGAACGGGTGCTGCCAGCTTGATGGGTCTTCTCATGTCTGCTTGTGTTAAAATGTGTTGAGATATATATTTTTGTTTTCATTTTCATTATTTATTTTGTTTTGAGTTGAGACGCGTGGCACTGCTTGATCAAAAATGAATAAAAATAAATAATGTTTTTCAATTATTCCAATTATATAAAAGTATTATTTTTTGTTAACTTACTTTAATTACGCTTTGTGATTATGACCCAACTGACGCGTCTTCTAGTAACATTGTAAGTTGTGTCTTACATTAATGCTCTTTTTAACCGACTTAAAAAAAAGGAGGAGGTTCTCAAGTTGACGGTTTTTTTTTAAGTATCTTTTACCACAACTTCGCCAGTTGTTAACAGATTTTTATAATTCTTTTTTTATCTGAAAGAAAATGGTTTATGTTTGGTCCCATATAATTTTTACGAAGTCTGGCTTGTAGTTTTTTCATAATCCTGAAAAATATCAATTACGTTTTGGCAAGTAGTCGTTTACCTAGATGACATCATTGTTGTGAATGGGCTGATTTTTTGTGTAAGTAACGGCACATGATGGAACTAAAAAATCTGAAATAAAAACATTTTATAAAAAAAAATCAAACCGACTTCAAAAAGTAAAAAATAAAACTTTTGAAGTCAGTGCTAGCTAGCTAAGGCCAAAAAAATATATAGTTAATAGAAGTGCAATGTAGAATGCCTTGACTGGCACCGACTCCAAAAGTTTTACTTTTTGAAGTCGGTTTGAATTTTTTTTATAAAATCTTTTTATCTTTCTTTTTTTTTGCTGTTGCCATTGTATTTTTTTATATTTATACACGTATGACGTACCTTAAGTACGTCATGCTTACTCAAACAATAACTTCGTTACAATAACCATAAAATGAAATATTATAAATAGAATTTTCTTTTTGAGATGGAATTTGACCTTAAGGTCACTTTTCAATTTGACCACTCTGTATGAAATAAAACAGGGAGAAAAAAACCCCTTGACGAGTTTCTTGCCGGTTCTTCTCGTTACAAGGTCTCCCGCCGCGTCGTAGGGTTTGTGAACCGATCGATGGCGTTGCTTCTTTGACGTTCATAAGTCCTTGTAACAGCCGAGACTGAATAAATGATATTGAATTTGAATTTGAACCCATCAATCCGCATTGGGCCCGCGTGGTGGGTCATGGCCCATTCTCCTTATCCATCCATAAAGAAGGCCAGTGTCCCAAAAGTGGGGACATTAAAAATAACAGATGACGACCATGAATATCATTATGTCATTTCACCAGCTGCCCCATTCATGTACATGCGTTATAGAACTTTTATACCTAGCCAAAGTAATTATAATACGCAAAGGACAGTTACTCGATGATGCAGTTCCACCTGCTACTTTAGCGATTAAGAAGGTTTCACTATGCTCGGAATGGGTGCCAAAAACTATCTCGGTAGCTCAGTGGTTAGAGCATTGGACCGGATTTCCAAAGGTCGTGGGTTCGTACCCCATCTGAGAATTCACTTGTAGCCGAGTTGACTTTTTCCAATATTTTTCTATTTAAAATTTATCAAGTATCCTGAGATCCTCTGCAATTACAAAGGCACGTTAGGACGTCGATCTCGGCTGAATTTACAGTAGTTTTCACCCACCAATCCTAACTGGACCCGCATGGCCCCTCTGACCGTCTCCTTTATCCATCCATGAGCAAGTTCCTACGGAAATAAAAACATGAATGATGAAACGAAGATATTTATTTATTCAAAGACCAACAATTTATTCTCTTATTAATAGAAATAGAAAAATAATTTGTAACGTGAGGTATTATAATGTTCCAAAGCCATCGGAACGCCCTTTTTTTAATAATTTTTCATACAAAATTCGAACCCCAAATTCAACCCTTCAGGGGTAAAGTCATGTTCACTGCGTTAGACTTTAAAATCAATGCCATTTTTGGGATCAACGTCTCAAAAACCGAACGATCTACATATCGATTTTTAAATAATTTACTCCCTTTGAACCCCCCCCCCCCCCCTTATGAGAGGATTTTCGAAAAATGTCTTTGTTTGTTTGTATTTAATTTTCAACCTTAAGCCTAATAAAAAATAAGTGACTTTTACTTTAAAAATAAAGAACTTTTCTGAGACAACTTCAACTCCCTTTTCATCCCTTTGCGGGTGGAATAATCAAAAACGCCTAGACAGATAAATGTTTATTAATCGTCAACCTAAATACAAAATTTAAAGTTCCTAACACTTTTACATAGAAAATTAAGGGCTAATCTTACACAACTTCATTCCCCTTTTCACCCCTTTGGGGGTGGAATTTTCAAAAACGCTGAGACAGGTAATTAATATTTGAAGATCCTAACTTTGAAATGGAAGGACAGTCAGTCACCTTTGAATTTTATATATATAGATAATGGATGCTCTTTTGTCTCTCTGTTGTAGCCAAATGGGTTAGGGCCACATGTTATTTAGGGCACCAACTCTTTTAGTTCACTGGGACATTACAAATAAAAAAATAGATTAATTAGTACCTTCATGTAGCATCAATCTTTACTCAATCTTAGCTTCGGTCCTAACGACCTAAAGCGGTCCAGAGAATTAGTAAATAAATAACTTTTTCTCAAACATGCTTGGAAATATGAGCATTATTTTGACAACCTTCTTCGAGATAACTCGATATTGCTGTGCTGGCCATATATATGCGAGCAGGGGCCGGCAAAAGTTGTATGAAAATCCATATCTGTCGTGTTTAGCGGCCAAATAAATTACATAGTAAACTCATATCTGTCGTGTAATTAAATAAAACATTTTTATAAAATAATGAAAACCAACTTCAAATCATTAAAAAGCAAAAATAAACCTTTTGGAGTCGGTGCCAGCCAAGGCATTCTACTTTGCGGTCCTACTATTTTTTTCCTACTACTATTATATAGTTACTATAGAAAACACCGAAATCGCTATATAGTGCCTATAACATTTGAAGAGTTCCCTGGATTTCTCCAGGATCCCATCATCAGATCCCGACATGATGACAATGGAACCACATGGAAAGTATACCCTTTCAAACAAAAAAAGAATTACTCAAATCGGTCCAGCAGTTTTCGAGTAATCGAGTAACATATATAAAAAATAGTCACCTCTCCCCCACGAATACCGGCATTAATAAGATCGTTTGAATTCTACCAATACGATAAATGTCCTTATTCAGTTCTCGACCCAGCCCCGATCGCGTAAAAAATATGGATATGGACATGGGCTTCATTTGACAGTTAAATGACCATATAAGGTAATTTTATGAGCTTCAACTGTCAAATGAACAAACGGTAGGGTCCCAGGTCCCATACGTTGAAATCGGTTTAGTAGTTTTCAGGAAATCTTGAAAAAAATTTCATTTTCGTAACGGTTACAAAGGTGACTTCTTTAGTTTGTTATAAAATTGTACTTTATGTACATAAATATTTCTATAAAAATGAATTCCTATTTCTCTTGGTCTCGCAATAACTTGTTTTTTTTTTAATAAGTATTCCTTGAAGTTTCAGGATGATTTTCATGACGAGAAGAAAAATAATTATTTTGACGCGGGTTAAACGGCGGGCGGGCACTTTTAGTTAACTTTACTCGTATCGTTATTTGTGGTGGTTAGTAAAAACATTTATATCATACTTTAGAAGAAGATGTTTGACCCTTACCCCTAACACCCCTCACGTTTGAAAGGGAAGCACCGCAGCTACTTGCTGTAAAATTTATTTATGGACTGTTCAATATTTTATCCCTAAGTAGGTTCATACATATTTTAATTAAGTGTACATTTAGATTAACATTTTTAGGTAGGTTTAATGTCAAACCCCTTATCTCCTACCATCCTCCTTTATTCCTTAATAAGGAAGGCTATAAGAAGGGCCAGTGCCCCAATAGTGGGGACATTAAAAATGACTGATGACGAATGTCAAACCCAATATTCTAAAGTTTGCGTATTGGAAAGATACAAGCATTTCTGTCATATTTTAACGCTTTGAACAAATCTCTGAACAACCTCGAGAGGATCCATAGGGCTCACAGAAATCATCAGCATGTCATTTAAAACAATAATCTTGCGGAGTGAGAATGGAAATTCGTTTTATGTACAAATAAGAAAAATCCTTATCCTTTTTCTTTAGGATTCAACAAAAAAACATAAAATAGATAAAATTGGGTTAATAATAGAAGAAACCAACATTGGGTTTAACGGCCAACTCAGTCGGCAGTCGTATTCAAAGGCTTAGATGTCAATATAGATTTAGCAATCAATATTCAAATGCTCTAAGCGAATAATGCAGGCAATAAATCCAGCATTGAATGTGCATAAGTATTTATAACGGAACGGGTCACCTGGGGCCTTGGCAACGGGTGCCAGGAACAGGTCGTTTACATCTACCGACCGCCTGCTACCGAAATACGACTCTATTATTATTACATTTGTGACGTACTCTTTAAATGACATTCCAGAAACGACATGCCAATAGGGTTTTGACGAGCACGACGACTCGAATTGTGTTTAATTTTTCAAGTTTGTTTCAGAGATATTGAACAAGAAAAACAGTAGTTAAATCAGTTTAATTTTCCGAATTATACTTTTATTACTTACTGTCTGAGCCTTTGTTAGCATGAACAGTCGATCAAACTTTAAAAAGCGCATAAAATAAAACAAAGTAATATCGCGCTTTAAGTAATCCGAAAAGCTGATTTATTTTTATGAACAATATACGCAAAAAATGTGTATAATTATTACAATGCTAAAAAAAGTACTGTAAAATCGTGTCGTTGTCGGATCGCAATCGCATAATCACTCAGACACGACACTAATGCATATGTTTTTACACAAAATTTAGAGGTTATATAACGGCGCTTTTCCTCTTTTGTTGTGTGTATTTCATAAATATACTGTACTTTAAACTAAAACCTGATTTTATGAATTAGTAGTACTTACTTAAAAGTGCTGAAAAGGTAAAAGATAAATCATGGTGTCAAAGTGAAGATGAATTGCACAACTCTAATCTTCTCTCAGTTAGCTTACACGACTTACTTCAAAAGTTAAAGAAGTTAGATATTAGTAAAGGTCACGGTCCAGACGAAATTCCAGAATTCAATATGCTACAATGTGACATAAGATACTTCTTTATTCCCTTAGTGCATAAACTATTATTATGGCGTCTTGCGTTTTCTAAAGTCATATCAAAAAAGGTGAAAAGTTACGAAGAGAGGCTAATAGTAGATTATGCACTGAGGGGATAAAGCAGTGTCTGAGCGAAATGAAGGATTCTGTAGTTAATTCCTGAACGTAGTGAGGGAATTGAGATGTAAATTATGTTAAGAATCCTGAATGAAGCGAAGGATTCAAGTCTGCCCAAGGCTGACACTTTTATCCCCGAGGAGCATACTTCATAGGAAATTATAAATCATAAAACTAATAAATGACAACAATTTAACAATTCGAAAAAAATATCGAAAGGATCGATAATTGGGGAACAAAATTAAACTTTTTTTTTTGTTTAACAGGTTTTTGAAAGGTTTCTCACTAACTTGACGTCGCTGATTTCAGATCTACCTACATTTTTTACACAGCAGCTATAGTTTTTGAGATACAGGTACCCCCCTATTTCGTACTACTGAGTTCGCATTTTATTCCAATCAGATAAGTAATTAAGAAAATTTCCCCATAACGTCTTTTGTAATAATGGTATTTCAGTATATATTTTTTTCGCATAAATTGTTTCACCATAATGATTACCTACTAATTATAACATTTATTGGCATATCAATCTTTATCACAAAATATATATCAAATACTTTAATGCAAACTTAAATAACTTAAATACTTTAATTTAAACATGCAAGCAAGCAAGCATGGCATCAAACATGCAAGCAAGCAAGCATACATATGGGAAATACACGTCTCCGGCGCTGCGGGAAGTGCGTATCAAAACACTGACACCGCGATCGGCTACGCAGCTTCGGCTTGCCGCTCCGCGGTGACTGCGTTTTGCTACGGCGGGCGGGCGCTGCTCTCCCTCCGTGCCTCCGATCTCTAAATTGCACTCTAGTATTGGGCATACCAGTACCACTTCAAAAAGACCCTACTTTAAGTAACAAAGTCCTATGATTATGATTAAGTTATTTCTGTATTGTGAATATTAACAGAATAAACCGCAAAAATCGTTCCAAGTGGGTCTATCCTAACTTGCAGTCTGCAATTAGACCGATTCCTACTTTTACCGATAAATCAGCACCTCACCTAACCAAACCCAGTACCTCCAATCTAACATTTCAAGAACTTTCAGAAGGTAGTGATGATTCTGTGGATACTAACTTTTCTTATCCATCTGAACCTAGACCAATCAATCAAAATGATTTGGATGACTTAATCAGAGATTTCGGACTATCTAAAAAAGCATCTGAACTGCTAGCTTTTCGGCTTAAAGAAAGAAATCTTTTAACATCAGACACATGTGTAACGGTATATCGCACAAGAGAAAAAAACTTAATTCCTTTCTTTTCCGAAGAAGACGATTGTGTATTTTGTAACGATATTCCTGGCTTAATGACTGCTATGGGATTACAAATATATGATTCTACCTATTGGCGTTTATTTATTGACTCATCCAAACGCAGTCTTAAATGTGTGCCCTTGCATAATGGCAACAAACTAGGTTCTTTACCTAGCGCACATTCAACCAAAGTAAAAGAGGAATATTCTACGATAGCTTTGGTTATTTTGGTTATGGAGAAAATAAAATATACAAAAGAAATAACTGGGTTATATGCGTCGATCTAAAAATGGCCAACTCCTCTTGGGTCAGAAAGGTGGATATACGAAATACCCCTGTTTCATGTGGGACAGCAGACGAAAGCTGAACATTGGACTAAGAAAGATTGGCCTTTGCGGGAAGCTCTAGCACCAGGAAAACTAAATGTGATAAATACTCCGTTAGTATCAAGAGACCGTATAACCGTGCCTCCACTTCGTATAAATTTAGGGATGAAACAGTTTGTAAAAGCTCTTAACAAAGATAGTGAATGTTTTAAGTTTAATGTCAAATCTTTTCCGAAATTGAGCACTGAAAAAACTAAGGGATTTTTGATGGTCCTCAGATTAGGCAGTTAATAAAGGACTATTAACTCCATGACAGTTAAGAGATGATATGACATGAGTCTGAGTTCGTTTGGGTGGTTAAAAATGATCGACGGAAGGACGTTAATCAACTTTGGTACTTGGTATTGCAATAGTTGAAGAAGAAGAAGAAGTTACGAATAATCATCACATATCTCAAAAAGTAGAGCTGCTACTGGAAAAGGGATTTTATTGATATTTAGTTTCGTAGGCAATGCAATAATAATTCCAATTTTAATTGTTTTCTTGGTGCTAGGGACCACGATACATACAGCCATGTTTATATTTTTCATTTATCTAAAGTCTCTTTGAAGGTTCAATTTTATAGTAAAAAACTCCTTGGACTAGGAGGTTATGCCTTGAACAGCCTTGTATTTTTTTCGAAACTATTTTTGATAGAAGTTTTTGTTGACATTTTGGCGTTTCAAATTTAAATGTTATCATAAAAACCCAAGGGAAGTTCCATACGACATTAGCTCCCTCCTTGCATTAATAGCTTACTTTCAAGTTGAGAATACTTGATATTTAATACGTGCTACAGATGCATGTAGTGTATAAAATGTTTTAAAATGTTATCACTCGAGAAAAGAGGAGATCAACTGTCCTCCTCTCCTATCACAGTTCAAACTAAAAGCTCCACACAGGGTGCCTCGAAAACTCGAAAGCCCATTACGCCACTCTAATAAGGTACACAGTTTTAGATGCTAACTCCACTGTTTCTTGTTTATCCCGGGTTCTGAATGGAACTTCTTTGCAACTTAATTGATGTCTTTCATGATTCCACAAATAAGATACCCAAAATTTTAAACAATAAGATGGTAAGTGAAAGTTAATACAAAAAATTGTAACTTGTTATTTAATTATAATCATCATAATCATAATCTTTATTTTCCAGAATATGGTATACAATTTATGACGATAAATAATATAAGTTCGGCATATTCTGCCTTAGTTCGGCAACCACAACATTAAACATTAATTATAACCATTCATTCGTACATTGACCATTTTATAAATATTTATGTCTAAATAAAATTTAATAATACAATGTCAAATGAATATAATGTCAAATCTTAAATGTCGTAATAATTGCCTGCCAATAGAATGTCAATTTAAATTAATATAATTAAATATACAATAAATTACAGTTTATGGCCTAGGAATGCCTCAATTGAATAATAACATTGACCTAAAAGGATGTTAAACAATTTACATTTGAATTTGTTGATAGGCAATTCTTTTATTTGAACTGGCAACATATTATAAATCCTGATCGCATTACAAAACGTACTATTTGAGTAGATTTTTAATTTCTGTGGTGGAATCTGTAATTTATGCTTATACTTATGTCTAGTGTTATTTTTTTTATATACCGTTTCCTGTAAGGGAAAGAGACGTGAATTATTTTTGACAAACATACAAATTTCAAATATATAAAGACAGGGTAGCGGTAGAATCCTTAGTTCCTTAAATAAAGGAAGTAAGCTCCGCAGATTGCCTTAATATTTTTTTTTGTGTTTTGAATGCTCTATGAGCGTCTACTGAGTTTCCCCAGAGAATGAGACCGTAACGCAAAACAGACGAGACATATCCGTGATATGCTGTCAAAGTGGTTTCTCGTTTTGCAACCGCCCTTAGCCGCCTAAGTACAAACACGAATTTGTCCAGCTTACTACAGACTTTATTAATATGCTCTTTCCAGTTGAGATTCTTGTCTATCGTAATCCCTAAGAAATTGGTAAGATCTTTTTGAAGCACCCGTGAATTTTCATAGCTTATGTTGAGTGTATGTGGCGCTGTTATAGGTACGAAAATGTACGACACTACTTTTGTCTATGTTTACTTGTAACTGATTGTCTCCTAACCACTCAACCACTGTCTTCAGTTCCTTATTGCAAACATCCTATAAAGTATTATTATTTGTACATTTTATTATTAGTGTAGTATCATCAGCGAACAACATACAGTCATGGTCTAGCGCTTTTGGCAAGTCATTTATATAAAGTAAAAAAAATTGAGGTCCTAGTACTACCACACTCCCTTGTGGTACGCCAGTATTATATCCTTTCGGCGCGGATCTAACAGCTATCTTTCTGTTATCTACTATTGCTGGAATTTCGACATATTGCTCTCTATCTCGAAGATAGGACTCAAGCCAATTATTAACTGTGCCCCGAAGACCATATTTTTGTATTTTTTCGAGCAAGCGTTTGTGACATACATAATTAAAAGCGTTGCTCATGTCTAAGAATAGCCCTAATACTGCACATCCACCGTTTATAGCTTCAGTGATTCCCTTAATTAATGTGAAACAAGCTAAGTGTACATTATGTTTATTATGTTATGTTAAGATTAGTTTACAAAAATAGAAGCATGAGGTGTCTACTTGTAATTAGTTTATTTTTTTAGTTCAATAAGATACTTAATATAAATATATAGATATATATAAACGGTTATTGTTAGTACTTAACTGTAAGTAGAACGTAGTAAATAAATAAATAAATAAAAAGTAAAATAGATATATAATTAGGAATCAGGGACCCAATTCTCATGCAATGATCATCTCAGTGATTCAGGATTCCGGGAGAGGCTCGCTTCCATCTTCAGCCTTATCGATACTTAACATCAGGTATGATGAAGGCTAAGAGTCTCCCCGGTGGACATAAAAAAATAAATAAAACGAAAAGTTCACATTCGTAAAAAAGTTTCTTAGAATATTCCTCGAAGGAAAATAAAAAAAACGACGGAAAATGCGAAATAAATTCAAATTCGTAAAAAAGTTCGTTTGAATTTTCTTCGAAGGAAAATCTGGAACTTTTTTACGAATGTGAACTTTGTTTGATTGCATAAGAAATGAACGTGTTTGACATCATTTTATTTATATTTATTCCTTGGTCCTTTCAGGAGGTAAAAAAAGATTGTATAATGTTAAAGTTCAAGAAGCAGTGCAGAGAGAATTGTATCGTAACTAGATGTCCGAATTTCGATCAGATTGACTAAGTACTTTAAATTAATCAATGGTGTGTAAAGACTCGTGCCAGAGAGTGGGTAATCATTACGCTTTAACTGGAGCTTCCTACATTTACCAAACAACATAATAATAATTACTGCTATTTATGGTGCAAGTTGCCTTGGAACATGTTTAGATATTTCGGCATTTTGAATGTCAGGAGAATAGAGTTTATAACCAGACTAAATCCAGGGATATGCAGCGGCGTATCGCACCGAAATATCCGAATATTATGCAGATATTACATTATACACGCTTACATTGAAGTCCAAAATTAGCCGAGTGCTCTCCTAGACCGTGTTCAATATTTTTGTGTTTATATTCACGAGCATAATTTCATTACTTGTCTGAGATCAATCAAGTATCAACAAAAGGTTCAAAATAGACCGTTTCTATTTGTTATTGAATGAACTCTTTTAGGTCGTTATTTTTGAAACGTAGTAAAATAGAATGTTTATAAAACAGTTAATATATACAGCAAAGAACAGTAATAGTTCATTCAAATATCAGAAATTGAGATAAAATCTTAGAAAACCGATAAATTTTAGATATACAATCGTACTTCTCAATATATGATTGTCTTTCAAAAACGATGCAAATTATCAACTAGTTAATATTACACGACCTTGGCAGTATTTCAATTAAAATAAAAGCAAGCTGAAATAAATCATCGAGTCTGAAATATGTAAGAAAGCGTGCAATTACTCAGTTTTTTTTAATGAATCTTTTGACATAGAACAACATATTCACCAATCTTACTTAGCTCCGATTTAGATTAGACTTGTAATATTATACGTTACTAAAATCGTGCGTCAATATAAATTGACTAAATGTGACACAGAAAAACTTAAGAGAAAACTTGACTTGTTCATACACTCATATTTGTCTTGTGTGGGAATCGAACCTGCGACCTCTGAGTAAAAGGCCTACTCTTGAGTCGTACGTCCTCATACCTGATAAATTCTGCTAATTGCCACTTCTTGAGGATGCTACTGCTTATTTTCTAATTGGTACACTTAGTAGATACTAGCTAGATACTAATTACTTCTGTGACATTGATCATGAAAAATCTGAAAATGTAAGAAGTGTACACAGAGAGCGTTTTAATTACTATTTCACCTCACATGCTCGGAAAAGGAGGTTTTATCATTCAATTTCTGCGCCGAAAATCACATAATACCAGCCGAGCGTGGTAATTTTCTTTTTAAATTTAGAAAGAAACATACGAGGTAATCGCACTATTGACTTCTTATGTTACATTCTATTCTTATTTTAAATAACTTTGAATTAATTATGATACTCCACTTTGGTTTTATTATATTATTTTAGTTCCTTGAATCATAAAAATAATTACAATAAGATTATACTATTTGTTTTAAGAATTTTATATTTAGGCTGGGTAAGATTTCACAACCTATGATTGGATTTCGGAACGTGACATAAATCTTTATTTTTAAATTTTCTTTGACTTGTACCTCAGGTCAATGTCAATATTTACCGAATCGTTTTTATTGTTATTATAAGTAACAATATATTCCTATTTAAAATAACTTTTAATTAACTACCATACTCCCTTTTTTAGTATTTTTAACCCACGACGCAGCGCAAAGAGGGGTGTTGGAGAGAGTTTGAAGCCTATGTCTGTCTGTCTGTACGTATATTCGTAGAGCCTAAACGAATCAAGCGATTTCAATGCAGTATTTTTTTTATTGAAAACTAAATTAATCGAGATAGTTCTTAGCTACGTTTGATGAAAATCCATCCGGCCATTTATGGAGATGGTCAACTGCCTGCCGAAACGGTAAAAGATACAAAGGTGGCGCTTTGACTAAAATAATGTACACCCTGGGCAAATTTAAGTACAGCAAAAAAAAACAAAATGGCGGCAAAAACTTTTTGTCTTTCTGTACATAAAATTTCGTAGCGCCTAAACGAATTAAGCGATTGCAATGCGGTTTTTTTTTAATTTTGTGTGCAATTTAAAAAGGATGAAATAAAAATAAATTTTTAACATTTTAAAAACCCCCGACGAAAAAAAAACTTCAAAAAAATAAAATGAGTGTCGGGGGGCTTTAAAATGTTAACATTTTATTATTATATCATCAAAACAACAAGAATTTAATCTAAATATACCTTATAGTTAGATTATATTTTTTTTGTTAAAATAATTTTATACCGGAAGTTGACCGCGGAAGCAACCTAAAAATTTTCCTCGCTGTTGTGAGGTGAAAAATTGTGTGTTGCGCTCGGCAGAAAAGTTTTTACCGTCTCGTACCTTTGAAACCCTCGCTACGATTACAATTCAATCTTTGAATTCAATCCTAGAATCCCACGAGTTTTTAATAGAGGTAACTCGCCGTTATATCCAGCTTTCCAGCCTTGCATAACATATAACTATTAATTTTAAATAATCAAGGCTACGAATTGTCGTAGCATATTTCATAGAAATAAAATCCTACTAATATTATAAATATGAAACTTGGAATTCTTGTTACACAGTTTCGCGAAAAAGGCTTATCGAATTTGGAAGGATAGTTCAAATCATAGCCTGAATCAAACTAGAATATTTATTTCCACGAAAACGGGAACCACGTCGGCGAAACCGCGGGTGGCGGCCACTATAGTGTTTAATAATTTAATCAAATATTCAACTTCAGCATGTCTTTAGCTTTGTTCTATGATAAATGCAATTTCCATCGCTAGCGGTCTCCCGACGCGGAATTTTTCGATGGCCGGTTGCCAGCGGCGGCGTTCTTTTAAATTAATTATTGTTTTACGCGCTCTAAACCATTCTATTATAACGGCACTCATACGCCGCGAGTGGGTGCTATTCTCGGTCGCACGAGAATTTACGACCGTTTGATTTACCCTCTTAATCTTGAGACAAGGCAAAACAAAACTTCTATGTCAATATCGTTTATGGTTCTTTAAGCGTTTTATGATCTTTTCCTTGTGCAACACATTGCAGTTGTAGGATTGTAACGAAATTATTTGACTGGGTGACGAGAAACGATAGATAAATTATTCTAAAACCTATTATTTTACAAATTATTTACCTCTTTTTTATAACTTGATATTTTAATAACATCTCAGAAACGTTACAGGCATTTTCAAAACCAAATTATTTTACAAATTACCCTTTAACTAACATTAAATATAACGATATTCACCGCTTAACATCGCCATAATGACTTTTTGTCCAATAGTGTAGCGCCCCAATCTTTGGGTCTTCAACTTTTTGGATCGAACAACCTCATTCTGCGAACAATGAGTATTGGGGTCACGCTCACACACAAAACTTTTACAAGTTCATGGTTTACCGAAGGTCTACGTGACAATTTATATTTAGCTTAAAGATTAGGGATTCTATTAAAATTTGTTAGACTAAAATGTTACTTGGCGAAAAAAATATTGCTTACGTACCTTCCCAATTCTGCTTTTTTTTTTTGGGAAAGAAATTTGCGCTTTCTTTTTGTCAGTCAAAAGATGTCCTGAATATGGTAAGAAATAATATTGGACTATTCAAATTCACTTTTATACTTAGGCTTTGATATTTTTTGTCATATTTATTAAGATTAAATATCAGTTGTACTGTCGACAGCATCACGCTACCTACCGTACTCTGTACCCTACCTAAATAAAAACCCTTTGTGCCGTGTAAACTTGCTGTCTTGCCCCTCAAGGTTCATTGGAGCTTTATTCAATAATTTTTATATTCAATTTATAGGATTTTTACAGTTACATGGGCGGTGGGGTGTGTAAACAATATTAATTTTAATATACAACAGTACGTTTAAAATATATTTTTTTTTTAACAAAACCAATTTTATATTGAGTAGTTAAAAAACACAATATTCGAACATTTAAACGAGCATCATTCACGGTTTTTATACCCCTGGACGCCGAGGCGGTTCGTTCGCTCACAAATAGAATGTTTGTGTTTTCGTCTCAGTTCCATTTCCGCAAATCGTTGGGTGTCATCATTTTTCTGGGCCGACTTCAATAATAACTGGCTGTAATCAACTGCCACCGCGGAAGGTTGTGTAAACAGGTACGTGTGGCCAAAACTATCAAATATTTTTTGTAATTGGATTACGACTGTACGAGTACGTGCGCGTCGCCGATGAGAAGACAGAGCACCGGACAATAGAGGAGTTTCAGGTCAACCAGTATGTTTGCATGAAAATAACGCAGTGGGTCGATTTCTTTGCTCGCAACTGTTATAATGTGGTCTTAAAACTTTTAAATTAAAGTAAGTAAGTGGTTTTAGAGTATTTTGGCCGAGAAGCAGCCAGGCTTTTCTGCGATGTAGTACAATCACGGTCTTAATGTGTGATATAAAAAGCTTATGGTACAATGGGAATGATGTACTCTTGTAAAAGTCCGTAAAATAATTAAAGGTGAAAAAAAAACTTCTCCCTACAATTTTTTTTATTTTATAAAAACCTCGTTCTAGCAATAACGACCAACATCAAAAAAGAATTATCCAATTTGGTGGAGTCGTACTTAACTTTTGCGCGTAGGTACAATCAGGGAACTTCCCAAGGTTAAAGAAATTATTTATTATTCAAATGAAATACCTGATAATGTTCTATTCTATGTGATATAAACGTTTTCTATATATCTTTTTTTTTTAATAAGGCTCTGTAAAAAGCTCTACTCGTCAACCGGCAATTACCAGACTGTACATACCATTCGGCGATTCATTTTATGCAGAAGATTTTAAAGGCGTATTATTATGCTAATACGCGCACACAATGCACTTTATTGTTATCAAGTTTCCATGATATCGAGACGCAACATCAAAGGCAGTTGTGTTTGAGCGCGAGTGAAGCCAATCGGTTATCTCGGACTGAGCGAGTTCTCAATCGTTCCAGGGTTGTAATTGACGAAACATACACATTTATCCACATACATCATTACTGTGACGTCATGACATGACTAACGCTAGATCTCATTCACACGTAAACGTATCCAATAGTACCCGTTACTATGTTGTCCAAGCTGTTGCCGATTCAGCAATCGTTTATTGCTGCACGAAAGACGCAGGTCGATCGTTTAACCGATTCGAAAGGTGCTGTCATTTATCAACAGCAAAGACTCACAAACTCCACAAACACTATAAGTCACTTTTTTTTAAAGTGAAAATACAGTTTGGTTTTCGGTAAAATGTAATCTCGAAAGGGGATTTACCGTGATACATCGATTAATGAAGAAGATTTGTTCAATCGTCTCTACAAACAAAATATATATTCCAAAGTTGTGGATCGTTTTATAAGTAATGAAAAATAATACCAATTATGCTATAGACGTAGCAGTGAAAAAAAAAATAACAATGAAACTGCTGACAATTTTAGGCTTTTGTAAACTTTGTGAGCGGTAGGCACAGTACGAAATGTTACAAGATCTACGCAACTGCTTCCGTTATTTAAAAGCTAACAATTGCATCCGGCCATCATTTACCTCATCGTACAACTCACGATCATTGTATCAAAGATTACGGTTGGCACAGTTACTTGCAATCGAGTTACGCAAACATACAAGAAGAAAAAACTGATCGGATGGAAAACATTAGGAAACGAGAAGGCATAAAATACGCCATTTAGCTAATCTTTACAAACAAGAATCTAGTAGTTTATCACTTGTCTCTGGGAATAAACATGTCTTTTACTTGGAATAAATATAAAAAACTGTGTATCTACCATTATTTACTTAACTGTCATTTTTTGCTAAAAGTATCGATTACGTGGGGTTTTGGTCCATACACTTTGGCCCATCTCCTTTGCAAAAATATACTCCTTAAAACAAGCACAAACTAAGCAAGAAATAAAAAAACGTACAAGTGCGAGTCGGACTCGCCCACCGAGGGTTCGGCGCAAATTTGTAGGTACCTAAGTACATAATATTATCGCAGTTTTTTTAGGAGTTTTCTCGAAATACAGTTTCCAAAACATAAGACAACATTTTTCATGATTTAATTACAAATGTCTTGTTTTCAGATTTTTTCCTGTACTTGTAGTAAAAGACGATATTACTTGCCTTGTATAGTTCTAGGTCGACGGAAAGTACCCTATGAATTTTGATTCCCTTGAGAGTGTCGAAGTATAAGTTTTTGCGGCATAAACGGCATTTTTGAAGTTTGATTTTTTTCATCGCTTCTAGAGATTGTTAACGTGATTATAGAATTTTTATTCCAACTCGATATCTCCACGCGTTCCCGAATTTTTCCCGAAATTCGGTTTCCGAAACTAAATACTATATTATTATGATTTTACTAGCTGTTACCCGCGACTTCGCCCGCGTGGAATCCTTTTATACATGTATTAGTTTTCCGCCCGCGACTTCGTCCGCGTAGATTCTACTTTCCCCTTAAGGGAAAATCCTTTCTTACCTATCGATATGCCAAATTTCAACTCAATCCGTCAAGTACTTTGAGCTCTGCGAATTTGAATAGAATTTCGAAAAATCCTCTCTTAGTGCACCCCTAGACTTCACAAGGAACCTATGTGCCAAATTTGAAGTCTCCAGACCGAGCGGTTTAGGCTGTGCGTTGATATGTAAGTCAGTCAGTCAGTTTCTTCTTTTATATATTTAGAAGATGTTTCTAGAAACTAAATCATCAGTCATTAATGGCTTCGGTCAAAAGTTGAGTGGGATTACAAAACATTTAAAGTTTAAAAAAAATGACAACTGAAAATTGGAATTTAAAATATTTGTCAATCGTGTTTTCGGTGTAAAGAAAATTATGGAAAATAAAAAGTGGCTAAACGTTTTCGGGAAAGTGAAATTCGTAATCTAAAAATTCGAATTCAAGATATGGTGACCCTTTTTGCCATTCTAGGGGTTGATTTCTGTAAAATCACAAAATATAGGTTTGTTTATTGGTTTTTAAGTTTCAACCATGAGCCTAATAATAATAAAATAAGTCACTTTTACTTTGAAATTAAAGGATTTTTCTTACACAACTCCGTCCCCCTTTTCACCCCTTTGGGGATGGAATTTTCAAAAACGCTGAGACAGGTGTAAATGTTTATTTTTAATCCTTAACCTAAATATAAAATTTGAAAATCCTAACACCAAAACTGACGGACTTTCATACAAACTTTCATCCCCTATTTTACCACCTTAGGGGTAGAATTTCGAAAAATACTCTCTTAGTGCACCCCTAGACCTCACAAGGAACCTATGTGCCAAATTTGAAGTCTCTAGACCTAGCGGTTTGGGCTGTGCGTTGATATGTCAGTCAGTCAGTCAGTTTCTTCTTTTATATATTTAGATAGAAGAAGATAAATAGATTGAATGAATTGATAATATGGGAAATATGTTTCTAGAAACTAAATCATCTGTCAATAATGGATTCGGTCAAAAGTTGAGTGGGATTAAAAAACATTTTAAATTTAAAAAAAATTACAACTGAAAATCGGAATTTAAAACCTTTGTCAATCCTGTTTACGGTGTAAAGAAAATTATGGAAAATAAAAAGAGCCTAAACGTTTTCGGGAAAGTGAAATTCGTAATCTGAAAATTCGAATTCAAGATAGGTGACCCTTTTTACCATTCTAGGGGTTGATTTCTGTAAAATCACAAAACATAGGTTTGTTTATTTGTTTTTAAGTTTCAACCATGAGCCTAATAATAATAATAATATATTTAGATTACAAAAATATTTTTTTTATATTTTTTTACTGTATTCGTAGTAGACCTACTACTTCTTTTCTAGAAGTTTTTCTAGAAAAGACGTGAGCAATCGAATGATTGTAGGATTGAAAGATTGAATCCTGAACAAAGCGAGGGTTTCAAAGGTACGAAACGCTAAAAACTTTTCACCTCACAACAGCGAAGAAAATTTTTAGGTATAAAATTATTTTAACAAAAACTTTAATCTAAATATACCTTATTCTTGTTGTTTTAATTATATAGAAAACGTAAAATAATAAAAAGGCAGTATTATAGTTCATTAAAAGAGGAATAAATTGTTGCTTATAATACAGTAAAAACGATTCGGTAAATGTTGGCATTGACAAAAGGTACAAGACAAAGACAATTTAAAAATAAAGGTTAATGTCACGTTCCGAAATCCAATCATAGGTTGTGAATTCTTACCCAGCCTAAATATAAAATTCTTATAACAAGTAGTTTAATCTTATTATTATTGTTTTTATGATTCAAGGAACTAAAATAATATTATAAATCCAAAACGGAGTAAGTATTATAATTAATTCAAAGTTATTTAAAATAAGAATAAATAAAATGTAACATAAAAAGTCAATAGTGCGATTCGGATCGCATTAGGATATATTTTTAGGTATAAAGTACTTTTTAATTAAATTTTAATTAAATTAAAAAGTACTTTACCACGCTAGGCCGCAGAATGCGATTTTCCACGCAGAAATTGAATGAAAAAACTTCCTTTTCCGAGCGTATGAGGTGAATTAAACAAATTTGATGTTCTTCTAAAAATAAAATCATAGACGTAACTAATACTTGTTTTATATTGTGTATTTTTCATATTTAACCATCACAGGGAAAAAATCTTCCTTATTTAATTCAAAATATTATTATTGATATTTAATTACGCGGCTGTGCTTCCGCTTGTTTATTTTATAAGATTTATATTTTGTACATTCCATAATATCATAATAAAGTAGATACCAGAGGAGCCCGTGGCGCAGTAGTTCACGCGCTCGGCCTGCGATTGTTGAAGAAGTAACTTTCGCAATGGGTGACCGCGGGATGGATGACCAAAAATTTACTATCTTGAGCTCCTCCGTGCTTCGGAAGGTACGTTAAGCCGTTGGTCCCGACTGCATTTGTAGTCGTACAAAACCCACCAATCCGCATTGGGCCCGCGTAGTGCCCCAGACATTAAAAAGGGCTAATGACGAAAGTATATACTGTCCACTCAAAACTCTTTGAAAATCTCATAACCACACCGAATATTTATATTCGCGATAAGAACGTATTCCAGCCAGCCCAGTACCCGTAACTCGAAGGATTAAATGATAAAAGATTTGAGTACCATAGGTACTCAAAATCTTTATAAATTTACACTCAAAATATCATCTTATTTTAATATGTATCGTCAAATACATGTAAAAAATGTAAACTTGCGAAAGATTCAACCGAAGATCCTCAAGGAAAGTTTCTGAGTTTTATTGAAAAATTTACGGGCTTGAAAGATACATGTCATTATCAACGCTAATCATAACCCACTTTATTTGGGTGAGAAAAGATACAACTTATAACGACATGGTCATGTCATGCCAGTGTCAAAGGAAGACTTTTATGATTCTTATATCATAGACAATCACAAAATTTATATATTCATAATTTTCACCTCACACGCCCGGAAAAGCAGGTTTTTGTCATTCAATTTCTGCGCTTTTTTCTTTCATCTGTTATTTTTATATGATTATTATTATGTTTATTTCCTTCATAACAATTAATTTTGACCTTTATCTCTCTTTACCATATTAGCAAGAGCGTTCTGCTGGACTGCTTTATGAATAAAAATATACTGAGAAAATATGAAACGTTTTTATTAAAGGCTGGTAAAGGACCACAATACTTGCATATTTTCATTTGTATTTATAACTACAAACTATATAAAAAATAATTCAACAATGCAAGTAAAAAACAACATAGAGATGCGTTTAATATTCACAATTATTAAAATGTGTTCTATGAGTTTCAAGTTTTTACAACGTATGTAATATTATGACAAACACGTGAGTGTGACGGTCATGACGGAATTAAGTCATTATAAGGGGTAAATATTGATGGTATCAGCTGTAAAAGTCTGCATGATTTATTACTGAAAACATCTCACAATGGCCCTGTGATAAACGTGATAAAATAAAAATACTCGGCTCAAGGCAGATGGCTGTTAAGATTTGGACATCAATTTTTAAGATTTGATCTCGCTGCAGAAGAATATAGACTTTATTGTTTTCGTTGAAAGTTTCATATCGAAGTATTTATTTGAAGAATAAGTAGGCGAACGATGCGCGTAGGCCGCGCCATTTGGCGCCGTGCCAGCGATCACCTGCCGACCCTTGTACAACGGTGTATCGGACATTCCACGATTCTATCTCACGCACTTATTGTTTTAAAAGCTACGTGTATATTCGAATATACACCAAATATTCACCAAAATAATCAACCTACTAAATCTGTTTGATTATCTACGTTTAAAAGTAGTTTGATTGCTCCAGACTTTCATCGCGCTCCGTGTTTCAAACTAAACACATAAACAAGTAATTTTCCAAAATACTTCACTTATATTTAGCAGTAAAGCCAACTAAAATACCTCAGTAATGTTCAGCTGTCATACATTAGAGAAACTGTGACATTTATAATCAAACGTCCAGGAAACTTTATAAATGAATATTTATTTTCTTGTTAGGAAAAAATAGCTTTTAATAGTAACTTGTTATGCAAGGCTGGAAAGATGGATTAAGCTGCGAGTTTCCTCTATTACAAACCTGAGCAAGCGAAGGATTCTAGGATTGAATTCAAAGATTGAATCCTGAGGGCTTAGTGTGAGTTTGCAAATGACCAAACGTTACGAGAGTAAAACTTTGACAGATAGCCTTAAAGCAATGGGAATAAGGTTGAGAATTAAACTCAATTCGGAAACTGCGGCGTAAGCGAGTAAGGAAAGAAAACTCACACTAAGCACTCTGAGTGCAGCAAGGGTTTCAAAGGTACGAGGCGTTATTCTGCCGAGCGCAACACATAATTTTTCTCATCACAACAGCGAAGAAAATTTTTAGGTTGTTTCCGCGGTCATATTCCGGTAAAATATTCTTTTAATAAAAAGTTTAATCTAAACATACCTTATTCTTGTTGTTTTAATGATATAAAAAAGTAAAATAATAAAAAATGAAGTAGTATAGTTAATTCAAAGTTATTAAAATATGAATAAATTGTTATTTATAATAACAATAAAAACGATTCGGTAATAGTACATTATGATTAATAATTTAATAATTAATAATAATTTATACTTTATTGCACAATTAAAGAAACAAGTAACACAGGACAATTTACAAATAGAGAACAAACAACAGGCGGCCTTATTGCTACATAGCAATCTTTTCCAGGCAACCTTGGGTGAAAGAAAAAATAAGAGGAACAATAGGGGAATGAGTGCAGAAAAATGAAATACCAAGTATATAAATTAACAGATAAATATCGAAAGAGAAATAAAAGATAATATTTATAAGTTAAGGAGAAAGGTAAAAGAAGTGACTTCTAACATGATCGCCAAAGGATTTTAGAGTCTGAGGCTTTCTGATACCTTCTGGCAGGGCATTCCACAAGCGAACAGCATGTACAGTGAAGGAGTAGGAAAAGAAATCCAAGGAATGACGCGTGATATCAAGGGCAAGGTTGTAGGAAGAACGCAAGGAACAGTGTGTAGATGAAGAACGAAAGGAGAAGCAGTTTTTAAGATACGGAGGTGAAGTAGGTACGAAAAAAACAAAGTTCCATGAAATAGGCTAAAAACACACTTTCTGAAAATTTATTTGCATCTTTGCTTGTTTTTGTTGTTTGATGAATTTTTTATACGCTTGTAAGTATCTATCAGTCGAATTTTCGGGCAAGAGGCTTAGGGTAGCCTTTTTCGCTGCCTCTGGGACTTCTGGCGGTGTCGAATTAATAAAGTCATCACTGCTTGACGATATTTTCAAATAAAAACAATACAGCGAAATGAAATGAAAAAGCGCGCGGTATAATTATTACTAATAAATTAAATTAAAAAAATTGTGTTTTTGTTACAGATAAATGGTTGTTATTTATTGTCATAAGTATTTAAATTAACGAATTAAATGTTTATTTATTTAAAAAGTTAATTTTATTCATAAAATGTTGACCTCTTTTCTGACATAAAAGTTCTTTGCTAAGATTTAAAAAAGTACCGTTCGTTTAGACGGAGCATCTTGATAAAGCGTGCGTTTTACATTACATTAACGCACAAGTGCGTAATGAGATACATTACGATATTGAAATTGGTGTAATAAGAGACCCTTTACGAGCAAATATGATATAAATATCATAATGTATACGTCATGCGTCATAGTGCGTTCCTACTCGCACTATTGACTTTTTATGTCACATTTTATTCTTATTTTAAATAACTTGAGTTAATTATAATACTCCGTTTTGGTTTTATTTTATTATTTTAGTTCCTTGAATCATAAAAACAATAATAATACGATTAAACTATTTGTTAAAAGAATTTTCAATTCACGGTGGGTGACATTTCACAATGATTGGATTTCGGAACGGAACGTGACATAAACTTTTATTTTTAAATTGTCTTTGTCTTGTATCTCATGCCAATGTCAACATTTACTGAATCGTTTTTATTATTACTATAACTAACAAAATAATCCAATTTAACATAACTTTCAATTACTTAACTGTAATATTTACTCCCTTTTTATTTTTTTTGTTTTTTATATAATTATAACAACAGTATAAGGTATATTTAGATTAAACTTTTTCCTAAAAGAATTGTTTACCGGAAGTTGACCGCGGAAATAACCTAAAAAAAATCCTAGCTGTTGTGAGGTGAAAAATTGTGTGTCGTACTCTCTCGTACCTTTAAAACTCTCGCTACGCTCAGGATTCAATCTTTGAATCCTAGAATCCTTCGCCTGCTCAGTTTTCAATAGAGGTAACTCGCCGCTAAATCTAACTTTCCAGCCTTGCATAGCAAATAACTATTGTTTATTTTACACCATTTTATCATGATGATTTATTAATAATAAATAATAATAATCATGATGATTATATCACTATATGTCCTGCCAGGAATTACCAATCTTATCACGAAACAGCCACATGTGATAAATTGTATACTTACCAGAATAGAAGAATGAAAGACTGGTGACTAGTTGACTTTTTCAAGTAAGCATTCTATTCTAGTTTATTATATAAAAAAGTGTTTTTATAAAAAAGAAATATTTTGGTAGGGATCGAACCTAAGACCTATGTATGAGGCAGGACTCGTTCCACAGCGCAACGGTGGCATTCCAAGATTAATATTGATCTTGACGGACGTGTGTGTCTGGTGCACAAGCCAGAGACGCCGTGCCAACAGCATTCCCAGATCTGTCCGCCGATTATGATGCCAAATACGACCGCTACGGGACTAGATGTGCCTGGATCGTAAGGAACCTAACTATAAATAGTTGCAGCCGGAAGAATACGCCCTGACCACTCTATTTATACCTGGTTACGATGTGACATTGAAATTAATTGACAGGTAGACAAGAGTTAATTTGTATAACTATCCGTCATAATTAGTGATCGGATAATCGGATGCATATTTACCTAAAGTGGAGGTCGTTGGCTGCTAATGGTAATATAGTTCAGATAAAATCCCGGATTTTGACCGGTTTTATATAGGCCAGCGACAGACGAATTTCCGAATGAAATTACTATGGAAACGCCGTTTGGAAAAACTTCAAGCACTTTTTTTAGGATTTTTGGTCTTTTTATTGTGTCAATTGATTCTGAGGGATTTAGGGGGACGAAAAGTTTCATGTTTTTGTGCTACGATGAACTCCGAGATATATCGAAAGTTTTTGGAATCCCGGGATTTATAAAACAGAAAAGAAATATTATAATTAAAAAATTTTTCTTTTCACGCGTAAGTACAATTTCAACCTATTAGAATAGCAATTTTTAGTAAAATAAATAAAATTTGGTTGAACAAAATGTAATACTTCATTTCAAAAAGTAATCAATCATTGTACGTGTAAATTCTTCTATCTATCGATTAAGATGAAACAGCCATCTAATTATAACTTTTTAATTTTGCACTTTTTATTGGGCCGGACTCCCAAGGATGCGGGTTCGAATCCCGTCAGGGCGACATGAGACTAGTTGCTTTTTTCTAGTATATTTTCTTGTTAGCATTGTAAAACGCAAAATTAAAACGTTTTAATTAGATGGCTGTTTCATCTTAATCGATAGTCAAACATCTGTAAAGATGTTTCTTTCGAATGCGAGGATATTTCTCTCATTGATGAGGCGACGGTGGCCAACACCGTAGAACGGTGAATATACTAGAAAAATTCGACGTGTCCTCATTGGTCTCTGTAGCATAATTGGTTAGTGCATAGGGCCGTACTCCCAAGGATGCGGGTTCGAATCCCGTCAGGGCGTCATGAGACTATTTGCTTTTTTCTAGTATATTTACTTGTTTAATATTTATCATATCGATGTATGTAAATGAACGAACGAATCCAATTTTATTGTAGGAACTATTCAAGTGAATTTCAGATTTCCAGTTGATCCCCTAACAAAATGAATTCGGGTGGAAGCGGTACGCAAGGAAATAACATGGACGAGTACTCAGGTCCTAGATAACATCTAAGGTCTGTTAATGGAGCCAGAAGATGGCTATAGGAACTCTGTAATTAAACGAGGAAATAACATGGACGAGTACTAAGGTCCTAGATAACATCTAAGGTCTGATGATTGAGCCAGAAGATGGCTATAGGAACTCTGTAATTAAACGACGCAACACGAAATTTGAGCTTGTTATATTCGAAATATAGCTTCAAACTTTTAAAAATTTTGCTAATGATAAATTTTAAATAGAAAAATATTGGAAAAAAAATACTCGGCCACAAGTGAATTCTCAGATGGGAATCGAACCCATGACCTTTGGAAATCCGGTCCAATGCTCTAACCGCTGAGCTACCGAGACTTGCGAACCACCGTCGAAACACCGATACTTTTATATTTTTAATACGCTGTAGGCCAGAGTTGTCACATCAATGCTAGGAAGGAATATACTTGCATTCGAAAGAAACATCTTTTCAGGTGTTTAACGATCGATTAAGATGCAACAATTTATCATAAGTATAAAAATAGCATTGAAAAATGCAAATATTCAAAAATCATAAATTTTGCTTATTTCACCCGCATGGTTCCCGTTCCCGTGGTAATATCAAAAATCCTTTCTTAGTGCTCAGCAACATCGTTAAAAGAACCTGTATGCAAAATTTCAGTTTAATTGGTTTAGCCGTTTGGGCTGTGCGTTGCCTGTCAGTCAGTCACGGTATTGTTTTTAGGGTTTCGTAGCCTAATGGCAAAAAACGAAACCCTTATAGATTCGTCATGTCCGATGTATGTCATACCCACTTTATTCCAAAACTATGAGGATTACACAGTTGAAACTTGGTAGGTAGATGTATTCTGTGAACCGCTTTACTTACGGTATTTACACAAAAAAATATATTAAGGGCTCCCCATACATGGAACTGAAGCTGAAATTTTTTTTTCATCAAACCTATCCGTTTTTTTCAAAGTCAACCGTTTGAAAGATGTACACTTCCAAAGTGGCAAAATGTGTACCTACATTCTTCTCGGGTTTCGTGTCCAGTGGTTAATTCGTCCAAATATCTTATATCCCTTGCCTAGGATTTTTATTTGTGTTTTATACCATATTCAAGACCTCTAGTCTAAGCCCTAGAAGAAGAGGCCGCGAAAATTGGATATATTGAAAATGGAGACCCTCGACTGTAGGGTCTTTATTTACAATACATCGAAGTTTCGCGGTGCAATTCAGACAAAAGTTACCTCGAATAATCTTTATTTAAGTATATACCTATCGTTACTTAGATATTAAATTGAAGTGTTTCATGAATGACTGATAAACGTTTCAGTTAAGGCTATCAAGTGATTCTTTTTAAAGTAAATGACGACCTGTTTGACGCAGGGGTACTAAACCCGCCTTCTGCGCCAGAGGTCCCGGGTTCGATCCCCGGACAAGACAAATATTTGTGTGCGTGAACATGTCTATTTTTCTTGGTCTGGGTGTTTAATATGTATAGTATGTATGTATTAACAAAAAAAAAATTAAGTATATCCGTTATTTAGTATCCATTACTCACACGTACTCAAGTTCTTCATGAAACTTAACGTGGGTTAGATAATTGGAGTGATTGTATGTAGTTATTTATTTATTAAATCACACAGTTATTCACACACGTATCGCAGTCTTGTTAATAAAAACAGCAGTCATTTATTAGTCTTAATAATTAGTCTTTTCACCTAAAATTCTATTTTCGTTTTTGACTAGTAGAGGAAATAATTAATCTTCATTATGAAATATGAATCTGTAGCAAAGCTGTGCTTTATACATTACCTAGAAAGCGCGTATGAATAACATTAGAACATCCTATGAACTACTATTGCTCCGGAATTCGCGTTCAAAATACCTGAGAGCCTACTGCGAAAACAGAAAAGCAATAATTAACTACGCCTCGGTTCGATTTACTTAATTTTGGACCTTATTCCAAAGTCTATAATGTTACGAAGCCGACGCGACTTCGTCCGACTATCGTGTTAGCTTTACGTAGTAAGTATCCAGATGCGATCTCATTGCTCTCTCGTCGCCTCTTTGATACGTGAAAAGTCATAGCACTCATCACGTTTTATCCGTTTCGAGTTTTCAGCACTGATGTGTAACGTTGGTTAGTCACTACAACTATGTACAATTGATAGCACATTTAGCTTATTACTAGCTTCCGCCTGCGATTTAACGTAGTCTATGATGCTCTCCATCCTTTCAACTAACTCTGCTAAAAATCAAGTCGTTTGGTTGCTTAGTTAGGGCGTCAAGGAAGGACAAGCAAACACACCTTCGCATTTATAATATTAGTTAGGATTAGGATGTTGACCTTCAACTTCTAAATCGCTGATATCTCTCTTTGTTTCATCATCATCAGCCATTGGAAGACTGGGCTTCCTTATGATGGATGGGTAAGGAGAGGTAATTACCAAGGAGCAAGTGCAGCTGATAGGCGAAAATTTCTCGATCAGATTGGAGACATTGTAGGTAAATTAGATTGATGATTTGTACCTAAGGATCGCAGCAAGAAGAGAGTAGTGAACTCTGCCTACCCCAACGAAAGAAAAGCATGATTATGTGTATATTATAGGTTAGGTTAGTTCGGTGATGAGTTAAATACAAATATCGTCGTAACTACCAAATACCTTGCCTGAAAACAGAGTTGTTCACGTGCAACCGAAACGCGAGCTTCATTAAATAGAGCGTGCGCGCTATAAACGACGGCAAGGCGAAAGCTGTCTGTTCCGTTGTGATTTATGCCGGAGGTAGATTAGGAACATGTCACCTGGCTTGCAGATGGATTGTTTGTAAATGATCTTTTACACGTGCAATATCTTAAATTACCTGTGCTTGTTTTTAGTTAAAATTATTTGAATAGTTTTATTACTCAAAACTCTTTATTTGTCTAAGAATTAGTTAAAATCTAGATTCAGTTACGAACTAAAATCGTATATAGTTAATTATGTTGATTAATTAACCAACTTGCTCTTTCCAACTGATAATTAATACACATATTGCGACGGTCAGCACGCGGAGAGCACTTGTTAATACTTATAATTGCAATAAAATACTTGAATCAAGACAGGGTTTATTTTATAGAAAAACTAAAAAAGTGTTTACAATTCTCAATCCTGACATAGACTCCCTTGACAGAAGTCAAAGATCAATCCCTCAGTAATTTTTGAATTTAGAAATAGAATGCCAAAAGAAATAGCCAAAAGGGACTGCCAGGATTATGACGAGGTTGTATGCCTCGTCACAAAATGATACATTTTTAATAGAAATATAGCTAGGTATATTGGAAAAAATCTATATTAATGTAAAAAAAGTATTTATTTATTTTACTATTAAAAAATTATCATAAGTTAAAATATAGCACTGAAAATGCAAAACTTAAAAATCATAAATTAATACACGTTTGGATATTAAACTTTGAAACCCAATAATGCGAGATAGAGCACAGTGATTTTTTGTAGCAATTTGACTTTTTTTACAAAATGAGTTTATGTATGACGACATATACATGACATGTGTAAAGCAATAAATTATGTTATTGATTCTTCTTTCTTTCATAATCGATACAATCAATAACGTCATTTACTGCAGAAAAATAAAAATAAAAACAATTATATTAATTGTAATAAGGGCACTATCCCATATTACTTTGCTCCGATTCAGTCGGGATGTACTTTTCCGGGTAGCTCAAATACACAAAATCTAAAAAAAAACATACCATTCCAGAATACTTTCCTTCTACGAGCAAAAATTTTTTTTTTGTTAATAAAGAACCAACTAAAGCCTCATTTAAAATCTTTCATCAGAATATTGCAAGTCTTCTTTCAAAGCAAGATTTGCTAAATATAAAATTAGAGGAATTAAATGAAGCAAATAGGAGTCCAGATCTCTTATGTTAACTTTTCTACGTTTGGGTCATAAAAAAAACTTAAGACTACAAAATTATGAATTGGCTACTGTATACTCTAGAGAAACGCCAAGAGGTGGTACTTGTATTTTACCTAAGCGTGGAATCGAATACAAGGAGATAGCACTGGTAAAAAAGTATAGAGATGCCAGCACATAGTCAATAGCACTTTAAGTTTTACACCAGCTCTAGAAAAACTTCTATATGCATTTAGGCTGCCTAGTTCGCGATGAGTCTTACATTGGTCTTTACTGTAACAGCTAACGTACTTAACCCAAACTCGGTTCTCCAGTGAAGCTTTCAGAATTACAGAGTAAGGGGACTAGAAATGGCTAAAAGACCACGATAAAATCCAAGAGACAAATAACGTAATCAGTTGCCAATTCCCATCTATGTCACTGGAATAAATAAAGCTTTTCCGGCGCTCTTTTCCGATTAATCGATAGCTTCCGATAGCGATCTTTATTTGTTTTTAGGAAGAGTAAAGTATGATGTCAGCTGCAGCACGTCGATTTTGTAACTGAAGTGAAAGTAAGTTATATGAATTAGACAATATTTATGATAAATTAAAAATAGAAAAATATTGGAAAAAATCAGCTCAGCCACAAGTGAATTCTCTGATGGATAGACCTTTGGAAATCCGGTCCAATGCTCTAACCACTGAGCTACCAAGACTTGCGGACCACCGTCGAAATTCTCCAATATTTTTATATGCTGTAGGGCAGCGTTGTCACATCAATATTAATAGTTATTTAAAAACAATTAATACTAACAAGGGTGCTGGGCCTGATAGTATACATCCGCTGTTTGTTCGTAGGTGCGCTAACGTTTTAACTGAGCCCCTTACACATATTTTTAATCTGTCTTTTAGAAGCGGTATTGTTCCTCAAGCTTGGAAGTGTGCCTGGATAACGCCTATTCCTAAAGGTACTACCAGTAACAATGTTGCTAATTATCGACCAATCTCCAAGCTTTGTCAATTCGCCAAAATACAAGAAAAGATAGTTACAGATCAACTATTCAAAGTCGTGCAGCGCGTTATTGACCCAAACCAACATGGCTTTTGTAAAAATCGTGGTGTCGACAGCAATTTACTGAGTTTCACTGAAATCATATTGTCAGCAATGGATAAAAATGAACAAGTGGATGCTATATATGCCGATTTTGCAAAGGCTTTCGATAAAATCTGTCATGACACTTTACTTTTCAAACTCTGGCAGCTCGGAATCCATGGCGATTTGTTTCGTTGGATCCAGTCTTACATAGAGAATCGTAGTCAGGCTGTTGTGCTGTGTGGTTATTGCTCTGCATATAAAAATATACCCTCAGGAGTTCCACAAGGGTCACATTTAGGACCTTTACTGTTCATAATTTATGTTAATGATCTTGCCAGCTCCATAAGACACTCAAAACTGTTACTGTATGCAGATGGCACAAAATTATTTAGAATTATAAAAGAACCAAATGATGCTGAATTACTGCAAAGTGACCTGAATAGTTTTGCTGAGTTCTGTAAGAATAACAACTTATTTTTAAATTCGGAGAAATGTTTTGTAATTTATTTTACTAGAAAAAAGAATATTATTAATTTCAACTATAAACTATGGGAAGAGGACGTTAGGAAGTTAGAGACCTAGGTGTTATAATGGATTCCAAACTCACATTTATCCCCACATAGATAAAATAGTAAATAAGTCTTTTAAGTTTTTGGGTTTCATATTAAGAGCAGGTAAACAGTTTAAACTGGTAAGTACCTATAAAATCTTATTTAATAGTTACGTGCGAAGTAGATTGGAATTTGCTAGCTGTGTTTGGAATCCTTATCAACAAATTCACCAAAATAAAATTGAGAGAATCCAAAGAAAATTTGTTAAGTCCTTGGACTACAGAGTTGGGCACCAGTACACAGACTACGAAACATCACTTCAATTTCATAAAATAGACTCTTTGTTAAAACGTCGAAATCAAATTGATTTAAAATACCTATTTAAAATAATACATAATATGGTTGATGCTCCTTTTCTGTTAGAACAAGTTAATTTTCGTGTTCCACGCAAGCAGGAAAGAAATTGTTTCATCAATCCTAGTCAAACCTGTTATGGCAGGAATAGTTTTATAAAAAGATCTTGTTCGCTATATGATGATCAATATAGTACGGTGGAAATATTTGATAAATCGTTGAATAAATTCAGAAACCGCATCACTGAAATATCCAGTACCGCAGAGTAATATTCTAATATTGTGATATTGTGATAATATTTTAACGAATGTCTATTTATTTCTATGAGAAGTTAGACTTATAGACTATAGACTGTGTTTGTTAATACCTTAAGCAGCGCATTGTTTTTGTATTTGTGTTTCTTTTTTTTGTATTTCTTTATATATATATATATATATATATATATATATATTTTTTTTTTTTTTTTTTTTTAATGTGTTTTATCAACATAATTAAAAGTATCCGCGTGTGAATTGTGTGTACAAATCTTTATCTGTTAGGCTTGTTAATTTAAATTTTGTGTAATTGTTTAAGTACTTTGTTGTCCTTTTTTCTACTGTTTTTTATTTTATAATGTAGGGGACTCTAGGTTTACTTTTAATCTGAGTTATGTACTTATTATATTTTAAGAAACTGTTTGTTCCTAAAGAAAAGAGAAAAAAAAATCAATGCTAGGAATATTCCTAGCAATGATGTGACAACGCTGGAAAATGCAAGGATATCCTTGCATTCGCAAGAAACATCTTTTCAGACGTTTAACGATTGATTAAGATGCCAATATATAATAATAGCCAATAATTTTTGACTTTTTTGCATTTTTAATGCTTTTTTGATACTTATGATAAATTTTAAAAAGAAAAATATTGGAAAAAACATCAACTCGGCCACAAGTGAATTCTCAGATGGGACTCGAACCCACGATCTTTGGAAATCCGACCAATGCTCTAACCAATGAGCTACCGAGACCGACGGTGGTCCCGTCGAAATTAGACAATATTTTTAATATTATAAATCATATCACTAGATTTAAGTAAAAGTTCTCTTCAATAATAAATGAAAAAAACTAAAAAGCCCAACTGCATCAAAAGACAAGTCAAATGAAAAGATGGAAACAAGATCAAATTTAAAAATATTTTGTTGAACATAATAACTTGCAGTTGGAGGCAAATCATTCATCATGTTATGCCTGCAGGCGGGTTTTTTAGTTTATTATTATTTATACATAATATTTTTTATTTAATTCTTTTTAGTTATTTACTGTGATGTCTTGCTGTGTGGTGACGGCCTAAGAATACACGTGTCACCACTCCCTTACATGCCTGCCTGGGATGTCGTAAGAGTCGACTAAGAGGCTCGACGCATTGAACACCTGTGCGAGAGAAGGAAAACTTGAAACAAACCCTCTACCAACCCGTCTGGCCCGCGTAGTAGCGTAGGCTAATAGCCTCTATGTTGGTATTTTTATAACATCACTTGAGCTGTCAAGACAAAACTAACGATATCTTTATTATCAAATTCCGTTCAGGCGTTTTATGTCGGCTTAGAATAGCATTACCCTAGTGTGTGGGTGGGTGGATGGTGGTTACCACTAGTGGGTGTCGTAAAAGGCGACTAAGGGTCTCAGCCTTCAGGAGACGGGCAGCAGCGTCTCCTACAAACTTGGCCATACTGCGATCGCCAACCCGCCTGCCAAGCGTGTCGATTATGACAACTTTTGGGGGAGGCCTCTACCCAGCAATGGGTGTTATGTGGCTGAGACGACGACGACGTTTTAGAGATAAGAGGTAATAAAGAATATTGCATATAAACATACAAACAAACGAACAAACATACATACAAGATACGCGCGAAAAACATAACCATCCCTTTCAGTCGGGTAAAAACTAGCAAATGACCCCATCGTTTTTGTTTATAATTTAAAAGTTTCAATAGTAAACAGAATTATTAAGTTTCTCTGCCAACGTTTACATTTAAAGTTTCATTTCAGCAGAAAAACCCAAATCAATTTTCTTCTGTTCATAACTTTTTAACCACACACAAACATTAAATTAATTTAATGGAATCCGTAAATCTAATGAAATATTTAGTTTGGTTTATATGATCCAATTCCAATATAAACATCGTAATTATCTTATTCTATAGCACTATAAATTTAATGTAAAAATGAATTTATTGAATGGAAAGATAAGGTTGAATTTTCCGTGAAGCTGAGATATGGTGCTACGTAATGGTTTGCCCAATGTGTGTAATAAGTACAGGTATAGCTTTATACTCTACGTAAGCTGCGCGGGCGGTGCGTGACGTCATTCAGTCAGAGTAATACGCGTCTATGTAAAAAGGCTTAATAATATCGGCATATACACGACAACCTTGCGAGCGTGACCTTAAAAGCGCCCTTATGTCACTCCTGATAGCAGCGGCTTTTGTAGAGCAGATGTAAAACCTGACGTGCTCTTGACTGTACAATCATCATCTTATCAAAGCTCACAGCCGTTTAACACATACATACATAACTCATACCTGTAAATCCCCGAAGGGGTAGACAGAGGCGTCACAGACACCCACAGCGAGCATATTGCCATCAGCGGGCGCCGGGCCACGGAAAATATTGGCAGGATAATTATGGAATTAGGGTAGGAAAAGGATAGATAAGGGTAGATCGAATGATTTTTTGCATAAAATCCGGGGTCACGTATTCATATGCACATTTAAACGTACACCCCTTAATGATAATTATAAGATCGTCAAAAAAAACTACATAGGTCCATTATGGAAATTGCTTCCACTACGAGCTACATAACGGTATTCTCAAGGTCAAACTGTTAGGTCTGACCTGCTGCCGTGTACATTCGAAGGCTCGTTAATTTTCAATTATCACAAAATCCGCTCTGATTACATGCGTGATAAGGTCCACATGTACGAGTAAACCGTGTCTGCTGTCTACTGTTCATTATTTTTGCTAATGTCTCAAAATTATTAAATGTCTTTCCGTGCACACCTTATCGTACAATCAACACTTTAATATCCCATATGTTAACCTTGAATATCCCATATGTCGCTCCTAATAGCGGCGATTCTTATAGTGTAAAGCCCGACATATTGTTGACTGTACGAAAATATGTATATTTGAGGACAAAAACATGTTCCAGATTTTCTATTACAACTACAAAAGTCTTGGGTCATCGTTTTGACAAGTTTGTCTGACCTTCATTAGCATATTATGACAACTGACTAAAAAAGAAAAAAACAAAAGAAGACAAAAACTTAAATATAAAAAACGGCCAACACAAAAAAACCAGTCTTAAAGTTAAAAATGATATTTATAACTGTTTCATTTTGCATTTTACAATGCAATTTTTATGTAATAAATATTAAACAAGCAAATATACAGAAAAAAAGGCAAGTTGCTTTTTAATTATATATTTATTTGTTAAATATATATTTGCTTGTTAAAAATAATACTTATAACTTATTTATTATGTTTATTAACTTTCACAGACGTCGAGGGACCGCTATTATGATCTTAATAGTATCGTGCAGTGCCTAGCAATAGGTAATATCGGTCCCCGACCGAACGTCTGAAAATAAATAAACGTAATAAATAAGTTATTAGGATAAATAAGTATTGTTTTTAACTATTTAAGAGTATTTTGAGGATTTATTTCAAGTTTTTTAGTTTTTATTATTAAAATCAAATTGTCCGATGCCCAAACTCAGGTCAAAATCACTAACTGTATGGCTATCCCCTTACCAAGACCGTTTTAACGACCAACGAGCATGTGTGTGCCGTAAGTCATCGAGGAGATGGGTACTCTGCAGACCGTTCTGGTCGCTTCATCAGGTCAAGGCTACCATATTTTTTATTACGGCACCAGATTTGATTACAATTTTCAAATTTCAACTCGATCAGTCAGTACAGTAAAATACATTTCCTGTGAAAGTTGATAAATCTGTGACTGGGGCAACATAGCTCCTCAACGAAGGGACCTTTTTTGATGCGTTTTTTTATATTTAAAAGCGATATAGTCAAGATGGTTCTTAGCTATAATATATGAAGATGTGCTAAGCCGTTTAAATGGCATCAGTTCAATTAGATAATTAAATGAAAATTAAAGTAGGAAATGAGCTGATTATCTTCAAACGGCTGAACGGATCCTCCTAAACTATAGATAAGAACCATTTCGACCATACCAGCTTTCAAAGAAAAACCGCATCAAAATTGGTTCAGTCGCTTACGAGCTAAGTCGTTTACGCTACAGACAGACAGATAAACACACACGTCAAACTTATAACACCCCTCTTTTTGCGTCGGGGGTTAAAAATGCATGAGCTACGAGTACCACGACGGCCCAGAGTGGATACTGACCCGATTCCCGAAAGCTTTACAAGGTAAACTCTGACTATTGCCCAGCTTAAAACATGAAAACAATACACATCATAAAAAAAATATCTTGCTACAAAATTTCGTGGCAGCTCGTAGTCACTTTTAATTAAAGAATTGCCGTTTAATTAATCGATAATTAATATTGCCGCATTGTCATTATAGATTAGTTATTAATTTCATAAATTCTGTAAGCTGTATGATATAATTTATTACGCTAACTGGACTCTTTTATGTGATTTTATCATTATCAAAGAGAAACTACAGGGTTCTGCATTTAATTAATAGTTATAATTTCTACCTATAATAATGACGATATAGAAACTTTTTACGATAAAAATCTGAATAGTAACCTAATAATTTCACTTTGTACAAAGAAAAATAATTGAACTCAAGATTTTTAATTATTTTATAGTTCTATTTTTAACTTTTTACGACAGCTACTACGGCGTAGCATTATCGTAGCAAAGATAAACAATACATTATAATTGTTGATAATACTTTGTAGTCAGTTTTTCAGTTGAGTATTTCATTTTATTATTACAGTTTCAATTATGAAGCTATAATATCAATTATTGAATATACAATTTTCACGGTTTAAGAGAAAACACAACGGGCGAGAGAATTGAAAAATTCCTATACAAAGTAAACAAAATCATCGTTTCGTAGTGCCCTGTTTTCTCCTCCAAAATTGGAGTTATTTAATAAATTTGTTCATAAATAAATACAGAAAGGCTTTGGCTGCGTCCCTGTTTTCCTTTTTTTACCCGAGTATATGCGTTTGAAAGTATACTTGAAATTGAAAGTATACTGAACAAACACGTGATCTCTACTAACTTGTTGCTGAAAGTTTATAGCTTGCTATAATATTAAAAGGTTTTAGAAGTTAATGTAAAGTGCTGTTTCATATTATGAACACCCGTTTCAGAAAAACAAGACATACCGACAAATACAAATTCCATGAAAATGCATTATAAAAGTAGAGGTCATACAAAAATAATCAGTTCATTAAAATTTGCGGGTAGTTGGAAAAACAGTACGGACGCACCCGCAGGCAACCACTAGCCGTATCTGATATCTCCTTCAACACCACTATAAGTTATGCGTCTACTAAACCAGGTTCGGCACAATCTAGACCTTATTGCGTTCATTTAGATGATGATTGTAATTACAACGTGTGCATAATAACCGAGCGAAACCGGCCGCCGCATTGTATCTGGCAGCGGTCCCAAAGTCAGCCACGAAGCTTATAAAAGTCGACAGCCATCTCAGCCCGCGCCCGGCGCGTCGCACTCCCTATTCTATCCTCATGGGGCGCGCTAATCTCTCACGATAGTTCCCAAAAAAAAGAACAAAATACATTTTTATGTTTAGTTTCTAATCACATACCAGTTATTGGGACCAAGTGATAAGTGATACGGTAAGTCGTTTTACGTGCCGGTGTTGCCTATAGAAGACTGTGACATGTGAATACGGTGTACAGTGTTGCCCGCCCAATGTGATTTCGGACACGGATGCTGTAGTGACACGGACCTGCTAAATGGATAGCTCAGATTAATCGCAGCGACATCTAATGTTAAAGTGTGGAACGACCTGTGGAAGCCAGTGTTACCAGAAGTAGAGATGTGAATTAGTGAATCGAAAAAGACATTTATAAAACCGTTTGTGGATACCCTTCCTTACTAAAAGTGGACTTCCCCGTGTGATTAAATGTGTTGCAAACTAAACTTTTGTACTCTGACGGACGGGTAAAACTAACCAATTCACAACCTTCTGGAAATACTGGCTACTTTTGAATGTACCTAGTACTAAAATCTTAACCCTTCTTATTTAAATAAGTATCAAGTTAATTCAAAAATGCTTGTGTATGTTTTTTTGTAACCTAGTAATATTTTGGCATAAAGATTGGACGTTGATGTAACACGATGCACGTCACACGTATCCATCCACGTCACGACTAAGAATAGCCCAGTAGTTCGCATGCAAAAAGAAGCTCTCTAGAGATCTGTAAATCCGCAGCATAAAATAAGTATAAAATGAATATTATCTCATACACAAAACCTCGTAATCCAATAAAATCATGTGAATCAATATAACTGTATAATGAAGTGTAAAACAAGTTTATGTTTACTCCATGCAGTTACTGCCAGCTGTAAAAATACTGATCATTTCGAACTAGGAAACCGCAGATATGCGAACAAAGCATCTAAAATGTGCTGACGTCAATGCACCGTTATAAACGCATTAAATATTATTGAATTACGTCTTATATTCCACTATCAAATGCTGTGCCATTAAATGTAGATCCATCGTGACGTAATATAATAAAAATAGTCGATTATTAAATAGAACTTTTAAAATATTTTAGCTATGTTTAAATTATCGTATGTAGCGCCACCTATAACGTAACGCCTGTGACGTAACTGCGGTCGGGCCTTGACAAAACAAGGCGGTAAGGGAAATTCCTTGAGAGTTGATGATGAGAACAATGTCATGGCCTTGACCGCATCTAGAACTTGACCTTAAAACCGAAAAATCAGTCATAACCCTGTTGTATTAAAATCTTCATGGTGACTTTTGTCTGTGATTTAAATCTTTTCGGAGTTGTTAAAAGAAGTTTAAGTGAAATTCGAAAGAATTTCCATTGATATCATACATTAAACTATTGCCCGCGGCTTCTTTTGCCGTTTATTGAAGTTAGTCACAGTTCTTTTATACAGTAGCTCGGAATATTTGTCGATATTTAGTCAAAGTTTATTATTGATGTAATGATTATACAACATGTCTCTGCGATAACAATTTAACAGTTTTTTAGATCTATATTTTTGAAACTCCTTCAAGAAGAAAAAAGTTTGATAGCTTATAATGTTGATATATAGATATTTAAATTGAAATACCTTGATCCGTCAGTTTTGTCCAATCAATCGTGAATTGACCTTACATGCGTGTCCATTAAACGCCACCAAAGCCCTAGCCATCCCGCCAAGTACAACCTGCCAAAATACGAGGGTTACGACACACTCCACTACACTATAATTCTATTTCGATTATTACCTTCGCCTATTTATTTCTAGATGACGAATCGCAATGCATTATGTGTGTACGTAGCCTATCCGATGTTAGATTGAGTTCTTATATTCGTGCGTAAGCATGATCGCGTTACATCACCTTAGGAATTTTAAAAGCTTGCTTGTTACTGCGGAATAAACTCGGCAGCTCAGGATCTCTGCTGCCCGAAAATGATATAAGAGTGCTACACCTTACTAAAGTCCCTGAAATGCGTCTAGAGGCGACGACGCGACGTCTTGTAAAATTAATGAGTGTGTTATCCTTTCATCATTAAAAGGCTTTAAAATTTGATAAGTAATGAAATCAATATTGGATAAGGCAAAAATATGCCAATCAGTTGCTCCACGAAAGTTATTGAAACTTGGCGAATAATTTAATTTAATTTAAAGAAGACTTCGGGTAATAAACTTTCGTAAAAAGGATCAACCAATAAATTTCGCAGAAGATCAGTCTTTTCCGACCCCTTAAATGATTAAGGTATTCATAGGATACATCGTGTTGGACTGAAAAACGTGTAGAATCTTGGGGAAATGCGCAAGCTCACTATATCCTTACATTTGGTAGTTATTTAGCATTTTTGCATGTGGACTTAATAACGGGCGAACGGTACATTTTGGATGTTTTTACGGAAGTTAGTTAACTTAATTTTGTAGTTATCGCTATTAACCTCGTCTATAGCCTTTTCCAAGGAATAGGTCTTTTTTAAACGTTATCCTGCATGCATATATCGCGTAATAGCTGTATTATAGAAGTCTGACAAGTGCACTACGTGACCATTCTATCAAAATTTTTAAAGATTAAAAAATCGGCCAACTTCGTATCGGGCCACGCGCAGTAGAGGGCTCCGTAGTCAAAATACCAGTAAAAAATTTCATCTGCAAAATAACTTTGTTTTTCATAGTGTTTGTATAAATGACAAAATTATATTTGAGATTTTTTTTAGATATTTCACTCTCTTAGTTTGTAAGTTAATGGAGGGGCGCACATTTTACCACTTTGGAAATGTACATCTTTCAAACGGTTGACTTTTAGATTTTCTTTTTTAAAACCTCAATGTCTAATATTTTTAAAGACCTAACTATAGACACCCCGCTCGTGTAGGTTTTGTTTGTATAAATGATAAAGTTATATATTTTATGCAGTTTTGGGTAATGTGCTATATCTCTGAAACTGCTAAATTTCGTTCAAACCAATTTTAGTTGAAAGTGTTTATTAAGATCTACAGCATATATTGTTTTTAGGTTTTTCGCTTTCTTAGTTTAAAAGTTAGAGGCGGGGACACCTTTTACCGCTTTGGGAGTGTACATCTTTCATACGGTTGACTTTGAGAAAAATTATTTGAAGAACCTCAATGTCATTTTTAAAGACCTATCTATAGAATGATTTTTTTTTTCAGTTTTTGTTCCATGTATGGGGAGCACTTATTTTTTTTTATTTTTGTATAAAAATCTTAAAGCGGTTTACAGAATACATCCATTTACCAAGTTTCAACAGTGTAATCTTAATAGTTTCGGAATTAAGTGGCTGTGACATACGGACGGACAGACAGACATACAAACAGACATGACGAATCTATAAGAGCTCTGTTTTTTGACTACGGAACCCTAAAAAGGAGCTCCAAACTACGTTTAGCTCTATCAGAGATTCCCAGAAACCTGTAAACGTATTAGTTATACCTACTACTTTACATCAAAGCAGCAAATAACAGCAGAAAACGTAAGAACCGAATCGTTTGATAAAGGACATCGGCTCAGCCGATGTTTGTGAAATTTTTTGTTTGTGATGTGTCCATAAACACTTAAAACAAATGAAGTCGGATAATAAACTAAATTGCATGTGTTGTATTATTGTTGGCTCCCAGGTATGGCACCATACAATACGTTGTTTGCCAAAAACAACAAATTCATTCATAGTCAGTCACACAATAATTGTATTTTCGTGCAAACAATCTTAACAATAGAAAGAATTATTCAAAGAACTGTTCAAACCTATAACGAATATTAGTAAAACGAATAAAGAAAATTATGTATTTTAAAGTTAGATGCAACTTTTTCTGTAACTTTTACTGGGCCTATCATAGTTTAAGTTTTAGTAGTTAATTTTAGTTAGACAACAACTCTGGTTTGAAGTTTTGACATAGTACCTACGTGTTTTTACAAGCGAAAACAAATCAAAGCTACGCCAACCTTATCGAGGTACCTAAATTACCACCTTAATTAAATAATTTAGGTGGTAATTTAGGTACCTAAGGTAAAATTCTGAAAAATATAACTTAGTGACGTTTGGGCCACTTTTCAAGTTAAAGCATTTTTAAAAACGTACTGACCGCCACACTGCGATAGAGTATTATTACTAAAATATCAAAATATTGTACAAAAAGTACCAGGGTAGCATAACTATAAACATTAAAGAATTGATGTTTGAAACTGAATAAAGCATAGAACTTATATACTTATAGCTTGTTAGCTATGATAACATAAAGCTACCTACAATTAGTTTCATGACCTACCGCACCCATCATCACCTAAGAATAAGCGAATCTGACAAAAATGTTTAAAAAACGTCTGTTTTTTATTAAACTCGGTCTGAACGGGAACTAGACGAGAAGAAAAGTGTTATTTTTACCACGTCACAGACTCATCGAAAAGCTTGAAAGCGTTTCAAACAAACAGACAGACGCGCTGCTTTTTACGCTTAATATTTGTATGTTAAATTACGTTTTCACCTCACACGCTCTGAAAAGGAGGTTTTGTCAATCAGTTTTTGCGTAGAAAATTGCTTTTTGCGGCCTAGCGCGGCAAAGTACTTTTTTAATTTAATACCTAAAAATATGTCATAATGCGTTCCGAATCAAACTATTGACTTTTTTGTTAGATTTGATTGCGTGTTTGAAGCGAATAGACTCAAAAACTACTGAACGGATTTGGATGAAATTTGGTAGCCTGATTATGAACATAGGATACTTTTATCCCGATATTCCCACGGAAACGGGAACCACGCCGCTAGTTCATTTGTAAAGAAGAAGAAGTAAACAGATTAAGAAAACAATTAAAAATATAAGCCATAGAACCCTCAAGAGCGCAGAAGTATTTCAGCGTTGTCTAAGCTCTCGGCCAGCAATTTGACTGCTCCAGACTTTTATTGTGGGCTTGGACGAGTATTGTGGGCTTGGACGAATATTGTATATGTATACTTGAAATCCCGAAATTATGTAAACAAGCCTGGAAGTCTGTCTAAAAGTGATGGAAATTGACCGATTTTTTATTTCTCGACTTAATTAAAAAAGCTCGTTCATTAAATAAACATAAACCACAAGTAGAACCAAAAATTTTTATTTCTATAAAAATACCGCAAAGCTACATCGGGTTGTTTTTTTTATGCCCCACCTTGTAGATAGAACCTTGACAAGATTATTTACTTTGGTATTTTCATACTTATAACCATAAATACCATCCTTTCAACAAATAATACTAACTATTACTAACGTTCAACTTGCAAGTTTTGTACCTGTCTATTAACCTGGAGATCTAAAAAGGGCGCTAAAGCAATATTGCTAAGTGAATAGGCTTGTGTCCATTAAGAATAAATATAATGGATAGGGGTTTATAATGATTAATTATATTATGGAGAAAATAACAAACAATTTTAATTATTAAAATCGTTAAAGATTAATAATATTTTAAAAAAATAAATTTCGTAAAATGAAACCTTTAGTCACGTGACAGTGAACACCAATCAGAAAGCGTTACGTCACGCCGTGCGAAACTCCAATCTTGTCTTTGACGTTTCGAGTATCACTACCGGTTCTTGATAAAATTTTGGTTTTTAACAATTAATATCAAGTTGATACAGTTTTTGCTAATTATAATTTGAAAGAATTAACCATGGAATCTGGATTCAGCAAAGCAGACAGTAATAATTTGCCCAGAATCGATGCCGTTATGCTTGGAAATTTTTTCGCGTCGAACAGTGAATTTTGCTCATCTGAATTTCGCAATGTTAAAACTTCCTTGTAAGTATAAAATAATTCCAATGATTGCTGGTTCCCCAGATGGAATATTTGAAGATAGCATAATCGAGATTAAATGTTAAAAAATTATATACAAAATGGAAATGCTGCAGAAAAATATTGTGCCCAAATGCAGCTTCAAATGTATTTAACAGGAAAGAAAAATTGTTTGTTGTGTATAGCGGACCCAGATTATAGTGAAAATCAAAAAGTGGAGATTTTAAGTGTGCCATTCAATATTGAGTATGTTGAGAATTTGATTAATAATAAACTATTAAACTTTTGGAAAATTAATGTATACCCATTGTTATATCAAAGTGTGGAACTATAACATATTTGAAATAAAAAAACAATCTTAAAGTTTTCCTTAGTTTTATTTTATTAAAGAATCTTGTAAATTAATTAATGCACATGCTATGATTATTATCTCGTCAAGAATTTTTACAAATTTAAAAGTAATACATGCATGTGGTCTAAGTATATAAAATTCACGTAAGCGCCTAATAACTCTCTCTATATGAATCCTCAAGCTGGCAATCTGTTTAGTTACGTTCGCTTCAGTTTTACTCATTTTCACTCCTTTTTCAACACTTGGAGGTCTTACTAGAGTAATACCTGATTTTTTTAAATATTGTTCTACATGTTTAAAGCCCCTATCTGCCATAACACGCATACCACTTTTTAAGGTGTTTATAAAATCACACGATTCAATTAAACATGTGTAAATAACTTGTTTGGCGTTTTTATAGTCGTGCTATCACACTGGGGCACTATACAGTACTTATAATATGAGAAATTCATTTTTAAACGATAGAAACTAGCTATAACGTACGAAGACACGATCGCTCTTTGGTTTGTTTCGCACGGCGTGACGTCATTCAAGACGCCATGACAGTCTTGTGCGTTTTGGAACCAAATTGAAATTGGTTTTTTAAAACGCGAAATTTATAATGTAAACGCTCGATTAAAAATAAATAAACCTTTTTTTACGATAAAATGCCTAATAAGCTAAAATATTAAGCAGTTGTTGAAATTTTGTCAACTAGCCTATTCCCTGAGAATTAATTCATTTGTTTATTTCCTAAGGAATTTGCTTTTAGTTAGTTTTCTTGGCTTCAAAAATTAAAAGCAAATTCGGCTACACTGACACTGACACGTTTTAAGCTCCAAAGAAAATAACAATTAAATTAATTGTTAGGGAATTGACTTAGCAATATTGCAATCGCTCTTTTAAGACCCTCAGTTTATCACTAAGTATAATAAATTACTGTTGTTGTACTAAATAAATACATAGAATTTAAGTTTAATTTGAGATAAACCTAGACGAATGTTATAATAGCAGTTTATGCCAGTTTTAACATTCGTGTGTTTATCTTGACTCAACATTAAATATCTCCACAATTATTATAAAACATTCACTGCTTAAATTACATAGACAGTCAACATTGATTTGTGCAAAGACTGAATTTAGAATATTTGTAAGTGTCACCATCTTTTTGCAAGAACCGATTGTTTGTAAATAATCGAGGGTAGGTATTTTATAAATTGCCAAAATATTGTAAACAGGCCGTAGGCAATAAAACATATATTATTTCGTTTATTTATAGATAATCATTGTCCAGTGGTCAGCTTATAAACAAATGAGATCAGCAGCGTTTAATTGTGAACGAACCGGTATCAAATGCACCAATCGCGACACAATGAACAATTACCCGTAGTTACCTAACACGTGTTATTGGACGCGGTCATCTGATTGGTCCATGGATGGGTAGCACGGATGTTAAATAGTTGTTCAACGACAAATTCAAAGATATTTAGCACTGGTTGGTCATTTATTTCTTCGCCCGCAGGCTCCGTTAAACTAATTTACAATTAAATTACACTTAGTATGTTAAACAAACCAATAAACATTTTTTAGTATTTATTGGTAGTAGTAGGTAGTATTTTGCACTAAAAACAATCTCGAACACACGTAGTTCGTTGTTACGTATTTCTACCAATCGGAGTAAAGCATGCTTTTCGTCACACGCATACGTACAATATAACGAAAAGATACTAATTCTTTATAATTCATTAAAAATCATTTGTATTATTTTTTAAATTTCAAAGTTTATAAATACCCTCGATTATTTACCTACAAACAATCCGTTGTTGCAAAAAGGCGGTGACATAAGCATTTTGTAAACAATCCATTGATGTGTAGGTACTTTTATAGACATTTACATAGGTAGTTCCGATTCCAACAAACTGAATTTTAATAGACTACAAGCAATACTACAAGCAAAAATTTCAAAACAATTTAATATCGTTTATTGGGTAACATTCATTGATATTCTGACAGAGTTTCTTCAAACCTATTTTGCAAACCTAGCACAATTTAACTCCATATAGTTTTCTTAAATGGCCCTATAGGTAATGAAACGGTGAAATTTTGTAATAATCTCTGGAATACTCGCAAATCGTGACATTAAAGTAAACAAACATGACGTTCGTTATGATTGATCCTGTACATGCGCAATTTAGAAACATAACGAACAACAAAATATGACGAAAACAAATATAAAATAACGCATACGTAAACACTTAAAGAAACTAGACGTAGGTAACCACGTACAAGAAAACAAAATTTTTGATAAAACTAACCAAATTTTAATTGTTTTTTGATTTAAGAAAAAATACTTAAAAACTGTCTTTTTTTTCTCAACAGGTTTATCATGGATCATGTCTACACATGTTTTTTTTTTATTTTCTCTTTACTAACAGTCCTATATCTAAATCCAATACCAAAATTAACCTAAACCACACATACATAGGCACACAAGGAAGAAAGGGCCTGTAGTTCTTACTATTCTATGTCCATACTAATTTCCGCCTGCGTAAAGTAAATATAATATGATAGATTATTGAAATTAAACTCTTTTTTTTGTGACTTTGAAACCTTTGAGTTTCCGGTAATCATAAGGTTGAGAGTTCGAGTGCCGTTTAAGCAACTAAAGAAAAAGTCGTCTTAAACCGACATTTCTCCAGTATACAATTTTGCTCTAGCATTGCGAATGGAAAAAATATTCATAAACAATTGGTTGTTTCTTAATTGATGTCAGTAACTCATGTAAAAATGATTCTTTCGAATAAGAGGATAATTCCTTTCATTGATGAAACAATGTTGACCTACAGCGTAAAAAGTAAGTAGGGGAGGTGGAGGCAAGACCGCCCCAATAACAATCAGTCGATTAAAATATGGAAAAATGAAAGCAATTTAGCATTTTTCTCGACTCTTAGTTCACACAAAAACATCATAAAAAGGTTATAACCTCAAAACTGTATTAATATAAAAAAAAAACAGTTTTGGGGTTGGGCACAACGGACACAGCACTTTTTCCCCAGGCACTCGTTTTGAAATTAACGTTCTCTGCGTCTAGTATTTTGAGGTTAGGCTACTAACTAACAAACGATGTAAACAAAGCGTAAATAAAGTTCAATTAAGTTTAGTAAATCAGGCAATCATAAAACTAGTAATGGGTGTACCTATCGCATCCATAAAATTGGTACGTAATCATTAAACCTTAGGTACCTAACAAAAATGCAAATAACTTTTTATTTGCAAAACCAGCGACACTGACACAACATGACGAGAGAGCGGCAAATGAAAGAGTGTGACCATGTTGAAAAAAAATTTGCTGTTCAACAAAAAAAACTTTGAAATGATAGAAAACTGTTGTGCCCCCATATGCAGTTAAGCCCCCATCATCTCCCGTACTAGATTTTCCCCAAGTTTCAGCGGGAGCTTAAATAGAGGAGCAATGCACCGAAAATCCAAAGGTAGCGATCTCTAGTCTCGTCTTAGCATTTTCCACTATAAATGGAATATGTTTTCCACAGTTTTCGTATTTATTAACGTAACTAGTTTTCATTTATACAATCCCAACTGGACACTGGATGTCCTGAAAATAATGGAATATAGTGGAATATTCATTTTCTCATTTTCCGGGATCACTCCAGTCTTAACGCCTTAACGTTGAATTTCCATGGTAAATCATTTTGTTACGAAAAAAAGATATGTAAATAATAATGTAATTTGTTTTAAGTTTAACATCAAGAATTGCATACTTCATTCCTACCCACCTGGGCGTCATGTAAAATATTGAATATCATAGATCAGTGTCAAAGCATCTTCTGTTGCCTGTCTGCCAAACCTACATCGATGCGAATATTCGGCCCTGTTCCAATTCCAAACATATAATTACGCCACTTAAATCTAAGCAAGCCAAAGAAAAAAAATAAAGGCAAAGCTAAATTTTACCAGCACATTACATATACCTAGTTATGCTGTTCTTTTGTGAATTGGTATAGACCAGCACCTACGGTAAAATTCAGACCATTCCCTAATTATTTTAGTTTTATAAATAAACATCTAATAGCAGATAAAATTGGATTCATCTCGGTTTAAAAATTTCCAATATTTGTGATCTTTATAATGATACACACTCCTTTATATAAGTTTCTTACCGGCCGTACAGTAGTACTCATAACAGTTAAAAGATGTCCTGAATGGCTGGTAGTGAAAAAACAATTGACGATTCGAAAGCACTTATCTATATGTGTATTTTAATAAAAAAAAATGACTTTGACTTTATACATATGAATAAGTAATAAAGTCTAGTTTTAAAGGCTCGGTAGCTCAGTGGGCAGAACAGTAAGCTGGAAACCCAAAGACCTATTTTATCGATTTTTCCTTTGCAGTTTAGTAATCACAGTAGGTGATCTTATCGTCGTCGTATTATTAGTCGTATCTTAGCAATAAAAAAATATTTTAACCAAATTAACACATGATTCTTATTTGGAAAAGAGTACCTACTTAAATTATATCAGTATATTAAAATCAAGGTCAAGACTACAGATTTTACACTTACAAGTAAAATAATTATTTGTTATTTATTATGCAAGGCTGGAAAATTGGATATTAGTGGCGAGTCACCTCTATCGAAACCTAGCAAGCAAAGAATTCTAGTATTAAACCACGAGCATAGCGAGTGGTTCAAAGATTGAATCCTGAGCGTAGCGAGGGTTTGTGCCGAAAACATTTCTGCCGAGCACAACGCACAATAATTTTTCACCTCACAACTACGATAAAATTTTTAGGTTTCAAACGGTTGACTTTGAGAAAAAAAGGTTACAGAAACCTCAATGCAATTTTTAAAGACCTATCTATAGATACCCCAAACGTATAGGTTTGATGAAAAAAAAAATTCAGTGTCAGTTCCATGTATGGGGAGCCCCCCTTAATTCTTATATTTTTTTATTTGAATGTAAAAACCGTAAAGTGGTTTACAGAATACCTCTACCTACCAAGTTTCAACTGTGTAATCCTCATAGTTTTGGAATAAAATGGCTGTGACATACATCAATTTGGCCAAATGAATAAGGGTTTCGTTTTTTGCCTTTAGGCTACGAAACCCTAAAAACGATTCGGTAAATGTTGACATTGACATTCACAAAGACAATGTTTATATCACGTTCCGAAATCCAATCAAACTTTGTAAAATCTCACCCACAGTAAACTGAAAATTCTTATAAAAATTGTTTTACCTTATTGATAATGTTTTTATGATTCAAGGAACTAAAATAATATAATAAAACCAAAACGGAGTAATATAATTAATTCTAAGTTATTTAAAATAAGAATAAAATGTAACATAAAAAGTCAATAGTGCGACTCGGAACGCATTGCGCGTATTTTGAATCTCTATCTCTAAATTAATCTAATCTTTCTAATTAAAAAACACTTTACCGGTAAATGCGATTTTTCACGCGGAATTTGAATGAGAGATCCTTTACTATGCGTGTGACGAGAAAATAATAAAATATGTTATCAATTATTACCGCCAATAATTAATAGATAATCATCAAAATCTGCGTATGAGGATAGTACAGTGAGCTCGACCCGGGCAGCGGCCGCTATAAAAAGATCATCATAGGACGGCCGTCTCGCGACATGCAACCCTGGAAAGCGATTCGGCAGTGCCATCGAGTACTGTTGCCAAAATAATTAAAGAAATCTCAGTCAGTATCCCTCCACCGCGCTCGCGCTGCTCTAAAATCGTCGCTCTTCGCCCGGGAGTCGCTACTCGGGGCGCGGAGGGAAAACATCTCCCGCGCCACTCTTATTTCTTCTTTCCTTCCCGACGCTGTCGAAAAAAATAGCTCAGTAAGTTCCCAATTCAACCCTTTTATGACGGATAAGTTGTGAGTGTGATAAATCAAGTGTACATAAGTGTTTTATAACGACTTACTGGAAGTTTGTGAACATTCAAGTGATAAAAGTGTTACATAACCCGAAACAAATTTTCACAATTTTAAAAATACCGCAATTTACAAGCGCCTCCGGAACGAAAATAGCTTTACGTCACGTGGCACTCACTCGACCTATAGGAACGCTCCACATTTATCTACAGACATTTATTTAACTTAGCTTCCTTTTTTGAACAAAATAAAATAAATTAAAGATATTTCTTTGTTTATGTTCAAAACAATTTTTTGCTAGAGTTTATATTATTTTTTCTATTGTTGGAATCTCAGTTGACAAAAATGGTTATTGACGTAGATGATAGATGGCGCCACATTGCTAACCTTTTTTCTGTCAGTTTACGAAAAAATGACGGCTGGATTGGATACGTGTTCGTGTGGTTTATGATATTTACGACAAAGTATTAACTTAGTACAAAAATTAGTTACGACTATATTAAATAGAAACCACAGTTTTATAACTAAGTGAAATATTGGAATAGACAATTTATTCTCATGTATTAAAAAATCTCGGTGAGTAGCGCAATGCGAGTGGTCAAAAGGTGCATTGCCATTTAGGAAATTGCCTGCCGAAGGATGTCTGTCTACGCTTTCGTATTTTAGTCATTTTCATTATAAACAGTGCCAGTGAATCTATGAACCAGTGGTACTTTACAAGTGACACAAATTCAGATAGACTGTTAGTTATGCATTAGTTTGGCGATCACTGAGCTCGGTATAGTTACGTTTCAATATCAACCTAGACGGCAAGAGTCAGCAGTACCTACGAACTGTAAATCTAGATAAAAGTGCACTACTTAGATAGAGCTATGAGGATAATTAGTTATTGTTTGGGATATAATTGACATAACCTCAAAAGTAAGCAACTAGAAAATGATGACTCGTCATTCTAACCTATTCTCTTCTTGTGTTTTAGAACTGACGGCAACGTAGTAATTCCACCATGGACGACGCTCACTCGAAATCCGTGGAAGAAGTTTTAGGCTATTTTGGCACAGACCCAGACAAAGGCCTTACTCCAGATCAAATCAAAAGGAACCAAGAGAAATATGGGCCAAATGGTATGTTTTACTTGTTATTCATATTGTTCTCAGGATAAATCAGTCAGAGCAGTTTATGTATGTCATAATTATGATTGTGAACAAAGTATTTACAATCCAAAGGCAATGAAAACAAAATAACATAACACATATAAGCATCTTTTAATTTATGAAAGAATTTCCACCTGCCGCTTAATATAGACTTACACACTCTAATTCAAGGTACCTACATCTAATGTTGTACTTTATATAAAACATATTTGAACTATAGGAAATATGCATTCATATTAAGGATAATATAAAACACTACCTTTCTGATAATAATGAATGATTACAAAACAACTCTGCTTATCATAAACGCATTAAATAAGTAATAAAAATATTAGTTCTTTAATGCAATGCGATGATTTATATGAGAAATGTTGCTTTGAGTAGTGTTTGGCAATGAGTCTGTTTGCAATATGTTTTATCAATTATTATTATTAAAATTTTTGACATGTCCAGCTTTGCATCAATAGAAGATAAAACTTAAATAGAGATATCAAAATAGAATTTTTAATGTAAATCTGATTTGATATTAATCATGATTGTGCATTGTTATTATAAACCCAATACATATTGTTTTGTTAGGTACTTTGTTGATGAAAGTGTTACTATAATCAACAATATATCAAGACGGTTATCCATAATAATCAGCACAGTGCTGATGAACATTTTATTTATTTGTACTGCAGATGCAATCCTCACAAATTCACTATATGTGAAATTATACAAACATTGTATGTTGACTGTGTAACCAGTCTGATATTTATGATCTCAGGTAGCAGTATAACTGTTATTACAAACAGTATAAATCAGTGTGATTCTTGAAGGCATTTATTGTTAGTTAGTGAGCTATCAGTCAGGGTTACTTGAAGCTTTGCCAGCTGGATTGTGACCATGGATCATTTTGTGTTGACAACTATTTTTAAAAATAGAAAAGATACCAGACTGACATTTCTTCTACCCAAGTTTACAGTCAGCAAATAGCATATAGCAAAAATAAATATGATCATTATCTCAGTTTTTAACTCTCAGTTTCATATATAAAATAGATTTTCTGTTAAGGAGACTTTATAGACTGTCACAAATATTTGTTATCTGTCTGGATCCAATCCAGAAATTAGCATATTCAATTTAACAAATTCACTTCATTAAAATATTATAACTTTTTAATTTTGCATTTTACAATGCGATTTTAATGTGATAAATATTATCCCATCAGAGCGACATGAGACAAGTTGCTTTTGCTAGTATATGTTATTGTTTAATATTTACTTTATTATAATATGATTAGGACAAAGTATTGTGTTAATAAAATACACCTTTTAACACTCAACCAACCAGGTGTAAAAACAAATAATTTAAATTACTCTGATCTTGTGTAAATATAAGGCTTCTATCATGATACATAACTTATAATAGGAAATAAAACACTTTTATCAATACAAACTCTTCCATGACTGGTTCTAATTAGTTCAATATCCTACACAATAGTGAGTCTGTGATGTCATAGATTTGCAGATTTAAGTATATGGTTTATTAGATGGTAACAAGTACATACCTTTATGCATGTTTTTTACAGTCATTAATGTGTTTTTATCAGTCTCTTGTGTTTCACATCTTCTATAGTACAAATATTTTTATATGGATTAAGTGAAACTAAAAGTAAAATACTTATGTACTCAAGTGCTGTAGTATAAATGCAACTTACTTTCTTATTAACAAATAATGTGAATCACCATGTTATTATTTTGCAAACATCGCGATCGGTATGTACAGATACCTACTACCACTAAGAAATGTTCTATTGCTGGATGTCTAAGTAGTACCTAGAAGAAACTTATCTGAAAATCCAATTGGTTATTATTCTTAAGTATTCTTTAAACTATTATTCTCAAAGTTTTAATGACTAGTTGACTCATTTAAACTATTTTCTTACTAAAAGAAACATTAATTAAAAGTTGACTTATGCAAATTAATACTTTTGCTATCACAATAAAAAAAAACTTGTATAAATTTAAAATGCTGACCCGCAAGGTTGTTGCGTGCGCGTGTCGTTGATTTATTTATAGTGTAAGTGAGGGCGGAGGGCGGCGGTTGCACTGGTGCGAGTGCCCGATCACGGCGGCCCGCCGACCCATCAGGCGTGCGCCCGCCCGATATAGGACACCTGCCACCGCTTAATGCCTGATTTCACTTTATTAATTTGCCTCGGACTCATTTATTGTAGCCTGTTTTATATTTTCAATATTATTTGTTAGGACGTTCATCCAGATTGTCCTGAATCCCTGTATGCTAGTGATTCATGATTATCATTATTATCCATAATGATCGTCGTCCCCACTGCTGGGGCACTTCCCTTCCTTATGAGTAGATATGGAAAAGTATGATAATCAGTTATGAATTATTATTACTAACAACTCTAGTTTAATACCTGATTACACTATACTTATTCATTAGCCTGGTACTTTTTCATTGTAGCCTCTTTTATCTCTTCATTATTGTTTGTTAGAAGGGTCGTCCTGATTGCCCTGAATTCTTGTATGCTGGTGACAAAACAGTATGATTCATCATCATTCTTATCCATCATCATCAGTTGTTTTAATGTCCCCACTGCTGGGACACTGCCTTTCCTTATGAATGGATAAGGAAAAGTATGATCAGCCATCATGATTATTATTACTAAAAACGCTGATGCCTGAATTCACTTTATTCATTAGCCTTGGATTTTTCACTGGTGACAATACCAGTATGATTAGTAGAAATGTTTTACCTACTAACGATTCTGGTTTAATGCCTGATTTCCCTTTGTTCATTAGCCTCTCATAGTGATGCCTGTTTATGTTTAATCTCTTCATTGTATTAATTGTTAGAAGGGTTGCCCTGAAGCCCTGTGCACAGTTTACTAACTCCTGATTTTACTGGGCCGAGTCAGCGAACAGTCAATTTGATTTTGTACAATAGAATTTAGTATCATGCAAGAACTAGGATTTTCTATTGTCAATTATACCCAGTTGCGCTGACGAAATCGACATAACAATACTAAGTAGAATTAAGTAAAGACAGAGTGGTTCCATGAACTGGCCACTGTACTATGGCGTACAAGCATATAGTATAATATTAAATCCTAGCCTGGTAATGTATGAATTTCGTATCAAATGAAACTTATCTTTTTGCTCCAAACCTAAATTAAGACATCGGTATTTAGCACAACAAAATTAAGAAACTCTTATCTAATACAAGCGCGAGATATAGAATTTAAACACGAATTTGATCGCCTTAAATATGCGCTTTTGTACAATTTATAACTGCGCTAAACTTGACATACTTACCTTCATAATCTACTCCGGTTAGTTTTGTCCTCGAAACATACAGATCCATATTGGTATAATATGATAACGCGTAAGCTACATAGTTTGCACGAGTATAACTCGTTGATTCCACACAATCCGATCGTGCAATCGTATATTAAGCGTTGTTTGGAAACAAACATCGTCCAAATGTCTCAATTTACCGGATGAATTGTTTTAGTGGCACTATTGGACACTCCTAAACAATCATAAGAATAAATCAATCAGTAAAGTACAAGTGTTAAATCGTGGATCATATTTATAAATTTATAATAATGCGGCTGCCCCCAATAAATTGATGTTTTATAAATATTATCATTTAGCTGCTGCTGCAGTTGACCTAAGTCATAAGTCAAGTGTTAAACTTCATTTGACTGTGACTGGTAAAAAGTATTCTCGCTTCTGATGTACCGTCGTTAATATGTGATAAAGCGTTTATCGGTACTTTAATGGCATGGAATGTGATACTGTTATTTTGGTTGAAAAAACAAGTAACATTCATAGCACTAAAGTTAATATCTGAATAATGAACCGTTCTGAATGCACGCATGCTCAGTGGATAGAAGCTGAAGTATTGTTTAGAGTAGTTTCTGTACTGTAGGTATTTCATATTGAAGATAATCTCGTTCATAATCTAAACGGATGAACGCTGGCGCCCAAACGCGCTAATACAGCTTGTTTCGAAAGTGCTCCTACGCCGCCCGGTTTATTTTGAATCAGCCATTATACAGGCCAGCAAACCGTTAGGTAGCACACTAACTAGGCACTATATCACTTTTCAATTTGACGACTCTGTATGAAATAAAACAGTGACATAAAAAGAAATAAAACAGTGACATAAAAATAGCCCTTGACGAATTTCTTGCCGGTTCTTCTCGTTACAAGGTCTCCCGCCCCGTAGGGTTTGTGAACCGATGGCGTAGCTTCTTTGGCGTACATAAGTGCTTGTAACAGCCTAGACTGAATATATGATATTGAATTGAATTGAATATATACACAGCCACTCTTTCGCATTATAATATTAGTATAAAAAATAATTGCATGCAAGCATTTTTTTTTCTCGAATATTTTTATTACATGTCGAATAAAGGAATGTTGTTTAAATCAAAACTTTAATTAACACGTGTAAACAAATAAGTAAAATAAAATGTCAAATGAAATAAAAGACATTATAATGATTTTAACTCTACCATTGAAAAGGATTATTCGACAAATCTTTCAATAAAATGGTTCTGACCAATCCAATACATCCAAAAGGTTTATAGATGAATTAGTACGTCCGTATACGTGGGCAATCATCTCATTAAGGATTTTGCAGTCCTTCAGCCAATCCTGTAGACTGGTAACTAACCTTAATTTATAAAATGTACAGTCATCTCTTTGTAACTCAAATTATCGCATTCATGGCACTATTAGTCGGGCCATGAAATCCGTTTGTGACGGAATTTCAACGTCCTACTCGGCTAAACTGACGCTGAGCACGAATTTATCTTTGCCGACCTTGCTTATTGATGAATATGTAGAAATGTAGTTCGATAAAAGTTTGCGATTCGATATAAATATGTAATATAACTAATTAACTTCTTCAACTCTATCTACTTTCTATTACGTCCGAACTTTTTCACACAGGTATTTTTTATTTAAAAACCGTTGCTATTATGCAATCAAAGCTCTGTATACTTTCTCTTTATCGACAACGTAAAATTCAGGCTACCTTTCGATTTTCCGTTGTTGTCGTTTTTGTTTGTTTAACAAAAACTACAAAACCGCAACTGTACCTATGCAGCGGACGAAAGATCTGGCCATTTATTTCTCCACCCGTTGGTATTTTCATTGACTAGTCATTATTATGTATTTGTACAATCCTACATGAACACATTGGATCATATAACTGAACAAATTAGCCTATACAGCGATTAATAAATGCAACCTATTTAGGTATGTCGTTGAACCTATTTACCCCGTACTAAATTAAGTTAATTAGATTCATGAAATACAAATGTCATCACAGTTTACACTGGCACAATACTTAAGGCTTCACTCTGTTATCAAATTCGGCTAAGACACTATTTAAGTGATTGATTGATTCGAGGTTAAACGACGACACAATTGAAGTCAAGGTTACTGCAAGCCACCTGTAGAGCATTCTTCCAAAGAGACTTCTATCCAACTCTATTACTGTCACGCATCGTATAACTAATAATAACAGCATTATATTTATGCAAAATCTTCTCATGCCCATTGTTATCATAAATAGATTTATGCTCGAGCAATATCACCAATACTTTTAACGATTCTATTATGAACTGTCCGCTGCGAACATACGTATTGGGTATTGTTTAGTAACATAGTTAGTCTAAGCACGTCTGTCGACGGATCATTTTACGGCAGGTCGTGCTTTCGGAGCCGATATCTAGTATTTGTTAATAAGATGTTGTTGATTTTATTGATCTTTCGCGGACGGACGCGCCATGCTGACACGGCGTTATCGATGTGTTGACTAATTGCTTACATTAGTCACGGCGAGGCTGGCACTCGCACCGCGTACGCAAATAGAGTCGGCACAACGATTGACTTAGCGCACGTTGCCCGATTACGCCGCCGCCCGCCTCCTGCTAGACGTGCTGGGGTAAACACGGATTCTTGACGAGATCAACATTAAGTAGATTCCTCGGTCTTCACTAACACAAAAGACAATGGTTCTGGAACGCTGGCAATCGCTACGTCCGCTGTGGCTACGCACGTAGTGAGGTCATTGTACAGGTCACGCTACCGACGTGGCCCAATGACCGTCCCCGGCGGCGACTAACCTATCACCAAAAATGCTAAGCAACGAGGACGTGGCTAATGAAATTATGAAACATTGCGAAAATGTTGATGACTTAATGTCATGACAACTTCCTCAAGTTTTATCAAATGTTGTCCGTACATAATTAACATGAAATAAGTAATACGCGCCACCTAGAATGTTTATTAATCACAGATTTATCAAAGCAATCAATGTGCGACGCAGATTTCTCGTACTACATTCAGAATCGTAAGTATGATCATTGACAGATAAGCGGCTACGTTGTTTAAATCAGAATCGTAGATAAAAAATCCTTAATCGGTTGAGTTTGTTTAATTCAAATAACGACGATGATAAGGATAAGACAAAATACTTATTTGAAGAATAAGATCACATTGAGAACAAAGTTCTTTGTGTACGATTAGGCGAGTCAGGTATGTTTGCGAATCGCGGTTAGATTGTGCGTAGTACCGAAACCTGTTACGGCGCACTGATAACGTAAGGACGAGTTGTAGCGGCGCGCGGGCATGTGACGTCAGCGCGGCCAGCTATTCACGATCGAGAGCTCGCCGACTAGCTCCTCCAGCGCCTAATGTATTTATGTGCGATAGTTACACCCGAGATAGATCGCATGCCTGCTCTGACTGTTTTATCGTCTGTTAAAATTACTCCTTTGATGTTCTATTCAAAACTCTAATTATGGTTCTTTTCTCTTGACAGAACTGCCTACGGAGGAAGGTAAGCATCGCTGGTGATTGTTGGATAAGTATGGATGCGATGACTTTCAGTTACTACACTAGCTACCCCTTGAGCTTGTTACTTGTCATCCTTTTTGGAGAAGAATTGACAAAAGTCTCTTGTGTTTCAATATTTATAAAAGGGAAACTATATGCAAAATTGCAAATTCTGCCTTTTGCAACCCTATAAGCTCATAATTATGGCAGTTAGATTCTTCATGTACTTATTAAAAGAAAGATACACACTTATTCTCATGCACAAAGACACAACACCAACATATTTTACTAAGCATAAGCATTAAGTCATAACTTTCCAATTTTTTTACTGAACAAGAACCACAATGTTGACGGCTTTGACAACACCTTAAAGCATGTCAAGGTCCTAAGTGACATTGTCGACTTGTTAACTTTAACTTCCACATGACATGATGAATATTTTAGTTACTAGATCCACTAAATTCATACTTTCCCTTTAATTCAGACTAGTAAACAAAAAGGTTAATTCCTATCAACATAGTAATTTGTAACCAGGGGTTAAATGTTTTCCCCTGGTTGCAAATTACAGGGGTAAAAGCACCTAAGACCTCTTAAAATGTGGTACAGTTTTACAAATGAGTCGGTTCATTAACACTGTCTATATAAATATTGAACTATAAAAAATAATACGATAAGTAAGAAACAAACAACACGCATACGAATAACAGTCGGGCTCATATTTTATAGTTTATCTATGGTTTAAAGTTTATGTTTTTTACTTGCAGGCAAAAGTATATGGCAATTAGTCCTGGAACAATTTGATGACCTCTTAGTAAAGATTTTGCTGTTAGCCGCTATTATTTCTTTCGTAAGTAATCGTTAAGCTCTACCAAATACCGTCGTTCTACATAAAATGCTAAAATGAATCTTATTACTTTCAGGTTTTAGCTTTATTTGAAGAACATGAAGACGCTTTCACAGCGTTCGTAGAACCTTTCGTAATTTTATTAATTCTTATTGCTAACGCTATTGTAGGAGTATGGCAGGTAAATATTATTCAAGGTGTCAAGTATAGCTACACTTGCCTAAATAATATAATATTCAATACATTTTCTTAATTTTATAGGAAAGAAACGCCGAATCCGCCATCGAAGCTTTAAAAGAATACGAACCCGAAATGGGTAAAGTAATAAGAGGAGACAAATCCGGCGTACAAAAAGTTAGAGCGAAAGAAATCGTTCCCGGGGACGTCGTGGAAGTGTCCGTCGGTGACAAAATTCCCGCCGATATCCGCCTAATCAAAATTTTCTCGACCACCATCCGTATCGACCAGTCCATCCTGACTGGTGAGTCTGTATCCGTCATCAAGCACACGGACGCCATTCCCGACCCCCGCGCCGTCAACCAGGACAAGAAGAACATCCTCTTCTCCGGTACCAATGTCGCCGCCGGCAAAGCCCGCGGTATCGTCATCGGCACCGGTCTCAACACTGCCATTGGTAAAATCCGTACTGAAATGTCTGAAACTGAGGAGATCAAGACACCCCTGCAACAAAAACTCGATGAGTTCGGCGAGCAACTGTCTAAAGTTATCTCCGTCATCTGCGTTGCCGTATGGGCCATCAACATTGGACACTTCAACGACCCCGCCCACGGTGGAAGCTGGATCAAAGGCGCCGTATACTACTTCAAAATCGCCGTCGCTTTGGCCGTCGCCGCCATTCCTGAAGGTCTGCCGGCTGTCATCACCACTTGTCTCGCTTTGGGCACTAGGAGAATGGCTAAGAAGAACGCTATTGTCAGGTCTCTGCCCTCAGTAGAAACTCTTGGTTGCACATCTGTCATCTGCTCCGACAAGACCGGTACCCTCACTACCAACCAAATGTCTGTATCTCGTATGTTCATCTTCGAGAAGGTCGAAGGTGGCGACAGCAGCTTCCTCGAATTTGAAATCACTGGCTCCACCTACGAACCCATCGGAGACGTCTACCTGAAAGGACAAAAGGTTAAGGCCTCTGAATTCGACGCGCTCCATGAATTGGGTACCATTTGCATCATGTGCAATGACTCCGCTATCGACTTCAACGAATTCAAGCAAGCCTTTGAGAAGGTCGGTGAAGCCACCGAAACCGCCCTTATCGTACTCGCCGAGAAGATGAACCCCTTCAATGTTCCCAAGACTGGACTCGATCGTCGCTCGTCTGCTATTGTCGTTCGCCAAGAGATCGAGACCAAATGGAGGAAAGAATTCACCCTTGAGTTCTCTCGTGACAGGAAATCCATGTCCTCCTACTGCACACCTCTTAAGCCCTCCCGTCTCGGCACTGGACCCAAACTGTTCGTTAAAGGTGCCCCCGAAGGTGTGTTGGAACGTTGCAGCCACGCTCGTGTCGGAAACACTAAGGTCCCCCTCAACACCTCCCTCAAGAACCGCATCTTGGAGCTCACCCGCCAATACGGTACCGGTCGCGACACCCTGCGTTGCTTGGCCCTGGCTACCGCTGACAACCCGCTCAAACCTGAAGAAATGGACCTCGGAGACTCTACCAAATTCTACACTTATGAAGTCAACCTCACCTTCGTCGGTGTCGTGGGCATGTTGGACCCTCCCCGCAAGGAAGTCTTCGACTCCATCGTCCGATGCCGCGCTGCTGGTATCCGCGTAATCGTCATCACTGGTGACAACAAGGCCACCGCTGAAGCTATATGCAGGTAAGATAACAACTTCATTGAATGTTTTTGAATTACTTATCTTAAAATTCTGTCGTCTCTACAATTCAAGCGTGTCTTTCACAGACGTATTGGCGTCTTCACCGAAGATGAGGACACAACTGGCAAGTCTTACTCTGGTCGTGAGTTCGATGACCTGCCCCTTTCTGAACAACGCGCCGCTTGCGCAAGGGCACGCCTGTTCTCCCGTGTGGAGCCCGCCCACAAGTCCAAGATCGTTGAATTCTTGCAGGGCATGAATGAAATCTCCGCCATGGTGAGTTTTAGTTATATCAAAAGCTATATTATTCTCAATTTTAAAAGTCATAATATAAATATCTTTCAAAATCAATATATACTACTATATCTATATCTATGCCCAATATTATAAATAGTCTCCGAAACTACTGAACGGATTTGGATGAAATTTGGTACACAGATTACTATTTAAATGATAGCCTGGTTATGAACATAGGATTTTTTATTCCGATATTCTCGCGGGAACGGGAACCACGCGGGTGAAACCGCGAGCGGCCACAGGTTTCTCACAAAATGCATCGGAAGCCAGACGAAAGTCCATCTAAAAGTTTACTAATTTAATATTCATAGACATTGATGTTTATACTACACAACTACTCGGAGAGCTTTAATGTTTACCTTTAGTTGGTAATGTTTATAAACCGCGTCGGTTTGTTTACTATAAGCGTACTATGAAGGGCACTCTTCCAGACTGGTGACGGTGTGAACGACGCGCCGGCCCTGAAGAAGGCTGAGATCGGTATCGCCATGGGTTCTGGAACAGCTGTCGCCAAGTCTGCCGCCGAGATGGTGCTCGCTGACGACAACTTCTCTTCCATCGTCGCTGCTGTTGAGGAAGGTTAGTCAGATGTTTGCTTATAAATTCTTTTGGGTCTCTATTTGTCATTGGTTTCAATCTACTGTAAATGGGCTTTTCTAGTCGCTGCCTATAAAGAGTTGGGAATACAGACTTGAGTTATTAGAGCAATGTCAGAGGTGGTAATACTATAAACGAGGTGGCGCTATACAAAGTATCTCTTTATTAACGTTGCTTAAATTAAATTGTGATAATAGCTGGAGGTAAGGACCTTTGATCTAATGTCACAAGTTGACTAATATACTTTGTAAAAGTCTTAAACATTCTGACAACTATGTGGCACTCCGTTTTCTCGGAGTTTGCCGTCAGTTTGCTGAATTTATCCTTATCCCTCGCCATTCGGAACAGTTCTTCCACCCTTGGTGAAAATATAAGGGATTTTTGAAACAAAATTATACAGGGGCCGTTCAAGTATTACGTAAGCACTACAGAGGGGCGGGGGGGTATTTGCTTTGCTTATTTTTAATGACATGGGGGGTGAGGGGATCTAGATAGTGATTACGTCAGCAGTAATTATGTACTTTTTTACACATATCGCAACCCACACATTGTCTATGCAGAAAACCAAATGCATTTTCCGAGATTCCTACAAATAATGAATATGTTTAGGTACTCGCTTAGAACTGAGTAGGGGAATTACCGCGCGCTATTCACTTGTCTAAATGACTGAAGACTGTAAATTGGAATTAATATATATACCAACAATTTAAAAGAAGTTTGTTTTGTTCGTAATATTACTTAAGATTATAATATTTGTAACTTACTCTATGTTGAATACCGTGTCAGTAAAGTTTATTTAAATGAATATTATGTGCGTTACAGTCCTCTGTTTCTCTCTCGGTTTCATCGCCCACAGATCCCTTATCAACAACGTGATTTCCATCGGAAGTGTGTCGACCAGGGTAGCGTACCTGATACTCAAAATATCCGAACGGTATTCGCTGAATGTTATACAGGTCTACGCTCCGACTTCGAACCTCGGTAAAGTCAAAAATGAGATAGATTTTATCATGTCGACGAAAAAGCAAATATTCAATGGTGTCACTGTTATCAACACCGTCAAGACGGGGAGCGATCACCGAATGGTACGTGGCACGTTGACTATCAACGTGAAGCTGGAAAGATCGCGGCTGATAAAGTCTACGCTCCGACCATTACCGGCCCATATCCAAAACCCCGAGAGCTTTCAACTCGAGCTCCAAAACTGCTTCGAAGCCCTTGAGAACAGCATAGATGTAGACGATCTACACAACACGGTGGTAGATACTGTCCGTACATTAGGGTCCAAGTACTTTAAGACCCGCCGTCCCAAATTAAAGAAACTCTCCGACCACACACTCCTACTCATGGATCAGAGACGTGAAATGAGGCTTCAGAACTCAGCGGATGCTCATCGTTATCGGCTGCTAAATAGGCAGATCTCTAAGTCTTTGACAAGCGAACTTCGCCAATCTAATACGAATCGTATTTAAGAGGCTATCGAGCGGAATACAGGCTCCAAAGTGTTCGCGAGAGATCTGTCTATTGGGCAAAGCCAGATGACGAAGCTGTAAACTGACGTCGGTCGCATCATTTCTACGAAACCTGAAATCCTGATCGAGATTGAGAGTTTCTAGACAGTTATATTCCACGCATTCCACGCAGACACCTGTTGAAAGCAAGGCTAAAGACCCCAAAGCCAAGCTTACCCGACACTTCACCGAAGATATCCCGGACGTCAGCCTGTACGAGATTAGTATGGCTCTCAAACAGCTCAAAAACAACAAGACGGCGGGTGATGACGGAATCACTACAGAACTTCTGAGAGCGGGCGGTAAGCCGATACTCAAAGTCCTCCAGAAACTTTTCAATTCCGACATCGTCGAGGGCAAAACGCCGAGGGCATGGAATATAAGTGAAGTGATTTTGTTCTTCAAAAAGGGAGATAACACCCGTTTGAAGAACTTCAGACCCAGCTCACTTCTAAGCCATGTCTATAAGTTGTTTTCGAGAGTCATTACGAATCGTCTCGCTCGCAGGTTCGACGAATTCCAGCCTCCTGAACAAGCCGGGTTCCGAATAGGCTTTAGCACCATAGACCACATCCATACGCTGCGGCAGGTTATACAGAAGACCGAGGAGTATAATCTGCCACTTTGCTTGGCGTTTGTGGACTATGAGAAAGCCTTCGATTCGATAGAGACCTGCCCCCCTATCGCGTAAAAAATATGGATATGGATATGGGCTTCATTTGACAGTTGAAGCTCATAAAATTACCTTATATGGTCATTTAACTGTCAAATGAAGCCCATGTCCATATCCATATTATTTACGCGGTAGGCCCCCTGGGCGGTGCTGCAGTCTCTCCAGAGGTGCCAAGTGGACTATATGTATATCGAGGTGTTAAGGTACTTATACGAACATGCCAACATGTCAGTCCGATTATAGAACCAGAGCACAAGTCCCATCCAACTGCAGCGAGGTGTGAGACAGGGAGACGTCATTTCTCCGAAACAGCTGCGTTGGAGGACATCTTTAAGCTTTTGGACTGGAAAAGACGCGGCATCAACGTAAATGGCCAGTATCTGACACACCTTCGTTTTGCCGATGATAGTCTTTATGGCTGAGACCCTGGAGGACCTGAACACAATGCTCGAAGATCTCCGTAGTGATTCCCAAAGAGTGGGTCTTAGGATGAACATGGATAAGACGAAAATCATGTCGAATTCCCATGTCATACCCACTACAGTTCACGTTGGGAACACTACACTCGAAGTTGTTGACCACTATGTTTACCTTGGACAGACAACCCAGTTAGGTAAGTCCAACTTCGAGAAAGAGATCTCCCGTCGAATCCAACTCGGTTGGGCAGCATTCGGGAAGCTCCGTAAAATCTTCGCGTCCAACTTACCTCAGTGTCTCAAGACGAAAGTCTATGACCAGTGTGCGTTGCCAGTGATGACTTACGGTAGTGAAACGTGGTCGCTAACTATGGGTCTGATAAGAAAGCTCAAGGTCACCCAGCGTGTAATGGAGAGGGCTATGCCCGGCGTTTCCCTACGTGATCGAATCAGAAATGAAGAGATCCGTAGGAAAACTAAAGTGACTGACATCGCTCGAAGGAGTGCTCGGCTGAAGTGGCAGTGGGCGGGACACATAGCGAGAAGAACCGATGGCCGGTAGGGCGGAAAGGTTCTGGAATGGCGACCGCGCACATGACGACGCTCCGTGGGTCGGCCCTCGACAAGGTGGACCGACGATCCTGTGAAGGTCGTGGGAAGCCGCTGGATGCGGACTGCGCAGGACCGATCGTTGTGGAGATCCTTGGGGGAGGCCTATACCCAGCAGTGGGTGTCATGTGGCTGAGACGACGACAGTCCTCTATTCCAAACCTATTCCTTATTTCTAGACTTATAACTGCTGCTCATAAATCAATCAATTGTACCAATGTTTACGTAAACATGGGGGGGGGGGGGAGCTTTGCTTACTTTTGATGACGAGGGGGAGGGGTGGGTTAATAATTGCAAAAAATCTGCTTACGTAATACTTGAACGGCCCCGCAGACTAAAATAAGTTGTATGTCATTTCATTATATTTGATAGAATCAGGCGTTACTTGGCGGAAATCCATATCTTAGTAGAAAACGAAAAATATGGTGCCGTGCCAATCTCAGCACCGAGGTCTCGGTGCTGAGATTGGCACGGTCTAACAACTCCTGAGGATGCTCCGTGTGTGGGCGAAACACGTGTAGAGTAGTCGGTGAAGGTGCAAGGTGTGTCACTGGGCTGCATCTGCATTTTTTCTTGCGGAATTACGCGACATATTTTTCATTTCATTATATTAACATTCAAATTAAATGGAAGCCAAAATGTTGAAAATGCTCTTTTTTTCATTTTCATTTCTTTAATCTACCAAAGTGTCTTTTCTTTTTCACTAAAAATACTTTAAAAAACGTAAAACGTCTTTCTTCAGGTCGTGCCATCTACAACAACATGAAGCAGTTCATCCGCTACCTGATCTCATCCAACATCGGTGAAGTCGTGTCTATCTTCTTGACCGCCGCCCTGGGTCTGCCCGAAGCCCTGATCCCCGTGCAGCTGCTGTGGGTCAACCTGGTCACTGACGGTCTGCCCGCCACCGCTCTCGGCTTCAACCCCCCTGATCTCGACATCATGGATAAACCACCCCGCAAGGCTGATGAAGGTCTTATCTCTGGATGGCTGTTCTTCAGGTATGCTTCAATCTTATGTGCTTTATATTCATTTTTACGAGACCGTTTTTGACAAACTAATCTCTGTGATTTGAGCCTTGAGGGTCGACTACGAAAGAGATCGCGATAGCCGGAGGATTTCGTCGTTTTGCACCTTATTGCGATGTTGTATCTTGAAGAAAGTTCATCTTATTATCGTTTTTAGTTTTTGAAGTAGACCCCCAGAACTTAGAAGATTCTTTGTAAACATTATAATAAGTCGTATGATCAAACATCGCCTAGAACTATCTAGTAAGGATACCCAATAGATCATTTAGCTTGTAGTGACTATAGTTTTCAATTAAACTGCAGCACGAAAAACTTTAGAGTAAGTATCGAGGACGTATCGTCAGAAAATTTTTGACATATTGAGCAGCGTTCCTACCGGATGTAAAGGAAACTAAATTTTTTGACGTTACGGACGATACTATTTCGTAAGTATTTCGTGCTGGCCTGCGAACATATAAAACATGGAAGCAGTCTCTTCATACAAGCCTCCAATAATTATTGGCACCCGTTTCACACAAGAGAGTTACGCACACAATAGACAAGTGAACACGATACACGAAAATTATCGACACGTAAAAAAACATCCTTAAAGGTGGTGGGTTTAGGTCGGTAATAGGCAGCGTTTCGCTCTTTACGCCATTTTGTAAATGGCACGGTGCTTGCTCTGTGATTGGCCATTTTTCATTCAGCACTGGTGCCGAGAACGAATAGAATGCGATGCGTCACGAAATTATGTCAACAATGATCAAGCAATATATTCATTATTGCTTATTAAAAGATGTTAGAAAATTTATATTATATTTTTACTAGTTTTAATTTATTTTTTATTTTTAGAAATATTGCCCTGTTCGTAAAAGAAAAGAATATATCGCCATCTATAACGCAAAACAAAATCTACGTTATAAATATTTTTTGACGAAAGTAACTGGAACTAATTTGTTCCAGTGATACCGTCTTGTTTTCCGATTTCCGAGACACAAGTTTAGTTAGACCAATGTTTACGTTTTTTTTTGTTATGACAATAATATTTTATTTTATTTCTTGTAAAATAAATATTATTCAGTATCATATATATATTATATTATATATCACTTATATATATTATATATCACTTTTCAAGATATAGATTACCTTTTAAAGGTTACTAAGTTATAAGCATGTATTATGTAACACACTTCTTCAAAAGGATAGGTAAAAATAAACATTACATAAACAAAAACAAAATAGATTATATTATTTTAACAAAGCAGTAATACCTAAGTATATAAAAAGTGAAATCAACTCGCTCACTAATTAAACACGAAATCACGGAAACATCTAGACCGAATATGGTGAAAAACTAAATACCTTTGTGTAGACGTCAGCTAACGTCAGCTAAGAACGGATTTTGCAACAGGGTCGATTTAGGGGGCTTGAAGTATGAAGTTTTATAATTTATTTATCTAGGTACTCATACACGGTTTTACTCGATCGAGCTAAAGCTAAATTTGTAAGTGTCATAGAGAATTTGCGTGGTTTGAGCAAGGAATCGGTAAGTGGTAATAGTGAATACGGGCCCATACCCCAGGTCTGGCATTTTCGCTAGGTTTACAGGCCAGTAAGTAGGTTGACCAGTTGAGAGAATCTTGGGATGCGTTTTCTCTAGGCTTTTGCGGACGTTTCGACCTCTAGTTGTAATAAGACGCGAGCCCCACATTGTGTGTTTGGAATTCCAATATCCTCCTGCCATAAACCTGTTGCCTAGTGATTGAAAATAGGTACTAAAATATTCTTCAAACGTTTCGGGATTTCGATTTTGCTTTGGACAGCAGTAAACAGTAATCTGTTTACTACCCTCCAAAGTATGTAATCGGACTTTGCGAAAATCCTACGGACTTTGCTTGTATATGTCGCAGGATAATTAGATAAATCGTTTTATAGGATTTTTGCGAAAAAAACTGATTGCCTTTGTAAGATTACGAAAAAATCTCGCTGGCTATTATGAAGTAAGAACACTGATTGGCTGGTCAGACCGTCCAAAACAACAACTTCTCTGATTGGTTGACGACTTGACGTTTCAAATGTCAATCCGTTCTCTCATGTGTAGTAAACTTTCTTTGAACCAATCAGAATAAGAGTTAGCAAGCAAGCAAAAAATTAAGCCAATCAGAGTAAAGAATATCCAATGTTACTAAAGCAACCCGTATTATTGCAAAAACCTTATATTTTTTCAGTAAGATTGAGAAATGTCAACACCATTGTCTAATTATCCGTGTTTTTGCAATAACTCTAGGATTTTAGCGAAAATTCTAATTATCAAATCTTCGTACTATATATATATCATTATTGATGTAGCTTGTATTTTAGCGGTCCGGTATTACAATACTTGATGGTTAATGCTTCGTCTGATGATTATTGCCGTACCAGTATGTGCTGTACCGCTCGGACTATAAGTTGCATAAGTGTTATAACCAACTATGTGGAATGATGATTTATCTGTTAAATAAGCAATTCTGACACGAATAATAATAAATAAAAATGAATAAATGTTCCGCCTTTTCAAAGTTTACATAACAGCCAGCAGCGGAGGGCGGTGTGATGGCCAGCTTGCAGTATGGACACATATACGATGTCCACAGTACTATCAATCGTTTTTGTGACAACTTTGGGTTAAATTGAAACTGTTCCTTGTGTTATCCAGGTACATGGCTATCGGTGGGTACGTCGGTGCCGCGACTGTGGGAGCTGCCACCTGGTGGTTCATGTACTCGCCCCACGGACCCCAGATGACCTACTGGCAGCTCACCCACCACTTGCAGTGTCTTGGTGGCGGAGATGAGTTCAAGGTAAGACTTCGGCACTTTTGAACTCTTTAACCACACCCAATTTATTCATACTTACTTAGCGGCCCGACACGAGATGACGCTACTGTTCACTGTCTCGTGTATTAGGTTACATGTTGACAGGTCCTAACAGTTGCAGTTTTTTAATAGGTCTCCGACTAACAGCTCCTAACGGTATTTAGTATACCCGAAAACACTTTCTTCGTCCTAGTGTATTCTGCGAGTTAAATTATACTGTATAAAAAATACGGTATCCACAAATCTCTGAGACTTATTTGCGACGTATACAGTCTATAAGCATAGTTTAAAGTGATGATTCCTCAATATTGAACTTACCATTTAATTGCTAAAATATAAATAAAGTGGAACTTTTTTTTGTCGTATAATCTTCCACAGTATCCACAAGTGGTGTAATCGATTATTGCTTTAAGATTGCTATCCAATTTCAGACGCTAATGACCTAATAATAGAATTCTACATCAGATTGTAACAAAATATGTTTGTAAACCGTTTCCAGGGCATCGACTGCAAGATCTTCACTGACCCTCACCCTATGACGATGGCCCTGTCCGTACTGGTGACCATCGAGATGTTGAACGCTATGAACAGCTTATCCGAGAACCAGTCGCTGGTGTCCATGCCGCCCTGGTGCAACATGTGGCTCATCGGCTCCATGGCGCTCTCCTTCACTCTTCACTTCGTCATCCTTTACGTCGAGGTTCTCTCGGTACGTATCATGTGCTATCACCATTTCAATTTCAATCATTTATTGCTCATACGATAATGTAAATAAATATGTTACAAAATAAATGGAGACCGTGTTTGACCCTGTTGGGCACAGCAACTGGATGAGAGGTAGAAGGTAGAAGAGATTTTAATATACATAGTATATAAATACCCGCCCTAAAACTCAAACGTTTTGAACTTCAAGGGGTTCTTTAACATCATCCTGTCGCTTTAAATATCAAAGGTCTGCAAAAGACGCCATGATGTTTAGGAGCATTAATAACCATATAAATAATGTCTGGTTTTAACTAAATAATTGAATAAACAGATCTTTTCGGGCCAGGGTACTGCATAAATAAACTTTTAGATTTATGTTACGATTTTTATAATTCTTGTTTTTTTATGATACAGAATTTAGCTGCCACATCGGTGCATCAGCCTTTATTCAGCCTTTTAAAGTCTATATTTTATTTTCGTCGTCTTTTGCAGATATTTCAGTTTTATATACCCAGCTGATGCGGGCCTTTTTGTTTCATTATAATATGTTTAGTAATTGACATGAATTCACGACATAGTACTAAGTATGCTTGTGTCCCCCCTCGTAGACCGTGTTCCAAGTGACGCCGCTGTCGATGGACGAATGGATGACGGTGATGAAGTTCTCGATACCGGTGGTGCTGCTCGACGAGGTGCTCAAGTTCCTCGCGCGCAAGATCTCCGACGGTGAGCGGAACTGGCTCGACGGCATGCAATGGATTGTGCTCATGTGGGCCGTGTTTTTCGGCCTCATCATCTACGGACCCCTCTAAGGCCCAGTGCTCACCCAGTTTGTTCACGCCCTAATCCCCGCTGTGGAACCCCCCACCCTGAGCTCGCTCACCACAGCCGCTAGGAATGCTAATCCAAGTATCCGCACGGTGACGGACGAGCCCTCTCCCTGTGATAGCGTATCCACGTGCGAGACAATAATCAGGAGCTCGTTATTTTCTACGGAACTGTCCAAAGTGGACTATTTTAATTTTTTCATTATATATTGTAGCTAGAATGAAGCGGCTGTGAAGACCTTCATTGGAAAGTGCTAACTTGTTACTTACACCAAATATTGGTTTAACTGATTTTTAAAAGGGTATAAGATTGTGTAAATTCTTTTGCGAGTGATTATAGATTTTGTATAAAGATGAATATTGCTCCGAGCTCCATTTTTTACGAATACCTTGACGGTGGACTCGCAGTCGGCTCAGTACCTTGTCCTCGAGGACAGCAGACATAAATTTTACTATTATAGTAATGTGCATTGTTAGTGCTTAGTGTAATTTATTGTAAGTATAGTTAGGGAAACGGTTACGATTACTTTGCTCGGCGACTTCTCAGTAGGAAAAAAGATACGCTCTGTCCTTTCACCTGTAACCGCTTTTTAACATTCCTTTTTGCATTTCGATTTCGACCTGGACTATTTTTAGAAAGCATTGTATGTTACCTACTTTTATCTAACCTAACATTCTGTTTTCTTGCTATTAACAAACGAGAATGATGTATGATTTTTCTTATAATTGTGATAAATTTTAATAGAATACACAACGAAGGGTTCAACCATTTTCTTTTACATAATATTATTATATCTTCAAAATATTCTCTTAAATGTAAAAGGATATACAAGAGTTTGATAAAAGCAATATAGTCAGTGTTTGTATGAATGTCAGAATGAGTTGGTTTATAATGTTAAATTGGTTCTTGAATAGTTTTAATGATAAAACTGATTTATTTAAGTTTTCTACTTGGATTGGTTACACTGTCAATAATGCTATTGATGAGACATAATATTACAGTAAGTTTAAGAAATTTAAATTCATCATAGGTATTTTTGTTATGGTACATACAAGGATTGTACTTCCATTAAATTTAATATAATTTACATTTTTCGCATGTGTTTTATACATTGCATGAGTCGATTTAAGAGTGCAGTTTGGTTTGTTCAACAACTAAAAATAATAATCTCTATAATATATTGTCGTATATGTATTAAAATTTGTACTACTACGTCGAAAGACCGTCTACACCGATATGCAAAGACAACCACCACACACTGCACAATAAGGGCATGCTCAAAATCCTACATTACTTTTTTCCCCCCGACCTTCTCCAACTGTTATGATATGAAATAACTTATTGAAATGTACAGTCGTTTATACATATTTTACATTAATTAAAAATATCAAGAATTAAACCTCTCAATTGTTTTTCTTGCAACCGACCCTACTAGCCCTTAACCGTCTGCCCGACCGACGACGGACACTACCGCACACCGACACCTCCGTAAACAGACTACTCGTGTGTTGTGTTTCCTGCTAACCACTATTAACATCGCTGAAGTTTTGCAAGCCTCGAAAACGCTATTTGGCTACAATACGAGTAAGACATTATTTGCCAAAATCTGTATCCTATATAATGGAATGTATAATGGTAATTCTGTCGTGACACAGTAATGTGATTGTCCCCCGCCCCGCATGCACTAACGAGGTGTTGTCTGCCCCCAGCCAAGCCGACGTGGAAGCTGTAAGCGCCGGGACGCCGCCGCAGCGCCACTGCACGCACATATTCCATGAACACTCATTGTTTGTTGTGATCCCGCAGTGAAACTACACATTTACGTAACTACGACACGGTTGTGATCTCTGCATATGAACCCAGTAAGTCGGACGGCCGCCCCGCCCGCGCGTCCCGACACTAACGCTCCCGTTGTTTTGCAGCGAACGAGATTGTCATTGACAAGTGGTAAACGCCACCGAGTCATAGTTCCTCACCCGCTTCTCTCTGCCGCTTCTACCGCTCTCGTCTCCCGATAGTGAACCGATTGGATTTAGATGGTAGTCGCTCGGACGGTCGCGCGGCGAGAGGGCGAGGCGCGGGCCGCCCGCACCCGCTCACCTGTGCTAGTTCATCAGAGAGGACTTACGTTGTTCATAATGTGTATATAATACAGTATGCTTAGGAGGTTTAATCATTGTTAAATTACATTGTTCTAATTAAAGACTACATGGTGCCCGTCGACAAAAGCAGTGCGGTAGACGATGTGTACTTAAGTTGACAGCACTCTTATATTTAATTTATTGTTATATTTTTATTCTCTTTTTAATCTAGTTTGCTTATATAGCGCCGAGTCTATTTCTATTAGTGCTGACGCCTCGACGAGCAATATGGTGTCTGTAATGTAAGGGAAGGATAAACAAATTGTCCAGTGTTTGGGACGTAATCGAGTCCAAAAATTAAACATACCTGTACATTTTAATGTATTATTGTTTTGTACAATAAACCGTTATAAAACGATAGTTGTCTTATTTACCAATGTTACTTCAATTATTAGGCTCACGGTTAGTTCGATGCTTAGAGGCGGTACGGCGTGCGCGGTTGTGCGGTGCTGACTTCGAATGGTGCTGAGCTATAGAGCGGCAGGATGTCTGGTGCGTAAGTACTTAGATAGATACCTAAATAATTATAAAGCTAAAATATTTGTTGGTTAAGTCGATCGGTTTAAAGCCTGGGCGGCTGGATCTAACATTTTGTAACACTGGCTTCGCCAGGCTTTGTAATTGTCAGAGCGTGTCTCATTCAGTTATGCTCGTAGATCTGTTTCACTAACGGATTTATTATTGCTATCTTGCGGTTGTCGGCCATAAAGCCATGTCACAAAAGTTTTACATGGCCACTGAAACTGAGGGTTCTTTAAATTCAAAGAAACTAGAAATATAAACTAGCACCACAAGCAGTCTACTACTTAGTACTAGAATTTTCAAATGGGCTTAGGCTTGCCTGACTTCAGTGGCGTAACAATATGGTGGCAGGGCTGGCAAAATGCCACGGGCCCCCGACCCAGGAGGGCCCAGGGCCCAAGAGGCCACGAGCTCCAAAAAAAGTATATTTTTATAAGTTTTGCTTAACGAGACAACTAAAGACCATAATACAATTTCAAGTTAATCGTTAAGCATTTCAACCAACCTAAACAAAAAGTGTTGATTAATTTTTAGAGATGTACACGTTACCCGTGACGAGTAATTTTACGTTGTTATGACCGTCAAAATATCGGTAATTGCACATCTCTATTCACATTAGAACGCATCCATTGGTTTCTACATATTATGTCGCGGTACGTTGGCAGCGCGGGTGAGCATTGACGATCGGGGAATACTCCATTTTGTTTTCACTTTTTTCGTGACGCTGCTGCCGGGGCGAGCAAGCAACACTATGTTAGGGGAATTCCGGATTTGATATTTTTTTATGAGGGCTCTAGGATTTCATAAAGTTAAGGATCAAACTGCCTTAGCAATGTCCAAGCAAAATAATAAATCCATAAATGACAAAAATATTTCTCTAAATAGGTGTCGAGGACAAGGATATGATGGTGCTAACACAATTAAAGGGACTTATGGTGGAGTTCAAAAACTCATAAAAGATGTCGAGCCCAATGCCGTATTTGTTCACTGTGATGCTCATAATTTAAATCTAATACTCAATGATGCAGTGAGAGAGGTTATTGATATGCATTTTTTTTTAAACAGTTCAACAAATTTATAATTTTTTGGGGCATAGTATCAAAAGATGGAATATTTTATCAAGTTTTATATCTAATAAAGAAAGTGAGTCTTCAACTTCAATAACATTAAAAACATTAAACCCTACTAGATGGGCAGGACGTTATGATGCCGTTTTTGCTTTAAAAGTTCGGTTTGTTGATGTCCAAAAAGCGCTAACGAAAATAATTCTGTTAAATTGCAAATCAGATGAAAGAAATGAAGCTGTTTCACTCAAAAAGAAGATCGAAAACTACAATTTATTATGTTATTGGTTTTCCATTGCAAGATCCTTACTATCGATGCAGCCTCTAAAGCACTTCAGTCTAAAGCCACCGATCTTTCAAATGTCTTAAAACGTTTGAAAATTTGTCTAGAAGAATTGGAATTGGAATTAGAATATGAATTTCAAAATTTAAAAATGGAAGTAAATAGTGTAGCAGAAAAATGGTCCATCACCCCTGAATTTTCTAAAACTCGTCAGAGGAAAGTAAAACGCCATTTTGATGAGCTTTGCGAAGATGAGCGTCTCCAAGATCCGGAAAGTTTGTTCAAAGTGAACTATATTATTTTATCGAGTATTGGACATCATATAAACCAACTGAAATCGCGTTCCAATGAATGAAATGGTTTCAAATTTCAGTGTTTTGCAGCCTTCCACTTTAAAAGTTTTAAATGACACTGATCTATTAAAAAAAGCTCTAGAATTTGTTGAGATATATAAAAAAAGACATATCTGAATCATTTGCCAAAGAAATTCTCAGTTTTCGATCCACTTTTAGAGATGAAATAGAAAAATCTTCGTGTATTAGAGACCTTGCTGATTGATTAATAAAAAAAAAACATTTTATGTCCTGCAGCTTTCCTGAAGTATGCACTGCATTAATGTTATTTCTTACAATTCCTGTGACTACAGCTAGTGCTAAACGATCATTTTCAAAACTAAAATTGATAAAAACTCTATGAAACAAGACAGGTTATGTACCTTGGCTATTCTGTCTATTGAAAATTCTATTGCCCGATCTTTAAACTTTGATGATGTTATAGACACTTTGCGGAACAGAAAGCTCGAAAAAAAAAAACTTAATATCTTATTGAAATTAAATTGTTATTTTTATTTCATTGTAAATGTGTGCAGGTTTCCTCATGATGTTGTTCCTTCACCGAAAAGCTAGCGAATAGATGATGAATGCATTAAGATATTATGTTCTATGGATGAATGTGAAGTCTCCAATAGGCATTGGGCTAGCGTGGGGATTACAGACCATTCCCTCTCGCCTAAGAGAGGAGGCCTATGGCCATTAGTGGGACATATACAACGTGTAATTGAGTACGCTGAAAATTCTCGAAGTTTATTAAAATTAAACTGAGTACAACGTGACGATTTTTACTGATAGGGCCCCATCAAAAGATTTGCCACGGGCCCCAGATGGTAAGTTACGCCACTGCCTGACCTTGCTTTAACTTTTGGACTATTGACCGCCTGATCAAGTTAGTACATGTACTGGATGTAGGAGGATAGATGGTACAGTCAACAGTACCTACTTCAGGCTCCACACTTGCATTATAGTCATATTTTAACGTAACGGTGGGGCTGCTCGTTCTCAACGTAAACGTGAATAGTCTGACATGCGCTGTTGACTGCTTAAAGTGCGACAAGGCTGGTAAAAAACGGAACTAACGTCTCTGCGTGTGTTAACCTTGTCGCACATGCAATAAAGCTTGTAATGAACGTGGCAAAAAAAGGAACTAAGACGCCATTTTGCGTAATGTCATAGCAAACAGCGCCCCCGTCCGTCGTCCACGTTCAATAGAAGCTTGTCGCAATATAGCTTAGGGACCGACAGTAGAGCAACGCGGCTTCCGTACGGGCGCGGGCCTATTACCTAGATTTGCAACAACACCGCGACAGCAGAAATTGCGCGATAATTGCTTTAAGTCACGTATCAACAGTGCGGCCTCTAACGAACAAACGATGAACTACAATGTGCATTCATTTAGTTACTGTTTTATTGCTACCAAATTGTTTTTGGCGCTAGCATCATAGCAACACGCGGCGTCTCACTCTCGCAACAAGGTAGGAGCTCAAGAGAGTGAGACGCCGCTATACGAACCATCAGCGACAGCGAGCGATTAGCCAGCAATCAATACGTAATACCATTTTAGTTTTAACGTTCCGCTGCGATCCGGCCACAATTGGCAATGTTTAGGTAATGGCCCCGCGGAAGAAGTAGTTATGTACCGGCCGACCACACGCAACGTCTTATCTGAAAGCATGCCTGCACAAACCGGTTTGCGCAAGTAAGACGGAGCGTGTGTCCGGCAAGACGGCAGGAATCCCGTGCAGTCCTGAAAGCGCGGCCTGAGTAGTCATTGAAAACTTGCAAACTTGAAATGCGCAAACTTGGACTGCACGTGTGGTGTGGCCGAGCTTTCAGTCCGCGCCGTTTCTGATGACATAAGTAGTAAATGTATGAAAATGAGCGATGTAAGAGGTTATTCGTTTTAACTCATTTCATTCATAGAGCTCTCTCTCGAAACACTGAGGACTGCGCAGTCGGACTGTGCGTGCTTACCTGCACGTGTGGCCGGTCACTCGGTGTTCCGTCTCTTGCTCCGTTATGACTGCACAGTTGGGTGTGGCACACACATTAGTATTAATTTTCTTTGACGTTGACGTTAAGTGCCAGCCATTATAAATGGCGGATGCGCCTGATCAATCAATCTATCATTTTATTCCTTTCCATAAGTAGGTTATAAAATGTGTTAGGATTTCGTTCTGACACCGATTTGAGCTATTTCTTGTTTGAAAACATATACAAAACTTAATATTTTTGTTATTTTTATGAAATAATCTATCAAAATATTAACTTGACGGTGTATTATCGCCACTGGTTCAAATTATAAGTACGAAGTGCCACGCGCCCATATCGGCCTTGAATTGAACACCTGCACGCGCCTTTCGGTCTAAAATATCACTGTCAGAGTGTATTTTATCGCGCCACTTATTTGCCGTTGTATTTGACGTATATCTTTATTTGTCGTTATAGCAGCGCAGCAACTCGGTAAAATACACTCTATCTGTGGTAATTTATACCGAAAATTATGTGCAGGCGCTCAAACCTAATATGGGCACGTGGCACTCCTTACTTGTAATGTCAACCCGTATTGGATTGGGTTGGCTGGTATGGTAACTGACTGAGGGTTATACAAAACAGTTCTGACGTTTTTTATGAACAAATGTGCACACAATTGCAGTTCTGAAATTTACGTACAACACTGTAGAAAACACTAACACATAAAAAAATAAACAAACCAGCAAACATTTGTCATACGAATTATTTTGAATAGAGAATCAATAAAGGCTGGACTCCGAATCATATCGATAAATCTCAGAAGAAGGAATAAAGGTACAGTCGGGAAACTTCCCGGACGGTGGACCAGTAGAGATTTTTTAGAGGGCCTTATAAAACGTTTATATCACATCTAGGTTTTTTTATTTGATTGATAAATAATTTCTTTAACCATAGTACTTTCCGAGAAAACGTTTCCCAAAAAATTACTGGTCAACCGGGAAGTTCCCCGATTGTAACTAACAAACTGTAGGGAATTTTACGTATAAAATATTGTCTTTATTTATTTCTAGTATACCTAATCTTAACAACTTTTGATATCTTCTAAAGTAGGTTACTTATTTCATTTTAATATGTAAAATAAACAATAATTATAAATACGTATTAATTCAAATGAATTTATTTTATTTGCAAAAATAAGTTGTACAAAGGGGCTTTGAAAATGCAAACTTAATGCAGATGATGGTAACATACACCCTGCCAAAAAACATGTTGCAAAATATAGTCCGGCCGCTGAGAGGTGACCAATAGCTCTCAATATCTTTTTTTTTGGTCAGTCAATCGTAGAAGCGATCGGACGTGTTATTAAATAAATGTAATAAATTAATCAATCTATTGCAAATCTGTGACCTAGTTCTACATAACACGGAAGAGTAGGTACATATCTGTGTCAGTTCAAGACTCTTATTCAGTAGCAGTACCCCGCAAATAAGTTTCAACTCATACTCATAATATTCACACTTACAGTTCCAGTCAGTAGTCAGTACAGCTCCAGCTGAGAGAATCTTCATAGAGTTAAAATTGATTTTGATATCATTTGATTAACAATAAAGCTCCTTTACATATACATTAGTTTTTAATTCGACTCATGTACTCGTTTTCTTTTTGACTGGGAAATAAAAGGGGGGCCTCGCAAACCTGATGTCGCCGACGTCCACGTGATGGTCTAGCGCCGCCACTGCTCTTATTAGTTTAATTTAATTATATTTTTGGTGTTGTTTATAATGTTGAGTGAAATTTAGTAATATAGAAAATAGACGCTTACGCTTCGCAGCACTCCACCCACGCCCACTCCCCAGTCGCCCGCCCGCGCTCCGCAGGAAGATGAACCTCTTTTAATTTTCTGTGAAGATGAGCCCCCCGAAGTTGTGTCCACGGAAATCCAGGGTTGGATGAAAACTTGGACGAATGTTAATTCGTCCAAGGATGAAAAAAAAACTATAGAGCAGTGCCTGAATGAAGTGTGCAGTATATCAGCCGATGGAAAATTAAATTCGGAACAAAAATTCCGTATTAACAATCTGTGTCGCAAAATCAGCAATGGCACATCGCAGATGGCCGTCCAATACCAGTCGCTGAAGCAAAGAGCTATCCACGTTCACTTAACGCACTGAAAGACCAAATTGTCCTCTCCCAGCAGCGTCTTCAAGAACTCCAAAAGAGTCATCCAAGCAGGTCGCGAATACAACCTCTTTCGCTGACATGGTGAAGAAAAGCTCTAACAACTTCATAAAGCCCAACATTATTAACTCCGTAGCCATATGTACCCTACTGACAAAATGAAGACGAGTGACGACACCAAAACTCTGGTGCAAAAAATTATCAAACCGGACCAAATGCAACTGCACGTAAGTGCTCTACATAAAACTAGGAACGGAGGCGTGATCATCAGCACTGTAATGTTTTGATTATTGAATAATTTATTTATTTATTTATAATAGGATGGGAGCTGCCTAGGAGAATAATGCATGCATTCTCTCAGTGGCCGCATTATATAGTAATGTACACCGACTTTTAGCACGCCGTAGTGTAGGTGCTTATCGCGGTAGGTATGCGAGTGACGGATGCCTGGTATGGCTAGGCTACTCCTTCCGATTCCGACTAGGAAGCCGCGTTGCTCTATGGGACCGACCGTGGTTATATTGGACGAAAGCGCGATTAGACCCTCTTAATCCTCAGATATCAGGTAAAATTACACGGAATTAGTAAAACTAAAACTTTACACGCAGTGTGTATGAAGCCAGCGTGATAGCAGAGTATGTTGCATTAAAACTTTAAAGTTCTTTCTTGTTTTACGAATGAGGGCCGGGCCGGTAAAAGTTAAAAAAAAATTACATCTTCCGTACGTACCCTAATCTGCTTTGTTTATTCTCTATCACTGTCAGCTGTCAGACTCTGACATTCACATTTGTGTGTAAGTAATCTGTGTCGTATCCATATCCATGTTTGTGCTCTCATCTCAACGGCTTTCTTTTCTTCTGAATAAAAAGTATTTCATATTGATTTAGAGGAATTTAACCGTCGATAATGATTAATTAGAATATAAATAAATAAGTAACTCTTACACATATCATGGACGCGTCCAGGTTAGTGATTATTATAAAAAATATATATATATTTAGGTCTGAAACTCGTTCTCAAATGACTTCAATGTTTCTATTGACGATACCGTTTATAAACGCGCTTTTATTACAGAGTGGATGCCGAACTACCGAATAAAATGGCACATTTAGATATAATGGAAGTGGATATTCCAAACCATGATGGAATTCTAGACAAATCTCAAAGTCCTGATACTTCATCCAGAGTCCTAAGAAAAAGGAAGTCTTTAATGCCTGAAATTAGTAAATCTAGTAACCGCCGAGTAAGCATGAAACCGCGTAAACACACAACCGAAAACGCTAATCCCAAGCAAATTGAAGCTCTGTATTTAAACAGAAAAGTTAAAACTGTATCACAGACTTTGGAAACCATTTATGAAGAGCCTAAGACTGACAAAACCTCCTCTGAAACTTTAATTGGTGGTAGGAAAGTAAAAAGACTACTCACATTCCAGCTAGGTAATCAATATACAAAGGAAAAAATAAAGAAACGTAGGGCTAAGATTAAGAAGTTACTTGGTAATAAATCATATCTAAATAGAAAAAAAATACCAATGCAAGTTTTTCTTAAAACTATTGAGTGCCTGGAATTAGATGAAGCAGTACAAAGTGAAACAAAAATACTGAGTAATGATAAAGAAGTTTCTAAGGTTTGAGTACCTCTGGTATGTGATTTGTGTCACTTGAGATAAATAAATTATAATTCACTTCTCTCCTTACAGTTTTTGTCTTATAAACCAAAATTTTATATGATCATAAGTTTTGTCAATGGGCCTTTGTGGGAATTTCAGTTAATATTAGTCACAAAGTTTTTAACTAGTACAAACACATAACTATTTTAGTAAAAAAAATGTATTGTTACTATAAAACAATATTTTGATTACAGCTCTGAGTATTACTTACCTTTCAGGCCCCGGATTATGAAAATAGATTTTCTCTTGTTCTCTGGACACCGGTTTGGGTTTGATGAATTAAAATAAAAAACTTAATGAGATCCATAGCTTGAGATATGCAATTTATTTGATCTTAACATTTTATTAAAATATCTTCATTAGAAAACAAGATTTTTTGGATACTTATCATTATACTGTTTACTACTAAAATTAAGTACAAATAGGAATGTGCTTGTTGAATACAGGTGATAAAACAAATAATTAATTACTAACAGAACATAGTGTAGCAGTACTGGAACAATTGTCGTACTCTTTGAATAATGCTGCTTGGCTATTGTCTGTGATGTTAACACATACACAGCGAGGTTTGTCTTCCCCTGGGGTGTAAAGCTGGCGAGGCACACCAGTCCAGCTTCGAGTTATTCCACCACTGTCAAACAAAAGTGTTTTTATTATTTGGAAGGGGAGACACCAGCGAAGCCTCGTTTAGAGCATTATTAAAATTGATAAGGCACAAAAGTTGTAGGATTGCTCCAAGTCAATGTATAGAAGTTCAAGATTAGCCATTTATATACATTATTTCATTTCTGAAAATGCTAAAAATGAAAAAATTTTTTTTTTTGTTGGCTGGCACTTTTAGAAAATGTCCAAAAAGAATGATCTCTTTTGGCACGCTTACAGAAGATAGCCTGGATTAAAACATAGCCTACTTTTTATCCCGGTATTCCCACGGGAACGGGAACCACGCGGGTGAAACCACGGGCGGAAGCTAGTAAACTTATAAAGCAGACCCTAATTTCAATATCAATAGTTTATTTTATTTATTTATTTAGAAATTTAAAATGATTAAAGTTCACATATTTTTAGTTTAGATATTGTTTATCTTCTGTGTGCCTCTTGCCTCCTATGTGGCTTTCCCTTTCGTCTTTTGCCATCTCTGGGGTACCAATCAGTAACAGACTTGCTCCATCTTTCGTCCCTTCTATTAGTTTGGCCAACCCACTTCCATTTAAGCTTTCTCAGTTTTAAAACTATGTAGCTTTCTCAGTTTTAAAACTATGTCCTGTACTTTGGTAACTTTCCTGATATTTGTGTCTGATTTTGTCAATTTTCCTCTTGCCTAACATGCTCCGTTTCATGGCCTGTTGACAAGTTTGTAGTTTAATTTGCTGGGATTTAATTAGCGACCATGTCTGGCACCCGTATATTAAGACAGGTAGGATACTGGTAAATATTAAACAAGAAAATATACTAGAAAAAAAAACAACTGGTCTCATGTCGCTCTGACGTTATACTGGTTAGGATATTGATGTTGAAAAGCTTGCCCTTGACTGATGTGTTCATATGTTTATCCTTCATTATCTCTTTGTACACAACCAGCATCTATTCCATGCATGCCCTATTCTTGTCTCAATCTCTTTGCTGGATGTGTTATTTGTAGCTACAATACAATACAAAAGCCTTTATTGCTGATAATGAAGTATACGTAAAAACAAACCAATAACATTTTCACTTATATTTCACGTGTCCTGCAGACACATAGGCCTCCTCCAGCCTTTTCCACCCCGATCAATCCCTGGTCAACCTTAGCCACAGTGGGCCAGCTACCCTTCTTATATCATCCGACCATCTTTTCAGCTGTCGTCCACGTTTGCGAAAAGTGTTCGGTCTGGGGATCCATTGTGGTCTTCTTTGTCCACTTCCCTATTTTGTCTCTTGTGACATGACCTGCCCACTTCCATTTGCGTTGTCTACTTTTTCGAATGACATCCTCAAGTTTTGTGAATTTTCTGATGTCGGTGGCTCTCTTCTTGTCACTCCTTCTGTATCCTAGAATACTCCTCTCCATGCGTCTCTGACACGTTCTTATTTTGTTTTGCAGTGCTTGTGTCATGGCCCATGTCTGGCAACCATATGTTAGTAATAATAATAATAATGATAAAAAATAATAAAAATCTTTATTGCACACGATAAATACAAAACAAGTACAAAGAAAAAAAATATATACAGAAGAACATACAATAGGCGGCCTTATTGCATAGCAATCTCTTCCAGGCAACCGATAGACCAAAAGAAAACAGATAAATAAGGTAATAGGGGAATGGGTGCACGAAGAAGGAGAAGAAAATGTATATATTAACAAATAGATAGATACTGAAAGAGAGAAAATATATGATAATTTATAAGTTAGGAGAAAGAGAAAGGAAAGTCTTCTAACATGATCGCCAAAGGACTTTACAGTCTGAGCCTTTCTGATGCCCTGTGGTAATGCGTTCCAAAGCCGGACCGCGTGCACGGAAAAGGAATAGGAATAGAAGCTGGAGGAGTGCGGAGGAAATTTTAGGGTGAGGTTAGAGGAAGAACGCAAGGTACAATGTGTAGATGTGGTATGAAAGAAAAGCATTCTTTGAGATAAGGTGGGGAAGTTGGTAGAAAAAGGATAGAGTAGAGAAGCTTGAGTGTGTGCAAGTCCCTGCGCCGGCGAATAGGAAGCCAGTTAAGTTTACTACGGAAGGTTGAGACATGGTCATATTTGCGGAGGTTAAAGATAAATCTGATGCAGACATATTGCAGACGCTCTAGTTTGTCGAGTAGTTCTTCAGATAAATCAGTATAACAGACATCAGCGTAGTCTATTATAGGTAACAAGAGAGATTGGGCCAGAGTGATCTTGGTACTGGTCGGCAAAAAATTACGTAGACGACGTAAAGACCCATACGCAGCGAATACTTTTTCCTAACGCCCTCCACCTGAGGTCTCCAAATAAGTGCTGGTCAAACGTTATGCCAAGGTTTCTGACAGTATTTGAGAAAGGGATATTAATACCATCTAAAGAGACCACCGGAAGCACGTCAAAATCAATCCTCGAAACGAAATGAGAGCTACCAAAGATAATACATTGAGTTTTGGAAGGGTTAAGGGTGAGACCGTATGACTTACTCCAATAATTTATGTGAGCTAGGTCTTTGTTAACAGTTGCAATTGCACGTGAAAGTTCAGGTAATGGTGCCTGTGTGTAGATCTGCAGATCATCTGCGTAGAGGTGATAGGAACTAGAAAGGGTTTGTGTGATAGAATTTAAAAATATAGAAAAGAGAAGTGGAGATAAAACGCCACCCTGAGGAACACCGGCATTGATATCACACCACGTGGAGAAGGAATCTCCAGTGCGGATACGTTGCCCTAGCAGGTAACTTCGAAACCAATCAATTGCAGCTGGATATATGATCACAGAACGTAATACACCAAGGAGAATGTCGAAATCAACTGAATTAAAGAGCTTGTGTAGAACAAGCTAGCTCTGTCCTTCTTTATACTTTTGCTTATTTCTTTGCTGACCCTGGTAATTTCCATAAGTAGTGTTTTATCTTTTTTGTTGCCTTTTAACATGTCTTTTCTTACATTAAAAATGAAATTGAAAAACTGAAATTCTTCCTACATTTTACTTCACACGTGCTAGATATTGTTGCTCTGACCATACGATGATTGGTATAGAAGTTAAACTGGGAGATAACGTTAACATTGTGAAATACTTTAGGACGGTTACTCAATAACTATTTGTAGCTACACTCAACTTAAAAAAAATCACACCTTTTTAAAATTTTCTTTTATTAACACTACAAATGCGTGTACGGCTTGTATCCCAACCAAAATTAGCCTCGTTTGAAAGCCCAATAAATGAACTTAATAATCAAGATTTCATTGCATTATAAAAGCATAATAAATAACAAAAATGTGACATAAAAAAAGGCAATTTTGTTCCTCTTTAAGAACCGCTGGTTGAGCAATTGCGCTACAATTTGTGGGTTTTAATTGGTCAATGCAGGTTCAAAAGGCAGTGATCCCATCTAACCCATAAAAAAACGTATTTTCTAAGTTATTTTTGTACAAGAAGCATTAATAAGGAGTGGTATTGTTTTGTAATCTTTATCTTTTTTTTTTATCTATTCCAATAAAAAATAAAAAGTTTAATTATTTTGGGTACTCCTTTTCGTTACCTTTCAAATGATATCCAACATTTTGCTCATAAATTGATTCCAAATAAAGTTAAACTAAGTTTAAATATCAGATTTTTTAAAGGTGCAATTTTACTGAGACGGTGAGTGTATTATTTGGCCAAGATATGTGTATTGATCTACATACTCTACTTCAGTGTTGTTTACTATGATTGTTTCTTTAGCTCAGTTAGTCATTGCTTTAGTTTTAGTGGTGTTCATATTTAGGCTAACTTGTTTGCTGTATGTATCCAGGTCTGTCAGCATACCTTGTAGTTCTCGTGAAGACTTTGCGAACAGGATGATGTCATCGGCGAATCTTAGGTTTGATAGGTATTCATCATTGATTTTATGCCGATGGTCTGTCCAATCTAACTGTCTGAAGACATCTCCCAGAACTGCTCTGAAGAGCTTTGGTGAAAGAGGGTCTCCTTGCCTCACCACCCCTTTCTCTATCTATGCTAATAGTTTCTCCTTCCCTTTCTAGTTTGACTCTTGCTGTACCGCCAGTATAGATGTACTTTATGCTTCTGATGTACTTTTCTTTGACTCTTTGCTTTTTCAAAGCATTCCAAATATTGTTGTGATTTAGGGAGTCGAAATCAATATCAATAACTTATAAATAACTGTTAAAGGTACACAGTTCTATCAATTCAAATCAGTATCTTTTACATTCTCCAATATTTATTATTTTGATTGAAAATGGTATAACTGATATGTTTACCTCTTAATTATCAATCCCAAATCAGATACAGATGTCCAGAGAACATTGGAATATCTATTGTGTATCATAATCCAGGGCCTGAGAGCTTAATTACTGTATATATTCCAAATTACCTTGATTTAGTAATTAATTAACTTAAATCATCAAACCTGAACCGATACAGGTGTACAGAGAACAATGGAATATCTGTTGGGTCTCATAATTCGGGCCCTACAGGTTAATAACTGTATATATTCCAAATTACCTTGATTTTGTACACCACACAGTAGTGCCTTCTTCAGCACTCCAAGATATATTACAAGGAGGATATTTGCGCTCCTCTTGCTTTGCTTTTTCCTTATGATATTTGCAGTGGTCTAGTCTATCATAAAATTGATTCATATACTTTGTTTCCTTCCCATTGTGATTATAATATCTTCCTGTCAAAATACCTGTATAAATAGGGTTTCTATAAATTAAATGTACTTTATTATGATAAATGTAAAAGTATGTCTGTGTGTTTGTTACACTTTCACATAAAAACTACTGAACGAATTTGGATTAAATTTGGCATACAGATAGGAGATAGCCTGTATTATAACATAGGATACTTATTAACCCAATATTTCCACGCGAAAGAGAACCAGGCGGGTGAAACGGCGGGCGGACACTAGTAATTTTATATTATGATGTATATTAAGGAAGTTTCACATACCAACATGTTTATACTTCTCCTTCAGTGTCTTTTTCCAATTAAGTATTACAAATAACTCATCACAACTCAAATCCAAAATGTGGTCTTTTGTATGACTTTCATCATTAAAGTTTCCTATAATAACAGCCCTTGATCCATCTTTACCTAAAAAATAAAATTAGGTACATAAAATCATGACAGACTTTTTTGGAAGTCTAAGTCAAATAGGATTTTAAGTAGCCTTACCTACAAAATAATGATATGGAGAGCCTTCTCCATAATGTCTAAGGCCTTTACTAACATCAAAAATAGTGCCAATTATAGCCAAGTACACCGCATTCTTAGTGACTCCATTGTATTCAGCTAATTCTTCTGGAGTAAACACAAACTTATTCTTCTCCTTAGAAAACACCTTTACACTTTTTAAGAAATTTACAAAATATAGCTCTAAATTATCTTTGAAGATAACTCCTACTAAAATAAAAAATATGATTAAAATAACACTAAATAATCTTCCCATGTTTTTTATAACTCAAATGATACGGACGAGAAGAGACGAGATTAACTGCGCAAAATTTTGTTTTCTTTTATTAACGATTCCTTTTGTAGTTGAGTAAATACATACATAGGTACTCTAATTACAAAAAAAAATACAAACGTATCTATTGGTATCTATTAGTTGGCATAGAAAGTTTTTTAAAAGTTGAATGACCCATACCCACAGACAGAATACATTTTAACGTATAGAAACCCATACCAACCAATACCACAGACTAATTCGTATAGTCCAATATTTTTTTTTAGAGATTTATTTCGGTTTTTCATAAAAACTCCCCCACGCCCCAAGTCCCGTACACGAAATGAAAGATATACTTTTATTTTTGGAAGAATGATCGGTTTTTTTTTTAAACTATTAGTGAAAGGATAGGTTAGGTGAGATAACATCTTAGTATCCGCTTACTTTCTTCACCCAGGACTTGTTTATCTGAGAATATAAAACAGAAACATAGAATAGAATAGAATAGAGACATAGAAACCGTTTTATTGAGGTTTGGCTATTTTTAAAACAATCAAACGCACGAACGCTTACAAAATCTGGAAAATTCTTGACAAATAAAACAATGGATACTACCTGTTAATATCCATTGTTTTATTTGTCAAGTTGCCGCTGGGCAAAAGAAATATTTTTTGAAACTAAACGCACTTTACTCTTTCATGTGACAGTGATTTATGCGAAAGGCGACAGCTGATTCAATTCACTGCTGTTGATGTCATTCAAATGTCACTTGCATTTTTGTTGTTTGTTGCGGATTTGATCGTTAACACGCAAATTATTTTTGTATTTTAAATGTAAGATATAAAAGATGAAGTTTCAATTAAAAGTTTTAAATTTCCTAAAAATGAATAAAATAAGATCACTTAGATTTTTTAGTCAAATGCCGTCTAGAAGGAGAGTAGTTGTAACAGGCCTGGGGGTTGTCAGTCCTCTCGGAACGGGAACTGAGATTGTGTGGCATAATCTGATAAAAGGTCATTGTGGTATTGTTTCCCTTCAACACGAAGAATATTTAAAACTCCCGTGTAAAATTGCTGGTTTGATACCGGTAGAAAAAGGCGGTAAAATTGAAAAAGCCTTGTCCAAGGGAAATTTAAAATCGATGGCTCCTGCAACATGTTTGGCGCTCGTTGCTACAGCAGAAGCTTTAGCAGATTCGAAATGGTCACCAGAATCTGAAAAAGACAAAGAAATTACAGGAGTAGCACTAGGAATGGGAATGATAGACTTAAAAGATGTTTGCGATACAAATGAAGCTTTAAAACTTGGTTACAATAAAGTGAGCCCATTCTTTGTTCCTAGAATATTGCCTAACATGGCTGCTGGCCATATAAGTATTAAATATGGACTACGCGGACCAAACCACGCTGTTTCCACAGCATGTGCAACAGGTGCACATTCAATAGGGGATGCTTTTAGATTTATCAGAAATGGGGATGCAGATGTCATGGTGTGTGGGGGAGCAGAATCTTGCATTAGTCCCCTAGCTATTGCAGGGTTTTGTAGATTAAGAGCTTTAAGTACTTCTTTCAATGAAGCACCCTCAGAAGCTTCTCGGCCCTTTGATAAAAAAAGAGATGGTTTTGTCATGGGTGAAGGTGCGGCTGTTTTGATTTTGGAAGAATATGAACATGCGCTCAGACGCAATGCCAAAATGTATGCTGAGATCTTGGGGTATGGCTTGTCAGGTGATGCTTCCCACATAACCACTCCGAGGGAAGATGGTAGTGGAGCTATTTTATCAATGAGTAGAGCTCTGAAAGATAGCAATTTAGCAGTGGAGAGTATCACCTATATTAATGCACACGCAACATCCACACCAATTGGTGATGGCATTGAGTCTAATGCTATAAAAACTCTTTTCAAAGAACACAGTTCAAATATTTCAATTGCGTCTACAAAAGGAGCTCATGGTCACTTATTGGGTGCTGCTGGTAATCTTGAAGCTGTATTCACTGTTTTATCCTGTCACAGTGGAATGCTACCACCAACCTTGAACTTAGATGACCCAGTTGATAATCTGAATTATGTAGCTAAAGTGTCACAAAAATGGGAATGTGAGAAAAGAATAGCCTTAAAAAATTCTTTTGGTTTTGGTGGTACAAATGCCACCCTTTGTATAGCTCAAATATAAATACTTATTCAATAAAAGTTATGTCGTAGGGTAATTTGGTAAATCGATTTTTTGCAAAAAGCCTAGGGATATTGCGAAAACACAGATAATTAAACAATGGTGACGACATTTCTCAATCTTACTAGTTTTTGAGAAAGCACGAATTGCGTTAGTAATATTAAATATCCTTAACGATTGGCTTGATTTTTGCTTGCTGGTCAACTCTTATTCTGATTGGTTCCTAGTTTTACTCTGAAGCATTGAGGTACCTATTAGATCATACACATATCAACCAATCAGAAAAAGAGTTAGCCAGAAAGCGAAAATCAAGCCAATCAGAGTGAAGGATATTCAATGTTACTAATTCGTATTTTTGCAAAAACCCTACTAATATTGAGAAATGTCGTTACCGTTGTCTAATTGTCCGTGTTTTCGCTTGGAAAAATTCTATTTATCAAATTATCCTACGACATTTACATTACAACCTTAATAGTATGTACTTTGTTTTTTTCTTCAATATACTACTCATCAAACAAGTCTGCAATGCATAACATATTTTTATTACACCACCCAGTCTATGTCTGTGACCCAAACCTACATGCTACACCCATCTAGAACTCAAACATGCATAATATAATGGTACATTTAGGTCTATTTGAAAAAATTAAGAAGAAAACAGTAAACTTGAACTTAGTGGAATAGGTAAATTAAGTCTACTTTATAAAGGTTGATGTTTTCCTTCAGTTGACTTACCATTGGCAGGGTATTAAGTATACTATTTGGTAGACTTAATGCACCCAGGTGAATTAAGTCCACTGAAGGATTCTATCTTGGTATTAGTTTATACTTGGGTATTTGTACCGTCTGTTAAGCTCAATGTACATTGCGATATTTGTGTTGCGACGGGATGGAAAGGAAGAGAATTTATGAAAAAAAAAAATTGTACAAACTATACCGAGCTACAGCTGAAGTTTGTCTTTATATCTTTTGTTTTGAAGTTGGTTTGTTTTTTTTTGTAAAAGTACCAGAGCAACATAACCAACTAGGAGTTATTATACCTAGCTAAGAAGCTGCTGCAAAAACTCGAAACATCAAAAAATTTAATAGCACCTGATTAGCTATGCAGTCCTGGTACTTGCAACTGATAATATTTTAATATAATAGGTAAATTCGAGTAGGACATTTGTTCGCTTCCTCGTGGTCCCACTAGGACAAATTACCACAAGGAAACAGGTGAAATTATGATTGGTACAACACTTAACAAAGTGAATTAAGAGTTTCCACTTATCCCTACCAGTAGGGATACAATTTCGTTTGAAAAAGGCGCTCTTTCCCATTCCGCCGCTTATTAGCTTATCTCAAGATAAAGGAATTTATGAAGTTTTGATTTACCTACAGTTTGATGAACTTGTGAGGCCCCCTTGAGGGCCGTGCACCAGCATACCTTTAAAGCATGATACGAGTATATTGATATACTAAAGCATTTCGCCCGCGAATTCGCATAGATTTCGGTAATTATATTAGGTCAGCTGATACTCAGTTAAATAGGTATACTTAGATAAATTTCATAAAAAAAAAATTGCCTAAGCCCTTCTCCGAAGACTAATTAATCTTTTCATCACAAAATTAGTTCAATGGTTTAGGCGTGAAACGTAACAGATAAGACACTTCTTCGCATTTCTATTAAAAGTATAAAATAAAACATAAACAATATCACTGTATTATAGTATATTTAAAACTGAGTTACAAATGTTTTGATTTCAATAACAATGGCGAATAGCCACGGTAACTCCCGTCCTCGTGCTTTTACAAGCTTCTCCATAACGAGCAATAATAATTCATCATGTACCACATAATATTGAGTCACATAAGCACAAATTGAAAATAAAATATTTTGATCAAAAAATGCTACTTTAAATATTTCATTACTAAGCCTTCTAACAATTTAAATAGTAAATATTCTTTAAATGCTGGGTTTCTCCAGTCAATCTTTTATAACTGTTGGAATCATTCAAACTTGCACTTGATTTTATTATGCCTTAAAATTATATTCGTCCATAGGTCATAAACATGATTTAACAAAACAGTACCACCAATATTAGATTTCCATAATATCATCTACAATATCTGTAACTATAAGCACCCATTATTCCTCATAACTTTAGAACAGAGGCTAATTATTAACATGTTATAAACTTCAGACGAGGGTCAAATAATGATGGATAGTATAATTTTATGATTTCAAATTAATATAGTCTTAGATAAAGATAATTTTAATGTATATTACAAAATGCTCTTATCATGTCTTTTTGCCAAGTCTCATAAGTCTTATTATCAGCAAACAAGATATAACAAACCAGTCATATCAAATTATTTGACACATTGAACTATAATTTTATTATATTGGCCAATTTCAATAACCTATCCTTGGTGAGCCTACTTCTTTAGTTCAGTTGCTAAGTGAAAATACCCGTGATCGGTTTCCATTAATCAACTGAAATAACATTGGGCAACAAATGTTATTCCTAACCGAGGATAGGTTATTGATATCTAACGAAGAACGACTAGGGCACAGTTTAAAGATACATACAGTATTTTATCTTCCTACAAAAGGTTCTTTTGCGAGTAATATCCGACGCGCCTCGTCTCAGCGAGATCTCGGCAAGCGTCTCAGTCTCGAATGCACTGCGGTGACGAACGCACGCTGCTAAAGTTTTGTACGCAGTAAGCGTGTGGTATGTTGGCGGGCAGCCCTATCGCGTATTGCGTATCGCGCGGCTGCAATAATAATAATAATTAACCTTTATCAAGAAAAAAGGTAAGATAACGTATTGTATGAACTTATATTTGCTGTGACTAGGGTGACCACTGAGTTCAGTAGGGCAAGCACGAACAACTATCAAAATAGTATCGAGCACGTAATATCAAAAAATGTATAGAAAAATGTAGTTCCGTTTACGTCCGGTAGGAACGCTGCTCAATATGTCATACATTTTTTTACTTTACTTCCTCGATACTTACTCGAAAGTTATTCGTGCTACGCCTCCAGAGCCTGCGCTGCTCTGCGAAAACTGGATCATAAGAGGTAATTTTGGGTATTCATACAATAATAAAGTTACAACTGCTTATTATTATGAACTTAATCAATATAATAATAGTAAAATTATATTGATGCCTTAGCCGCGAAGCTTCCGTAAAGCATTCACTGTAGTGGCTCCAGCATTTTGATGTTTTTATAAGATTATACGGAATTAAAAAATGAAATGAATTCTATTTGCATTGCACCAAGACCGATTTAATCTTAATGTCTGGCAAGACTTGGGTACGACAAAGAACGGCCCTTTTCGGTTTAGTGCAAAATATTGTAGGTTTTTAAATACAATTAAAATCAGTTCGCCTACCGGAGGATTGAGTTTTTACTGTTTATAGTGGACTGGTTATCGACACACATTACAAGACTGTCCTACGGACCGAAGCGGTTAAGGTCGTCATTTTGGGAAGAAATGACCGATATGGTGCAGTTGAATGTGAGGACAGGTGGTAGTTAGGCGGCGTGCTTGTCTTGCGCGGGCGCTCGCGGCGGTTTCACGCACAGCTGGGCGAACTTCTGCCGGAGGTTCTGTCGTAGCTCCTGTCTTTTCTCTGTTATATTTCTGCGAGACTTAAATTCTAAAACCTCCTCTATAGGGATATAACTGGTGTCCTGTTCGTCGTCCGATGAGCATGTGTCCTGCAACAATATTAAAGGAATATCACTTACGCTTAATTATTTTGTATTAGCCATCACAAACTACTGAGCAAGTGTACGATTATTCCCGCTGTTCACCCCCAGCCTCTCCCCCAGGGGTGGACAGTGGCACAATTTTTTATGAAAATGTTATCCCACTGATTGACACTGAGTAACAATACTGAAATTATTATTTTAGCTACCACCACCAGCCACCACTCTTTAGCCAGTATAGTTTTAAAGATATTTGAGTTTATTTTAATTGAAATCTATTATTAGTTTCTGTACTCCCAACACCAGAGGTGGACAACTGCACTTTTTCTTAAAATTAAGCCACTGGCCACCCATGGAGGACAGTCTGGGGGTGGACACCGGAAATAATCGCAAGTGTAAAATATCAAATAAAGTTCTTGAGGAGCATTGATAAGATTAGATAATTGATGACAATGATACAGGAGGTATATATACGCCTGAATACTCAAACGTTTCAAAACTTTGAGCGCTTCTTAAAAATCAACCTGTCGCCTTAAATGTCAAAGATATGAAAAAGACGCCATGATGTTTAAGAGCTTCTTACAGTTAAGTATTCGGCCAATAGGCCGTCCAATTTAACTGTTATTTCGAAAAGTATCTAAAAAAGGGGGACATACCAATAACATTTCCTGTAGAGAAAGAGTGAACCCAGTGCAAGACTTCTCACTTTTATCTAAACAGTCGCCTCGCTCGTGATTACAGAATCCTTCAGAACACGCCACTTCAGAGCCCTCGGGTGAGCTGAGCAGGGACGAGGAGCCGGAGACGGTGTCGCAGCAGTTGCCGTTGTTGCCGGACGAGTAGCCGCAGTCTTGGGAGTGGTCGTTGGGGGATAGTTTTCCGTTTTTGCGTTTTTTCTGCGAGCGGCGCGGTTGAGGAGGTGGGGCGCGGCAGGAGTGGCACGCGTCGCCCCCATCACCCCCCTCGCCCACTTCTCCCCCGTCCCCCCTGTCCCTGTCGCCCTCGCAGCAGCCCTGGTAGTCTCGCGGCGATAGCAACTCTGTTGGCGTGTCGCGCTCCTCCAGTAAGCATTCCTCACATTGGCACTTCTCTTCTGGCTCTTCTGAGTCCACCTCCTGTTAGAGAAGAGATAGTTTAAACAAGCGTCCGATAAAAATGAATTCTGGATTAGACTTAACACAATTATTAACAACATATTATACTGCAATCTACTTATGGAAAGAATGTTTGTAAACAACTTAGTACATTTATCATAAATGATCTGCAAGTACGTTCAGAAAATTAAATTTCATACATAAAACTTCAAATAATTTATTTTCTATGTGAAGTATGTTATAATATAACTATTGAAATATTTTATTTTATAGAAAGACATTATAATAAAGTTAACTCACTTTGCATTTGGTCTCAACAGCTTGTCTCTCCTTCTTCTTGCGGCGCTTCAGTTTCTTCTGTTCCTTCCGCTGCTGTCTGGTCAGTTCCTCCTGTGTGATCTCGTCGTAGAGCAACTGTAGCTTAGAGACGCCGCTCTTCTGTTCGACGGCGGTCTCGAACTTGCGGTAGAGCGCCTCCACCGCGACCGCAGCGAGGGTCTGACACGTGCCTTCTTCTTCCCGCAGTCGTAGCGAGATGCGCTGAAGCCGCTCGTAGACGCATATACCAAGGCAGATCAGCACCTACATACGAATGTTACTGTAGTATATTTGGATATTATCTACTAGCCTTCCGCCCGCGAATTCGTTTGCGTGCATTTAGATTATTTTAGATTATCGCGCAGATTTAGTTATGGCGTTTTAGGTGAAATGGTTCCGGCTAGGGAGACTGAATACCCGTCCGGCTTTGCTGGCGTCCCCTCTCCAAAAAAAATGTCCGTTACCCTAGTTTCCCCTAACACAACCTTGTAGTGCTTTGGGGTTAGGTTAATTGATGTAAGTAATATTTATTTATATTTAATTTAAACTTACCTCTTCTTGCGCAATTTCAAGAGTTTTGGCATGCCTTTCACGATGATTACCAAGTAATTCTGGTTCCGCTCTCGCTATGAGTTGAACAATATAGTCTGTTTTGGCTTGTAAATGAAGATGCTTATCCAGTAGGCATCTTTTGATACCGCCGTACAAAGCTCCTACATAACCTTTCTCTTTTTGTGGCTCTTTTTCTTCAACTAACAGTTGATATGCACGTAACACCTGTAAATCATATGATTAAGGTTTTATGGTTAATTTTATAAACAAAAAAAAACTGTTAAGTTTATTTAATTTTTTGTATTATTCACCAAAAACAGCAAAGCTCTGTAAAAACGCATATGAGATAAGACATTGGATCAATTTATCAAGTTGATAAATTATCTTTTAAAATGTACAAATGTCAGAAGGGCATGATTTATGTCTAGGTTAGCAAACAAAACAAGTTGTTTTTCTTTGACATCGGAGTCTTAGGGTCAGCTCACACCGAGACGCGACGCGACGCGACGCTGCGCGCACATTTTAATAGAGCGACACAAAATACACCTTATTTACTCCACGAAAAGATACACATTTCATTGTGAGATTCAGAATACGTTGCACCACGCAGCACTGCGCCTCGAGACGCCTCGCGGCGTAGCGCGACGTATCGCGACGCGACGCAGCGGAACATCGCCGGTACGCGCGACGTCTCGCGGTGCCGCGCGGCGCAGCGCGACGCCGCGAGGCGCAGCCGGAGGCCTCTTCGAGTGTCGTCGCGTCGCGTCTCGGTGTGAATTGACGCTTATACTTTATTAATTTATTGTTTACCAATTTTATTATTGAAAAAAATATTTTGCTAAATGATTATTACCATAATCAAAACAAAACTCAAAACCAAGTGCCAGTCTGATTAAGTTTATAATTTCTATTTTTACATAAGCCATATTATAATTAAAATATTTTTTTCCTAATTTAAATTATATTATAGGGAAACATTAAAAAGAAATATAATCAGAATACCCACAAATAGCATATTTTTCTAGATTTACCACTATTTTTCACACAAGATCATAGTGAATTAAGCATATAAAAAAAGTATTTTTTTATATGCTTAATATCAAACATATTCCTTACCTTAGTCTTGCAGTCAGTGCAGAAGCGATGCTTCCTTAAATAGTTGTGTAGTGTATCATGTAGTGTGTTGAAGTGCACTAAGGTAACATGATCTCTCGCGGGCGCTCGCATGGCGTCCCAAGCGGCGCGCCAGGCCGCGCGGCCGCCCCACCCCCACGCGCCCCAGCCCCACCCGCAGCCGCCACCGGCGCCCCAACCCCGCGCACTGCCCGCCTCCAACGAGTGAAGTGTACACCTCTGTGACTTTTTCCATCGTGGCTGGCTTAGAATCAGACATTCAATGCCCGTGCTGCAAGCAAATATTGTTTTCAAGTTTATAGTTATAGCTTGTAAAGGCTTTTGATTCCATGAGATAATGATTTTGACTGTTGTATGATAAATAATCTAAAATGAAACAAACCCATTCAGAAAACTTGTTTTTAAAACCAATTGGTTCATATTAGAGATGTACTGACTAGTGAGGGAAAGCAGACTATTCGGCCACATTTGTTGTTGGCGAATAGTCGGCGACTATTCGGCAAAAAGCAGCGACTAGTTGGCCTATTACTCTATTCTTATTTTTATACTTAAAAACATTTAAATAGGGGTGATTAAAATAAAATATTATAATTATTAATTTAGTTTTTTAATCGGTTTGTTAACAATTTTTCGTACGATCTAGAAATCTAGAAATACGTTCACTCTCTCTATCTCTACCTTTGGTAAATAATTGGACTTAAATCAAGATGTTTTTGCAGTGGAAATAATGATCTATATATCTACGTCACATAATTAACGACACTAGCCGATTTTCATACAATCAAGGTAAATTGGAGCTTTGGTTCTCTGCCAAGGATTGACCAAGCTGTTATCTGTTAATGGCTAGGCAGGGAGTGAATGGAGGAGATCCAGATTGCTATATATACACAACTAGAGTTGTTCAAAACGACTATAAATGTATAATCCGCTATACGCTATCTGCTATAAATTTCTAGCGCGCTATAAAATACGCTATAATATAGCGTGTTAGAAAAAAAGCGTATGGGGCCGTCGAATGGCGCGTTAAGTCGTGCAGCACGCTAGATCTCGCGTAGCACGTTACATAACATTCATTCGTTCGTTTCGTTAGACTTGCCGCGTGCTATACAAACTAATAGTGTAGTGTATTTTAGTATTAAATAAAATAAAGCAGTAAAGGAAAACCAATGAATTTTCCTTCATACTTTTCAGGCTTACCGCAAAACACACTCAAGCGCGCGCGATAATATAACGGGTAGCGAGCGAGACGAGCCTGCTGCGTACGTAACGTAGAGCCTGTTCGATCGCAAACGCGTCCGCGTCATGACTGGCAGCGCGCTTTGGTCGCTGTGTCTTGCCGCGCGCGATTTTTTATAGCGTATAGCGGATTCCAAGCTACATACATAACACGCTATAAACGCGATGTACAGACAGCGCGTTAGAATATAGCGCTATGCGTTATATTAACCAACTCTATACACAACTGATCTGGGGTGCGATTGCGTAAGGTAATCGTATTCATTTGACATTTCATATCGTATTCAATCGGCAACAATTTGTATGGGATGACATACGATATGATACAATATGAACTGTCAAATGAATACGATTGACTTTACGCAATCGCCTAGCTGATCAACATTCTAAAAGATGTAAGGATTAATTTTTTATTCAGAAATTCCATACATTTTATGCTATTTTTTGCATATTCTTAGAATGTTGATCAGATCAATTGGGTGTGATATAGCAATTTGGATCTCCTCCATTCACTCCCTGGATGGCCATTATCAGATCACAGCTCTGTCAATCCTTGGCAGAGAACCAAGACTCCCAAGTTACATCGATTGTATGAAAATCAACTAGTGTCGTTAATTATGTGACCACCACTGTATCTTATTATAATTAAATATTTTCTCTGAATTAAGAACACTGTTACGTAACCTAATGTTTGCTATTTATTAATTATTTATGTTAGAATCAGTTTCAGTATTGTATTACTTTTCGAAAAAAAAAAACTTAAATATCTGGACTCGTCTCGTAAGTCTGTAGTGTAAGTACATGTATCATTTATTAAAAAGTTGTAAACAAAAATAATTAGTTTTAGACCATGTAAGATTAGTTAAATAATTAAGATTTTTTAGTTCGGGGCAAGTAATGGTGTAAGAAGAATAAAGTCTCTGTCCTGTCTGGCAGCAGTCGGCCGAATATTCGGCCTTTTTGCAACCAACAAGGCCGAATATTCGGCCTTTTTGCAACCAACTAGTCGGCCCATCTCATCATCATTTAAAATGCTAGACTAACACTCCTCTGCAACTTATAGTTTAGGAGAATGATTTTTTTTGTAAAGAAAAACTTTAAAGAAAATATTATTATAACTAACCTACGTATTTAATAAGAAGAAAACTAGAGAGCTCCTGAAACTATGTAGGAGAAACATAGTAGGAGTAATGACAGGACACTAACCACTGAACAGGCACCTGTCAGTTATCAAACGGATACAGGATCCCATGTGGCTACAATGTAAAGTAAGGGGAGAAACAAGCTACCACTTCATGGCAGAATGCACAATGTATGCATCATTGACGACCTGTTTGGCGCAGGGGTACTAACCCCACCTTCTGCGCCAGAGGTCCCGGGTTCGATCCCCGGACAAGACAAATATTTGTGTGCATGAACATGTCTATTTGTCTTGGTCTGGATGTTTAATATGTATATTATGTATGTATTTACAAAAAAAAGTATATAAGTATGTTTATCCGCTATCTAGTATCCATAACACAAGTTCTTCATGATACTTAACGTGGGCTAGATAATTGGTGTGATTGTATGAAAATATTTATTATTATTATTAAATTACCAACCGGCCGGTGGACATTCGGATATCCAAATTCAGTAGGGTGCGCTTACTGCTCGCTTAAATTTGGTTCAAGACCGACGACGACCTGTAGAATTCTTTTACTAAACTGCACTGGGAACTCTTTGAAGCCGACAAGCTAATGGAAGTGGATCTAAAACAGTTGACGGTAAGTCAACTCAACAGGTACTGTAAGCGCACAGGAAGGTTCGAGGGTCCGACACCGGTGGGGTGAACGATAACCCGCCTCCCCCTGCTTTCAGGGGACTTTGGGGAACTGGGTGAAATGGTTCCGATTAGGGAGACTAATCACCCATCTGGCCTTGCTAGTGTACCTTAATAATAATAAACCACCTATTTTAGTTTCACTCACCCTAATCAAAGACCTTTTCTAATGAACACGTTTTTGTACTTAAATTAATCTGTAAAAGTTCATACAGATCATAATGGATTTTCATATTTCTGTAATTATTATTTTTCTTCTAGACAATGTCTTACTAGGCGGAGATATTTATACAGAAAATAGATTGACATTCATTGACATCACTAACAAACTATTATTAAATTGTAGAAAATTTGGTGTGAAAGGGTTGGTGATATGTAGCTGTGGTGACAAAAAAGGGTTAGATGCCCATTACTTACTTGTGACCATTTAACAATGTAGCTAAAGATTGTGGATGCACAATTTTATCTTCTCTGATTGTTAATATTTCATCTGGTGTCAAGACTAATGGATCTAGTGTGGGGTGGCCTGATTTGCATAACTGGAAAAATAGACGCTCCACACTGAAACAAGTCACGAAAACAAGCATTATAAAATAGTATGAGATTAGCTACATTCAATGGCAACTATGGCTTATACAATACATCTAATCTCATCAGATAAGTCCAAAATCAACCACTGACGTTTAAAAGTCAATTGGTGAAATTATAGTTTGTATAATAGTCTTGTAAAGCTTGACTTGCTGTTGACTGTACATAAATAGTACTAATCATAAACAATGTTCTTATTTATCAAACACCATAAATACACCACTTTCACTGAATTGTTACAAACATACTGCAGTATGAAGACCAAAATTGCATAAATAAAGTACCAATCAATAATATTCACATGAGATCTTGGTTACAAAGCTGCAAAATATAATAATAATGTATTACTCTCTGAGGTTGTCTAAGCTGTTCCCTGATAGATTATCAATGTAATAATAATGAAATATTAATTAGCCATAATTCAAAGCTCACCTTCTTCGACAACCAACACAGGGAATGCTTTGATTTAGTACATTAAATATATCGACGCCGTCTACTCTGAGTGCTGCTTTCAATTCGTCTGTCGATAGAACTCTGTATTTTCGCATAAATTCTTCATATTCGCGTCCTTTTACTTGCGGGTTGTCACAAATCAACCCCATTGTGTTTAAATCCATAGTCATCTGCAAAGAAAAAATAGATTATAACAAAGGATTAACATCGTAAAAATAAGGTCATGCAGTTAACGTCACTACTTTCGGAAGAAATCAATGAGACCTTTAAAGCAATCATTACTTGAATATTGCATCATTGTAAATGTTTTTCGTTTAATACTAGGGATTTGAGTAACTGGCTATAATAAAGATTATTCAAACGCCTAAATAGCATTTAATTATTTCTGAAAAGACTAATCTACGTTTGTGGTAATGTCAAAGTACGAAATCAGTTACTTACTGTAAGATTTTCATAAATAGTTAACGGTAACTGACGCCTTTTAATAACAGGTTCTTTTTCGCTGTTGTATATATCAACCAATTTCGCCATTTTAATGAAAAATCACATAAAATCGCCGACAAAATACACAAATATAATCAAAATGACGGCCAAATTCTTGAGAAATACACGTCGTGTTGCGTCTGACACAAAACTAATGTTGCCAACCACAAGATAGAAAGATGGAACCATGAAGCGATAGGTATAACTGGAGCTAATGGTGCGATTAGACGAGCACAGCTCAGCAGAGCAGACATCGTCATCATCACATCTGCAGGGCTATCGCGCGTAAAAAATCTGGGTATGGATATGGGTTTCATTTGACAGTTGAAGCTCATAAAATTACCATATATGGTCATTTAACTGTCAAATGAAGCCCATGTCCATATCCATATTTTTTACGCGATAGCCCCCCAGACAGGCTCGAGCTCGGGCACTGGACAGACGAGGGATGGCGCGGTCTAGGTTACGTAGTAACTAATACCTAATCTGTGGGTCTAGGACGCCGTAATTATATATAGAGCTTTATTTATATTTACTTTGAATGTCTTCAGTAATTATGTTTTATAGTAACAATCAATTTTATTAGTTATACCGTATTCACGTTTAAAAACAATTAAGAATATTGAATTGGGTTGTTTTCAAATTATATATATGGATTTAGTTTGAAAATAGCTAAAGTAGTCTACTTACTTTAGTTGTTTTCAAACTAAAAGCTTAAGTTAGAAGTAAGTAAGAATTTTGAAAGTAAGTTTTTAGTTTGAAAGCAGTAAAGAATTGAATTTTATTTTCCATATTAATTTGAATGTGGGCCTTTCGAAAATTAGTTAGTGAAATGAAAAATAGTTAGAATAGAAAAAAAAATATAGTTACTTACAGCTTTTCAAAATATCCCCCTCCAATCCGGAATGCACTTTTATGCTATGCATTAAGAAAGAAAGAAAGAAAGAAAAATGTTTATTTGACATCCACACGACGATACACAGATACAGATAAAAAATAAATAAAAATAAAATACAACACATATAAAGCGCACACTGCGCTGCGCATCGTCGCATGTCGCCAAACTGTGCCAAGCTCAGTATAAGCAGCAAGCTGGGCCTGCTGCACTGATATTCTGCTTGACACAGCAATGACAACCATAACGACAGAGAACGAGAGAAAGTATTAAAATAAACAAAACAAAACTAAAAAATAAAATTCACTTACACAAAAACAAATTAAAAACACGCAACCAACACAACATATCTATGGACTAAAACACAACTCTAATTAAACTAGTCTGTGACACACAACTGACAGTGACAGTTTGTGTCACAAACAAAGTAAAAAACTTTCCACAAACTTTTCTTAAAGTTTCTGAGTGAGATAATAAAAATAGTACCTATTGAAGAAAAAAGCATCTAAAATAAAAATAAAAAAGGACAATGATTAAAAAAATTATGAACAAAGTTACGGCACACATCATTAAAAGCTGCAGCAAAATGTAAAAATTACCTACTTAACTCTAGTTATACTATTATTGGTGTGAAAATTATAACAAAGCCGCCTCAAAGAACTCACCTCATTAGGGTGAACCAGCTTTCAAAACATTTAAAAAAATCGGCAAAGTGCGAGTCGAACTCGCACATGAAACCAAGGGTTTCGCCTCTCACCCAAGGTTGCCTGGAAGAGACTGCTACGTAGCTATAAGGCCGCCTATTGTGTGTTCCTCTTTTTTGACATTTTCTCTGCATGTGTTTGTTTTAGTTTCGTGTGCTATAAAGTTTCTATTATTATTCAATAATAATAATAGATATTTGGCAATCCAAAATGCCATTATAATTTTTCGTCTGCAAAAATAAGTTTATTTTTAGTATAGCTCTGAAACTACTAAATAAATTTCATTCAAACCAATTTTCGTTGAAAGGTTTTATTAAGATCTACAGCATATATATATTTTTTAATTTTTCACTCTCTTATTTCAAAAGTTAGAGGGAGGGGGACACATTTTTCCACTTTGGAAGTGTACATCTTTCAAACGGTTGACTTTGAGAAAAAATCGTTTTAGAAACCTCAATGCAATTTTTAAAGACCTATCTATAGATACCCCACAAATATTTTTCAGCGTCAGTTCCATGTATGTGGAGCCCCCCCTTAATTTGTATATTTTTTTATTTTTGTGTAAAAACCGTAAAGCGGTTTACAGAATACATCTACCTACCAAGTTTCAACTGTGTAATCCTCATAGTTTTGGAATAAAAACGTGTCTTGCGGGAGGTCAAAGAATATCCGCCGAAGTTCTTCGACGGCCACAATTCCATCTAAATCCTTCAGAGATTTCGGAGCCTATTCAATACAAACAAATAATCGAATCTTTCCTCTTTATAATATTAGTATAGATTTATTATGCAAGGCTGGAAAGTTGGATATCGCGGCGAGTTACCTTACTTACCTCTGTATTACTCTATTTCTATTGAGACCTGAGCAAGTGAGTGAAGGGCTCTAGGATTGAACCACGACCGCAGCGAATGGTTCAAAGATTGAATCCTGAGCGTAGCAAGGGTTTCAAAGGTACGAGACGCTCAAAACCTCACAACCATGTTTCACCTCACAACAGCGAGCGAGGAATTTTTTTTCGCAGTTTGACCTTGAGAGACCCTTGCGACACTGGTAGTTATGATAAAATAGTTTTCGTAGTGTAAGTGTAAAGCCTGACAGCACGTCCTGTTGACTGTAAATTTTTATGGCAAAAAAAAAATACCTTAAGTAGAATCTGGAAAAAAAAACGTTTTATAATAATCGATTAATTTGAAAACAACCAGTCGTCATTTATATGAAATTTACCTTTTTTATTGGAATAATTATACATCAATATTAGACCCGTCGATTCATGTGAAAATGACCAATGTTTGGTTATACCCAAACGTTAAAAAAACGGTTTCATGAAAGAGCAAAATTAAAAGGGTTTTCCGTAAATAAGGCGGTTTATAGTGGTTTTTTCTGCTCTTTAAAGGTACCTAAGCGATTTTGTAAAAACCTTGAGCAAAAACCTCAATTAACTGCTCTTTTTCAAACCGGTTTCAAGCCCTGCTTGACACGCCTAGCTAAAACAGACTAACACCCATATTCTAAGTCGTTCCTCCAAAACTTACTCGTCCTCGTCTTGACGAAACCTCATTTTAAACCTCTTCGAAATACTCCTCGAAATCGGTATTCTAAGTCATAACTCCATAAGGACCTGGAGGAGCCAAAGAATACGTAGCCACTCCGTGTTAGGCCTAGCGCACACTACCATTTTTACCCACGACGAGGTTGAGTGGAGTGTAAAAAGTTTTGGAGGAACGACTTAGAATATGGGGGTAAGTTTATGGCAGCCATGTTTTTTACTCGACTCACGATTTTGTTTGCAAGGGGAATAAAAAAGCAACATTATAGCGCACCCGCCCGCGTTCATTAAAAGCTTTTTCGCTCTGTATATATAGTACATTTTGGTATCCCCACGATCAAGACGACAAATGATAAATTGGTGAAGCGAGTACAACGCAAAGTGAGGTTCTTCCATATTTCGCTCAGACAAAAAAAGTGTAAGGCTTTTTGGCCATTTGTCTTCGTCAGCATGGAAGGATGGAGAAAAATAATACATGCTGTCAGTGTCAGTGTGTAGATTGACTTTTCATTTGTCATTGTCACTGTCACGGACGTGACGGACGTCCAGTGATACCAGATGGGGGGGATTCCCTCCAATCTTGGGGGATTTTATTATCGCTGGAGGGAAATTTGGAGGGATATGTTCTTTGGGGGGATTTTCGGAGTGTTTTTTTTTTGTAATGGGGGAAATTGGAGGTTGATTCATTCATGCCTACAATAATTTATCAAGTGGCACATACAGTATATAATTCATTACTATTCATTACATCCAGAAAAGATTGCCAAATAATATGAAAACCTTGGAAAATTGCAAACTATTGAGCCCAAAGAACGCGACAAGCCAAATTAAACCAGATATCACTAATTTGGCAAAATCTTTTAAATCCATCTGTGGTAACGTTGACTCTGCTGTTTTGGAATGGAATGCACTGCATCGAACCATTTGGAAATCTACAGATGATACGGAGAAATTCTGGGTTCAGGTGTATAATATGAAAAATGCAGTTGGTGAAAGGACTTACGAACATATTGGTAAATTGGCTATAGGTATGTTATCTTTGCCATTTTCTAATTTCGTTGTTGAAAGAGCATTTTCTTAAGTAAATATTATTAAAGATAAGTTGCGTAATAATTTGGCAATTGAAACAACAGGCAATTTTGAGAATTCGATATTCATTGCCTAAAGGATGTATTGAATTCATTCCATCATCGCGAATGATAACAAGGTTCAACTCTGAAAAAATGTATGAAACACCCGCGGAAACAAATGAGACTGAAATTAACCCAGTGTTGGAGGCCCTTTCAGAGTTAATGTAATAGAATTCACTCCTAAGTAAATAAAAACCAAAAAAAAAAATGTTTTTGTATTTTTTTTCTTAGTAGATTAATAAAATATGCTATGGGGGGTTTGTTTTCAAAATGGCATTTTTCGGAGGGATTTTGAGCGACATTAGGAGGAAAATCGGGGCCGCCATCTGGCAACACTGCGGACGTCACAGCACTCGTCACAGGCACGATTGGAAAAAGTTGTTTTCGTTTCAATAGAATTAATAATCAAAATGTCTAAAATTTTTACACCTACTAATCAAATACGATTGACAAACGTAGCTATAGTAAGGTTAAAAAAGGGGGGAAAGAGATTTGAAATAGCCTGCTACAGAAACAAAGTGGTTTCATGGAGGAATAAATTGTGAGTTCCTTGACTTCCTTTATCTAGTATTGTTCAGAGCTTTTAGCTTTAGTACCCAAGTGGGTATGAAACCTAATGGATGACAATTACTCGGCAATATTCCTGTTTCATAGTATTTAAATAAACTTGAACGGAAAAGAGTCAGAAAGCCGCCTTTTAATTTAAACTATATTTACTTAATTTGTTATCTGGCTTTTGTGGATAATAATAACTATGACGACCACTTTGTTTACAGAGAAAAAGACATTGATGAAGTTTTACAAACACACACAGTTTTCATTAATGTTTCTAAAGGTCAAGTGGCTAAGAAGGAAGACTTGGTAAAGATATTTGGAAAAGATGATCAGACAGAAATTTGCAAGGAGATTTTAGAGAAAGGAGAATTACAAGTTTCGGACAAAGAGAGGCACTCACAAATTGAATCTCTTTTCAAAGATATAGCAACAACTGTAGCGGATAAATGTGTAAACCCAGAAACTAAGAGACCATACCCAGTTTCAATTATTGAGAAAGCTATGAAGGATATCCATTATTCTGTCAATGTTAACAGAAACGCTAAACAGCAAGCACTTGATATTATACAGTTATTGAAAAACGAAATTCCTTTAGAAAGAGCACAAATGAGGGTGAGGATCATTTTGACAGGGAAAGATGCAAGAAAAACAAAAGAAAAAGTTGTTAAACTTGCTATGAGTGTAGAAGAAGAAAATTGGGAATCGGGAACTGCTACAATTATATGTTTGATTGACCCTGGGCACTTCAGAAACTTAGACGAAATGATCAGGACAGAAAGTAAAGGGGCTAGTCAGTTTGAATTACTCAACTTGAAAGAAATGGTAGAAGGTGATCAAGCACTGTAAAGCATATTACTGAGATAATTATGTCAAAAATAAATGTTTTTATTTTTACCATGTCTTTGATTTTAATTTTTCCATTCCATCCCACCTCACCATGTAAAAGCTGCCTAACTGATATTGGCAGAATTACGTATAGAGCACATCCATTTGTGTTGATTAGCACAAGGAAATACAAGTTTCAACACTAGTCTACCGACACTGATGAAGGATTTTGATCCAATTTAAAAAAGATTCTCTGAACTTACAGCTTCATCAAGTAGTTATCTTTATATCTGCGAAAAATCCAAATTCTAACTAATATTATAAATGCGAAAGTGTGTTTGTTTGTCCTTCCTTCACGTCAAGCCCTAACTTCGCCTAGTGTATAATATTCTTTGCCCTACATAAGCAACCACTTATGAACACGTTGATAGGACGGAGAGTAACGCAGCTACTTTTTATCCCGATATTCCTATGTGAACAGGAACCACACGGGTGGAAGCTAGTTTTTAAATAAAGAAACAACTTTTACGGATATAAGCATACTATATTTTCTTTGTTTGAATATTTTATAATGTATATGAAACTTATGATGTGCTTCTGCAAATACAATACATGTTATTTGAAATTTTAACTTGATAATTGTATCTAAAACAAAACTAGCATCAGTGTTACTTCCTTTGCCGCTATATTGGTGCCCCTGATTTATTTTATTTGTCAAGAAGATTGTACGTGGTAGGTACGTCCCCGATAAAAGAAGGATCGTGTAGCTTGAGCATAATGTGCCTGCTGCTTCAAGTGCTTCACCACAGAGTACACGCAAGCACGCTCCTTTCGGCGTTTGCGGCTTGGTTATTTCACTTGATTTATTTGTCATAATAACCATTTGGCCATTTTGAGCCCGTATAGCGTCTACATACATGCGCTAGTATTGTTTTTATGTTAGACAAAACATTCTGAAAGTTTTGTTGGAAATATCGTCGTTATCCTAGTAGTATCGAAAAACCAGTATCATATCACAAAGTTAAATCCGTAGAACGGAACGTGGAAGTGAATGTACTCATCAAAATGACAAACTAAAAAAAGTTTTATTTTTCTTATATTGGTACGAGATTTTATTGATTGTTTTCTTTCATACAAGATTTTTGGCCAGACGGCGACTGAAATTGCAAGTTACTGTGATATATTTATTTTCGTTAATTAACTATTCTTATCAACCAATTAAATGAGCAGGGATATCGAGTTATGTCTATAAGTAATGGAAGGTACAGAACTGGGTGGCGACCAGCAATTCTGTTTGAGATGGAACAATTTTCAAGCGAATATAACATCTCAATTCGAGGCACTGCGCGATGATGAGGACTTCGTGGACGTCACCCTGGCTTGCGAAGGTCACAGGCTGGAGGCCCACAAAGTGGTTCTGTCTGCATGTAGTCCTTATTTTAAGGAATTATTCAAAGTAAGTGTCTTTCACTCCCCACACTTTGATGTGTCACCATTACAATGACTCTAGTGAAAGTTGTTATGTATAAAACACTTGATCTACTTACAAATGCCATGTCTCGCGTTCCGGTTAAGTACTCATGATTTCATTTATTTGTACCCACTTTAAAATTCTGTTTTACAATTTCTAATTGACTCATTACCATTGCCTTTATAGATTACATGTATCATGTCTTGTTAGAGATTGAATTCTACTATGTGACCACTAAATTCCTCACTAATTAATGTTTCTATGCCACCACCATTTTAATGGGCATTCCATTAAAATGGTGGTTTATTCAGCATTATCTATTTGAACAATAGTTTAGACAATCATTTTTACAATAATTATTTAGTTTTTTTGTATGCTTTTACATTCTACATTGTATTTTTTTTACATTGTTGAGTTCATCCATGTTCCACTTTTGTTGTCTTGTAATATTTTCTTTCTTTACATAAGTGTCCATTAAAATTACACTATACTCTGGCATGGGCCTATACCCAGCAGTGGGTGTCATTGGGTTGAGACGACTAGCATGGTAATATATAATTTTATTAAATTTGTGCATAAACAAGTTTGATCAGTGTCACTTGTAATATTTACTCAATAATTAGGTATATTATAAGAATTTATTACCTATTTTACTACTGAACTCAAAAATTAGCTTAAGTCTTATAAAAATAATTTCATAAAATAATGTAGTTTATGATTAACATTATGTCTGTTTAAGAGGATGCATACTAGCCTAATGATACTTTTGTCAAAGCAAAGTCAAAGATTCAAATAGACTTATAGATAAGTACTTTCGAATAGTCCAACAATTTTTTTTCCCAACCAGCCATTAACCTATCCAAATCCGGACGACAGCATTCGGTCAAAAATATTCAGGCCAAAGGTAGTCTTATTTTTAAAATAATAGCGAATATAATCGAGTGCGGTCCGACGACAGCCCGGGCTGTCGTTCGGATTTGGATAGGTTAAGGACAACTTTTAACTGATTAGAAGAACAGCCGCAAGAAACTTATCAGCTTTAACAGAAACAACAACATTTACAATGGAACATGTTGTTGCCAATCACAAATCTAGAATCTTGAAATATATTTAATAAAAGGGGAAAATTCTCATATCATTTCATATCTCTTTATATTTTAGGAACATTAATGCCAGTTCCATGGTTCCACTTTGTAGAACATAAAATTATAAATCCCAATTTATACAGTTTAACATGTCAACAATGAATGTTTAAGATAAATCTTTTGCTGTCAATGAACGAGACAATAGAATTTTCTTGTTATAAATTATAATATGTCTGGTTGCCAGTACAGGGTACAACACCATTACACAATTCTGTTAAATAGTAATGGATCACATTATTCATTTATGTTATTCTGATTTGCAATTAGCTAATTCACTATGACCATGCAATTAATGTCCATTAATTGAACTTGTCCCATTGGAAATATTCAGTGCAATTTAAATTACAAATCATTGTGATTGATTGTAACATAATTAAGTTATATTGGGACCCTTTCTTTTAAATTATTTATTACCTAAAAGAATATTACTGATTTGACATGATTAGGGTTTGGGAATATGGGATTAACTTTGATAAGTCAGCAGTGGCGAGGGGTTGAAATATGGCAAAGGTTAGCCGGTCCAAGAAAATCCACAAATCAGACAATAATAAACATGGACACTAACACATTCTGTTCACTTTGCAACTGCCTGGCATCCATGTATATTGAAGTAATTGGGTTAATGATGAATAACCTAATTATTATGTGCATGGTGGATTGCTGGGGTGGAATTTCTAAAAGTAAAGCCAATGGGAATCGGTATGTTTTACCCTTCGCCACTGTTAGTCAGTCAGCATGTTTTGTCAAATAGGCTAATAGTGCTCAGATGTTGTAAATAGATATAAAAAAATTGGTGAATTTTTATTTAATGATTTTGTATGGGACTACTGACTTTTCTGACAGTAAACAACTCAAATTGTTGCATAGGTAATTCAAGCGTTTTACTGTTGTTTACCTTTAACCAGAAATAAAGAACTGGAGTGGCAGTTGGTGATATTTCTACTAATTTTCCATTTTCCAGTTGATCTTGGTCTTGGTCTATAACCATACTATTAAGTATTCTGTGCTATAACTTAAGTATAGGTAGCATGTTATTAAGGCCATTACTTTTATGCCTAAATAAAATATAAATTATCAGTATTATTACATTTGTGACTTTAACAAAGTTGAATTATGAATTGATCTTCACCTACAAAATAAGGACCAGGGTTTTTATCAACGCATGCTATAATATTCAATAAGGCTCATAGTGGCAGCTGATTTTGGCGTTGTGTGATGCACCGCGGTTATGTGTTTAAGCTATATGAGTACCCGGCTCGCAGTACAAACCATTACGACCATTTGCCTTAATTGGTATTGAGTTGCGTGTTTGTAGGAGATGCCAGGAGACATGCAAGGGGGTACAGTATATCTGTTGTTTCCAGAACAATCCATGTCCTCACCCGATAATATTCATGCGCGACTGCGAGGTGTCGCACGTGCGCGCGCTGCTGCAGTTCATGTACGTGGGCCAGGTGAACATCGCGCAGGCGCAACTCAGCGCGTTCCTGCGCACGGCTGACGCGCTGCAGATCCGCGGTCTCACGGACTGTTCGCAACACAACGATAAAGTAAGACACTTATTATAAGTTCTGTGCCACCCACCACAACTGAACTGTAGCAAATGCAACTTCAAATTATTTCTGAGTCCCCACAACATAAGGAAGATTTAGTTTTTTTAATTTTATTAAGCCTATTTCTGAAAAATCTAGATAGTAAATCTATAAAAATAAAAATCAATATTTGTATGTTTTGAAACTATTGACCAGATTCTGGTGTTCTGGCTGGGGACGACCGCGTTGGTTTCCTTGCCCGAAAAATCTATTATATTTCTTTATAATTTACATGTCATTGCAAAATATGCTGTGTACAGACAGCTACTTACTTCTAAATTTTCCAGTTTTCGTTTAAGATTAGGTTAGATTTTTGACCATAGCTTTCATAAGAAAAACAATAAGAAACCCTTGATAAATCACGTATAATTGTAGCGACTCTTACATCGCGACAGATTTCTTATATGTTCACCCAAAAAAAAGGCAGACAAATATTTATAACTTGTTTGGTTGTTTCATAAATTTATTTATAGAATTCAAACTATGTTACTGTTCAGTGAATTGTTGTGTACCTATCTATAAATAGTGTGATTTTTTTAATTGATCGTGGAGGTGTGTTGACCTGGTATTAACGTCAGTAGAGTTTCTCATTACATTGGTTTTATATAAGTAACAAGTATTTTGAACATTCACAAAGGATAGTGAGTATAGCATACGAGTTATTATCTTCTATCATTCTGTATTACGTTCTTGAACAAGAATAGGAACACTATTTTAGATATAGACTAATTTTTATTAACTACCACATGTAGGAACAGACAAAATAAGTAGTGCAAAGAAAAAAAATAGTCGTGATACCTAAGTTGCAGAATAGTCGTATTTTTGCGCGAATTGGTTACAATACAACTTTCACCACGCAGCGGGAGCACGATCGCGATTAAAGGAGAGATGACGTCACGCATTGCTCACTCGTCGCCACTTTAATAATAAAATATTAAATTTACGACGATAATAATAATGCTAAACCGAATTCAGGTTTCTCATATTTTTTATTTCATCTTTATGTCTCTCCACCACTGGGTCACGTAGCGTAGTTGAAAGACTGACTAGACTAAAAAATAAATAAATGTTTTCCTCTTGCAGAAAGTAAACCGTAAATCTCCTCCTTCCCAACTACGTAATTTGCTAAGCGCCAAGCCGTCACATTCTACCTCTTCTTCCAAAGCCGCAAGCCAAAATATTGAGTCGACCTCTGCTGAAGAACAAGATAAGACCTCGAGTCGCCGCTCCGCTAGAAATTCTCCCGATGCTGCCAGAAATAATCTCAACGAAGAAGCTCCCTTTCAAACTTCTAGTCAAATGAGGCCTAATAATGATGACTATAACGAAACTTGCAACTACCCTACATTGAGGGTAAAAACTGATCTCGAAGCGCCTGAAGTCAAAAATGAAGAGAGCGATATTCTTATGGATCCAGGGGACGTCGAAAGGCCCGACAAATGCCAGGATTTTAACGCGACCGATCTCTTGGAACCTAAAATGGAAGTCGTGGAACAGGAGGCTAGTGACGAAGAACGATCTAATTTTCCTCCTATGTACTACGAAAATAACGCGCTGGCAAATCCCTTCGCTGCATTGCAGGGTATGTATACCTAATCGACTGGGTTTTTGAGTTTTCGATAGTGGCATAGGTTGTAATAACTGTTTTCTTTTGTACAGGTAACGTGGATCTCATGGGCGGCATGAACGCCGAGCTCCGCGACGACAGCACTGACGGTAAATATTGAACTATTGCTGACTATCTTACATTCACTTCATTGTCACACGCACACGTCGACTCGGACAGCCGCGCCCCCGGCGAACCTTTATAGAATGATTAGTTTCGGTCGTTTCCTTTAAGAGAGCGCGCGCAGTCGTAAGTTATATAATGGTGGCTAGGCGCGCGGGTGTCGTGGCGACGCCGCCCTCGGCCCGCCGCTCGAACTCCCGCCAGTCGGACCTGGAAACCACCCTCGGATTCTACAACACTTTTCGAGCAATAAGACCTGTTTCAAATGCTAGTGGAAATATCGAAAACAGCAAAATAGGACTATCAGCTTTATATGCGATCACGGAACTGGCACAGATACCCCGTAAGTGTTCTGTTTCAAAGCACCATCGACTACTAGGAACCTGGGAATTTGATCACCCAGTGAAGCTGTTCGATGAGCCTTGTTCTTCTTCAGTATTATACTCCTAACAGGAAATTGGAAATTGGCATGAGTAAACATTTTGAATCGAGGCAGTAGCATTTGAACCCGGTCGCGCTCAGTGCGGTGGAAGGGGCGAGCGGCGAGCGTAGCGGGCAGTGCGAACGTGGTGTTGTTGGCAGCAGCGGGCGGCACGAGCGGGAGCGCGGGCGGGGGCGTGCAGTGCGCGCTGTGCGGCCGCCGGTACAGCAACGCGTCCAACCTGCGCCAACACGTGCGGCTGATCCACGAGGCGCAGCCTGTGGCGTGCGCCACCTGCGGTCGCAGCTTCAAGACGCCGCTGTACCTGCGCCGGCATACGCTGGCTCAGCATCCCCCGCGCGCGCTCAAGCCGCCGCTGCCCGCGCTCAAGCCGCCGGCGGCCATGCCCGCGCTGCGGCCCGCCCAGCGCTTCCAACAGTAGTCGACACGCCAGCGGCGACTCACGCGCTCTCTTATTCACGTTCGACGATTCGCGCCGGGAGATGCCGCGACGCGACCCCTTACGTATACCCGCGTGCCATACTCTACCACGAAACTGTTCATTCCCGCCTTTTCGCTTTCGCTTCCGAACACTCCTCGAAAATATTTTACTCGAAATATTCGTCGCTGTATCTCCCGTTGGCCGATAGTTATGATGTGGCTTATAAAGTTGTAACGAAGACTGTCAATAAATTTATTATCTAGTCTGTGATCGGAGTGTCGCCGGGGGCCTATTTGCCGTCACACCTCTCCGCTTATTGCGTGCCTTTCAATAAATATACCGAGTACCAGATGTACTATACTTAATTCGCTTTAACGAGGTCCATTTTGTCTTTCATACTTACTGTAAATAATGTAACATATAGCACGATAATTCGCGTTTCGTATTTTGTGCAATCAACAACCTTGGGGTTATCCCTGATGAAGCTTATGAATTTTTGTTTATGTGGAATTAACATTAGAAGACAATAACACTTACGGGAATTCCACCTTTAGTCATGTTTACGCAATTGACATTCGGTGCTTAGTCACCCCCGCGATGGTGCGATGGTTACGTTGTGTGACGAATCGAACCTCGTTAAAGGGAACACGGGCTACCTTCCTTCTTGACAATAGACTGATTGTTGTTAAGCATTTGTTGCAAACCGGTGCTGATTTTACATAACATAGGTTATTTACTGGTTACAAGACATAGTATTGTACATACAGACATACATTATACACGTTATCCACACTCGATCGCCGCTGTTCTACGCATACTTAGTCTTAAATGATAAACCGTATTTTCATAGTAGAATATAATTATTTTGTATCTCAAAATGCGTCGAAGAGCGGCGATCGCAACCGTTTTATTTGTCAATACGCGAAGTTATGTAACTAATGGATGCATAATTCGTCGTGCAACTACAATAGTGATATTTTTATACACAATAGTTTTATCTTTACACAATGTTATTGTTGAGTGATTGGACGGCTCCCGGTTAGTTTGTACAAAACCCAGATGTAATGATCGATTCATTAATGAATATCTTCGAAATCATAAATGTGAATATTATGAAATGAAACATAGGCTCCATTCTCTCTTTATTTTAAGTACAGCACGTTTTCTTCAAGATATAAATAACTCGGCGAATTGTTTAGAACGAAAGTATGCATACGAGTATATTTGACGTTATCTCCATACCAAATTATTTTTTGTTTCTTCCTCCTTAATATATACATTTGAGTATTTCAACACTTCTGCAGAATTATATCCTAGTTCTTTGCTTAGAGTGCGAAGGGGAGGTACTGTACTAAAATTAAATTTTAAGACTACGGACAGAATAGAGCCTGTTATTAAAAGTCATCGACGTTCCTTTGAGAAAAGTGTACGAAGTTAATTTAATTGTTTTCTACCTTTTGTTCTTTATGACTATAGAATAGTATTTTACTTCGGATGATTGATTTATTTTACCTAGATATATACAAAAATTGCCATAAAAAGCATCTAGTCATTACGACAAAAAATAAGAGGACACGTTATTGAAAGTATGATTAGGGTTGTGAATAACAATACTTATTAGTTTATCTTTTGGTAAAATAATTGTTAAAAGAACTGTCTGAAAACGTGTGATCTCAATCTGTTTCCGTGATCTCTAAAATAATAAAAACTACGCATTTATTTCGATCTATGTTAGTCTTAAAATTATGGTTGGAAGTTGATTGCAATAATAATTAATCTTAAAATAATCGCTTAAACGTATTAGTAAATGTAATATGAAAAAAAAACACTTTGGAATTTACTTAAAATATTTTTAGTCCCATTGATAAGTTAAGGCGCAGCTTTCTTGGTATTTATAATAAAAAAATAATAAATTTGTATAGACAAAGTAAAATATCTCGACACTTTCTGAATTAAAGTTAAGGAATTTTATCAAATTATAATAGGTTTTATCATAGCGATATTAATGTCTACGAAACAAACATAAGCCGAACAATAATTTATTTTTATTAAAAACCAATCAATTAGTTGTTTCAAAAACGTAACATTTATCTTAACATATTTGCATATAATATTTAAGATATGTTTGTTGTTAAATGCTATGAGTTATGTTACTGTTAACTTATAATCGACAAGTTGCACTGCTAATTCCTATCCCACAGATCCAATATGTTATAGAACCGTCTTATTAATTATTTCCTCAAGTGTCCATAATCATAATTATGATATTTATATTTTATGCATTTATTTGCACAGGATTTAAAATGTATGTACATAAATAACGATAAGTGTAATTTTTTACTAAATATAAAAAATAAAGTATTATAAAAATAGTGAGCATTTTAGTTACCTGATCTTTTTATGTATAGGTAGGTAATTTATAGGTCATTTCTATATTGCTGTCATTATAATCACATTGGGCCTCATCAAGATTTGGATTGTGCCTATAGCATAGCATCCATGTGATAGATAAATTCAGCCAGTTAATGCGTAGCGACATAATATACATGTTAATAAGTTGCATGATATCCTCTGTATTTTTAAGCAGGTTCTTTTAAATGGCTTTGGTAATAAATAAGTTTAATATAATTTTGCGCATGTGTGTCATGTGTTAAATTAATAAAGCAGTCATGATTGCAGTAAGATATTCACACTCAGAAATTTTGAGAACTATTTTAACAAGTTCTCTTGGAGTATAGTAACAGCCTTGTTTTGCATTGCATCATACCAGTTCACTTACCTAGCAGAGATTTTTCAAAGATTTTTTATTTTGGTTAAACATACTTAAACTTTTAGAATCAGATTTTATTTCTTTTTGTTTTTTTTTGTATGGCCAAGCAGGCCGGTGGGACGGTAGGCGTAACCGACCCGTGCCGGACGCGGTGTGGCTTGAGCAACACCGGCGCGCGCTGCCGTTCGTGCTCAAGCGGGAGAACGAGCGGGGGACCGCTGCGCCAAGGCTGGTGAGTACGCAGTAAAAAAAGGCCTCATATAAAACGATGTGACGTAATCCTCCTTTTTGTTTAACGTCTGAAAATGGTACAGTTTGCGACAGGTTGACATGGCAAATTTTCTAGTGGCGGGTTTTCTTTAACAGTTGTGTACATCTATACAGAACTCGTTTTTTATCAGATCTGCAAACTTTCAGTCAGCTGGCTGACATTCCAAATAGGAATATATTTAATTCAAGCACTACTTCTATAAAGACAATCTTATCCGACCATTGGTTTGAGTTGGTCCCACAGCGGTAACACTATTTCTTTTAGTTTTAAAATTTTGTAGATTTATTTTGTTTTTTTCTACCCTATATATATTATAATATTTGATTACCATTGCCAACGTATCCTGTGGTTCTCTAAATAAGTTTTTTTTCTCACTCTATTTAACATCACTCTTGGTAAACTCCTGCTATAGTTGTTACTAAACCTACGGGCTATAACTAGTTTTATGTATAGATATTACGAGAGAATACTTGTAATAGGTGTTTAGACATTATTTAAGTTTATAAGATACTTTATTTCAATACTTATTCATACTTTATTTATGTATGTTTTTCTAATAAAGTAAAATAAAATAAATAAATACATAAGCAATCAACATGAACGAGTCGAAGTCGATTAATGTACCCGATGCGTACTAGTGCTTCACTTAGATGGCGGTAAGCAGGGTGTGCCCCCATCCCCGTCTGAAATCATACACCGATTGTCATGAACTGTCGCGAACTATAGCTATCCTCTCGCGAACTATACCTATCCTCGCGCATACTGCTTCCGCATCGCACCGCGTAAATTGTCTTAGGAAGCGATCCCCATGTGCGCGCGTTGCGATGTGCCCCGTTGATGTGTGTGTAGTTCATATACAATGTACCAAATAGATATACGAGGATATTTACTATTCGATGCTATGTGGTGCGGCCCGCCCTTATATGCGCCAGTCTTTAGGATTTATTTAGATATGATACCCTGTCTCGAATAATATGGTAAATTATTGATTGAGTGTTTTAATTACACTATCGAGAAGCTTTCACATATGGATTATGAAGTAAACATTTCAACGTACATATTAAGTAGCGAGTTTTTTTTGATAAAATTTAATATGCAATTATAACATGAGTGCAAATTCCAAGTTCGAGGAATTCTCGGCTAATCGAGTTTAATCAACATGTTCGCTATCTGTCATCATCATCAATGTCATCACTCATTAGTTACAGAATGTAATATCTATTATGCCTGTTTAATACTATTTTAATACCGCTACATAGACAGGGCACTAAATTCTGTCACTCTGTCGCATCTTGATGATTATTTTGAGCATGATAAATATTAGAATAATTTATTCAGATTACTAAGGTTACAAGCTCTTGTGAAAGCTAGAAAGGCCATCCGTTTGGAAAGCTATGATTATCTCGCTGTCTATGTCGTAAAGCCGAGCCGTCGTCGCATGGAAAAGTGGCATAAACTATGACAAAAAAACACAAGTATGTTGTTAATTAATTCGTTTATCTTTTAATTCATCAAACCGGTACCGAACACCGGTGTCCAGAGAACAATGAAATATCTATTGTGTTTCATAATCTAGGGACCTGAAAGATTAAGGTGTATAATTAGTGTATCATCACATCATTTAAGGAAAAAACCAACGGCTAATAAGCAGACAATTATAGTGTAGATAAAAATAATTAGATTCTAATCAGAACTATTTATGTTTTTCCCACTAGGCAACTGTAGGTACATGAACCTATCACTTAATTTGTTAGTTATTTCTCAGTCATTTTGGGCGGTCGGAAAAATTACCGATTATCCACAAAAAAAACTGTAAGGGGACTCCATTAATCATGTGATGATTTATAGCAACTTTTTAGACCCTCCTTCCCTCCTGGTGATAGGTGGTGAGGTATAAGACTAAACCCCCACCCCCCACCCTCCCCTACCAAAAATCACGAGTAACTTTTTGTACTTACACAAATTATAAAAAAAAAAAACTGATCTTTTGAGTTTGCAGTCGTAATATTGCATTGATCCGTTCCCAGATGTTACAGATATTGTGTTAGAACAATTTTATTGCACTTTTAGTTAGTTAAGTATTTCAGTTTATAAAAAATACACGTGATACACTACACCCCCCGTCCCCCCTGGTGATGTTTCGTGTTTTTTTCTGGACCCCCTAAAAAGGGAGGCCCCTTTTTAGCTTCACGTGATTAATGGACGGCCCCAATAACACAAACCAATTGTACTTTTCTTTGAAATGAAATGTATTTGCTTCTTTATACTACATTCTAATGTGTTTTGAATGCCTTTTAGATAACAACCAGAACATTTATACAAAAATATTAAAAAAATTGAAATCTGTACCTATAAGGTACTAACATCATTGTCACGTTATCTAAGTGAGCTGAATATCCTGTGGTGTTAAATAACATCAACAGATATCGGTGTTGTCGTGAGCTTTAATCTATCTATTACACAAATCGTATCGTATCATTGTCCTTATGTGCGCACTTTGTCATATCTTCGGCTAGTTTATCGTTCGTATCATACTATATCTTGGACATATTACCTAACTGGAAGTGCTCATCTTCCTCTACTGATACTGACCAATACAACGAATAAAGGGATATGATAAATGCCAAAAAAATACAGATACTTTTACAATCTCAGTCTTTATCATATTCTAAAAAAATATATGAAATTAGTTACTCCATAGTGAGTAGATGCAAACACAAAGTGATTGTAATTTATGCAATGATAATTTCACGAATCCGCCGCGTAAACAATTGAAAAAAAACCAGTCTAACAAAACAATTCTGTTAACAGATTTATAAAGAATTGTCTCGGTCAACTAGCTTATTTAAGGTCAAATTGGGGTTTACTTTCCCTTTGTAATAACATCAATATTACTGATATTAGTTTTAAAACACCATAGTTACTTATCTATATTTATTTCGTTACCACTGGTCCACTTTTAAAAGTTTTCAATAATGATAATAATAGATACTTGTACTTTCTACAGTTTTTAGAATATTTTTCCTGTTTCCTCAACTTATCTGGCCTAGATAGTTTTCAGGTGTTATTTACTTAACCCAAAATGTTTTTGGTGTAGATAGGTGGCGCAGTGGTTAATGCGTTTGGCCTGCGATTGTGGTGGCTAAGCAATTTTCGCAGTGTTTGATCATGAAAAGACCAAAAATTTAGTATCTCGAGGTTATACAGAACGCACGTTAAGCCGTTGGCCCTGCTGAATTTGCTGTCGTTAATAGTCGGCAATCCACATTCTATTTTCTAATTACAAATAAATAAATAAAATTACTATTTATATTGACTAAACTACATCTTTTTACTAATGGAAGTATGTAGGTACGGTACTCATAGCGAAACATATTTTATTGATATTTTTCGTCTTGCTGATCTCCGGAACGGCCGGATCGACTATGACGAAACTTTCATTTGCTGTTGCTGAAGAGCTGATGTTATAAAAATATTAATTAGGTACTTTAATCTAACCACGTGAACGAAGTCGGCCACTCATATCGAAGACCAATCCTTATGTGGAGCCCTTAAAAAAGGGGACTTATGAAAACTGGTAGAAGGCGTAGAGATACTCGAGGATTGTTGCGTGGGGTATGGGGGGTCTATAGGAAAGTGAAGGTGGTGGCGCCGCTGCGATATTAAATTAAGCTACAATTATCTAACCACGCGAACAAACTCGCGGGCGGCCGCACGTCCTGTGCGTCCTGTCCTGTGTTGAAACGCAAAATAGCTAATCATTTCAATGTATTTTAACAGATAAAACTGGGTGAAGGCGTGGAAATTCGCGAAGAATTGTTACGCGGGGTGAAATGGGGCGACTATAGGAAAGTGACGCGTGGCTTGGCCGCTGCGTTGTTCTCTCCGATCGAGTTGGCGACTTGTTCGGTGACGGGGCAGCGGTGGTCGCGCGCAGGGCAGGAGTCGCGACCTACCAAGCCGCCCCTGGACCGTCGCCGCGTCCACGCTCTAATATCATACGTGAGCCGTCACTTCCCAGACGTTGAAGTCAGCAGGATCAAGCAGGTTCTAGCATACAAGTGCAAGGAGAACTGCGCCGCCCTCAGGATGAGAACTGCCAGGTAATAATACTGATCTTTATTAACGAGATAGTATAACGATTAAGATCCTGATCTATATTAATGAGATAATGTAACGGTTAAGATCCTGATCTATATTAATGAGATAATGGTTAAGATCCCGTTTCGTTTATGTTTCTATTTTTGTTATTTTTCTGGAGTTGCGCTAATGTTTCGGACTAATGTTCTGGGGTCCCGTGACCAAACATCTGGGGTGAGTAATATGTTAAAATAATGATACAAAATCTTAAAAATCCAAAGTGCATAAACGAAACGGGATGTTATACAAGAATTTTAACTCCATGAATAGGAAATCTAGTAGCCACTCTACACTATTATCTCGTACGTCTCATTTCTACCCTTCTTCTTCTTCAGGCCTCTCTGTTTCGTAATTACGGTTATTTGTGTGAGTGTAAGAAATATTTATTTTTATTTCCAAAACTACTATTGGCTTTTGTTATTGAAATACTTTAAAAATGTTTGCTACCTTGGTAATGACGCCCCTGAAAATGATTTTTTGTGGGTAAAGATATGAAATGTCTCCTACATACGTTAAAAGGCCAATTACGTACATAACGAAAAAAGTATGCATTACGTTTTAGGAGTCAAAGTTGACAGTTTGTTAGAGATAAAAATATAAGGCACGTGTAAAACATATAAATGTTATGTGTATTTTTGTCTTTATTCATTGTATAATTTGATGTTGATTTGATTACTTATCCAGGTTATTGTCACAGATTGTCGCGTAAGTCATGTTATGTAGGAAGACAGGAAAAAGATAATAGTATTTTTATTTCTGAATATATCTAATATGTTTTTTTATTTTATTACACACGAGCATTTCGGGGTCTATCAGATAATTTTATGACATACCTATACTTATTGAATATAAAAAAAAAACAATTTAGATTTTTTTTTCGTTATTTTGTTCTAAACGTCTCTTAACTTTGGGCACAAAGAAAAAAAACACACACACATTGATTTTGATGCGACTATAATTGTTATATATTTAACTAAAAACCTCGCTGATCCTCATTAGTAATGATAGTCTAATCAGTTGAAAGTTGCCATTAAAACACATAAATATGTATCAGTACCTAATAATAAAGACCCCTTCACGACGACGACCACCTTCACTACGCCGACCCTATCTGTGATTCCAATTATAATGTTTTTCTAGAGTTAATAAAGATTTTTTCAAGAATTGCATGATAGATTTCTCATAACGTTGATACGCTCATCGGTAACGGTGACCGCTCATAAGTATAAACAATAAATATGTCTAAGAAAAAACTTTTTTTAAAAAAAGAACCATCTTTGAAAGTAAAAACTTAACTTTTGCAGTCGGTGCCAGCCAAGGGAAGAAAAATAAAAATATAGTTAATAGAAGTGCAATGCAAATGCAAGAATGCAAGAATTTTTTATAAATAGATTTTTATTTCACAATTTTTTACATCATGTGCCGTTACTTACACTAAAAATCAGCCCATACACAACAATGATGTCATCTAGGTAAACGACTACTTGCCAAAACGTAAATTATATTTTTTAGGATTATGAAAAAGATACTAGCCAGATCTTCGTAAAAATATATGGGACCATACTTGAACTATGTTCTTTCAGATAAAAGCATAAATTTTAAAATCGGTTGATAACTGACGACTTTATATAAAAACATACATAATATATATACAGACGACTTAAGAACCTCCTCCTTCTTTTTTTTTTATTTCTTAAAATAATACAAGATTACCGTTCGAATACTTGCGATGTGTGGCAATCATGGGGACAAAAGAAACTCATAGATATCGTTTGACCTTTGATCCCACTACGTCAAATAAAGTCATCATTCGCCTCTGTGCTTCATATTGTTATTTATTCGCCGTTAATGTTATTCGGATCTTAGATAACAATGTAGGTAGGTACAGTAATATGATAAAGATCCAAATTAATTACCTACCGCAGAAATAAGTACATAACTAATTTCCCGTGTATCAATGATCCGTTTGACGACCTTGTGACTGAAGCACGTATTATCTAAAAATACTTTATCAAATAGGATACAGTGTTTTAAAGATACTCTCTAGTCTGTTATAAGTTAGTTTTCCTTTTTGAGTTTTATACATAACTAGCTTCCGCCCGCGGTTTCACCTGCGTGGTTTCAGTTCCCGTGGGAATATTGGGATAAAAGTAGCCTATGTTACTCTCCGTCTTTTCAACTAACTCTATGCCAAAAATCAAGTCGATTGGTTGCTTAGTTAGGGCGTCAAGGACGGACAAACAAACACAGTTTCGCATTTATAATATTTATTGGTTAGGATTAGGATTATGTTATTTAATTACTTGCTATTGGTTGGTTTCTGAATTGAGAATTTCAAGTTGAGAATCACTCAAACGTCACTCATGTATAAGATTGTAAGAAATTTTTACTCTAAATTAAGTTTGAGGAGTTCTCAACTTGAAATTTTCAATTCAGAAACTAACCATATGTTGACATCCGCTGAGAAAATGCGTTTGGCTGAGAAATGCGAAAGGCTCCGTCAAATCCTTCAGAGCTGGTTTCTCCACCGACAAATAAGTTCTGGATAGCTTAATTGGCAGATAATTTAACAGTCGTAATATGAAACACAATGATCTGTCAGATAATAAGCTAGCCGTTGGAATGTTAACGACGTACGGGTGATATGCTAACTGCGTCTCGTACCCCGTTGGTGGAAAGGGGCTGGAGCGGAAAGGTCGTGCAGTTCTCTCGCACACTCTCTAAAGTCATTCGCCGGGCGACTCCCTGTCTCACCGCGGGCGAGTAAAGCTTGGCGGCCAGAGCAGTGTGACCAGATTCAGTATTTTTATAGGTAGTTTTTCAGTATATTTTCAAATATTTTGCAGATTTTTCCGAAAATCAGTATTTCTGTTCAGTTTCTGTAGATATATTGCTAGGAATATTTTTCCGTATCATTTGGAAAAATAATAAAGCTAAGTAAGTAATAAAAACATATTTAAGAGGTTGTGTTGGTTGTTAAAATACATTTGTTTTTTGCGATAATGTATCAATAAATGTTTAAAAAATCGGTATTTTAATGGGTACAATTGACATCTGTAAGTCGGTATGCCTCAGTACTTTTGAGGTTCCTCGTTATTTCCGACAAATTTAATTTGGCCACACTGGGTCAGAGCTCGTGACCTTTTACCTAGAGATCTGAGTGCACATAATAATTATTATGAAAGTAGTAACTATAACTACTGGTAGTAACTGGTAGTAAACACTGTATCACGGTTTTTACTACCACGAGTCACGGTTTCAATTTTATTTGATGTATGTGTTTAGTACTCAATAAATAATTATCTTAACTAGCAACCCCGAGCGAGGAAACGCCCTAAAACAGATGACTGATGATTGTCATCTATTTCTAGTTTTAGCTTTACTCGCTACTCGCTCACCGCCGGCGGTCAGATGGCTGCTTCAGAAATCAGACTTTAGTGTCTGATGCTAACTAAATCCAGTTCTCGTCAAAAGTATCATGTATATAGTATCAACAATTCCATGTCATCTCCGGTAATGCAGTTCTCAAAATCTCCCAACTTGTTGGATAATTACAAAACATTAATAGTACCGAGGTGTACCCAGATATTGCTCTCGTACCGCTTCACTAGAGGCAGTAATTCAATTTGAAGTAGGTTGTCGAATTGTTTCAGCGAGTCCACGAACTACCTGCTGAGCGCCGCCGCCCGGCCGCCGCCCTGCGACGACGCGCCCAGCGGGAGCTCACGCCCTACATACTCTAGTTTGTAAGTTTACTTTTTTATGCACTTACATATTATATACACTATCGGCCGAAATTAATAACCTATCTGTAGGTATGGATAGTACTATCTGAGATAGTTGCCTAGGATACTGGCTTTGTTGCCTAGCAACCGTCGTTATTTTGTTAACAAAAATATCCTAAGCAACTATCTCAGATAGCCCAATCCATATCTAAAGATAGGTTATTAATTTTGGGCGTATGAATATCTATGTCGCTAATGGCCTGATCGCCTCCAAGTTCGCCTCGCTGCTCGCGCGACGAATGATTAAAAAATCGGTTAAGTGCGAGTCGAACTCGCACATGAAGGGTTTGGCCTCTCACCCAAGGTTGCCTGGAAGAGACTGCTACGTAGCTATAAGGCCGCCTATTGTGTGTTCCTCTTTTTTGTCATTTTCTCTGCATGTGTTTTTTTTTTGTATCGTATGCAATAAAGTTTCTATTATTATTATTGCCAAAATGCCATTATATTTTTTTGTCTGCAAAAATAAGTTTGTTTTTCATAGTGTTTGTATGAATGACAAAGTTATATTTGCGGTTTTGGAAAATGTGCTATAGCTCTGAAACTACTAAATAAATTTCGTTCAAACCAAATTTCGTTAAAAGTTTTTATAAAGATCTACATCATATATATTTTTTTTATTTTTTACTTTTTTATTTTAAAAGTTAGAGGGGGGGGACACATTCATTTTTCCACTTTGGCCGTGTATAACTTTCAAACGGTTGACTTTGAGAAAAAACTGTTTTAGAAGCCTCAATGTAATTTTTAAAGATCTATCTAATGATATCCCACACGTATAGGTTTCATGAAAAAAAAAAATCATCCCTTTAATTCATTATTTTTCATTTTTGTGTAAAAACCGTAAAGCGGTTTACAGAATACATCTACCTACCAAGTTTCAACTGTGTGATCCTTATAGTTTTGGAATAAAGTGGCTGTGACATCTTACCACTTTGGAAGTGTATATCTTTCAAACGGTTGATTTTGAGAAAAAACTGTAATAGAAACTTCATTGTAATTTTTAAAGACCGATCTATAGACGCCTCAAGTATAGGTATGATGAAAAAAAAAAATTTTTTTAAATCCCTTTGGGGAAAAATGCTATATTTTTAAAACTGACAACCATATTTCGTACAAAACAATTTTCGTTGAAAGTTCTTATTAAGATCTACAGCATATATATTTTTTTAATTTTTCACTCTCTTATTTCAAAAGTTGAGGGGGCACACATTTTACCACTTTGGAAATGTACATCTTTCAAACGGGACTTTGAGAAAAAATCGTTTTAGAAACCTCGATGCAAAATTTAAAGACCTATCTATAGATACACGTATAGATTTGATGAAAAAAAAAATTTCAGTGTCAGTTCCATGTATGTTAATTATTATCTTCAAAATCCTCATAGTTTTGGAATAAAAAAGGTGTGACATACATCGGTTTGGCCGAACCTATAAGGGTTTCGTTATTTGCCTTTAGGCTACGAAACCCTTAAAATAGAGGCCCAATTTATATTTGATATAAAATATTTTAACATGGACATCTATTGAAATTAAAGGTATTTATCGTAGCATTATCTTGAAGAACACGTTAAGATTAAAATAACATTATAGCTCACCATACTTTATCGTTTGGGGACGTATGAATTTTAACTACTTACTTATTTTACTATTTATTTACTTTTAGACACTATGTTACTTAAACTAAATTGATCCTTATAATTAACACTATATCCTTAAAAGTACAGATTATATTTCTTTATTTAAGCCGGTTCGATTCCCGGTTCAGGCAAGTAAAAAAAAATGTTTGAAAGCAGTTTTACTTGATTGTTTAAATAAAGGAATATGTCCTTTCACCGTATTTGCTATCATCAGTATTAAGTTTACTTTTCCTCCGACGACCGTTTTTTCCCACCCTGTATAATTAGCTTAAAACACAAATTGTATATGGTAAATTTTAAATAGAAAAATATTGGAAAAAATTAACTCGGCCACAAGTGAATTCTCAGACGGGAATCGATTCCGTATTCGTATAGTCCGCGCGGAAGTGCTAGTCACCCGCCTGAGCCTGAATATGTTCCTTCCGTTCCTTTCGTTTCTCATGCTTGTAACAAACTGGCGCGAACAACTGAATTGTGTAACCGTCTTGCGATGGGTTTGTTCCAAATAAATCTTAGCCTTCATCATACTTGATGTTAGTACCTACTAATAAGGCTGAAAACTATATATAACACTGACGTTATTTTACATCGTCCTGTCTGAGTAACACAAGTTGCAAGATATTTTCTTAATGCCTATCTTATCCTGAGATGAAAAGTAATTGCATTGAATTAAGAAGAGATTCAGTCTTAAAATTGTATAACAACATAGAAACATAAATCACCTTTATGATTATTTTTATTAAATTATTTGATTTATCAGTAAACAAAAATGTTTACATACGTGTTTTTTTTTATACTGTCATCTTCAAAGTCATATTATGATAACAATAAACTGACATACTTACGTGGTTTGTGTCTTGTATTGTATTATTTACTTAAAAGAACATGCTTAACCTCTAGGTTATTCACCCTGCGTATCGCCTTGGTGATTGTTGATGGTTGTTATCTTATGGCGGTACAACGCTTGATAAACAAATTTTCGTATTTGCCAAACAAACACACGCGTATTTATCATTGGGCACAAATATTTTTATAACGACACGTGTAAAGAAATTGGTACAACAAGTTCAAAGAGTTCTTTAGATTAACTTTAGCGCAAACATACTTTTTTTCTCTCTCTGACTCTAAGCTTAGAAAGAGACATATACAGCGGATTCGCTCCGCTCTGCCACTCTTTTTACATTTGAGTCATATGATGCACGGGTTGAGAATACCTACTTGACCTACTTGCATTTTCCGCAGTGGTCGCGTGTTCGATTCCCGCACAAGACAAATAAGTATTTGTGTGTTTGAAAATGTTTATTTGTCTTGGTCTGTTTGGTTTTTTTTATGTATAAAACTACCTTGGGCGTGAAAGTATGAAAAATTATTAATGATTTTATGTATACAGTCATTAGAGCATAACAGCTTTACAAAAACAGCCCCCTAATTGTCTAATTTCATAATCTATCACAATCCCTTTCAAAGGTATTGTGATTGTGATAGTGATTTATGGAATTCTGTAACTCATAGTCGCAATCCCTTCCGGAACGAATGATGTTTTAAATGACACTTCATTTGAAACTTCTTCATACATTTGAAAGATATTTTCGAGTATCACTGCTTAGACAGTACAATTTCGTTCATTCAATACCTTTCGTTTGAAGTATGTGAATATCTTTCAGGTGACGAATTGAAAGGGATTGCGATAGATTTTAAAATTAGACAATTAGCCCCCAGGTCTTATTACGTACGTTATAACGGGTCTCAACTTGATGTGTTAAACTTGAGGACAACTTTGGCACTTTTTCGCGCATCTTGGAGTTCACCGGCACTACTTTTCCCCTAATAAAAACGCCTGGCAATGTTATATTAGAATTTAATACATAATTAGCTATAATACTATGGCACACTAACTAGAGGGTTTTCGTTGCTCTATAAATTACAAAGGTATTTCCGTAGCTAGCTCTCCGGCTATAATAATTATAACGTGGAATCATTGCAAAATACAACCAGCTATACATATTATCTTCTTTTTTTACTTTTTACGACTTTGTTTAATTCTTGTATTGTATGTTGTCGCAATAGCAGACACAATTAGCTTAATGCGCTTTTGGAGGGACAAATTCAATGTTAGGCTTTTTTTCCGTTTTCACAATTGCCTCTATCCAAATTAGTTAATTCGTTGTTTTTCTCGTTTTGTTCAGCCGCGTAAATTATTTATCACCAAAAAAATGCCTTGTTATCGATTTGTTATAAAATATGTCGTGTATTAATTAATTTTATTTGAATAAAATATCTTCTTACTGAAAAAAAAATTCCGTGAGTGCCGTAACAACTCCTGTAATCGTAAATTACAGCAGTACCTGCCAAATTAGTAACTCATAATACCAAATTGTATGAAAAACGTGACCGCGAATTATGAAGCTTACGTAACAGGAGCTGTAAAGTCAACTAATGTCAACGTTGTCAACTCATAATACCATTTTTAGTTCAGCTACTCACCGCTTGGGGCTCTGAACATTTTTTTATACAAATGTCTATACGTTAGATGCTAGCGAGGATCGTTGACAAAACTCGTAATAGAGCTACAGTACTAGAGGTAGACTGACCTTTCGAACTGATGTAATTTTAATCAAGAACTACTCTTATTAAGTTATGAGATGATGTAGTGATCTTGTTCATTCTAAGAAGGGGAAACAAAGATCACACAGTCCTCTTACAATTACAATACAGTTGTTCGCAGGAATTACTACAAAAGTAGAATTATTGTGAATAATAACCCCTTCCCTTTATCGGATGGATAAATCTATGCGGTCGATGAACCTTGCACATGTTAGATGGGGTGCCAAAGATAACTATTAAAATCTAAATCAGATTAAAAAGTTCATTGATGATTTATGGCAAAAACAACAGAACTGTGACATAAAAATTTTGTTTGCAATCATTCTGGCTATATATGGCATTCTGCAGTAGTCTAGGAAGTACAGACACTGTTACTTTTGAGTAGATTACAATCAAAGTACTAAAGAGGATACATTCATTTTATAAAGCTGTATTGTACTTGAGCGCGCCCTTATCCCTCTCACAGTCAGAGCAGTTATATGTAACAGTTGTATTAGGCTTGTTGTAATGTCAATTTTAATGCCTACAAAAGAAGAGCTAGTACCTTTAGTACGACTTGTATTTACTCCATTCTTATTAGTCCAATATGCAGGCCGTACGAATGGGGTGTGCTCTTCTCATGTCAAATAGTACTGTTAATAGCAGTACTCGCTAGAGAGGTCACAACATTGTTAAATATAATGTGCTGTTGACTGCACCATTACTTTACACTCAAATGATGAGAGTATTTTACCGATTCAAAAAGCACCTCAGCATGCGTAGTATGCGAACCTCGACAAAGCTTTCTCTACAATTTTCTCGCGCAAGCGCAGTGTCTGCCTCGCTCACACCGTATACTGATATAAGTGGGACAGACATCGCGAGACAAGGGTCGACTCGACAGCGAGCCGCGGTGCGCCCGCTACGCTTGGCAGCTCAGTTAAAAGCTACCTTTAGTTTCGAGTAGTTTTCTGGGTTTTATGATTAAGCTCTTAGTCTCGTCTACTAATCTACTAACTCTAATGTTTAATTTATAGTTGCGTTAGTTATTTAGCGCTTGCAGCATCATAGTGAAACATTAAAGTCAAAGGGTATATGTTTAGGTCGTCAATGTTCGTAATTATATTGTAATATAGATGTAAGTAAGTGGTTAACCCTACGCTTGGTATTCTATATTAACCTGTTTTGTTGTTGTCCGCAGCGAGTCGCCGAAGGGGCAGGCGCCGGGCCCGCCGGAGGAGCGCGGCGAGGAGGGCGCGCAGTGAGCTGTTGCATATCAATTTCATAATCTTGTTATTTTTTACCAAAAATAAGAGAAAATCGAACGATACTCATTGCCGGGCCGGCGGGGCGCGGCGCCCGCCTCCGCTACAGAGATATATATTTATTGGGGTGCCGCGCCGCACCGGCTGTCGCACGTGTAAAATATTCATATTTATTTAGGTGATATTTTTCTATTGGCTACTGATAAGATTTTATCTCGTTATGTATCCGCCGGCCACGCCGGGGTGCATTGTCGTATGTAAGGAGGAGGGATGGAGTCGTGCCCGAAGCTCTAGCAATAATTTATCAGGTTCCTAAGACATGTTTCGTAGTTAGGTTCTATATGCACGAATATTTCGCGAACACTGCCGCTTGTTTTCTAAATTTTTTCGATGATATTAGTCGTTTAGTCGCTTCCTTTATTTTACGAAGAGTCATTATCGGAGTTATGTTAAAATTTGTATATGAGGCATTTAAGTGCTGTACGAGGGACCGTTGCAATTGCAAAGTAAATATATCAAAATGGCATAATTTTAGGACTAACATAGAGATATTATAGTCATTTCGTTTTATAGGTGTAAATGATAAAGAATTTATTTTGGAGTGTCAGGTTTGGATTTGTAAAGTCTTTGGAGAGCTGTGATCTTGATGGATATAAATAAAGCAGTCATATTTTTAAAATATACATTAAGAGTTATTACGTAATTAATACCGAATATACAGAATATCTGTATGATATGTTGTGGTGTAAATGGTAATAAGTGACGTCGTCCGTTAGCTCGCACGCCGCTCCCGCTGGAGCGGCGCCGGCGGGCGGCCCTCACACCGCGCACGGATGTATTTATCATATCAAAAAAGCAATAACTATTATTTGATAAATCTATTTTTAATTTTTAAAACTATTTTAAAGATGTTATTAATGTAGTTAGTAAATAAAAAAATCTTGGAAGTCCACAGTCATTTATATAGTTCTTTTGAACAATAACTAAATCCTCATAATAATTGTGTCTCACATTTAACACGTCATATCACTATATTAAATAGTGTAGTAACTAAGTTTTTACGAATTGATTGTTTTTGAATGGCAAGTTAGGTCCGGTCGGTCACTCTGTGACAGTAAAATTTTGAGAGTAACTTCAGTCGCCACTTTATATTAGATTGGCCGGACCATTAGTAATGATTCACATACAACAACAATCCCGATCGCCCGAGACGGTGCGTCACGCTTGACGAGAAATCTGCACGCGTAGCAATCTCCTGTTAAATATTGGTGTACCTATTAATAAGTTACAGTTACCAGATTTAGGATATTTTAGTAGACGCGCAGTGCTACGTAGTAAAATCTTACTAACTTGTACTATTTTGCGAAGCCAATTATAAAAGTCTTAATGCTCAATATTGCCAAATTTACTTGCCGAGAAGCGTCTTGTCTATTATTTTCGTGTATTTATTATCCTTTAGGATGCCATTCCCATAATCTGTATGACTTTTAGGAAAATTAAATGAAATGGGAATGAGCAAATTGCTCAATATGGAGTGCGTTTATGAATGGGTTTATGTATAATATCATTATAACGTTGAATTGACAATTTTGGCCCAATTGAAGTTATATCACTAGAAAAATAAATTTTAACGTAAAAGAATTAATTATAAATTAGGAAAAAATTTGAAGTTCTAAAGAATTTGCAAGAATTGCAAGTAAAACGTTGTGACGAACGCTCGAGATGCAATATGTTAATTTAGTGCCAAATGATATAAGTTAACTCGTAGCAATACTGTATCCTAATGCTCTTGTGTAATTTCGCACGTAGTGTTAATGATGACCTATGAGGTTTTAAAGGTTTCTTTTACAAGACTATCTAATAATATATTTATACAGGGAAAGTGTTAGGTAATGTATTGTTGTTCGGATCTAAGAGCGTTGTTGAGGTATAATACTCATTGTGGCAGGGTGTAAAAATAAAAGTAACGTATCCAAATTACGTAAAACGTCAATGCGGTGTTGTCCAGGATAAGCAGTGCACAACATTTTTAATCCTAGTCTAGTATTTTGATATATGTATTAGGTGGATTCGCGGTTCGCGGTGTTCGATGTCAAAATTGTAATAACACTCCCCATTCAACAACAGGGTATATTTACTATGTCGACGAAGGCATGCAACACTTTCACTATTATTATTATACCGTTATTTTTACACTCTGATCTGTACATAGCACTGAATGAGCAATGGAACAAGAGAATTTATTTACGCAAATAAGTTTTTTAATTATATATGATAATGATTTTTTACTAAAATTTACCTTGCATTTTATTATTGTAATGGCAGCTGTCCATATGCAGTGACGATTTTATTTAGGGTTTCATAAATATTACTACAAAATGATACATCGAACATTACATGACACATTGGGCACAAATAATTATAACCAGGAATTAAGTTTTATTTGCTTGCCTATATTACGGTACTATGGACCCATGATTCTATTGTTCCTTACTTATGGCTGATAATATAGATACTGGAACCCTAATTTCTTTACATTTTGCACTGAGCAGATATCTATTATAAATAAATAACTTAAGAAAGAAGAGAACAACATCGATGCCACTGTGCTGAGAATGCACAGTGTTGTGCCAAAATTACGTACTAGTCTTAAAAACAAATGTTGTTATCATTTTCAGATTTTATTTAGTCCAGAATGTGTTTGTTCCTGTGCTGTGAAAATTATTATTTCAAACAAATCAACACGAAGTGCATGGTGTGGTTGTTATTATTTTCTGTTGATCTTTTGATAGTCATGTGACAAGTCAAATATTTTAATTGCTACAGCTATAGTTATAGTATAAAATCGACCACATTGTGTTTAAGGTTAAGGCAAATCAATATGCCACGTAAATCATTTTATAAGACTACTTTTGTAAACTGGCTGAAACATAGTTTATGAAATGTTCAAATATGAATTAATTTTAATTACAATAATTCATTTGAATAGTGGTCAATGATAGTATACGTTTCTTTTCTTTTTTAATAAGTTAGCCTGATGGTTTCGCTAGACTAATAAACATTACCGCTCTTTCCTCGATAAATGTTCTAAGTCTACTCTGTTTGGCTGAACTGACTGATCAGTAAATATGATAAAAGACAACGAACAAACATACACACTATTTATATTATTAGTAATAAAGGAATAATTATTATGTCGTGGAAGGATTAAATAAATCTATACACAGTGTGGGTTTAATTACTTTTAATACATTCTTATAATAAATATAATTTAACTCGTAATTTCTAAAATACTTTTGATAATGAAAATCAAACAATCTAAATTAATTGTTTCAGTTGAGATTTGGTAAAACAATGTTTTAAGTAGTTTTATACTGTGATCTATCGTGTGTTACAGATGGATAGCATGGGCTTAATTTTTTAAATATTCAAGACAAGAATCATGTCATGTGTCATTATAAGTTATGTAGCTGCCCTGTCTATCGCCAACTATGCTGTGTCCTCATTTCCTATGTGTCATTACACGAGTCAATAAGATTGTTTAAAAGTAAGAGTTGTGTTGATTTGTTGTTACATTTAATAGTATTTATAAAATGCACATAATAATAATTTAGCTTATAGCTTGTGCAATATTATTATTCCAAATTGTTTATGAAAATCTGTTATAATTTTTCTGAATTGTTATAAAAATATTTTTGTAACTTAAAAAGACAAAGGCAACCGAAATTATATTTTTGTTGTGCATTTATTATGAATTTTATGGTAGAAACCACAAACTCATTGTGGACTGTAACGTCTGCATCTGTGAAAACCTGTTAATTAGGTACATAAATTAGAAGGATTTTTTATATATTTCTGATATTGTGAGTCAATTCTAGTAATGTTAATAAGTTATAATGTTCCCTTTTATTTCGATTTTTTTGTTATCAATGAACAAATTAAACTTTAATTGCTCAACCAAGATGCAATGATAACTCGATAATAACTACAATTTAGAAAACTATAATCATGGACGAAAGAAAAGATGGATCATGCATCGCTTAAAGTAGCAAGTGATGTTAGCTTCGACCTATGCCTGTGTGCAAGGTGGCATGTACGGCGCGTTGTTGGGATTATGAAACAAAAGACTTGTGACCAACTTCAACCAAACGGCCAAATTATTGTGTTTTTTGCTATCCAGCAGTGCTGACCTTTAATTTTTTCATCCATGAGTACTAGTATAGCATTAAATTCTGTTGTAAGTTAGTGTCTAATTTACAAAGACACAAATTGAAGGCGGTGCGCTTAAACTGCGAATTACGTATTATCGCTCTTAAGTGAAGGACAGATGATTTGATAAGTTCATTTATTTTAACTAATGAAATGACTAAGCTATAAAATATATTAATCACTTTTAAAGTTTTAAACTTATGGCAGAATTTATGTCTAGACTAGGCAATTTTTTATGTAACGCCTTTTTTATAATTATTTATCTGATATTCAGTTATATTTTGTGAGTTATGGCAGCGCATGTTAGTCTTATGTTTATTCTTAAGAGAGGCCAAATGTTGACTTGCTTATGTGAGACTGTTTTGCCAAGAATCAGAAAGTATATAATTACCTACATTGTTTTAAAATAAATGCTTTTATATGAAAATGACACGGTTGTTATTATTCTTTGTGCTCATTTCTTTCTTTTACTCCGATTCTCGAGCTCTGATTTTGTCACCACTACAAGATGCTCTGGTAGAGATCTCTTAATCACCGACTTCTTGTAACAGCTGTCTAAAACATCGATTTATTGTTAAACAAATATTAAGAAAATTATTTTAAACCTGGGTAACTAGCTACGATGTTACCGTTTTGTAAATGGACAGTGAGTATCGATTCAGCAGCGCCCCCTTTTTTCGATTTGCATAAAAAAACAGCATTAGGTCGCATTGTTGTTTCAGACAAAAATAGACTTAATTTCGCCCCTTGTGGATTCGAAAATAATCGAGATTATTTGTGGCGCTGCCAGGTCGACGTCGAGCAGCGGCCCTATCTCAATGATTAAGTAAAAAAGTTATAAGAAATCTGACAGATTTTTGCCTATTTTCCTCGTTTCACATGAGCTAACTTCCACTCGTGAATGTCCACAGGTTTAGAGGTCGTGATTTCGAGTTCCGTCTGAGAATAACTTGTGAAACAAGTCGATTATTTCTAATATTTATCTATTAAAATTAAGCCAGTCTAACGAAATGTGGCACCTAGAAACCGCGGCAATTTTAAAAATCTAATTAATTTTTATCAAGAAAGGGTCTAAGACAAAATACTGTAAGTATGTTTCTTTGTGCTGTGTCGAGACGACCAACTCGATGCGAACGATTAGTACTTACACGTTACAAGGTAAACGCTACCATAGTATGTGATTGTGAATGTGACGCGTCGACGCGAGTGCTCGCGGCGCGGTCACTCAGGGTAAGACGTACGATAATTATCGTACATGTAAATATCGACTCTGATACGTACGATACAATGAAGCCTGTACAATAATTTTGAACCCCTTCGAAGTGGGGAAAACAGCTTACATTTTTGTAATATTAATAGAATTTAATTTAATTAAGGTTAACAAAAACCGCTTCCGACGTATTCGGAATGAGAGCGCTTCCAAAACCTAAATAAACCGGTCTATTTCAAACTTTGCGAAATGTACCTACTACTGGCAAGGCGATCAGGCTAATAGCGACCTTCCGTATGTAGACATAAGCTCACTAGTCGATTTACCACACGCGCGCACCACATGACACCCACTGCTGGGTATAGGCCTCCCCCAAGGATCTCCACAACGATCGGTCCTGCGCAGTCTGCATCCAGCGGCTTCCCGCGACCTCCACCAGATCGTCGGTCCACCTTGTCGGGGGCCTACCCACGAAGCGTCGTCCTGTGCGCGGTCGCCATTCCAGAACCTTTCCGCCCCAACGGCCATCGGTTCTTCTCGCTATGTGTCCCGCCCACTGCCACTTCAGCTGAGCAATCCTTCGAGCGATGTCAGTTACTTTAGTTTTCCTACGGATCTCCTCAGTTCTGATTCGATCACGTAGGGAAACGCCGAGCATAGCCCTCTCCATTGCACGCTGGGTGACCTTGAGCTTTCTTATCAGACCCATAGTTAGCGACCACGTTTCACTACCATAAGTCATCACTGGCAACACACACTGGTCATAGACTTTCGTCTTGAGACACTGCGGTAAGTTGGACACGAAGATTTTACGGAGCTTCCCGAATGCTGCCCAACCGAGTTGGATTCGACGGGAGATCTCTTTCTCGAAGTTGGACTTACCTAACTGGATTGTCTGTCCAAGGTAAACGTAGTGGTCAACAACTTCGAGTGTAGTGTTCCCAACGTGAACTGGAGTGGGTACAACATGGGAATTCGACATAATTTTCGTCTTATCCATGTTCATCCTAAGACCCACTCTTTGGGAAGCACTACGGAGATCTTCGAGCATTGTGTTCAGGTCCTCCAAGGTCTCAGCCATAAGGACTATATCATCGGCAAAACGAAGGTGTGTCAGATACTGGCCATTACTGTTGATGCCGAGTCCTTTCCAGTCCAAGAGCTTAAAGATGTCCTCCAGCGCAGCTGTGAACAGTTTCGGAGAAATGACGTCTCCCTGTCTCACACCTCGCTGCAGTTGGATGGGACTTGTGCTCTGGTTCTGTAATCGGACCGACATGGTGGCATGTTCGTATAAGTACCTTAACACCTCGATATACCTATAGTCCACTTGGCACCTCTGGAGGGACTGCAGCACCGCCCAGGTCTCTATCGAATCGAAGGCTTTCTCATAGTCCACAAACGCCAAGCAAAGTGGCAGATTATACTCCTCGGTCTTCTGTATAACCTGCCGCAGCGTATGGATGTAGTCTATGGTGCTAAAGCCTTTTCGGAACCCGGCTTGTTCGGGAGGCTGGAAGTCGTCGAACCTGCGAGCGAGACGATTCGTAATGACTCTCGAAAACAACTTATAGACATGGCTTAGAAGTGAGATGGGTCTGAAGTTCTTCAAACGGGTGTTATCTCCCTTTTTGAAGAACAAAATCACCTCACTTATATTCCATGCCCTCGGCGTTTTATTACAGTCACCCCGTGTGTACCTTACACCTTTCACCTTGGGTGCTATAAAAACCTTTAGTACCGGATAAATAATGTCTTATTTCGGTATTCAAAACATTCGTAACGCAAGCGTTTAAGAATTATTGGCATTTAAAGATGGGCCTCACGGGATGACGCTTAAGAAGATGGATGCTGGAAATAACAAAAACTAGCGAACGAAAGTCCAGTTTCAGTTCCTAGATCGTCAGTGACGCAAAAATAAATAAGATTTAACACTCGAGCATCGTTTAAAATAGAACAGATCTCATAAAATCGACGTTTAAACATGGTACATACAGAACCGTATGGTCAAATTTTCAATTGCCAAAATATCAATAATCATACCGTTTGGAGCCAAACGAAACATTCTACCAGCGTTACGTTTGATATGTGACAGCAATTAACACATGAAATTCGTTCAAATAACAAGGCATCAATATGAAAAAGCGAAAACTATATTTCTTACCGTCACACTGTGTGGCCCATCTTTGAAGCCGTTACGTTACGTGAATTTTGCGTTACGAATGTTGAAAAGCAATTCACAGTAAAGAGAATTTCCGTCACTGAGGATCTATCTTTACCCGGAACCAATCAGTGCAGTACTTACGATACAATTCAAGATTGAAATTTGTATGAAAATATAAAATTAGGGTGACAACCATTTACGTACATTGATGGATAAAAAGGCTAAACTAACCTGATAATAAGCTAGTTTTACGGCGTTGATGCTAGCAACATAAGTGAGATGTAATGTACCTAATTCATGTTAAATAATAATAAAAAAACTATTTCCATTCAAAATAGTCTTAAGTCCGTGTCACGAAAGTTGTCGTGCGGAATTTCTCTGGTACTCAAATTATCTTCCATAGTAATAGCGTTCATTTGCGGATGTTGAAGGTGACTACAGTCTCTCATGCGCCATATTTCGTGAGTCAGACTCTTTATAACCACCATCTTCTTCTTGTTTGTCTGCGATTATGATGGTCTGTCTTGTCTGTAGTCTGTGACCTAGTGATGTGCCGAGACGGCTATATTTGGTATTCGAATATTTTGGTAATCGTTATAAAAATAATCGAACTAGGCCTCGAGTCAGAGGACTTGGACAGGTATTCGAGTACTGGCACGAGTATTCGAAACTACTTCAGTGGACTCGAGTACTCTTCGAACTTTATAGTTTGCTTTTCACGACAAATTCTAATATTTCAACTCAAATCAAAAATCATGTATGCACGCTAAGAAAGTAAATAATAACAGAATAATGTATATCTGCGCCAGAGGTCCCGGGTTTGATCCCCGGACAAGACAAATATGAACATGTCCATTTGTCTTGGTCTGTGTGTTTAATATGTATGCTAAGTATGTATTTGCAAAAAAAAGTATATAGTATGTTCATCCGTTATCTAGTATCCGTAACACAAGTTCTTCACGAAACTTAATGTGGGCTAGATAATTGGTGTGATTGTATGTAATTATTTATTATTAACTGCTACCACGCTGCCTAGACGGGTTGGTAGAGGGTTTTTTTCAAGTTTTCCTTCTCTCGCACAGGCGTTCAGTGCCTCTTATTATATAATCAGTCAGTCATTAATCATGTAATCATTTTTGGTATTGATAAGTTCCATACTTCGGAATTTTTCTGCGGAGCCATCCCTTTCTATCACACAGTCGGTGTTGTATTTAGATAACACTAAATTATACAAACCGACAGTTCGACAGATTAAATAAAATGATAACTTTTAACAAGAAACAAATAATTACTTAAATCTCTAACATCTCATTAAACTGACAGTCCGGATAGGAATTATAAACACGTTCGAAGCTGCAATGAGTCATAAACACATAGAGATACAATGCATAAACACTTCTCGCGTCGTGCGTGACTAACTTCACAATGCTCTTTAAACATTTAAAATTAGATTGTACGCGTGAAGTTAGAAGACTCGAAACCTGTATTCGAGTATTGTGGATCCAAATATAGTATTCTAAATACTCGAGTACGAGAGTGAGTACCTGCTAGGTATTCGAGTCAGTTCAGGGGCCTAATTCTCGCGCCTTCGACATCTTGAATTCGACATTTTTTAGAGTAAAAAATCTGTATTAAAAGCTCGCTGAAAGCAATCTTCGACATTATAGGATTATCAAAGATAATTTAAACTAAAGGTTTTTGACAGTAGTAGAGATTTTACATAAATTTTTAATAAAGAAATTAAGGAAATAAAAATGTCGAATTCAAGATGTCGAAGGCGCGAGAATTAGGCCCCTGTACTCAGGCAGGCGAGTAAGTCTGATTCAGCACATCTCTATGGCCATTAGAATATGTTTACGTTCAAATTAAATGCGTTGTTTGTTTGCACAAACTTTATTTAAAACGAAAAAGCAAATATTCAATGATGTCACTGTGATCAACACCGTCAAGACGGGGAGCGATCACCGAATGGTACGTGGCACGTTGAATATCAACGTGAAGCTGGAAAGATCGCGGCTGATAAAGTCTACGCTCCGACCATTACCGGCCCATATCCAAAACCCCGAGAGCTTTCAACTCGAGCTCCAAAACCGCTTCGAAGCCCTTGAGAACAGCATAGATGTGGACGATCTACACAACACGGTGGTGGATACTGTCCGTACGGTAGGGTCCAAGTACTTTAAGACCCGCCGTCCCAAATTAAAGAAACTCTCCGACCACCCACTCCTACTAATGGATCAGAGACGTGAAATGAGGCTTCAGAACTCAGCGGATGCTCATCGTTATCGGCAGCTAAATAGGCAGATCTCTAAGTCTTTGACAAGCGACCTTCGCCAATTTAATACGAACCGTATTAAAGAGGCTATCGAGCGGAATAAAGGCTCCAAAGTGTTCGCGAGAGATCTGTCTATTGGGCAAAGCCAGATGACGAAGCTGAAAACTGACGACGGTCGCATCATTTCTACAAAACCTGAAATCCTGAGGGAGATCGAGAGTTTCTATGGACAGTTATATTCCACGCAGACACCTGTTGAAAGCAAGGCTAAAGACCCCAGAGCCAAGCTTACCCGACACTTCACCGAAGATATCCCGGACGTCAGCCTGTACGAGATTAGTATGGCCCTCAAACAACTCAAAAACAACAAGGCAGCGGGTGATGACGGAATCACTACAGAACTTCTGAGAGCGGGCGGTAAGCCGATACTCAAAGTCCTCCAGAAACTTTTCAATTCTGTCATCGTCGAGGGCAAAACGCCATTACAGTCACCCCGTGTGTACCTTACACCTTTCACCTTGGGTGCTATAAAAACCTTTAGTGCCGGATAAATAATGTCTTATTTCGGTATTCAAAACATTCGTAACGCAAGCGTTTAAGAATTATTGGCATTTAAAGATGGGCCTCACGGGATGACGCTTAAGAAGATGGATGCTGGAAATAACAAAAACTAGCGAACGAAAGTCCAGTTTCAGTTCCTAGATCGTCAGTGACGCAAAAATAAATAAGATTTAACACTCGAGCATCGTTTAAAATAGAACAGATCTCATAAAATCGACGTTTAAACATGGTACATACAGAACCGTGTGGTCAAATTTTCAATTGCCAAAATATCAATAATCATACCGTTTGGAGCCAAACGAAACATTCTACCAGCGTTACGTTTGATATGTGACAGCATTTAACACATGAAATTCGTTCAAATAACAAGGCATCAATATGAAAAAGCGAAAACTATATTTCTTACCGTCACACTGTGTGGCCCATCTTTGAAGCCGTTACGTTACGTGAATTTTGCGTTACGAATGTTGAAAGCAATTCACAGTAAAGAGAATTTCCGTCACTGAGGATCTATCTTTACCCGGAACCAATCAGTGCAGTACTTACGATACAATTCATGATTGAAATTTGTATGAAAATTGAGTTAGGGTGACCAAGTAGTATTTTTTTTGCGGACATCGTATTTATTTATTTTATTTATTTGGAATTTTGTCAACAACGAGATTAACACTAAAATATCAACAAAAACAGACATATTGCCATTTATAACAAATTGAAACCTTAATTTACAGGTGACAACTACATGAATTATTGATAACTAGCTTTATAAACAAAAACTTACATAAAAAATGAGGTTAAATATGTTGAAATTAAATGAGGTGCCTTCATAATACGGTAAATTGGCCTAGCTATTCAGATTTGCGCAGACAAATATTCCCCGATTCCCGGACAAGACAAATATTTGTGTGCTTGAACGTGTCTATTTGTCTTGGTCTGGGTGTTTATTATGTATATTATGTATGTATTTACAAAAAAAAAAATGTTTATCCGTTATCTAGTATCCATAACACAAGTTCTTCATGAAACTTAACGTGGGCTAGATAATTGGTGTGATTGTATGCAAATATTTATTTATTTATTTTATTACGTAGTCCATAAGGCGGTCTCAAGGTCATGTATAGTCTGATGTGCCGCCGTGTGTACATAATTCAACACTTAAAACTTCCACAGACATTTTATTGTGTTTAAGAGGTACCTAGATAGTAAGGTAGGTATATCTATCCATAGGTACTTTTACTATGATCAGAGAATGATTTACTATTTTCTTGCTAGGTAGGTATTTAAAAATAAGTGTCAACTGCTTTCTGCTGCTGTTTTGACCGATTGCTGTTTTTTATCGTTACTCCCATGGGTATTTTTAGAATATCGAAGTATTCCGAATGTTTCGTAATACTTCAAATATTTCGAAAGTATTCCACGGGAATGATTCGGAATTTTTGCCGACAGCAACTCTAGGTATAATAACTCTACTAATACCACGTGGAGTCGGGGTTGACTAGTTCGGTTCTGTTAGCAATTTCGACCTAATCAACACTAATTTGATTTAAATCTTTGCTATAATATCTCTACTAACCTAATTTCTTCCACGTAATTATGAACTTGTCTCCCAGATGAACCAGTAGCTGAAGGCGCCTCCAATTGATCTTTAGATATAGTTGGTAATTTCAATTTCAATTATCTCACGAACTATGCATTTGCTCCGGTTGGGAGTTGGTGGGGGGTAGGGGGGAGGACCACCACAGTGTGATCGTCAATTATCTGAAGCCAAAAGCTTCGGATAATTGAAGATCGCACCCATGAAAAAACTAAACAATACAGGACAAATTATTTTGTAAAACAAATACGACTACAATATAAATAAAAATTATTACTCTGCTAATCCCGCCAACAAAGAACACACACCATCAGTCACAACTACACCACAATACAACAACACAGCGAACGACAAACACAACAGAAAGTTACAAAAAAAGACAAATAAAGTTTGTGCAAACAAACAACGCATTTAATTTGAACGTAAACATATTCTAATGGCCATAGAGATGTGCTGAATCAGACTTACTCGCCTGCCTGAGTACAGGGGCCCAATTCTCGCGCCTTCGACATCTTGAATTCGACATTTTTTAGAGTAAAAAATCTGTATTAAAAGCTCGCTGAAAGCAATCTTCGACATTATAGGATTATCAAAGATAATTTAAACTAAAGGTTTTTGACAGTAGTAGAGATTTTACATAAATTTTTAATAAAGAAATTAAGGAAATAAAAATGTCGATTTTTATTTCCTTAATTTCTTTATTAAAAATTTATGTAAAATCTCTACTACTGTCAAAAACCTTTAGTTTAAATTATCTTTGATAATCCTATAATGTCGAAGATTGCTTTCAGCGAGCTTTTAATACAGATTTTTTACTCTAAAAAATGTCGAATTCGAGATGTCGAAGGCGCGAGAATTGGGCCCCTGTACTCAGGCAGGCGAGTAAGTCTGATTCAGCACATCTCTATGGCCATTAGAATATGTTTACGTTCAAATTAAATGCGTTGTTTGTTTGCACAAACTTTATTTGTCTTTTTTTGTAACTTTCTGTTGTGTTTGTCGTTCGCTGTGTTGTTGTATTGTGGTGTAGTTGTGACTGATGGTGTGTGTTCTTTGTTGGCGGGATTAGCAGAGTAATAATTTTTATTTATATTGTAGTCGTATTTGTTTTACAAAATAATTTGTCCTGTATTGTTTAGTTTTTTCATGGGTGCGATCTTCAATTATCCGAAGCTTTTGGCTTCAGATAATTGACGATCACACTGTGGTGGTCCTCCCCCCTACCCCCCACCAACTCCCAACCGGAGCAAATGCATAGTTCGTGAGATAATTGAAATTGAAATTACCAACTATATCTAAAGATCAATTGGAGGCGCCTTCAGCTACTGGTTCATCTGGGAGACAAGTTCATAATTACGTGGAAGAAATTAGGTTAGTAGAGATATTATAGCAAAGATTTAAATCAAATTAGTGTTGATTAGGTCGAAATTGCTAACAGAACCGAACTAGTCAACCCCGACTCCACGTGGTATTAGTAGAGTTATTATACCTAGAGTTGCTGTCGGCAAAAATTCCGAATCATTCCCGTGGAATACTTTCGAAATATTTGAAGTATTACGAAACATTCGGAATACTTCGATATTCTAAAAATACCCATGGGAGTAACGATAAAAAACAGCAATCGGTCAAAACAGCAGCAGAAAGCAGTTGACACTTATTTTTAAATACCTACCTAGCAAGAAAATAGTAAATCATTCTCTGATCATAGTAAAAGTACCTATGGATAGATATACCTACCTTACTATCTAGGTACCTCTTAAACACAATAAAATGTCTGTGGAAGTTTTAAGTGTTGAATTATGTACACACGGCGGCACATCAGACTATACATGACCTTGAGACCGCCTTATGGACTACGTAATAAAATAAATAAATAAATATTTGCATACAATCACACCAATTATCTAGCCCACGTTAAGTTTCATGAAGAACTTGTGTTATGGATACTAGATAACGGATAAACATTTTTTTTTTTGTAAATACATACATAATATACATAATAAACACCCAGACCAAGACAAATAGACACGTTCAAGCACACAAATATTTGTCTTGTCCGGGAATCGGGGAATATTTGTCTGCGCAAATCTGAATAGCTAGGCCAATTTACCGTATTATGAAGGCACCTCATTTAATTTCAACATATTTAACCTCATTTTTTATGTAAGTTTTTGTTTATAAAGCTAGTTATCAATAATTCATGTAGTTGTCACCTGTAAATTAAGGTTTCAATTTGTTATAAATGGCAATATGTCTGTTTTTGTTGATATTTTAGTGTTAATCTCGTTGTTGACAAAATTCCAAATAAATAAAATAAATAAATACGATGTCCGCAAAAAAAATACTACTTGGTCACCCTAACTCAATTTTCATACAAATTTCAATCATGAATTGTATCGTAAGTACTGCACTGATTGGTTCCGGGTAAAGATAGATCCTCAGTGACGGAAATTCTCTTTACTGTGAATTGCTTTCAACATTCGTAACGCAAAATTCACGTAACGTAACGGCTTCAAAGATGGGCCACACAGTGTGACGGTAAGAAATATAGTTTTCGCTTTTTCATATTGATGCCTTGTTATTTGAACGAATTTCATGTGTTAAATGCTGTCACATATCAAACGTAACGCTGGTAGAATGTTTCGTTTGGCTCCAAACGGTATGATTATTGATATTTTGGCAATTGAAAATTTGACCACACGGTTCTGTATGTACCATGTTTAAACGTCGATTTTATGAGATCTGTTCTATTTTAAACGATGCTCGAGTGTTAAATCTTATTTATTTTTGCGTCACTGACGATCTAGGAACTGAAACTGGACTTTCGTTCGCTAGTTTTTGTTATTTCCAGCATCCATCTTCTTAAGCGTCATCCCGTGAGGCCCATCTTTAAATGCCAATAATTCTTAAACGCTTGCGTTACGAATGTTTTGAATACCGAAATAAGACATTATTTATCCGGCACTAAAGGTTTTTATAGCACCCAAGGTGAAAGGTGTAAGGTACACACGGGGTGACTGTAATGGCGTTTTGCCCTCGACGATGACAGAATTGAAAAGTTTCTGGAGGACTTTGAGTATCGGCTTACCGCCCGCTCTCAGAAGTTCTGTAGTGATTCCGTCATCACCCGCTGCCTTGTTGTTTTTGAGTTGTTTGAGGGCCATACTAATCTCGTACAGGCTGACGTCCGGGATATCTTCGGTGAAGTGTCGGGTAAGCTTGGCTCTGGGGTCTTTAGCCTTGCTTTCAACAGGTGTCTGCGTGGAATATAACTGTCCATAGAAACTCTCGATCTCCCTCAGGATTTCAGGTTTTGTAGAAATGATGCGACCGTCGTCAGTTTTCAGCTTCGTCATCTGGCTTTGCCCAATAGACAGATCTCTCGCGAACACTTTGGAGCCTTTATTCCGCTCGATAGCCTCTTTAATACGGTTCGTATTAAATTGGCGAAGGTCGCTTGTCAAAGACTTAGAGATCTGCCTATTTAGCTGCCGATAACGATGAGCATCCGCTGAGTTCTGAAGCCTCATTTCACGTCTCTGATCCATTAGTAGGAGTGGGTGGTCGGAGAGTTTCTTTAATTTGGGACGGCGGGTCTTAAAGTACTTGGACCCTACCGTACGGACAGTATCCACCACCGTGTTGTGTAGATCGTCCACATCTATGCTGTTCTCAAGGGCTTCGAAGCGGTTTTGGAGCTCGAGTTGAAAGCTCTCGGGGTTTTGGATATGGGCCGGTAATGGTCGGAGCGTAGACTTTATCAGCCGCGATCTTTCCAGCTTCACGTTGATATTCAACGTGCCACGTACCATTCGGTGATCGCTCCCCGTCTTGACGGTGTTGATCACAGTGACATCATTGAATATTTGCTTTTTCGTCGACATGATAAAATCTATCTCATTTTTGACTTTACCGTCTGGACTGATCCAGGTCCACTTTCGGCTTTCCGGCTTTCTGAAGAAGGAGTTCATCATGAAGAGGTTCTCCTTCTCCATAAAGTCGGCCAGCATCTGACCTCTGTCATTCCGTTGCCCAATTCCAAATTGCCCCACTCTCAACTCGTCACCGCAACGTTTCCCCAACTTAGCATTAAAGTCCCCCATCACAACGGTGTAGTGGGTTTTGTGACTGCATGGCTCTACAAAATTGTCCTCATACATAGCCTCCACTTCGTCATCTTGGTGTGTCGAGGTCGGAGCGTAGACCTGTATAACATTCAGCGAATACCGTTCGGATATTCTGAGTATCAGGTACGCTACCCTGGTCGACACACTTCCGATGGAAATCACGTTGTTGACAAGGGACCTGTGGACGATGAAACCGACACCACCTACGGACTGTTGGTCGCCCTCCCGGTAGTATAGCAGGTTACCGGAATTAAGAATTATCGAGTCCTCTCCCTCTCTTCGGACTTCAGACAGCCCTATGATGTCCCAGTGTAACCTGCCAATACTTTCTTCCAGCTCTGTTAACTTCGCGTCAGTTCGCAGTGTGCGCGTGTTGTATGTTGCCAGGTGCAGTGTCCGTTGTTTGTGACAGCCTAACGTAGCCCGGGGATTCTTCGCACCCCCTGCCCTGCCGTTACCATGACCGCTGTCATAGCCAGGAATAGCAGGGCTGCCGGGAACTGGGGGCCGATTTATATTGGATCCTTTCATAATGGGGGGGGGGGGGGGGTTTGCCATAATCGCCACGCTTGGCTAGCGGGTTGGCGATCGCAGTATGGCCAAGTTTGTAGGAGACGCTGCTGCCCGTCTCCTGAAGGCTGAGAGAGAGCGGTATTTCAGGCAAATAGCGAGCTTATGTCTACGTACCGAAAGTTGCTTTTCGCTTTGCCACTCACGCGCTCGCGTTGTCCCGTTGTGCTTAGGTACTTACAAAGAGCAGAAAAAACCTCTATAAACCGCTTAATTGATTCAAAACCCTTTCAATATTGCTTTTTCATGAAACCGTTTTTTTTTAAGGTTTCGGTAGAGTCAAACCTTAATGAAACAGTTTCTATGTACTCGCTGCTGTACCGGTTTGAAAATTAACCGGATAAACAAGCCCTGCTAAGAATAACTTGTGAACAGGGTTGATTTTTTCTAATATTCTTCTATTAAAAGTTTATCATAAGTATAAAGAAAACATTGAAATGCCAACATTTAAAAATCATAAATTAACAAATATAGTTTGTTAAATCACTACAGCGACTTCCAGGTTTATAACAGTAACAAAAACTTATACTATAGAACTTAAAACGATCATAAAAAAAAACAAAAACAAAAAACAATATTCGTGATAGCGTTGTTTGCTTACGGTACTGTCTAGGAGCACGGTTACGTAGTAACTATTTAGTAATCTGTGGGTTCGATAAGGAGGTTGGAAGCATCTCGAAGCAAGTGTGTTCCTAGTAGGCAGGACCTATGACTACTGTACGTGGCGTCGAGACCGCCATCAGTGCGTCGATATTCATACAATTTCCTGCAATACGGTCCGATTTTCAATGAAGCCAGAAAACTGCACGAGACTTACGCCCTTATTGACTTAGGTAAGTTTCGCCGGCTTGGATTTTACCGGTTTATTTAGGTTTTTGAAGCGTTTTCATTCCGAATACGTTGGAAGCGGTTATTTGTAAAAACCTTAATCAAAAATCACAATAAACCGCTCTTTTTCATACCGGTTTCAAGCCCTGGACACACTATATCAGTAGATATAAAACAAATTAAAATGGTCAACATGTTAAGTTCAATGTTCACATTAAAATAAATACAAAAGCGATTAAAAGCTAACAACATTTACATGTATAAACTTTTAATTTTAGAATTCTGTTCATGACTATTAAAATCAAGAGAATATTAATACTGAAATCACCTTTGAATCGATGAAAGTTTGCATTACTGGCCCGGAACAGGGCCTCTTATGCGATGAGTTGGTACAGGTACAGGAGCTAACTGAAAAACAAAATATTGATCAACATCAAGAACTGATAAAATTAAATAGTAATATTGTCTCTGTGAAAGTACAAGAGCTACATTTTCACGGAATATGGAGAGACAGTAGATATCTTAAAACGAAAATCATAAAATTAACACTGGCCCAATCCCCAGTAGGTAGGTATGTCGCCAACTGCCCATGCAAAGTTGACCCCGTCTGACTACTGAGCAAGTAATCACTACGTTTTTAACTACTACCACAGAATACTTATTATCTACAAGAAATCGGCTTCATTTGACAGATGGATGTGACATATTGCTCTTAGTCTTTGGTAAGATTTCTTTGTTGGGGTTGTCCCGCTATATTGTAGTGCCTCTCATCTCACATGATTGATACAGCGGACATGGACTGCTTTAATACTTGTACATTACTATATAATTTGTGAATACAATAATGCGCAAACGGGCCGCCTCAATGGTACACAGAGTACGGGGCAACACCAACAGCATTTTGAAAATGATTAGTGCTAGATATTATTGTCCATATATGAGCCACTGCTGGGGTTTGCATACGCCTACGCCCTGCAGGGGCTTTATTTACTAACACTTAGAGTATAAGTTTACTAACAACATATGAGTCTGTGAAGCTTGAAATAAATGATTTTATTTTTTTATTTGTTTGTGTCAAAAAGAAGCAGCAATGTATCACAGCCATCTGTCAAATGAAGCCGATTTGTGGGGTTTGAATGTTTTCGGTATTTTCGTAAAAAATAATCTGGTCACACTGCTCTTGTGAGCTCTGGCTCTGGCTCGTGGGGCTACAGGGCCAGTAAAAACCTTTACAAAAAAAAAAGTTTGTAATTTGATCATTGTTTTTGTACATTACTAGAGTTTGGGTTTGCTTGCTTGAATTTGGATTGGATGTTTTCGGAAACGAAAATAAATGAAATCGACCGAAGAAAAAGTGTCTCAATTAAAAATACTATAATAAAAATCACTTTGATAAATTCCATATAAGTTAGATGGCGTTTCCACAGCCTAACGCTCAAAGAGGTTAGTATTTTAAATCTTAAGATTCTGTGAATTGTGAATTTACTGATTGTGACCATGATCATGAAATTATTTCGCAGAATTGACGAACCGTAAGATACTAGAGGAACTACAATTGAAGAAACAAATGCTTCTGAAGCAAGGTGCTGTTGCGCCACTTACTGCCACATCCATAACTCTTACTCAACCAAACCCAGTCAGCCAACTTCCCATGTGTTCCATACCACCTGTATCAGCAACTGCCGTAAGATTTCTTTCTTTTAAGAGTAGTTACTAATAAATTCCTCTGTTAACATGTATATTTTTCAGGGTTTTCCTCAGCTGCCTGAAGCGAATATAGTGAATACTAGTCACCGTGCCGCTTTGCAACACGCAAACGCTACATCTTGTGGGTTTTTTGTGTCTCAAGATTCTTCTTTTGGAAACCAAATACTGCCAGTGCTCCCCCGGTTTGATAATAAGTAGACAAGATGTCATCTGTAATGAAACTTAAGGCCTTACAGGGTCACTTGCAGGAGCTAAATGGTTTCTCGAGCCCTAAGGTACAGCTGGAGCAATATGAAACCCCTGCTCATATTGCAGCTGTCATGTTATATACTATTCAGGTGAGATTTACTTCTTCACTCTGACCAAAATTTATAATTTCTTTTTTTTTCATAAATGCTTAAGGGTTGGCATTAGTGATTCGCATCCCGAATTAGGAATTGATTAGGGTTGTTTTTTGTAGGGGTTGGTTACCCCTTTCAATTGACACCCCCCCCCACCCCGCGGAGATGCCTGGTTTTTTTTTACACGTGTTTGAATATTTTACGTTATAGTAATAACTTTTAGGTTGTTTTATCCCTTATATGCAGTCTCCACACAAGCAAAGCTGTAGTTTTTTCAACTTGGAATGAATACTTAAAAATTAGTGACAGAACCGAATTAGTAAACCCCGACCTCACGTGGTACTAGTCTGCCCTACTCCTAGAGTGTATATAAAAGCCAGGAGGCGCGGAGGGAGAGCAGCCCCCGCGCGCTGTAATAGATCGCAGGCACCATGTGCGCCGAAGCGGCTGAGGCTGGTCGCCGCAGGCGACCAAATAGCCGAAGCTGCGTAGGGGAACATGAAGTGCCTGCGGTTTGTTACGCAGGGGCGGAGGGGCTGCATTTCCCGCAGCGCCGGAGACGTTCGGAAGCCTAATATTCAATGAGTCGACTTGTAGGTTATTGACCTTCACAAAAGAAAACGACAGGTTTCCGCGCCTAGGGGGTGAGGGGGAGGAACCCTCCTCCCCCCCTCCCCCCTCCCACCCCCCTTTAATACTAAATCGGGATGCGAATATCAAATGCAACCCCATGCTTAATTTTTCATAAACAATGGGTAGTTATTAAATAATGACAAGGCTGAAGGTGGAAGTGTGCCTCTCCCGAAATCCGCAACCACAGGAATTGGCTATCTTGTTTGTTACAGACTCAATTTGAAGGATTAGAAGATAGATTAGTGTTAGATGCAGGTTGTGGACCCGGTTCATTGAGTATTGGAGCTGCCCTCCTTGGTGCTGGAATGGTCACAGCCATGGATATTGATGGTGATGCTCTAGAAATATTTCAAGACAACTTAGAAGAAATGGACATTGCAAATGTTAATGCAATTCAATGTGATTTCTTAAATTCTACAGTTTTCAGGTAACTGGTTAAAAATATAAATAAATAAGTTATGCATCAGTTGCATCTTAATTGATCATTAAACACCTGAAAAGATGTTTCTTTCGAATGCAAGGATATTCCTAGCATCGATGTGACAACGCTGGCCTACAGCTTATTAAAAATATAAAAGTATTGGAGAATTTCGATAGTGGTTCGCAAGTCTTGGTATATAGCTCAGTGGTTAGAGCATTGGACCGGATTTCCAAAGGTTGTGGGTTCTAGTCCCATCTGAGAATTCACTTGTGGCGGAGTTGATTTTTGATGAGAATATTTTTCTATTTAAAATATAACATCACATACTTTGTTTTGTGCTAAGTACGTATCTTGAGTACTTGTTATATGGATATTTTTCAAATAAAAGTGGGATGGCTGGCGTGAAGATACCACCCCATTGCACCAATTGGTTTTATTTTAAGGTTATTGGATAGACATTTGTTAGTTTTGTTTGCTTTGATTGAAATTGAAAAAAGGCTGGCTGAACAAACAAAATTGTATCAAAACTAACGAAAAGTAATCATATGCGCATTTTTTAAATTTATTTTGAAGTATGGGGGGCTATCTTCACGGTGAAGATAGCCACTGTACACCGAGTGGGAAGTAGGAAGAATTAAAAACGGCTGTTTAGGGCCATTTTACTCACTCGGTGCCAGGGTTGATTGATTTAAATCATGATTTAACACATGAGACCATTTTAGGGAAATTCCCATGCTTCGTTGTCTTGCGCAAGAGATTGGCAATTAAAAAAATTTTTAGTTTTAGTTGAAAGTTGTCAGTTAGTAAGTCAATCCTGTCAGCTATCGTAAAATATACAACAAATACGCAAAACATCAAAAAAATAAAAAAAAAACATGATTTATTTGATAAAAAAAAACAATCTGGATTTTTATCAACCCTGCTCGGTGCTGGTATTGCATGGTCTAAGAACTGAGGATGCTGCGTGTGCGGGCGAAACACGTGTAGAGTAGTCGGTGAAGGTGCAAGGTTTTTTTGGTTGGTTTGCAATTTGCGGGCGCTGCATCTTGCATGTAAGTTTTTCTTGCGGAATTATTCTTCATATTTTTCGTTTTCTACTAAGATATGGATTTCCGCCAAGTAACGATGTGAGTAAAGATGAATCTATCAAATACATTAAAAAAAAAAACAAACCGCTGCTTATACAATAAGAGTTAGTATAAAATACGTGATTTATGTTTCTCTTCACGAATCTTCAAATCTTTCAAATGAAAGATCTAGGACTTCGCTATGACCTACATACGTACCTACCTACATACTACAATATAAGTAGTTTCGTTTGTTTTGAAATAGACAACTGTGTAGACCAGGTTTAAAAAAATGGTTCGTTTTAATTACCTACTTATTTCAAACTGCTATAAGTATTTGTTTTGAAGGAGTGCCCGCAATTGACTTGGTTCAAATAAAAGATGTAGATCTTAGCTATGGCGTAACGTAAGTTCTTCCGTTTGTTTCGAAATAGATTGAAGAAATGCCCGCAATTGACCAGATTTAATTGAAAGATCTAGGATTTTGCTATGACCTAAATTGGTAGTTTCGTTTGTTTTGAAATAGACAACTGTGAGGACCTGGACCTCTATTTTTGAATCACTCGTCGCGCGAGTGGCGTGCCGAACGAGGAGGTGATCAGGGGATTAGCGACCCTGCATGCGTGGACATGGCACGCTTTTCGCTTTGCCCCTCGCGCGCTCGCGTTGGGGCGCTGTATTACAGGCGAAAAGCGAAGCTATGTATACCTATATGGGCAAGGTCGCTTTAACGGAATACGGAAACTCAAACGTCGCACGAAAATCAATAGAATCCTCGAGACGAGTGAATCGAAAATAGAGCTCCAGGTTTAAACATACGTTCGTTTTAATTATCAACTTCAAACTGCTATAAGTATTTGTTTTAAAGGAGTGCCCGCAATTGACTAGGTTTAAATAAAAGATGTAAATTTTAGCTATGGCCTACATAAGTCGTTCCGTTTGTTTCGAAATAGACAACTGTCTAGATCAGAATCAAACATATGGTTCGTTAGAAATACCTACTCGCTTCAAACCGCTATAAATATTTATTTTGAATGAGTGCCTGAAACTGACTAGGTTCAAAGGAAAGATCTAGGTCTTAGCTATGTAGTCAAAGCAGGGGCGTGCATTGGTTTTCCAGCTTAGTAGGCACTGTAGATCTAACTAGTAACTTTGCAATTATCCTATCCTGCTACCGAATATTATAAGTTTGAAAGTTTGTGAGGATATTTGGGTGGATGAATGTTTGTTACTCTTTCACTCAAAAACTACTGAACTGATTGAGATGAAACTTTACAGCAACTTAGCAGCTTATACATCAGAAAAAGACATTGTATGCAAATATTTATAATTATCCTGATATTCCCATGGTAACGGCAACCACGCGGCGAGTGAAACCGAGAGCGGCCGCTAGTCATAAATGATAAGGTTCGTAATATTTAGTAGGAATATTAAAATGCTGACGAGTTTGATTGTTTGAGCACGCTAATCTCCGGAACTACTAGTTCGAATTGATTTTTTTTTTGTGCTGGATAGTCCATTTATCTCGGAAGATAATAAGATATTTAATATCACGCTACGAATAATAAGAGCAGAGCATTAATGTAAAACGTTGCAAAAACGGGAAAATAAAATTATTTTTGGGAGCTTCCGTTGCGGACGGTGTGTAAACGGTTAAAGTTACGTAAAAATCATGTATGACAAAATTGTTCCCCATCAAAAGTTCAAAAAAAAAGTCCGCGACAGCATATGTCTATGTTTTATGGTTAACTCACTATAACCATTTTTAAGATAATAAAATTTGTTCTAAACTAATGTATTATTTGAGAAGCTGTTTTCATAAACATGATATTAATCCTTATCTAAATAAATACGTTAATCATCACAAGTATTTAATTTTGACCAAAATTGTCCTTTACATCATTGAATTTTAATGAATATCTTAGGAAATATGATAGTTTTAAAATAACTCCTCAACAAAATAATTCGCGACCAAATTCATTCGTCAGGTAAGCATGCTTACTTTATACTGATATATTCCGGAAGTTTAAGCTAGAACGTTACAAGTACAAATAGCGCCCTTCTTGCCGTGGGCGGTTTATACTTGAGCAATACTTTTTCTAAATAAGTTGTATTCTTGTATGAAACGCTGCTTGTTTCGAGTAGGCAATTTCGAGACTGCCTACCGGTAGGTATTCAGTATTTAGCGTAAGGAAAATCTTAGTGGGTGAGTGTTGAGTAGAAGTTTAAACTAAAATAAAATAACTTTAACACTTATTATATATTTATTTAGGTTTTGAATGAGGTAGGCACTGCCTAATTGCCTATATGGAATGCACGCCCCTGAGTCAAAGTCAAAGTCAAGTCAAAGTCAATATCATTTATTCAGTCTAGGCTGTTACAAGCACTTATGAACGTCAAAGAAGCTATGCCATCGGTTCACAAACCCTACGGCGGGAGACCTTGTAACGAGAAGAACCGGCAAGAAACTCGTCAAGGGCTGTTTTTTTCTCCCTGTTTTATTTCATACAGAGTCGTCAAATTGAAAAATGACCTTAACATATCAGTAAGGTCAATTTCCATCACAAAAATAAATACTAGTTATAATATTAAATTTTATGGTTATTGTAACCGTAAACAATTTTCAACTGGCAAAGAAAGACTTATCTATCATACATTACAACATTTCTCGCATTACAAGATTACTGTACTGCAAGTTGTGAGGAACATACAGGTCAGTATCAATTTATTTAAGAAAAAAAAATTAACCTTTAAGCACAAGATTAAGATAAGCAGATTGAAGTAGACCCATTTCCGCTGGCGGCACCCGTTCACGAGCATGACGCATGAACCAGCCATCGCTTCGCTCAACCATATTTTAGGGAACGTAACGACCCGCCTCACACGACAGAAAGAAACGTTTGAGTGAGCATGACGTACTTCAGGTACTTATGTTAAGCTGTATAAATATATATAAAAAAATAATAACAACAGCAATAAAAAGAAAGATAAAAGTGCATTAATGTAAGACACAACCTACAATGTTAGTAGAAGACGCATCAGCTGGGTCATAATCACAAAGCATATTTAAAGTAAGTTACCAAAAAAGAATACTTTTATATAAGTGTTATTTTTATTTATTCTGATAAAGCAGTGCCACGCGTCTTAACTTAAAAAAACATAAATAACATAAAATCAAAACAAAAATATATATATCTTAACACATTTTAACACAAGCAGACATGAGCAGACCCATCCCGCTGGCAGCACCCGTTCACGAGCATGACGCATGAACCAGCCATCGCTTCGCTCAACCATATTTTAGGGAACGTAGCGACCCGCCTCACACGACACCACCGCAGAAATGTTTAAAGAGAGCATGACGTACTCAAGCTACCTGCGTTAAAAGTTGAATCTAACACATTACTAAACACTAATTGAATGACACGGCTACAATCTCGAAAAATAAAACGAAATATTTATGGCCAAGCTGTTTTGTCATTCAAGTAATCTTTTATAGTATAATATCCTTTCTTGAGAAGACAATCTTTTACATTCATCTTAAACTTTTCGAAAGGCAAGTCTAAAATATTATCTGGAATTTTATTATAGATACGTATACCTAGACCCATAAAAGATCCACAGACCTTCTTTAATCGGTACCGAAGCATAATAAGTTTATTTCTATTTCTAGTATTACGATCGTGCAAATCATGTTTGGTATACAGTTTGATATTACGCCGTACAAAAAGAATACAATGTAGGTTAATGTAGGTTATAATAGCTAGGACCTAGATATATAATACCGATTCTACCGCGTACTAACGGAATTCTACGGTTTGATTATTTTGCCTATGTGTATCTACCTATCTATAGCCCTATTTTTTATATGACTAACGGTATTTTTTGATGTGCTTACCTAGAGTTAGCATTCTTCAATGATTCCTCACATAAATTTCAATCAAAACAAACAAAACTAACAAATACCTAGCAAATAATCTTTAAATAAAACCAAGTGGTGCAATGGGGTGCGTCCTAGCCACCCCACTCGAAATAAACGATTTTTTTTCCAAAACAAACCCAAACTAACGCTAAACTAACGTCCCGCACCCTCAAAACCAGGAGGCTAATTGTCTAATTTAAAATCTTTCGCAATCCCTTTCAATTCGTAATTTGAAAGATATTCAGGCCTATGATTTTGTAATTTTTGCATTTTTCAATGCTATTTTTATACTTATGGTAAATTTTAAATAGAATAATATATTATAATATATTGGAAAAAATTAACTCGGCCACAAGTGAATTCTCAGACGGGAATCGAACCCGCGACCTTTGGAAATCCGGTCCAATGCTCTAACCGCTGAGCTACCGAGACTCTCGGTAGCTAGAAGTTTCGGTAGCTCAGAGACTTTTGAAAGGGATTGTGATTGGGACGCGTTTTAAAAGGTATGGAGTAAACGAAATTGAACTGTCTAAGCAATATGACAGACGAAAATATCACAATCACAATACCTCTGAAAGGGATTGTGATAGATTTTAAATAAGACAATTAGGGGGCTGGACACTCGTGGGGTGGCTATCTTCACGGGAGTACATAGAACATACATGTTTGTCACTTAGATGATTGTCCATTGATAAGTACCACTCACTGCACTATCAGTCGCAAATCCTTGTACATATGTTTGCTGATAGTTTTGCTCAGGGTCTAAATAAAATTATTGCTTGTTTCAGATTGGAAAACTATTTTGACACAGTTCTAATGAATCCTCCATTTGGCACTAAGAATAATGCTGGTATTGATATGAAATTTCTGCAAATGGGTTACAATTTATGCTGTGATAGTGTTTATTCATTGCACAAGTCATCAACAAGGTAATTCCATTAATAGTATACTATGCAATTCAAATAAGAATAGGATGAAAAATGCGCCATTTCGTGACGTCATTCTGTCAAACTAACTTCACCTTAGCATGGTATGCAAAAAAAGAAATTAAGAAATAAAGAATTAAAAATATAGCAAAAAAATAATTGTTAAAGTATGTAGCTATTGTATGTAAGCCGACGGTACGGTACCAAACTAATGTCATAAAATTAATTTTCATCAACAAATGTACAAGTAAACATCAAGTTTCACAATGCATGCATTAATTTCACAACACTAAAAAGTTTATTACAATTATTTTCATCATGAATGACAATAGTTTTGATATGTAAATTTCATCTATAGTGAAGTCTTATCTGTAAAAGAAAATTGTTCTACATCGATTAATTATATCCGTCAGGATTGAGGAGCCACTTTTCGTATCTTATTGAAATTAATATACTTATTTAGTAGTAAGTTAATAAATTTTGTAGGCTTGACCCTCAATTTTGTAGTGCAATACTTAAAAAGCTATATGAACATAAAGGCTCCTCAATCTAAGTAAATGTTTGGATTGATAAACTAGCAACATCATCATTATTTGGTATGATTTTGTAGCATTTGAGAGTTGTTTGTAGGCAAAATCTAAGCTCGGTAATATCAATATTAAAAAAATTACTATTCATTATATGTGTCTCCTCAGACCATACATACGACACGTAATTTTTCAAAGAAGCTATTGTCCCATTAAAGAGGCTATCGAGCGGAAAAAAGGCTCCAAAGTGTTCGCGAGAGATCTGTCTATTGGGCAAAGCCAGATGACGAAGCTTAAAACTGACGACGCGCGACGGTCGCATAATTTCTACGAAACCTGAAATCCTGAGGGAGATCGAGAGTTTTTATGAACAGTTATATTCCACGCAGACACCTGTTGAAAGCAAGGCTAAAGACCTTAGAGCCAAGCTTACCCTGACACTTCATCGAAGATATCCCCGACGTCAGCCTGTATGAGATTAGTATGGCTCTCAAACGGCTCAAAAACAACAAGGCGGCGGGTGATGACGGCATCACTACAGAACTTCTGTGAGCGGGCGGTAAGCCGATACTCAAAGTCCTCCAGAAGCTTTTCAATTCCGTCATCGTCGAGGGCAAAACGCCGAGGGCATGGAATATAAGTGAGGTGATTTTGTTCTTCAAAAAGGGACATAACACCCGTTTCAAGAACTTCAGACCCATCTCACTTCTGAGCCATGTCTATGTCGCAGGATAATTAGATAAATTGATTTTTTAAAACACTGATAATTAGACATAGGTGTTGTCATTTTTCAATCCTACTGAAAAAGGATAGGATTTTCGCGAAAAAACTGGTTGCCTTAGTAAGATTAAGAAAATAATCCCTGGCTATTATGAAATAAGAACACTGATTGGCTGGTCGGACCGTCCAAATCATCATCTTCTCTGATTGGTTGACAACTTGACGTTTCAAATGTCAATTCTCTCACGTGGAGTAAAGTTTCTATGAACCAATCAGAATAAGAGTTAGCAAGCAACCAAAAATTAAGCCAATCAGAGTAAGGAATATCCAATGTTACTAAAGCAACCAGTATTTTTTGCAAAATCCCTATCTTTTTTCAGTAAGATTGAGAAATGTCAACATCATTGTCTAATTATCCGTGTTTTTGGCAATATCTGTAGGGTTTTCGCGAAAATTCTATTTATCAAAACCTCCTACGACATTTATAAGTTGTGATAAATTTTAAATAGAAATATATTGGAAAAAATTAACTCGGCCACAAGTGAATTCTCAGATGGGAATCGAACCCATGACCTTTGAAAATCCGGTCCAATGCTCTAACCGCTGAGTTACCGAGACGTCTCGTCGTAAAATTTATCATAAGTATAAAAATAGCATTGAAAAATGCAAAAATTCAAAAGTCATACATCTATAAGTTGTTTTCGAGAGTCGTCTCGCTCGCAGGTTCGACGACTTCCAGCCTCCCGAACAAGCCGGGTTCCGAAAAGCATAGCACCATAGACCACATCCATACGCTGCGGCAGGTTATACAGAAGACCGAGAACTATAATCTGCCACTTTGCTTGGCGTTTGTGGACTATGAGAAAGCCTTAGATTCGATAAAGACCTGGGCGGTGCTGCAGTCTCTCCAGAGGTACCAAGTGGACTATAGGTATATCAAGGTGTTAAGGTACTTATACGAACATGCCACCATGTCGGTCCAATTACAGAACCAAAGCGAGGTGTGAGACAAGGAGACGTCATTTCTCCGAAACTGTTCACAGCTGCGTTGGAGGACATCTTTAAGCTCTTGGATTGGAAAGGACTCGGCATCAACATTAATGGCCAGTATTTGACACACCTTCGTTTTGCCGATGTTATAGTCCTTATGGCTGAGACCTTGGAGGACCTGAACACAGGCTCGAAGATCTCCATAGTGCTTCCCAAAGAGTGGGTCTTAGAATGAACATGGATAAGACGAAAATCATGTCAAATTCCCATTTTGCACCCACTTCAGTTAACGTTGGGAACACTACACTCGAAGTTGTTGACCACTACGTTTACCTTGGACAGACAATCCAGTTAGGTAAGTCCAACTTCGAGAAAGAGATCTCCCGTCGAATCCAACTCGGATGGGCAGCATTCGGGAAGCTCCGTAAAATTTACGCATCCAACTTACCGCAGTGTCTCAAGACGAAAGTCTATGGCCAGTGTGTGATGACTTACGGTAGGGAAACGTGGTCACTAACTATGAGTCTGATACGAAAGCTCAAGGTCACCCAGCGTGCAATGGAGAGGGCTATGCTCGGCGTTTTCCCTACGTGATCAAATCAGAAATGAGGAGATCCGTAGGAGAACTAAAGTGACTGACATCGCTCGAAAGATTGCTCGGCTGAAGTGGCAGTGGGCGGGACACATAGCGAGAAGAACCGATGGCCGGTAGGGCGGAAAGGTTCTGGAATGGCGACCGCGCACATGACGACGCTCCGTGGGTAGGCCCCCGCCAAGGTGGACCGACGATCTGGTGAAGTTCGCGGGAAGCCGCTGGATGCGGACTGCGCAGGACCGATCGTTGTGGAGACCCAGCAGAGTGGGTGTCATGTGGCTGAGATGACGACATGGTCAATGGAACATCCGCACGGGCGGCGTTTATAATATTTATTACAATACTACATAAAACGGCAAAAATATTGTTACCAATTTCAGTCCGATCCGGTGAAATGCCGCCCCGCTCTTGTTCGGCTGAGCTCCCGAATGGATTATGGACGGCCATGTCTGTTCTCCGAAAATTGTTCTACATAATATTATGTATGTATATTACGTTCGATTTTGCAGTCCGGCCGGATCACAGTGGTCTGGAATTCAAGCTGCATACTCATAAAAACTTTATTCACAATGGACAACATTTCATTTTCTATAAAGCACTAAAATAAAAAAACCATTTCGAGATTTTAGTGTCATAAGCTCACAGTTTTTATTTTAGAATTTTCTGATCGGTAATTTGTGAGATATTTAATAAAAACTAAAATGTAGTCCAAATCGAGAAAGTCAGGCATTTGATCCCATCATTCCTTTTCATTTCTGTCTAATATAAAAAAAAATGGTTGTCTCTGGCTGAGTTGACAATGACAGTCAATTCAAGTAGTGAAAGAGCGATCAAAATCTAAGATATCGATATTCGATATTTTCTAATTTACATAATGCCAATAAAACCTTATGAAAAAACAGTTTGTGATTGTTTTGAGTTTTTTGGAATACATTGTTTTTATGATTATTGCTGAATAGATTTACTTTTTATGTTTGCTAGGTAAACCACCACGCGACACCAGGCAGGTGGACCACGGGTCAGAAATTTGTGTGTGTTTAACGAAGTGGTTATTTTTTGTTCCACTAATGAAATACCAGACCTTAAATTTCAATATAGTTTGATATACATTTCAATTCTAAATACCCAAAATGTTTATATTGTTCATGAACGCGAATTTGTGCGTATAAATTTAAATTTATATTTTTTTTTATTAAGTTTTTTTATCTTAACCAAAGTGTTAATCTTTGAAACATGTTTTGGTTAAATAACGAAAATTACAACTTTTATGTAGTAATCGATATTTAAGTTCTACCACTGTCACATCACTACTAGAAACCATTACGTCAGTTTTTTTTAAAATCCGAAATAAGCAACAGCCTTACCAATTTAACTTCCTGAGAAGGCACTTACGCTTTTTTAGAATGAGCAAGTTTTGAAATACGGATTTAATACACAAATATAATGCTAATAATAAAAATAAAAAATACGTGTCTCGTATTTTAACATCTAGTTTTATTATGCATAGGAAAATTTGCATTATATATTTTTGAAATGTTGTCCATTTTTTTATATTTATGTTTTTATTATACTTACCTTGGTTTAATATTATAGTTTGAAGGTTATGAGAAGCTCCACGCGTTAGAAAAAAAAATAGGTATTTTTTGAATGGGAGAAACACTAAAAGAGCATTTACTGAACCAAACTGAAGGGCCTTTGCTCCCACGAGCTATTGCATCTTACACGGCGATCAAGATGGTATACAAAATAATATGCCTTTGGACGCTTCTTTGCGTGATACAAAGTTTTGAAATAGTGAATTTTTATATTGGATTTTTTAAATATTTGGCGTAATTAAATGAAGTTGCTTATCATTTTAAATGTGAAAATACTACAGTACTGTACATAGAAATTCATATAATATTAAAAATAAGGAAATTTACGAGGAAACACAGAATACTTAATAGTACAAGTACAGAATGTTCACTTCGCAACTCCAATCAAACAAATAGCTAGTCTAGCTCACGACGCAATAAAGTCCAATTCACGTTGCACTGCGCTAAATGCCTATCGTTTTATTCACCTACAATTTGCGACCCTTTCTATCACGTAACTCGGTATTCCTTCTGACGCAGCTAGGGTTGCCTCTTTGTGATTTATTTATTTATAGGTAGACTTTGTGTAGGCATGTGCATAGTATAATCAAAAGGTATATTAAAGGTATAAAAATAACAATCCTACCTAAAGTACCTACCTACTTGTTTAACCTAAAATGATAGCGATACGGCATACATTAATGTGTACTTGTTTATGAAATTGAATATTATTTCAATATTTAGGTGTTCGAGCCTCCGCTTGTTAATTGTGAGATTACCCCTTGAGTTTTACCTAGTTGCAGTGTGATTCTACCTACCGATTGGTAAATAATAGTAAACGTGCGGGTAGTTGTATCTAAGCACATGTGATGTCATAGTCGGCGGCCATATTGTTCGTCAGTACGTCTTGAGTTTTAACCGTGAGCAGTGTGCTTAGAATAAATACTTACTTTCTTTTATTAATTCAATTAAAATTTTATTATGAGTGCGCGTGAGGAAGAGGACTCGGAAGAGGTAAGTGAAATTTAATTAATTAAGTGTTTGTGCGGAGACAATTAACCAGAAGCGAATGCCTGCTCTCAGGACAGCATAATCGCATAATATGTTGGGAAAGCCCCAAATAATAATTTGATCAAGGAAAGCCCTTGCTCAATCTCACACTTATGACTGCTTTAATTGGTTTGTTTTCAAAGACAAATCAATGAAATCGCGGACATGGTTTTGGGAAAGCCCCAAATATAAAATTGATTGAGGAATGCCCTTGCTCATTACCGTGCTTAAATCTTGATCAAGTAAGGTCGACATCTCTCGACATCGAATAGGTAGCATATCCTACCTCAATAATTAACCTGAAATTACATGTTGCCAGCTCAGCCTACAGGTACGCTGCGCAGACAACATAATCTCAAAATAAATACACTTTGCCAGAGCACGCGTGATCTGCGCAGCCAACACGTGGCCTGAGCGGTCTCTATGCGGTTACACATCATCGTAACGCATTGCTTTGTTCCAGACTTTGGACCGGACGACTCTAGGAAACCTAGCCGAGTGGCAGCCACAACCGGATAGCGCTGATGAATTCCATCGCTTTATTGAAGTCTTGGATAAATACTACCCTCCGAACTGGAGAACATGGGAGATCTTATGAAGATCTCTTCGGGCAAAAAATATCTTCAGACGACGAGTGTCGCTTAAGATTCGCAATACCAACCGTCGAATTCTCCTATATTTTTGGTGGCTCCTCCACCGGCGCTCTAAGTGTGAGGAAATATAACTCCTTTAATAAGACACTTCTAAACTGGCCTCTAGGCAGAGCTATAATTTACTGCCCTTTGGCCACCATGAAGAAAACTCACCCAGTTGACGCATTCAACGGTTTCACATCCTTCTTACCACAAATTAAACCCCACCTCATTTCGCGCAACGAGGCAGAGAAATTATTAAAAGTTCAAATCCATGGTTCTTCACCGCTCTCCAGCCAAAGCAAAAGGGAGCATAGCCCCGATCAAGATACGCCAAAGAGGCGGAGAACCGAAGAGAAAGATAACCTCTTGCTTAGTTTTATGAAACAGCAAAATGACATGCTTCAGCAGCTGCAAATGGAAAAGTCAGTGACTACAAACGCCAAAACATACGGAGACAAGCCAGATGATAGCTGGGTAGCTCCTTCTTTCACAGAAGAAGAACCAGATATCCCTGTAAACATTCTGGACTTCAAGTGATCCCTCAAGTGACGAGCTTGAAAATGAGGACACTCTGCTAGACTTTGCACCAGAAACGAAGGAATCAGAGTCAAAAATAAGCGCTGCCAGAGAGGATGTGGCGAAACAAGGCATACAGTGTCAACGTCTTGGGTTGGATAGTTGGCAGAACATAAGATACGCCGATGTTCAGAAGAAATTTCAAGCCACACCAGTTTTCACTAATTTGAAAGTGAACAGCAGCCTAGCAACAGTAACACCACCGTGGCAACTGGTATCAATATTAGAAAAAATGGACTTATGCCTCGGTGCAATAAGTCACGGGCTCCTCCAACAAAGGAATGAAATCCAAGAAATTTATCAGAACGCATCCCTAGAGACAAAGAAGACTATAAGTAAAAGCTTTCTTTCCCCTGAATCCTCCTTTCGGAAAACGTCAGACACTAGGCTACAATACGTATGTGGAAAACGCGCTGAGATAATCCAGCAAAGGAGGAGTTTGTACAAACCTCACAATAAGGTCTTAAACGAGTCACTCCACGCAATACCCCCGTCATCCTCGCATCTTTTCGCAGAACCTCAACTATCAGAGCTGATAAAAGAGCAGGGCGGGGTTAATAAAATATTTCCTATTCAATCTAAATTCAAACGCAAATCAAGAAGCAAAGACTCTTTATTTCGCAAAGAATCGAAAGACAAATTTCGTCAATCAGATCAACACTACAGAAAGACTCTTTATTTCGCAAAGAATCGAAAGACAAATTTCGTCAATCAGATCAACACTACAGAAGGTCAAGTGTTAAATTTGGAGAAAAACCATCCTCGTTTCGATCAAGAAACAAGCAACGTTATGCGAACAAACCAACCAAATCAAAATCAGAAGGAAAGAAAACGTTCTAACAAATTTTTAGCCGGACAGGTCAGTTCAAAAATCGAATTCTGGTCTAAATTAGGGGCTCCCGAGAGCATATTATCTATTATTAAAGGCTATAGAATTCCCTTTAAGCGAAAACCTCCAATAGTGTACTTTAACCTTCAAACGTCTGTTGGCCTAGAGGTCAAAAAATCGCCAGAAATGTTAAAAGAAATCAACCACTTATTAAAATGCCAAGCCATCAGAGTATGTAATAGCCCCTCAGGATTTCTATCGCCACTTTTCCTTAGGCGAAAGACAGATGGTTCGAATCGTCCTATTTTAAACCTAAAGAAGTTAAATCTTTACTTGAAACCACCCAAATTTCATCTGATTAACCATTACAAAATACCATCGTTTATAAATAATAGAGATTACATGGTGAAAATCGACCTTTCACAGGCCTACTTTCATCTGAGAGTCATTCCGTCTCACCGAAGATTTTTAGCATTTCGGTATGGTAACGCAATTTACGAAATGACTTGCTTGCCCTTTGGTTTGGCCACCGCGCCATCAATATTCGCTAAAGTAACTAATTGGGTGGCAAATCTTTTCAGGGAGGCCGGGATAAGAGTGGCCGTCTATCTCGACGACTTCCTCATTATTCACCAAAATCCACACAACCTACTTCAACACACCCAGAAAGTTCTAACGACTCTACAACAAATGGGCTGGTGCGTCAACAAAGAGAAATCGTCTCTAACTCCATCGCAAGCAGTCGAATATCTCGGCATCGAATGGAACACCTTATCAAACCAAAAGTGTCTACCGCAAAAGAAAATATCAAAGAATCTAGACTTAATAGCAGAAACGCTAAAAGACCAGCGCTGGAGTTGGTGGTCGGCAAAGGTGCTCTTAGGAAACCTGAATTTCGCAGCTTTCGTAGTTCCTTTAGGAAGAATAAACTGCAGGTACATGCAGATAGAAGCCAAACGTCTGCCCAAAGAAAACCGCCACGCAAAATTTCCGATACCACAATCAGTTATACAGGAACTCGATTTCAAATTCCATCCCCAATACATCCTCAGAATGCAACAGTGTTCTTAACGACCGATGCAGCCAAAAAGGGATGGGGGGCAACAATAAACGGACTACGCTTGAGCGGAACCTGGACAGAAAAAGAATTAGAGTGGCACAGCAACCAAAAAGAATTAGCAACAGTTCTGGAAGTATTGAAAGTAACGGGTTCGAAATTTGCAGGTCAAACTATAATGCTGCAGACAGACAACAAATCAGTAGTTGCATACCTTACAAGAGAGGGGGGAACGAAGTCCAGAATCCTTCTAGCAACGACCCGAAGAATTCTAAGCTTGGCAAGTCAATACAAGATAAACATAATAGCCAGATTTCTCCCAGGGAGGTACAACACTGCTGCGGACAGCCTCTCCAGACAAAACGAACTGCCAGAGTGGACACTGGACAAGAACATACTCAAAGTAGTTTTCGGCAAATGGGGGACTCCAGTAGTAGACCTCTTTGCGAGCAAAAGATCTGCCATCGTCGAGAGATATGTGAGCGAAGATGCAAAAGATCCAAACTGCATCTTTGTGGATGCCTTCAGCCGACCCTGGACGCTTCAACTCGGGTGGCTATTTCCCCCACCATCTATGATACCAAGAGTCTTACAACATCTATCTTCGAGTACGGGCATGTATCTCCTAGTAACTCCAAAATGGGAACGAACATTTTGGAAAGCGGAGATAAAGCAACGTGCTCTCGACACTCCATTGACAATAAGGAATCTGCATCAACATCTCATCGATCTGAGGACGATGAAACCTCCCCCAGCAGTCAAAGAACTCACTTTGCAGGTATGGAAGATACAGGCTGGGCCAGTTTAATCAACTCTTGGTCTACAGAACATAGGTCCCTTCTTGAAAGTTCGTGGCGAAAGTCAACCCTCAAAACATACCGAACCGCATGGGAACGTTGGAGAAAATGGGCCCTAGAATCCAAATTCCATAGCCAACTATATCGTTTACCATCATTCGGATCTGCATTTAGCTCCAAAAACAATAGCACTACACAAATCTGTAGTGACCACGTTTGGCAACCCGCAAAAGGGTGAGAGCCTTAGCAGTCACCCTCTAGTAAAACAAACTCTCAAAGCTATATTACTCTCTCGCCCCCCCAAAAACAAGCCCACAACTTGGAACGTAGCCGAACTCATAGACTTTCCGCAATCTTACACTATAGATACGAATAGCCTTTTTCAAGTCTCACGGCACACAGCTGCCCTACTTCTGTTAGCTACAGGACGCAGAACCCACGATTTAACCCTGCTTGATATTAAGGCGGAATCACTTGAAACTACTAATGATTATATCATATTATGGCCCAAATTTGGTTCTAAGACTGACTCGGCTACATACCGCCAATCAGGTTGGAAGTTATCTGTAAGCAATGAAGAGAGATTAAATATTCCTTTCTGGATACAACATTTAATTAACATCTCAAGCAACAAAAGGTCAACCGACATTTCCTTAACGGCGCTGTTCATAACCACGCGAGGGCGCGTTAAATCTGCATCGCGAACAGTCATATCAGGCTGGTTGCGAACTCTTTTCAGAGATGCCAAAATTGTTGCATCACCCGGCAGCTGCAGAGCAGCCGTAAATTCGGAGCAGTGGTTCAACAATAATCTTAATATAGGTGAGGTGATTAAAAGAGGAAATTGGAGATCCAAGGATACGTTTATTAAATATTATTTCAAAGAAATTCCTGTTAAGTTTAATAATCAAAGTGTTGACGTTGAGTTGCAGAATCATTTCAACCTATTACATAGCTATCATATTAACGGCTGATTGTTCATAAGCAATATACAAATCGTTTAAAAAGAAATATCTTTCATTTTATTTATTGGAAAATTGAACCTTACACGAACACAGCACAGTACGTCCATACTCATAGCCGGCAGATTATAAACACTTCTCACAGTGGGTCAAGCGGAGGCTCGAACACCTAAATAGAACCGTTTTTCCCCCGAAGGGTAAAAAACGAATATTTAGGTTTCAGCCGAAGCTTGACCCACTAAACCGGCTTATCTAGCCGGCGTGAACTGTGAGAGTACTGACGAACAATATGGCCGCCGACTATGACATCACATGTGCTTAGATACAACTACCCGCACGTTTACTATTAAACGGTTCTATTTATGTGTTTATGTAGGTGGTTGCGTATTAAATCGCAATGACATATTACGAGACCTTGAGGCGCACCCAAACTGTTCCTCGAAGCCCACCTTTTAAGAGCGCTAACGAAATCAACTAGGTACTCCTAAAAGGTGCGCTTCGAGGAATAGTTTAGGTGCGCTTGGAAATAGGGGCGCTTCGAGGAATATCTCGTAATATGAAGGTATTCCTCGAAGAGCACGCAAGTATACTATCGTAAAAAAAAAAATTTCTTTGTTGTCAAACTTTCATTTGCAGTTGGTATTAATGATGTAATGTACCTATGCGTTAATTATATCCTACAAAAAATACGAACTAAGTATTCAGGAAGGTAGGTAGCTAGATCCACAACAGAACCATGGCGCGAGCTAGACTAGTTTTCAAAAATAGGTAAGCCCAATTCAATATAATTCAATATAAAATAAAATAAATGGTAAGATAATGACATATTTTTACTAATAGGGAACTAATTACACTGGCCCCCGGTGTCTTCATGTCATTACAACCTATTTTCGAACAGATATTCGAGTTTTGCAGTCATACAAGAAAATGACAAGAGGGTCCCGGTCCTTCAATGAAGTCAGTTTTCAAAGTGCTACAAGCTGGGCACGTTTTGAGTATTGTTCTTTCGTCACAAGTACTAGCAGATTAGTGGCAAATCTATTCAACGAAGCATCTCAATTGAGGAGCCAGTTAAAATGTGCCATATCTCCCTACTCACTCTTTTTTTTTATAACGGAATCTTGACCTACAAATCTTATATATTTACTACTAAATGATGTAGAAATTGCGCTTCAATGGGACAATTGCTTCTTCGAAAAATTACCGAGTTGTATGTATGGTCTGAGGAACCGCATAATAATGATGAATATTAACTTTTTAATTTTAATATTACCGAACTTAGATTTTGACTGAAAAACTACTCTCAAATGCTACAAAATCATACCAAATAATGATTTTTAATCCATGATGTTCCTAGTTATGACCTGGCTCATCAATTCAAACATATAGATTGAGGAGCCACCTTTATATTCGTATAACTTTTTAAGTATTATACTACAAAATCGAGGATCGAGCCTACGAAATTATTTCACTTGCTACTAAATAAGGTTATTAAGTTCAATAAGATATGAAGGGTGGCTCCTCAAACCTGATGGACATGATTAATTAATACGTTTTTTGCAAACGGTACTTTCGCGTCTGAAGTTAGCCAACTGAAGTTAGGCATAGTAGTTCCCAGTATTTATTTATTGGTAAAATTTATATCCACTTTTCCTACCTTAATCATACACACTATATTGTAGATAAATGAATAGGTATTACATGTAACCACTGCTGTTCATATTTGAATAGTTTAAATAAAGGCAATTGAGAAACAAAAACCAATCATGTGAAATGACCACTCAATATTTCTTTGAAAATCCATAACATGACATTTAGTTTAATTTGGTCAAGCATCCTGATAGCCATGCCTTGATTGCATTAATTATGTTATAACTATAAGTTTCAATGACTGCTTGCAATTGAGCAAATCAATTTAGTAGACAATTTTTTTTTTTTTACTGATCTAGTATGCAGCAGACTTGTAAATTTTTCAAATATAAAATTTTATAAAAATGAGAATATCTCGTAAACCGTGCGTCGTAGGTAAAATCTAATGAAATTTTTTATCCCCTTTATAAAACCCCGGAGGTATTTAGGAACTACCCGATGTACTTATCGAAAATGGTCAAGTCCGAGTTTGACTTTGTACTTTTTCTCTCAAAAGTTTTAGAAAAAAACAGAAGAGAGGAAGCAACAAAATTGAGAACCGCCTCCTTTTTTGAAGTCAGTTAAAAAGGTTAATCGATGTCTTTCTAGGTATCGATTTCGAAATTGATACATTGTGTGTGACTCGGGTACATCTCTATAGAAGAGGCAATAAAAGATGGCCAGCTGTGCCGTTGTCGTCCAGTCGTGACAATGAAGACATCACTATAGAGAATAGTGCTGTTGCTTACCACCATTTTATTTTCAATGCCATGCTTTTATATAAGTACTAAGTACATATATACAAAGAGTGGAAGATGGGACAAGATTAAATTAAACATCCCAGATTATAAGAAGTATTTATTGCATATAAAAACAACAAAAACAGGTCGCCGTGTGTTACCAATATATCGACTCTTGGCAGCACTATATTTTTCGTAGGTATTTTATTTTATTTTATGCTCTGGCGTGCAGGACACAGGAATGCGTTTATGGCGTGGCGCCCAAAAGGTTAAAGCAGTACCAATTGTTTAAAACTATATTAACTTTCATTTTATGTATTACCCAGGTCACATATACATAAGAAGATCAAAGATTGGGGTGCGAAAGGCAGTGTTATAGCAGAGATGCGATATGATTTACCAGCCACATACAAGTTTCACAAACAGCAGTCAAGGGACATTGCTGTTGATCTTTGGAAAGTGCAGCACCCACACTTATGACATTAACAGCTAGACGGTTTGTGATTTAAATAAAATTTCTACAAAACACAAAGGGACTTTCAAAATTATATAGCTATAAAGTTTCTTTACATATTTTCATTTCCATTGTTAATAAATTGTACGCATGATGTTTCTAATCATTGTTGTATAAATATGAAATCAATGTCAATGAACTTATTTTAAAAGTTAGCATTGAAGTAAGTGTTGTTAACATAATGTAATAAGCTATAGATGTAATATACACTAAAATAAAAGATTTTTTTACTTGTAATAGCAATTTATTAATCACAGTCAGTTTTCCTTATTATAAACTGGCACATAAATGCTTCAGTTCACTTCGATCACTTTGAGACATCACACTTACAATAATAACCTAATACTATTTACAAAATATTCCCTAAAAGTATTTTGTTTTATATAATAATGTGAAGTTACCACGATGAGCTTGCACTATGGTATCGTTTTTACTTCAATGACTTTAAAAATATAATGGGCGAACCTTGATAAACTTCGTAACGTCGGTCCTTATTATTCTGAAGATGAATACCAGAAAAGCTTTGTCTAGGAGTTCACGCTAAGCTCTCTTCCCTCTGAATTTCGATGAAACTAAACATCACAAGTTCTATGATTATTGTAATAAAACAGATTTTCAATTTGATATATCAGCGCCACTTCCGAAAGCCTCGGTTCGTAGTTCCTGCGCCCTGGGGCCAACACTCCATCGTTGGTTTGTTTGTAATGTTTGACAGTTGGTTATAGTACTTAGTCCATTATTTTTGACACTTCGAGCTAGCAAAACCTCTTTTGACTTCAGGTGAGTTTATTCATCACCGAATTTAATGTTCTGTGCTAGTTTGATGGTTCCAGAGTAGTTGATGGTGACGGTGGAGCGTCGCATGTAGCTCTTCCAGGAGTCGGAGCCGCACTCGCGGCCGCCGCCCGTGGCCTTCTCGCCGCCGAACGCGCCACCCACTTCCGCGCCGTTCGTCGGGATGTTCACGTTCACTATGCCGCAGTCGGAGCCGTGGGGGCCGATCCACTGTGGAAATAGGATAAATGTTATTGTAATTACATATAGGAAACTCAAAACGTTGGGGAGACCCCAGATAAGTGAGACTATATCGGTGCCAGCCGGAATGTTTGGAAATTACATCTTCTCGTTTCACATAGCGGAGGACTTTAGCACGTAAAGAAAAAATATAAGTAAAAGACGTTCTTGTACAAAGTTACTAATGTCACGATCTCCAAATGAGGTAATGTTTTAGGGGAGGATGTTTAGTTGAAATCCTATAAGATATTTATAAGACGGTAATTAATTACCTTGAAGACATCTCCCATGTTTTCAGTGAACAAACTAGATGAGAGTCCCTGGTCTACTTCGTTGTTGTACTTGATTCCCGTATCCAAGTCCGGGATCTCAATGCAGTAGACTATGGGGGCGAAGCACTCGGACTTGACGAGCGGCGAGTCGTGCGGGAGCCCCGTCACGATTGTAGGGTTTACGAAGTAGCCTTCGCGGTCCATCACCTGGAAAAGAGGTTGTTTATTTCATATTATTTTTGTCAATTAGCCACAATTTATGTCAGGGGCGGATCCAGGATTTCATTTTGGGGTGGGGGGCATTTTTTATATAGTCCACGAATTACTCGAAGACAGTAGGGTAGATAGTGTGAATCCGAATCTTTTACTTCGAAAACCGAATCTTTTAATCCGAATCTTTTACCCTTTGCGCACTTCGCGAAAATCTTCGTTTGGAACTTTTCACATTTGTTCAAAAAAACGCGTTTAAAACGATGTTTTCTACAACAAAATTCTAGCTTTTATAAAGTTCATGAATTTTTAAAAAATTAAGCAATGCAAAAAGAGCTCCAAAATCTGGCCTTTCAAAAATATTTAATTTTGGGCCCCTATTTATATTTCTATCGTTTTATCGCAGAATGCGGCGTTGTGTGGCTTGGATATAATAAAAATGGTAACCACCACTTTCCCGAGGATGAACGACTGTGAGAAAACTATGGGTAAAAACTACTGCCTACTTGTTGCTACAACTATTGGTTGTACTATTTACATCACGATATGTATCCGTTAGTGGTAATTCAATTTTAATATCTTCAGTTTTATGATCTTGAAGGATTCCAAAGTTAAAATTGTGGTCAAAAGACTCCAAATACATGAAAATATTATTTTAAGTTATGTTTAGGTACATGGTTTCAAATAAAGTGTTGAAAACTTTAACAAAACGTATTAATTTGTATATAATTTACTTGAATATAATACGATGTACCAAATACAACATGAGATTGTTTAATAATACTTATTTTCTAGCTTATTTTACCCATTACTCACCTACTAACTAGGTTTACTTTACGACTTTTTTCGGGTCTTCATTTAACTGTTTCACAGTCCAATCACTATACATTATTTTATTTGTAAAAATAAAATTTACCACAATTTTACCAAATATCAGAAAAAATTACCACCGAACCGACAAAATCAAAGTGACATATTGCTTGTTATGGGTCTGACGAATGCAGCGCCATCTGTATTAGGTTTAGCGTTTTCTTCCCCATTGTTTAAACACTCGTCGTGATTCAATTTTTTTTCCGTTTCACGTCGTAATATTATGTCATTCCGATTTGATACGAAACCTATCTACATAATATTTAAATAATAAAGAATTTTATAATATTTAGTTAACTAAACATACCAATGCCGTATCTATCTTCTTAGGTTAAAGAAGTAGGTAGGGTCTTAAGATATGTATGCCAATTTCTTTACCAATTTCTTACGGTATCCGACACCAGTAGGCTTATTACGAGTTTGGCAAACTTGACGTTACAGTAAACTTAACGTAAAATGTAGCTCTGTCTCTTTCATATTTAGCGACTGTTTTACCGACATGAGCAGTGTATCCGATAGTCTACGCTAACGAATCCTGTAAATGTCATGTTAAACAAACTCGTAATAGGGGTACAGAACGGACCGAACGTTGTTTTACAAACGTGATCGAATACGATCAATTTGTCAAGCGCCGCCATGAGCGTTTCAAATATTATAATTATAAATAAATCATAAGGAGGCACTCCTAGCGGCGTCAGAAGGCATACGAATTACGAGATAGAAAAAAACTCAAATTGTAGGTGAATAAAATTCGTGTTTAGCGCAGTGCGACGTGAATTGCACTTTAGTGCGTTAGCAAGACTAGCTATTTAGCAATCAAACGATTGAGTTTGCAGTGTGAACTTTCTGTACTTGAAGTATTTAGTATTCTGTGGTTTAGTCTAGCTGTTGTATTAAATTAGGATGGTCCAACATGTTGCATTATACTAAAACGCCATCTATCGGATCTAAAATAGGCTTGAGGTTTTGGTAACTTAGGTGAAGAAATAAATAGAAACTAAAGAAAGATAAATAAGCTCTCATCAACGCTTTTAAAGGCACGCAATTATGCCTGATTTTTACGGGTCAAGTACAGTGGCGAATGACAAGCGCCTGGACAGTGAAATAAAAACAGCGTCTGATTTTATTATGGATCTACTTGAAAGTCAGCTTGCAAGCCAAATTGACTTACCACTGTCCGATCGTTCACGCAAAAACTACCGAACGGATTTGGATGAAATTTGTTTGTAGGGACTTCATGTAGTGAATTTCTTCTTTTTATCTCGATATTCCCACGGAAACGAAAACTACGCGGATAAAACTGCGGGCGGCCGCTAGTAAGCAATAAAGTAAAAATCGTCAAAGGTGGTAGTAGCTCAAAAAAACCATTCATGTTGATTATTTGAATTATTACAGAATAAAATATTGATTCAAATTCTCATTGTCTACACAATCAAAAAACAATACTCAATTTTCCCCACAAAATAAAATCAATAGGTACCTTTCCGCCAAATTCGATAGTACCCCCTTGCTTGACGACCTCAGCCACGGTCCTCTTGAAGGCGTCCACCGCGGCTGGCGTGTGCAGCGGCCCTATCAGCGACTCTGACAACAGCGGGTCGCCTATTCTGCTGACGACGCCGCTGTATGCCTTCTTCAGGCGGGATACTACTTCGGAGAACACCTGTGTGGAAAATATGATTATGCAATTAGTATTAGTATTGAAATTGAACAAACTGATCTGTGCATAGAAGCTTGTCTCCCGGTGTTAGTGCAGCGGTCCCGGCGTAGGCTAACAGCAAGGCGTTGAGTAGCAACTCCAGGTTGGAGTCCTCGTGGAGAATGATAGCGTTGTTGTGAACTTCCGCTCCCACCTAGTGAATAACAAACCAATATACGCAATAAGCAGTTCCTAGTGGTAGTGCAGCGTGGTCCAGCTATACCAGCGTATGCGAACAGCGCGGCGTTGAGCAGCAAGTCCAGGTTGGCGTTCTCGTGCACGATTATGGTATTGATGTGGACTTCTTCAGTTGTAACAGTCCAGCTGTATCAGCGCGACCTTGAGCACGATGCAAGATGATGGCGTTGTTGTGGACTTCCACTCCCACCTACAGTCATTAACACACCTTCTTGTGTATAAGCAGCCTCCTAGTGGTAGTGCAGCGTTGTCCAGCTGTACCAGCGCATGCAAACAGCGCGGCGTTGAGCAGCAAGTCCAGGTTGGCGTCCTCGTGCACGATGATGGCGTTGTTGCCGCCCAGCTCCAGCAGGTGCCGCCCGAAGCGACGCTGGACTTCCACTCCCACCTTTGAAAATAAAAAAGGAAATATGTGAACTCTGTAGTAGAAAGTAGGTACGTAAGCAAGAAGTAAGTTGAAAGAAGTGATCGCTCCATACTCCTACGAGAAAAATGCATGTAGGTATGGCTTTGGCATGTATTGTTTATGTATTTTATTGTATGCTTTTCTATTGCATCCTAACGCCGCGACTTGGTGCACCTTATAAATGCCAGTCTAAATAATAAAAAAGTTCATCACAGAAACAAAACAATAAAATACATTAGTATACAAATATAACAACGAATTTATATAGTGATGCCAGCGCATCACAGTACCTCTTGTCCGACAGCCGTACTGCCAGTGAAGGACACTAGCTTGACGCGGCCGTCCCTGGCTATCTGCTTGCCGATGTCCTTGCCGCCGACGCAGAGCGACGCGATCGCGCCAGGTAGGTTGTTGCTTTTCAGAACTCTCTCAACAATCTTGGTCACAGCCACAGCGGTCAATGGGGTCGTGTCCGAGGGTTTCCATACGCTTACATCTCCACAAACCTTATGAATAAATACATATATGACAGCATAACAATACTGATTTAAGAAAGTAAGTAGCTTAAATGTTCATAGCATCAATATTGTTATCAATATAAATAAATTTTATTATGTTACAGTACTATTGCAACGGCAGGATGTTAGAAAAAGTAATCCCGCTTGGTGGCGCTGCTGTAAATGTAGACCTGTCAAATGTTGTTTACTTAGGTACGTGTATGTCGGTTATTTTGTATTTTTATCTAAAAATGCATTGCATTCGTTTTCAAGCTCAAAAAATGATAGCAAATAAGAAGGTGCAAGAAGAAATCATGTTTGAGAAAATTACAGATCTACATCTAAAAGGCATTTTTATATTTTAAAAAAGGCTAAAATGTACAATCGCGGAACCAAAGTTAGATGTTCGTAATTTTTAAAGAAGTAATTTGTGAAAAACTTTCAACTCCAGGAGATTCGTAGTTCTTTGAAAAAAAAAACATGAAAATCGATATTTTTTCGTCTTATCAGACTCCATTTTGACAATTTGATTTTTATTGTACTTGTTAGTTGTGTTCAAGCAAAGGTAACGAGTGTATTTACTTTAAACTCACAAACAATATCTGATAATTCAAATGTATATTTAGAAAATATGCAAACGTATGTTAAAGTATTATATTTACTATATTTGAGAAAGTTTGTGATGATAGAATTGTGTTTGTCGGTTTTACTGCGGTATAACGAAACGTCTTCACGTGGTACTAGTTTGCCATTGCCCTACCCCTAGTGTTTATAAAAGCCCGGAGGCGCGGAGGGAGAGCAGACCATGCTAACCGCAGCGGCTGAGGCTGGTCGCCGCAGGCAGGCGACCAAAAAGCCGAGGCTGCGAAGGTGAGCATAAAGTACCTGTGTATTGTTAGGGGCTGAGGGGCTGCACTTCACGCAGCGCCAGAGATGTTCAAAAACATTAGTTTGTCAATTATCTAAGTTATTTGGTTTTTAAGAGTGTTAAGGGGAGGGGGCTCCCCCTCCAAATTCTCCTCTAAAATGCATATTAATGTAACTTTTAAAGCGTCATAACCTCAAAATGTCAAAATGGGGGGGAGGGGTTCCCCCATCCCTTATATTGAATTTAAAAGTTAAGTTATAATAGGTACTAAGAAATAATAGTGATAATTATAGTTGATAAAAAAAAACGATAAATCGGTAAGTTTATTACATTATCAAAAAGATAAAATAAGTTCAAAAACTAGAACCCGACTACTGAAAAAATCACTTACTCTAACAAAACAATACATTCTAGGGAAAAGTGGCATACGACCACGACAATTTCATAAGAATAGTTTCATGTTTCATACTTTTTAGAGCGTGATTTTTCAGTAGTCTGGTTTTAGTTTTGAACTTTTTTTTTTATATACTTTTGTTAAATGTCAAATGTTAAATTCAACGTAGATACTTTGATAAAGATGACTATATTTGTATTTTGGGTAGGTTTGGAGAGAAAGTGAGTTTAACTCCCTTCTAAGACGTAATCTTATGGAAATTATTACCAAAATTCGATTTATGCAAGCAAAGCCGCGAGCAAAAACTAATAAAATATGTTTTTGAAACGTGCTTACCAAGAGCTTTCATATGACACCAAATACGATATTGTTTAAAAAAGAATGTTTTTAGTTCACAGCTTTGTCGTCTAGAGGGCGCCATATTCAATTTCATGTGACGTGACATAGCCTATAACCAGAGCGGACAATCGAGACGCTTCCAACGATACCTCAATTGTGAATAATATATAATCAGCAGTTTAAAAGTTATGTGGGTACAGATGAACATACATACATACCGGTCAAAATCATAACCCTCCTTTTTTTTGTTTTGCCGTAGTCGGGTAAAAATAGATTAAAGTGACCGAATATTCACATCGAAATCGTGAACGCACTTTGTTACCTACGAGTTATATTGATTAAATTCATTCATTAATAACATCAGTCCTTGGGACGAAAACATTAATTTGTTAATTTTTCTTATATAAATATTTCTGTCATGACTATCGCACGTGCTCTTTTGCAGTAGGTACTGTGACAGTACGTACCTAATCACGCTCACGCGTCGACTCCCCTAACTCAACGATCTTACAATACTCGTAGGTAAGGTAACGCAGTAAAGCAGAATTTCGTAAATCTTTCGTTTCGTAAATTAACAGCACTTAGATTTATATGCCATCTTGTAGTATATGAAGGTGTTTTTATTTTTATCATATGTGGTTTAATTCTAGAGATATTTTATTTTTTAACTTCGGGTCGGGGTTTTATTTTATAACATTTTCTATGCAGCTTGTGGCTCACGCTTGACCGATTTGGTCAGAGAGTCGCCTTCTTTCTATGAAACGGTATACAATGACGTCACGCAAAGAGCGCGCGAGTCTTGAAGTTTGAAAACTTGTAAATCCGAAACTACTTATAGTATTTGAATAAAACAAATACCTACAATTCAGTTTTTATACGTTTAAGCTTTACTGTATAAAAGTTTCAAGCAATTTAATGAACCTGATGTTAATCCCCATTAGATTAGCGAGTTAACAGTACATATGTAGTTTGTATAAAATGAACTTACCATCGCAAGGGCACTGTTCCACCCAAACACAGCAATAGGGAAGTTAAAGGCCGTAATAATTCCAACTAAGCCTAGAGGATTCCACTTCTCTATGAGCACGTGGCCGGGTCTCTCTGACGGGAAGATGGTGCCTGGAAGAGTCCTAGATAGCCCAAGGGCGAGGTCGCATACGTGGATGTATTCCACTACCTCCCCTATAGCTTCGGGAAGAATCTTTCCTAGAAACAAAATTCAACGATAACATCCTAAGTAATCCTAAGTAGGTAGGCAACCAATCGACTTGATTTTTGGCATAGAGTTAGTTGAAAGGAGGGAGAGTAGAGTAACATAGGGTACTTTTTATTCCGATAGTCCCACGCGTACGGGAACCACGCGAGCGAAAGCTAGTCTAAATAGTAAATGGTCCTTCGATTCAGACACTAAAGAATATCAAAATATCCAAATCAATTAATTTCTTGGTAATGTAATAAGAACTTCCTCTGTGAAAAGAGTTTATTATAAGATGCCTTACCCATTTCCAATGAAACAAGCTGTCCCAACGGCTGCAACTTCTCCCGCAGCGCGTCCCCAATCTGCCTGACAACTTCGCCCCGGGCGGGCGCAGGCATCTCGCCCCATAGATGCCACGCTTCCTGCGCCGCCGCCACACTCTTCTCGTAATCACTAGAACTGGCTGCTTGTACTTCAGCTATCACTTTGCCGTTGGCGGGGCTCACTGATTGAATAATCTGTAATTTAAACAGATTGTCATTTGTGCCGGTCATTTCTCCCAGGACGGCATGCCACTATCTAGAAAATAGGAACATTAACCGGGAAACTTTTCTAATGATCTGAATAATAGTATTGATACGAGTTTCAACATTCCATATCAATTTTTTTTTTTCTCTAAATAATCGATTTCAAAGTCAATTTTTGAAAGTATGTAGGTACTTACTTTTATTTTACTTAACAGCTTTCTTAGTTCGTTCGTTACTTAAATTTCTAGTCGTCGTCGTCTCAGCCACATGACACCCACTGCTGAGTATAGGCCTCCCCCAAAGATCTCCACAACGATGGGTCCTGCGCAGTCCGCATCCAGCGGCTTCCCGCGACCTTCACCAGATCGTCGGTCCCCCTTGTCGGGGGCCTACCCACGGAGCGTCGTCCTGTGCGCGGTCGCCAATCCAGAACCTTTCCGCCCCAACGGCCATCGGTTCTTCTCGCTATGTGTCCCGCCCACTGCCACTTCAGCTGAGCAATCCTTCGAGCGATGTCAGTTACTTTAGTTCTCCTACGGAACTCCTCATTTCTGATACGATCACGTAGGGAAACGCCGAGCATAGCTCTCTCCATTGCACGCTGGGTGACCTTGAGCTTTCTTATCAGACCATAGTTAGCGACAAAGACATTAGATCTATGTCTGTGGTTAGCGACCACGTTTCACTACCGTAAGTCATCACTGGCAGCACACACTGGTCATAGACTTTCGTCTTGAGACACTGCGGTAGGTTGGACGCGAAGATTTTACGGAGCTTCCCGAATGCTGCCCAACCGAGTTGGATTCGACGAGAGATCTCTTTCTCGAAGTTGGACTTACCTAACTGGATCGTCTGTCCAAGGTTAACATAGTGGTCAACAACTTCGTGTGTAGTGTTCCCAACGTGAACTGTAGTGGGTATGACATGGAAATTCGACATGATTTTCGTCTTATCCATGTTCATCCTAAGACCCACTCTTTGGGAAGCACTACGGAGATCTTCGAGCATTGTGTTCAGGTCCTCAAGGGTCTCAGCCATAAGGACTATATCATCGGCAAAACGAAGATGTGTCAGATACTGGCCATTTATGTTGATGCCGCGTCCTTTCTAGTCCAAAAGCTTAAAAATGTCCTCCAACGCCGCTGTGAACTACATTAACACCTCGATATACCTATAGTCCACTTGGCACCTCTGGAGAGACTGCAGCACCGCCCAAGTCTCTATCGAATCGAAGGCTTTCTCATAGTCCACAAGCGCCAAGCAAAGTGGCAGATTATACTCCTCGGTCTTCTGTATAACCTGCTAAAGCCTTTTCGGAACCCGGCTTGTTCGGGAGGCTGGAAGTCGTCGAACCTGCGAGCGAGACGATTCGTAATGACTCTCGAAAACAACTTATAGACATGGCGTAGAAGTGAGATGGGTCTGAAGTTCTTCAAACGGGTGTTATCTCCCTTTTTAAAGAACAAACTCACCTCACTTATATTCCATGCCCTCGGCGTTTTGCCCTCGACGATGACGGAATTGAAAAGCTTCTGGAGGACTTTGAGTATCGGCTTACCGCCCGCTCTCAGAAGTTCTGTAGTGATTCCGTCATCACCCGCCGCCTTGTTGTTTTTGAGCTGTTTGAGAGCCATACTAATCTCGTACAGGCTGACGTCCGGGATATCTTCCTAGGCCTAGGTAATTGACTAAATCGATTACTTTGTGGTGTTCATTTTGATTTAAAAATAACAGAGTGTCTTCTAAAGAAAAGTCTGCTACTTTTACGCTGATTTTAACTAAGTATCTAAATTAAGTACATTTAAATCACTTACTTCGCCGTTGGCTTCCCACTTTCCATTGAAGACGCCAATATTTTTTTCTTGTAGTCCCAACTCTTTCAGGAATGAATATTTTGGATCTTGAATGAGAAAAGACGATGCACTTCGGGCCATTATGAGAAATCTCGTTCGTTGCAGAGACAACAAATTCCGACACAGTATGCGACTCATATGTGTAACTTCGCTTACAACCGTCAATAAAATATATACGTAAGGAGCTAACCCGCCAAGTAAACAGTTTTTATCTTGTTTGTGACAATTAAAGCAGTGGTGGCGCGGCCTTATCTGACCGATAAGGGTCGGTTCGGTTGCTGGGTCAGGATCATTATTTGTTCAATTGTTTCATTTGTATTAATTATATCTATTGTAAAATTTTTACCTACTTCTCCTTATCGTATCGTAACTACATGACTTATTTTAAAGAGAGATCGTGAGATAGTTATACCTAACGTAAGACCCCCAATCATCGACACTTTAACGCGCGCATTCAAGATATTTTTCAATATTTGCTTCGTTTTTATTATTTTATAGTTCTTTGATGCTTTGAGTAAAATTTCAGAGTACATTGCATAATATTTTCAATAAAAAATGAGTGTGGTATAAATAATTGAAAAAGTATACCAAAATTGATTGATGGCTTTTTTTTACTAATAATCGACTGCAGAAATCCATTTATCGACAACCGGTAATCGACGGGTTCCAATGATCGAGATCTAGTAATCGACATGATGTTCTTTTTATCGACATCCAGTATTGGGCGGTGTTCGAGTATATCACGAACATATTCAACCCATGGTAGGTGCAAAAGAACATCCAGAAACCTGTCCTGTTCTTTCTGGACGGCCATACCCAAGCAGCAAAATTTTCCTATAATCGTTGGATTATAAGATTAAACGTCTTATAGCATACTTATAGAGGCATTGGTTAAGATCACTGATCTTATAAAAGTAGCCTAGGGGACGATTTACTCTACAAGCACTTTCAATCCTATTACGTAGTCATATAAACGCTTACAAGAACATCGTATAAAACTGTTAATGCTACAAGCGCTTTCGATCCTGTTACATAGTCTTGTAAACGTTTAGAGGATTTGGTTATATGATTCTTATAGGTACTAGCAGTCTTGTAAGTGCATATTATAATGATAATTAGCTATGCTCCTATAAATACATTGGGTAAGACTATTTAATCTTTTAAACGTTTTGTTTAATTCTTCTATAAGAAAAGTTGTCCTGTAAACGTTTTGGGTCTAGGCTACTATAGGTTGAAGATACTATAAGATTGATTTGTCTTTGACGTGACTGCTAATGGATCACTAGCACCGCACTTTCATTCCTGCTGCTAATATAGGTAAGAATTTACTTATACGTGTCCTGCATATGCTATTACTAGATTGATTGGTTGTCCACAGCCATTTTGTTATCATGCTCTGATGTTTGTTAAAGTGTTTCAAAAACTACAGATTAAAAAAAATGGAAACGATTTAAACGCAGTGGTAGTTATAGAAGAAGAGTTGCAAAAAATGTCTAGAAATAAAATCCAGGTCAGAGTTCGAATCGATAACTTCCGAGATTGAAAAATAGTCTGGTAAAGTTTGTGATGGTTCCGTACAATATAATATGGAAATAGACCCAATAAAAAACTACGACGCTGATTCATCTAAATGTTATAATCAAGAAGATTATGAAAGTGATAGCAGTGATGGCGAATCTGATGACCATAACCGCACTGACTTTGATGAAAATTCTGAATTGCAGGAAAATATAAAACAATGGGCTGTTAAGAATAATATATCACATTCATCTTTGACGGAACTATCTGTGATTTTAAATAAATGAATCAAATTTGCATTACCAAGGGATGCCCACTTCTCAATACTAACAGTAAAAACTATAATTACTAGCGTAAGTTACAACTCACAGGACGTTATTTACTTTTATGATTTTTTGCTAATAAACTAAATATTTTATTGATAGTGACCATAAAAGTTAAATTGTCAGTATGGATTTTAACAGAAACCGATTTACGAAAGCATTTCCATGGTCGTTTAATAGTATAAATTAAGTTATGGATTAACATACATGGGAAAATATAATCAATTATATAAACGCATAACATTAATCTAAATAAAATTTTCAAAGAAATGATATTATGATAAAAATGTTTCAAAGTAGTTTAAGCATTGATAATATTATTCATTTATAACTATAAGTACATCTATTCGCATACGTTTACTTCTGTTGTTTTTCTCATAAGGACCCCTAAAACAATAAACAATATGGTGTCCATTATACTCCTATAGTAACATTAACTTTGACTAAAACACATTATAAAGCTCCTGATAAATGCATTACAATATGGAGCCTGATGACAGCTTGTATTTATTAATAAATTAATGAATAAACAAATAATTACTGTGATTACTTTTGAGGCGCATGAAAATATGTTTATTTTCATCGATTACTTTATCAATAAAATTTATTTCGCAAGTTCATTTCTTTATATAACAGTGAAAACACAAACAGTATCAACCTATTTTACGATAATGAATAGTAAATAAATTACGTACCTTTTGCAAATATTTTATTTTCTTCTAAATTAAAAGTCACTACACCATTACCATACGAATGCAAAATTAACGCTCTAGTTATGGCATTACGCTGACCACTGTTGGATCAATTACGCTTGTAGTAGCATACGCCAGATCGTTACAGGACTAATCACGCTGATTCAGTGCATTTACCAGATCTTTATAGGACACCGTGATCTTGTAGATGCACTCAATAAAATAATAATAAAATCAATTTGCACTTTTCCGGACTGTAACAAAATTACTATAGGACGAAATATCCTATAAGGTGCGCCCAAATCCAGCCCTATAAACGTTAATATGATTACTATAGGACTACAAAATATGTAGTCTTAGGATAATTATAGGATTGGATTTTGCTGCTTGGGTAGGTCTCACTTGACCCTTCATTTGTCCAATTTTTGTGCTGAAAAACTATCTATTGGCTGTTATACTATTCAATGTGTGTATTGTTTGAGTATACGTACCGCTATAATTTCTATACCATTTTGAGCACAAAAATTGGACAAATGAAGGGTCAAGTGGATGGCCGTCCAGAAAGAAGAGGACAGGTTTCAGGATGTTCTATTGCACCAGCCATGGATTGAATATTTTCGTGATATACTCGAAGAACGTGCTGCCGCACATCCAGCCACTCGAAGATCGCCCAATCGCCCCATCTTCTGGAAAGTGAGATGAAATTGCAGATGGAATTCTCTCATAGGCGAACACTACCATGGGAGGAGGTAATTTACTAGCGGCATTCCCGGCGATTAAAATCGTTAAATTATCTTTTTCGTCGGCAGAGGATTGGTAGATAGTCTGTCGCCTTTTTTTGCCAAAACTTTTCAGATTTAGGAGACAAATAAAAGGCACTTTCATCCGTCTTAAAGATGCGAGCTGGATCTTCTGATGCTTCTTTGAGACTGTTTTCTTCTAAATTGGATTCTACCTCTCTAAACCAACCCTTTATGTTTTCTTCAGTGACTCCATTTCGTGCGGTGGTTAAAATTTGCTCAGACAATGCAGGATGTCTATTTAGAAATAGATTGTACCTTGTTGTGTGACCTGTTGTCAGTAAAAGGTGCTTTTTTTGCCAATGATGATGAGTTGTACACTGCCGAGCAATTCATCTTTGGTAATAGGAATGTGTTTATCAGCCATATCGAGAATCCATTTTTCTAATATACCCTCCTCTTCTGTGGATAAAATCCTGCTAGGACCCATTCAACATGTGACTGGTAGTTTACTGGTAGTTTTGCCCGTACTTTAATCATGTAAAGTCGTCCTGGGCACACCAAACTTTTTTGCTGCAGTCGCCTTTTTCACCTTTCTTGACTGCTTCTATCGCCTTTGCCATTTGGCAAGGCGTGTAATTTTTTATAGGTGCCATTCCTTCAAAAAAAGTCCATATGTCGATTATAGGAACATATGGAATACCCAATTATCGACATGGCTGTCGATCATTGGAAACGGTTTGAAGTTTTAAATATAAGAAGTTTATTTTTGAAGTGCATAAAAAACTTAGCCAAGAAATTAAGTAAAGTGCACAGAATATAAAAAAGAAAAAAATCGACATTAGTCGATTATTGGGACATGCGCATAAAAAAAAAACCAATGATCGACAAACGTATTATCACATTTAAACATAACCTTATATTGCAAAGAAAATAAAAACAAGTGTTGAATTTGAGTTCCCATCTGAGAAATAATTGGCACTCTCGATAAAATAAAACGAATAAAAGTTACGAGGAATAAATCTTACTCACCGTCTTAGTGATTTCGCTAACAAAACTGGATTTCCGATAGAGACCTCCGCTGATCGATGTTTATAGGTACGCAATTTTTATCGAAATGGCCAAATTTTGAAAATGATACTTGCAATGACAGCTAGATGAACCTTGTCTATGACTTATGCTTCATATACGTTCGGATACTCAATATTAGTCTTATTTATTTATTTTTTCCTTTTAAGTGTCGAACATTGGTGGTCTGTCGGGCATTGGGTACTTTACCTTATATGCGTTCGATTGATCAGTAAAATTATAATTATAAAACGAACAATTTTATAGTACAATAGTTTATGGAGTCTCAGGGGAGAGAGATGAATGGAATTTATTAATGTCGACCTCAGGTCAGGAGTCAATTAACTTGTAAAAATATATCCTGTATATATTTTTATATACAAAGTTCGCACAAATTCACCCTTACCCTCTTATTAATAAAGATCACGATCAGACGGAAAGTCCGACGTCTGTGCAGATCCTTTTAGTACTATTTAAAATTACAGGATGCATCACGGATAATGTTTAGAGACTTACTTTGGTTCGGGGTTTATGTAGATACGAGAGTAGCAATTGAAAGTAACCATAACAGGTGGAATTCCCTCACAAAATTAAATTGCAAACATTACATGAACTTCTTGATTTGCTGCCCTTGTATAAAAGACAAAATAATTACAGTACATACAGAATCTTTAGCCACAGGATTGTATCTCAAAGATGATCAATGACTAAGTATCCATTCTAGTTAGCAGCTTCAACTTGAACAAATATGCTCCAATTTGTTTTTAATTATCAAACACTCCAAGGCACTAAATCAAGAGTAAATAAATAGTGATAACATTATCTATCACAGAAATTATAATACAGTTTCATCCTGCCCAATTCTTCTGCCTGATTGGTTTAAGTGTTTGCACCAGTATTCAACTAATATTTTTCTTAAACAATATTTACACAATCAATAATACCATTTCGATATATCAACAAGAGTATTATTATACTATTTTATAGCCTAAATCATCCCATTGCTGATTTATTAATCAACAATTAATGATTTCATATAAGGCCAACAAAACACATTTGTATAGTATCCTCAAAAACCAACAATGCTTAGGATAAAATAAAATTCATAAAAGTAAATTCAAATAATCTATTACAACTAGATTGTTAAATTAACTAGAATAGTCTATTTTGTCACATTATTGAACAAAAAGATTGCTCAGTTTCTTCATTTTTCCCTTCTCTCATTTCCTTGGCTTTTATAGCAAGGTAAGTGTTTTCATCCCTTTTACTCATCCATTCGGGTAGTGGCTGGGCCCAATCACTTGGTGGAGAGTCACGTTTTTTCCAAACATCATTTCTATAGTGTGCTTTTAGCCTTTCCATTCGTCTTGTCCTTTCGCTGTTTATGACTGCCTCCTGAAGAAAAAAAATTTTTTTCTTACACATTACAATAATGCACATCCTCAAAAACCATTACTTTAATTTATTTTCAGTCATTGTTACTCAAACTTATTTTAATAAAAATAGCTTATTACACATTATTTTAATTACTTAACATCCTAAAATTAGCTTCATTCTTATCATTCAACTTACAGCTGCTTTTAAATCTTTATCTTCAGTCCACTTGCAACAATTATCGTAATCTTTTTTCCATTGATTACAATCTATTGTCTGACCATAAATAAAATACTGATGAAATCTTCCTTTGAAACTAGTGCACTCGTCATATTCATCTTTGTAAATATCACATTCTCTTATCTGGTAAATAAAGTTGCATTGTAATAAAAAATTGTAAATAAGAACAATAATTTAAATTTACACATTAAGATGATATATAGTATATTATTGGTGTAATAAAATGAATCTAATCACCTGCCATTTGTCTTCTAAAATAACATTTGGGTCCTCATTTATTGAATCGACTTTCTTTGAGTTTTCTTCAGTTTCCGACATTATTTATGTAAAAGTTTTTTTATATTATGCTAAAGTTTAAAAATCATGATTACATTATTATTTCATTGGCTGTTATTAACCAAGTAAGACCAAGATAAAGATATAATCACAAACTTTTAAAGTAGGTAAGTAATGTACAAATTTACATAACCTCTTACGTTTTTTTCACTTCTTCGACTTCCATACAAGCCACTAAACTAACAAAGAGTATGTAATCACTACGTAAACTAATTTATGAACGTGGTTTCTACCAACCTAAGTTTTTTTTAAGAGGTACCAACATAACAGTGAGTGTCAGTTGTCAAAATAACGGGATTGGGGATGCATGCACCCACCCCTAAACATATACCTATCGATATCGTTAAATAATACTTACACTATTATAAATGATCACATTCCACTCGGCAGTTCTTAGTTACCTATTAGTATAGTATTGCACAAATAAAACAAGGTTCCATATGATTCATGTATTTCTGATAAATCTGTAGGAATATTGGAAGGCAGTATCAGGAGGATGAAGCAGCCACTGATAGAAAGGACAATAGCAGTGAGCTCTTCTTCCGAACTGGATGTTATTCGCCCGGGTACCTGGATCCAACCGAAGCTGGTCTGGAAGTCTTTGTCCCATGACGGACATCTAAAATTATAACAATATCGATAACTAATAACTTGACAATGACACAGCACTATGACAATATAGTATAAACTACAATATTGTACTTTTCATAAAATTATTACTTAAATCCATAATATTTACTGATAATACTATTATTTTTAACATGCTTTTACTCAAATAGACTTTAAACAATGTTTTTTTTTAAACGATTATATTACCTGTTCAGTTCAAGCGGGAATTTAGCCATAATATTACCTTGTTCAACCTTCTCACTCTACGGACCAGTAACTAATACCTAATCTGTGCTACGGACACAACAAATTTCGCACATTCGCAAAGATTTGCCACCTTATGTATCTTTGTAATTAATATTACGTTATCACTGACAGATAAAGTTAAATTCGGCGGCGCGTCACATGCTGGCCAACATGACGTGACGAATAATACTGCTAAATTACGGTGTCGTTATTATTATAACGACACCGTAATTTAGCAGTATTATTCATCGTATTCGATGGGACAAATCTTTTTCATTAGTCGGGTTTTTTCGTAATTTGATGTTGGTACAATCTACGTTCATAAATCCATATATTTTACATTTTTGTATGAAGTGTCGACCCCCTGTTTATAAAGTACTCTGTGTAGTAGTGTACAAGTTACTCATTAGCTTGATTTTTTAAAATAAAAGTTACGGCTTTGGTTATTGACTTGACAGTTGACGTCGACATTTTTTTTTATGATGACCTACCTCTTTTTCACACCGCGGCAGAATGCAGAGCAGAACCCGAGCGGAATAGTAATAACAGACCCCCTAGGTAGGTAACTGTTTGACAGTACCCTTATCACGCCACTAACTAATTGTTTATATTCCTATTCAACTAACTAGTTACCTACCATATTCCCGACACTCGTATTATACGACCAAAATAAAATTTGTCTCACTCTAACCTTTACGCCCTTTTCACACCACCGCTGCGCGAAATGCGATACCGCAGCCAGGGCTTGTTTATCCGGTTAATTTTCAAACCGGTACGGCCATGAGTACATAGAAACCGTTTCAATAAGGTTTGACTCGACCCAAACCTTAAAAAAGCGGTTTCATGAAAGAGAGAAATTAAAAGGATTTTGACTCAATTAAGCGGTTTATACCGTTTTTTTTTTTGCTCTTTTTAAGTAGCTAAACATCGGGACGCCAGTGGCCAAGCGAATTGCGACCTAATGTCTACAAATGGAAGGTCGCTTTTTGTCTGATTGTCTCAACACTCATAGGTTGATTATTATTGGTTAATTATTTTTCATTGATGTTCGCCACCGCGCCGCCCATTTTTAACCGACTTCAAGAAAGGAGGAGGTTCTCAATTCGATTTTTTTTTATGTATGTTAACTGATATTTCCGTCAATTATAGACGGATTTCAAATTTTTTTTTGTTGGATAGAGTTCACTTCTAAGGTGGTCCCATATTCACCAGGTCAGAATCTGATGATGGTATCCAGGAGAAATCGAGGGCAACCACCGAAAATTGTATGCCCGTATGGTGCTTTTGTTACGTAATCATATCTTACTCAGGTATTCACTTCAGGGTGTCAACATCTGATGCTGCTGTGCTGATGATGAAGCTACAAAACTCCTTAACGATTAGGAGTTTTGAGACAGTACTGCAATAAAATTGGTCGATGGAAACTTCTTAGTAGAATGTAGGGTTAACGTGATGCATGTGAGGTATGGTTGAAACAACATCTGATGCTCTTGTGCTGATGATGAAGCAATAGAACTCCTTATCGATTAGGAGTTGGAAGACAGTTCTGCAATTGGTCGATGGAAACTACTTAGCAGTATGTAGGGCTAACGTGATGCTTGTGAGGTATGCTTGAAAATTTGTCAATAGTCTGATCAGACAATCGGAAGGCGCTCATGCCATACATTTGTTTGAACACACAATACACATCCGATCAGATAGTCGGATCGGACTTCCGAGTCGGTAGCAACGCTACGCGTTTATGTTTTTACTGTCGGATCCGATTGTCTGAAGGCGCTGCCTGCATACATTCTGTATGGAGACGAAATAGACGTCCGATTTCTCCTTCAGATTTGCCAGTTGACTCTCTAACGTGACACTGAACACACATCGCATTTGTGTTAGGGACGAGATGGCGACGGACAAATATAGTGTTGAACGGCTTATTTTGGCTGTCGAAAAACGAACCTGCCTATGGGATACCGGCAGTGAAACTTATCACAACAGGCAAATGAAAGATTTGGCCTGGGAAGATGTCTGTAATGAAATATTTGACGAAAAATGGGTTTCAATGGATGTTGGAGAAAGAAAATATGTAAGTAGTTTCTTCTCGATTATTCCTCAAAGGAGGTAGTATACTACTTATTTAATGCAATATTCCTATATTGTAGCAAAGTAGGTAAATAAGTAATACTAATAGCATTTCAAGCCCAAATTGTACTTAATACCTATGTGGTAACAAATAAGTACCTAGTATATGTAGGTATTGCTTTACAAGTGCTAGTAATAATCATTTAATGTAGCTAGGTACCTATTAGGTATTTGACGGCAATAAAACAAATTATTTAGATCCTTATCTCATTATAATGTATGTACAGTCAACAGCACGCACGGCTTTACACTCTGACCGTGAGAACGCCCTTTCGTAGCTCGTATAGCGGCGCGCGGCGGTTTTCGTATTGCAAATGTAAAGTCGTACGTGCGGTTGACTGTACCTAATTAATTTGGACGTTTTTTCTTCTCTCGCGCCAACACGAGCAAATACGCAATAAGTAACAGTAATGCGTTGTCCATCTTTGCTTTCTGTAGCATACCCTGTACCTACACTGTAACTAAACAAGCATGCCACTCGGGATAATAGCTCAAGAACGAATGAGGTTAAAAAAAGTAGGACGTGTATAGAGTGAATCCGATCCGATTGTCTGATCAGACAATCTGAAGCAAAATCGGATATCTATTGCCAGCCTAAAGGAAAATAAGAAGAATGACCTACCACAAACAAACCAAGCCATCTGTTTTTGACATTGACAATTTCTTCCTTCCCGAATTTGTGTACATTACTTTAGAATTTGTGTTTGTGTTCTGTTTTGTGTTTTGAATAAATTGAAAAGTTGAACTTTGAACTACTATTTTCGTATTTTGTACATTAATCATCGTAAGGCTCGCTCGCTCTTATTTTATTTTATCTTATCAGTTGACCAAAGTTTATCAAATAATTTATTCTGTCATTAGTTGTATCGTACGTTAAGTGAGGACTGAGGAGACTCATATTTTTAGGGCGAAATTAATACAGTGAGAAAAGTTAGAATGTCACTTAATAAATTAGTTGGTGGTGATTGTGGTGGTAATAATTCCCTAGTTCAGCTTTCTAATATTGTGAGTCGCGATGCTTCCATGTCAAAACCATTATCACAAGCAGATAGATTTGTGCAAGAGTTCATGGCTACAAATTCTCAGGGGCCATCAACATTTAACATGAATGTGCTTCTCAATAATATGCCACAAGTAGATTATGTACAAAAAAATACTCAGCCACAAATGATTAAAAATGTCCCTGTTCAAAATTTCAACCCACAAGCAAGTATGCCTTGGGCTCCTGGGCCATCTGTACCATTTATGTCACAATCCACGACAAGACCCTTTTACATGCCACAAACACCTTTATCACATTCCCAAGGACCGTCAAATGTACAAATTCAATACCTTGATGAAAACGACATGCAAATTGATGATGTGAAAACTAAAGCTCAAGAATATGTGAATACTGTTAAAGATGATGATGAGCTTGCATACAATGAATTTATGTCTTTTATGAAAAAGATAAGTGCTGGTGAATTAAACTTCACAGAGACACCTCAGGGGGAACAGAAGACTAAAGATGAAATTTTAGATGAAATGTCTGAGAAGTATAAAGATGAGTGGGCAAAATTGAGTGATGTATCTGATTATTGGTCTTCTGAAGAAGCAAATGGCATAACTCAAGAATACAGCTTCACAGAGGGTAATGTGATGCTTGAAAATAAAAGTGCTCTAGAAATAGGCAAAGAGAAACTTAAAATGGGTGATATTCCTGGAGCAGTTTTGTGCTTTGAAGCAGCAGTTCAGCAAGCACCTGATTCAGCTGAAGCATGGTTTCTTTTGGGTACAACTCAAGCTGAAAATGAACAGGACCCACCAGCTATAACAGCATTAAAAAAATCTCTAGAAATAGATCCAAGACAATTAGAGGCATACATAACTTTGGCAGCTGCATATACCAATGAAAATATGCCAAAGTTTGCATACACATCCTTATTAGATTGGCTAAAAGCTAGTCCCAAGTACAGTGACCTATTTCCTCAAGATATAGATCCAAAAAAGTTTGACCTGAAAGGCTTGGAGAATCATGTAAAATCACTGTATTTAAAGGCTGCACAACTAAATCCAATGCAGATTGACCCAGATGTACAAAATGCACTTGGGGTACTTTTCAATATTAATCAAGAATATGACAAAGCTGCAGATTGTTTCAGATCCGCTTTGACTGTTGCTGATGAGGACCCAAAACTGTGGAACAGACTGGGTGCTACTTTAGCTAATAGTGACAGATCCGAAGAAGCAGTTGAAGCATATCATCGTGCATTAAATTTTGAACCTGGCTTCATTAGGGCTCGCTACAATGTTGGGATTACTTGCATGAATCTAGGAGCACATAGAGAAGCAGCAGAACATTTTTTAGTTGCGCTAAATCAACAATTTAGAGCTAAAAGTTTGCATCCAGATTCAGCCTCAGTTGACACCAGCTCATCCACCATATGGACTACATTAAGGATGGTTTGTTCATTTATGGGAGAACATGATGTTGCTAAATTAGTGGATGAAAGGAATTTAACCGAGTTGAATAAATTCTTTGGAATAGAGTAACCAGTAAGACTATATTATAATATTCTAGTTATTCTGTTGCATTTTATATCTACTAAAAGGGGACTAATTTTATAATTGATAAAAGGATTATTTCGGGATTACTTTTAATACCTATTATCTGATCTGAGGTGGTGTTCAGGTGAATGATAAAGTAATATAAGTTTTACTATTGAAAAAAACTGAAAGTTAGATAAATGTTATTTTATTCAAATATTGGTTTTATTTTCTTACTCAACAACATGCAAGTAGCTGCAAGTTGCATCTGTCAAAGGGCAACCTTTTGGATGATTTTTGTAAAACCAGCAAGGTTTTTTCTGTACTTTCGTTTTACTTTTGTCCATTTTACTATTACTATTGTAAACCTCATCAATTGTTCTTGGAAACCTCAACTGCACTTTTCCACTTTTTACTTTGAATATATGATGATTGTTTTTCAACAGGGTTTGAAGTCCACCACATTCAGCTTTCATAGCTTTCAAATTGTCTTCTGGCAACAAAGTTACAAGGTCGTTAATGTTTACTACTTTACCAGCTGACCATTCTGATTCCAATTTGCATTCCTTGAGTAAATATTTTGATACACATATAATAACATTGTCTATTACATTCCGGTCAATTTGAGTACAGTTGCGCACTCGCTCTATTGCATTCCTTGGTTGAAAATCTGAGACCCAGGTAGAATGGTTATCATGACTATTAGATTCTTTATCAATAAAATTTTGAATTTGGAGACAAATTTCAGAATGTTTTTCGTTTGGATATTTTTTCTTCTGTCCCACTAGAGAAATTCTCTTAGTGCTAGGTATTTTAAGCCTATCTATACTTGTTTCAAATCCACAGATATCACAGATAGTTTTAACATACTCAATGTACTCAGTGTACTGACTTTTTGATGAATCTTTCCTTTGATATTTTGTACCATCAAAGTTGTATGCGCAGCATGGAAGTAGGAAAAATTTACATTTGTATGAACTTTTACTAGCAATAACAGGAATCCATGGAGTTAGTTCATCAGAGTGATTGCCAATCAACCAATCTGCATGAGGAAACAAATTGCTATCTGAAGGTACTATTGTTTTCACCTGAAAATAATGTTAAATTATAATTTTGATGATGATGATTGATTACTCCATATCAGAATGTTAAAAGACCTAGTTGTCTTACTTCTAATTTAATGTCCTTTGGATACATATCCCAAATCTGTCTTTTTCTCACATCTATACCAATGCCATTATGCCCTTCCTTAGTTAAAATATATACCAGTAAGCCATTTCCACAACCAAGATCCACAAAAGTTTTTTTTTCTGATACTTCCTTTCCATCTTCCCAAAGCAGTAGTAGATATGTTGCTATTGCTACATCTTCATATACATATTTTGAAGGATCAGTCCCTTCTGGCCAGTTCTGTAATAAAAATCAATGAAGTATAAAACCAATTCCTTGACAATTATATACCTAAATTAAATTGCTAACATGAACAAAAGTTTACCTCTACCATTTCTTTACCATACTTTAACTTAAGTTCATTGTATTTTTTGTAATATTTATCTGTTGATATTAATTGAAGAGAAGCTTTGCAAAGTGGCTCTTTATGCTTTTCATCATCTTTTCCCCATTTTACAAATTGTGGTAAAACAGCATCGGAAAGCCATTTGTATGACTTGGAACTGAAATCTGTTTATTCACCAATATATAAAGCAATATAGATTATGTATTATATTTAAGTTTGAACACTAAGATACCTGTGTCTGTTTTCAAAGTAACTATGTTATTTTCTAGAGCTATTGAGTATGTAAAGTTTGGACATAAACAATGCACATTTCTTGTTTCAGAATTTTGAGGTGAAATATTGTAAAATGTAGCTATAACTTTCTTTTTATCTAAACAAACCAGCTGAAAGGCTTTCTCTTCCGTAAAGTTTTTTGGAAGTAATTCCAGAACAAGCATTTCAATGTCAGAATTGCATTCAGGTTCTGTAACAGTCAGTTCAAAAATATCAATATACTTTTGTAAATAGGCCATGATATCTCCATTTGACAGTTTGTTAATAGTTTTCAGAGGAGCGAGCCAATCTGAAGTCTTGGGCTTACAAACACGGCTAGTCACGATATTACTGCTCCATATTCTTTTATTAATGACATTAAATTTTGATAATAATATATTCACTGATTGCCAGAAATTATGTGAAGACATCGACGAGTAAAGACGTGTGTAATTATCCATTTCTATAGTTTCAAATTCGAGTGGAAAAACTTGAGAAAAATATATTAGAAAATAAAGAGTAAACAATGATTATAGGTGTGAGTTACATAAAGAGAAAAAGAAACGCTACACATCTACACATACTCAGGGTTGCCAGATGTGATTTTCTATTTCTCCCCAAATTTGATATTATTTTTCTCCAAAAAGATACTATTTTCTTTAGTTTTACCCAAAGGCCCAGATTTGATATTTTTTTTGCCCGTGGTTCTACGTCGTACAGTAATATACCCTAAAAAGAATGTAATAAAAACGCTTTCAATAGAGATATATTGGCACGACAAATAAAACCCCTAATTATGGATATAAATACTTAGAAATACATAGAACTTACCAGAACAGTTCTCTGGTAAGTTCTGGCTCAGCTTCCCAAGCTAATCTGTATCTTCTTGTTGATGACAAATTATTGATTTAGATAAATAGTTATTCTATGATTTTAAAAACAGGCGTTGGAAACACACAAACAACAGCATTCACTTTTTCTTTGACAAAATCATAGACAAAACAAAACAGCTGTGGAGTGAGTAGAGCGAATTAAATGAAATGAATGAATGAAGGAAGGAATGGATACCAACGAACGTTCGAAAACTAGTCGAAAATTATTTTATTGGACGCGTTCGTAAAATGCGCGTTCGTTTCATATAAACACGGATGCGTTTCAAAACTAAAAAAATAACTACCGAGAATTCTCCACAACGTTTCATTTTTCTCCAAACATTTCTCCAAAGATTCTTTCTCTCCAAAATTTCTCCAAGAGCCAAATTTTTACCCAGAATTGCGTGAAAAATACCCAATCTGGCATCGCTGCACATACTAACTGTACATGTAGACAACACAACGTACGTATTTTTTTTTTTTTTTAATGGCTCGTACGGTTTGTACATTAGCCAATGACAAATTAAAGGTAGGGAAACCGTAAGGAATCGAAAAATTAAGGAAAATGGTCGGAATTTGGTAAGGTAAATAATAGGAACAGGATAGGTCAGGAATATTATAGCATAAATAATAAGTTAAAATAAAAATTGAATATTTACAAAGAGAAATAAAAAATATCACATGAAATTATAATTTACAAAATTATATACATGAAATTATAACTTTATATTGTGATCGGATAAGAAAATATCCGATAATAAATTTGAAATTAAACTGTACAAATCAATATTTATACAGCTCAATAAGGTTGGGATTGATGTAGGGAGAGGGACACGGAGGGAGATAAGGGCAGCTAAGAAAGAGGAGGAATCACGAAGTCTGCATTGGAAGAAGATATGGTTCAAGTCCTCGTCATCAGCACCACAAGCACATACACTGTTGCTACAAATACCCAGCCTAGTGAGATGGGAGGCCGAGCAAACATGTCCTAAGCGCATTCTAATAAGGCTCGATGTAGCAAATTTCGATAGTTGCAGTTTAGTAAACCACGGTTTTAATGGAATTTCCTGTTGAATATGTTTATAGATTTTACCTTTATTTGAAGATTTCCACAAAATTTCCCAAGACTTTCGCAAATGATCTTTAGGAAGAGATAGAAGATCCGGAACTAAATGTTTATACGGAAAAATATCACCACTATTTACGGCATCTTTGGCAAGCATATCGGCTATTTCATTTCCTATAATATTGTGATGGCCAGGTATCCACACAAAAAGAATATTGTAACCTTTTTCTCTACATGTTAGTAACATTTGTCTACATTGTATGATATAGGGAGAGGATGGGGATGAGCAAGATTTAAACGGAAATTTTTGGAGGGCTTGAAGAGCACTTTTAGAGTCTGAAAATATAATTGTTTGTTTGAGTTTTGTTATCAAAATATATTCTAACGACTTTAGAATACCAAAGCATTCTCCAGTGAAAACAGATGTTTCAGGTGGGAGTTTAATTTTTTGATGTATGTTGTATTGCTGATGGTAAACTCCAATCCCAACTATACTAGGACCGGAATGTTTAGAAGCATCGCAATAAATATAGTGCCAGTCAGGCCAGTTTCTGTCAATTACAGAATTTAAAGTGATGTTAGCGTTGTGGTCATCCTTTAAGCTATCTAAATTAAGGTGAACATCAGGCTCTAGGACTAAAGCTTGAAAGTTTGTCGAAAAAATAGGGAGATATTGAAATCGGTGGGTGCAAGCAGAGAATTGAATTTACAAAAACTTATCGACAATGGGGAGGTATCAACTTTTTCTGACAAATCTCGTAATTTATTGTATAAAGGGTGGTTCGAAAACTGGAGAGCACGGAAAACAAACTTGTCACATAGCATCTGCCTTCTTAATTTTAATGGAGGTTCAACGCATTCTATTTGGAGTGCATTTAACGGGTTGGACCGCATAGCTCCACCTATAAGACGTAGTGATTTAGATTGGATAGAATCCAGCTTACTTAATCCAACTAAGTTACATGGTTCTAAAAAGTATGACCCGTAGTCTAAGATACTTCTAATGATGGCGTTATAGAGAAGCCTTAAAGTTGACGGATGGGCGCCCCACCAAACACCAGAGAGACATCTTCTTCTTCTTCTTCTTTTTATCCAGTGGCGGTGCCCTCTTGGATTTCGCCAATGTCAAGTTTTTAGCTCAGTTTGTTTCTACAGACTCTGCTCTCTCTAGGTGTCTCGTAAGAATACAAAGTAGAGAAGTACAGAGGTAGTATTTAGTAAAGCTGTAAAGCCAACTGCTAATGTATCTGAAATATAGACAGACACAATACTTATATATAACATTGGTAGTAAAGGATAGATAAATAAATTATAATCTTATATTATTATTAGTTAAATAGTCACATAAAACATCAATACAGGGGGGCTTGACATAACTAAGGACAATTTTAAAATTGGTGGGTTTGGGGATACATGGAGGGAGAACATCATAAAGTGAAGTCGGATATTTAGAACAACTAAAAAAAATGTGGTCAGTCGTACCCTCGTCAAGACCACATTCGCACAGAGACGAGTCCCTAACCCTAATTTTCGCAAGGTGCACAGGGGTGCATGCGTGACCCAATCTTAAGCGGCAGATGGTAGACGTGCACAATTTCGATGCCTTTTTATATTTAAAAAACCACGGCTTGACTGGCAGGAATTGTTGGATGTCAGCAAAATGCCTTCCGACAGATCTACTTTTGTCTCGCCATTGGGTTTCCCATGTGGATCGCATGGTTTGGGCTGCCAATGGGTGAAGGTCATGAGAAAAAGCTTTGTCGTGGTTAGAGCATCCGTTGGTGGTAGCTTCTTTAGCGATGAGGTCAACTGTCTCATTACCCACTATACCAGTATGACCCGGAATCCAAGCCAGCAAGACTTTAATACCGAGCGTGGAGCATCTGAAAAGGATGTTTCTGATTTGGAGGACATACGGGAACTTGGATTTGGAGCGGAATGGATTTGATAGGATTGCCTGCAGGCAGCTCTTGGAATCTGTGAGGATGATGGTTTTGTCGAGTTTGTGCGACTCCACATATTGAACTGCTTCGAGGATGGCAGTAACCTCGCCAGTAAACACGGATGTTACAGGTGGACATTTAAAATTTAAGATAATTCTGTATTTGGGAATCCAGACCGCAGCACCAACACATTCTCCATCAGACAGTTTGGAAGCATCTGTATATATCACCAGCCAGTCTTTCCAATTTTTGTTTATTACCTCCTGTAGTTGTATTTCTGCATCTGGTGAGTCCTTGCTAATTCCTAGATCGAGTATTATCTCTGGTTGGAATGTGAGAGAGCGGTATGGGTTCTCAAATAAAGGGTTAAGAGTGCATTGATATACAGGGCAGGGCAAACGAAGAAACTTAATAAAACTGCGGAATAAACAAGGTGCCTCTCTATGTTTCCAGAATCGATTAAAGGATATATATTCCGACAGTTGGTGCATTTTAGCGAGAAGTGGGTGATCTGAATTTTGTACAAGTTTGTAAAAATATTTGTCAGCTAAATACTGCCTCCTAATGTGTAACGGTGGGTCCAAGCACTCCACTTGCAGGCCATTGATTGGAGAGGATTTCATGGCTCCTAAAACAATACGTAGACACTTGGACTGGATCTTATCAAGCAAGGATAGGGCTGATTTTAGACACGGCTCTAGAAGGAATGATCCATAGTCCAAATGGGCACGAATCAGTGCATTGTATAGGAGTTTTTGGCAAAAAGGGTGAGAACCCCACCAGGAGCCGGAAACGGAGCGAAGGATATGGGTGTTCTTTTCACACTTTTGGGATACATGAGAAGTATGCTGGTATCCACTCATTTTGGAATCCAAAACCATTCCAAGGAATTTCGCCTGGTTTTTGAGGGGGATGTCTTGATTATCGTATTATACAGGCATGGTAGGTGTGTTTCGTGCCCGACTGAAGACAACCATGCTACTTTTTTCAACTGAAAGGGAGAGACCGTGTTCAGATAGCCAGTCATGAAGATAATCCAATGCTGTGTTAAGTAGGGAAGAAGCGTGTTCGGGATCGCTGCATGATGTATATAAAGCCAAATCGTCGGCGTACTGTAAGACATTACAGAACGGATTCAGTGACAGCTCGAGGTCGTAAGTGTACAGACTGTACAGTAAAGGACTCAGAACTGATCCCTGGGGAAGACCCCTCCAAACTGATCTTGCTGGGTATAGCGAGTTATTAAGGCAAACTTGAATAGAGCGTGACGAGAGAAGATTAAAAATCATATTTGTTAGCCTCACAGGAATACTCAGATTGAGCATTTTCTGCCTGAGTACTGGAAGCAGAACATTATCATATGCCGATGATACATCCAGAAAGACTCCCGTCACGTACTCTTGTTTGGACAGGCCTATCCAGATATCAGTCGTGAAGACACTAAGACTGTCCATCGTACTCATGCCTTTGCGGAATCCGTACTGACTTTTGGCAAGAAAGCCCCTACTTTCTACAATCCACTCGAGACGGTTTTTGATAAGGTGCTCCAGCAATTTATTAGTCGTACATGAAAGGGCAATGGGTCTATATCCATTGGGATCATTGCTGAGTTTTCCAGGCTTAAGGATGGGAATAATTATTTGGGTTTTCCATTCCTCAGGAGGAACGCCACTTAAGAAGATGTGATTGAGCAAACTAAGGAAGAATTGTTTGGTTGAGGGGCTGCTGTTGACTATAAATGAATAGGGGATCCCATCTATACCCGGAGAAGAGTCCTTGAGACCGTCCAGTGCTGTGTTCAGTTCGTCCTGAGTGAATGGAGAATCAAATTCGGAAAAAGGAGGAGATACTGGTAACATACTCAACGTCGCCTCACTTTCAGATGGTACTGAAGGAGGGGCAAGTTTGTTCTGAAATGAGTCCAACCAAGCAGTGGGGTCATTTGAGGTGACGTTGTCGTTATATGAAACCGAGGAACGGAATTTTCTTATATTCTTCCATACTAGAGAAGGATGGGATGTCGGGGTCAGAGATTCACAGAACCGGCGCCAGCCCAAACGCTTCTTTTCCGTGAGGACTCTCACTGTTTTAGCAGCGACCGATTGGTATTTTATAAAGTTCTCCTCAGTCATCGACATGGAGTACTCCCTTTCAGCCTCCTTTCGCGCTTTACATACCGACGTACATTCCAGGTCCCACCAAGGTGGCGATGAAGGTTTTCCTCTGTGTATGTTTTTAATTGGTAGGCACTTCTCAGCTGATGTTAATATGCTATTTTTAAAATCTTTGTATACCACGAGGAAATTGTCTGAAGTGACTTCGGGGAGTTGTTGGATAGACTGTTCTAATGTACGGCTATATACAGACCAGTCAGCCTTGGACGTATTGAATCTGAAGCGGGGGCGCGGGGCTTTTGGGGTGGCGTCGGAGCGATCAAGGCGGTTGTCGGGTGTTAAAATGACAATTGGGTAGTGGTCACTACCAAGGGTCGTGGGAAGCACAGTCCAGGTGATTCCGGGGGCGAGGTCAGGGGAGCATAAGCTTAAATCTACGGCGCTCTTGGTATTTTGCGATGGATATACCCTTCGCGTTGGGGAACCATCATTGAGCACACAAAGATTGAAGTTATCGCAGATGTCAAGAAAAGAGGAGGATAAGTAGTCACAGGAGTGACATCCCCAGGATGTGTGGTGGATGTTAAAATCACCTAGGACCAGAAGAGGAGGGGGAAGAGATGAAAGCATATTGGAAAACTCAGCAAGGCATGCATGGTTAGGATAAGGGATGTAGACTGAGATAAAAGTGACATTTTGGATTTTCACAGCTACAGCATTAATCTGCTCACTGTGAGGGGAAAGGATAACTTGTGAGAATATTGCTGTTCTGGGGACCAGGAGGGCAGACCCTCCATAACCATCGCTTCTATCGTCCCTAAGGCACGAATAACCTGGGAACCGGACTCGATCGCCAGGCTTGCGACGCATCTCCTGAACAGCGAAGATGGTGGGTGTGTATTTATTTAGGAGATATCGGATTTCATGATCCTTATTCCTGCTGCTGCGACAGTTCCATTGCAGGATTGGAGCCATTGCAACTGGTAATATTGAGAAGCTGAGTAAGTTGGTTTTGGACATTGTTCGGTAATTCAACGTCTCCAAATCTGGCAAGCAGATTAATGAGAGTTGAAAGGAGTGATGAAATAAGATTGTCATTGGGAATAGGAGGGCTCGATGGCCTGGTAGAAATAGCACAACCATTTGGGAGTTGAGACCGAGGGGTTTCAACGATGGCTCTGTGGTCCTGAAGGTTGTAGCCAGGGCTTGCAGCAGGAAGACGCTGATGCCTAGGAAAGGAGACAGTTTTGCGATAGGATATTGTACTATTCGAACTAGGGATAGGGGGAGGAGTTGGGTATAAAGAGGGTGAAGGGAATGGGTTGACATGTTCGACTCTAGCTGTGTCAGCAAATGATTTACGTACTTGGGCGAATCTGGCAGATGCCTCAGAATAAGTGACATTTTCCTGTGACATCACCAGTTTTATTTGTTTTTGTCTGGAATGTTCAGGACATGAAGGGTCAATAGCTTTATGGGCACCAGAGCAAAACAAGCATGTAGGAATGTCTTTAGTGCAGGTGTGCCCTTCATGTGATTGAGCACAAATAAAGCATCGAGCTTGTGATCTACACTGGGACTGTATGTGGCCGAACCTACAACACTTATTACATTGGATAGTAGGAAGCATGTAAGTTTCGACTGGGAGTGATGTGTAGAAACAATACACATGGGGTGGCAGTTTTTGTCCGGAAAATGTCAGAACTACAGTCTGAGTAGGTACCCAAACAGGTGTGTTATCGACATAAGTTTTCCTGTTTAATCTGCGAGCTTTCACAATAGGTCCATATCCGGTCGGTATTTCCACTGACTCCACTAATTCCGCCAGAGTCCACTCTACAGGCACTAGGCGAACGATCCCCATTCTTGTAACGCTGTAACTGGGAATGATTGCTTCATAGTTTCCAGCTTTAAGTGAGGGGTGATCAAGAAAGTTGTTGGCATCAGTAAAAGACTTAAATTCTACGGATATTCTGTTTCTGCCTACACGCTTAACACCATCCTTTACGATGTTTTTTATTTTGTTGTGGTAAAGAAAATGGCCAAATTTGATGGGGCGTAATACGGTACCAGAGGAGGGATCTGACAGTGGTTTGTTGATGTGAACTAAGAAGGGTGAAGAGTCCTGAGCCGTATATTTGATCTTGTTTCCTGAGAACTCAGGGGTTACATAAGTCGATTGGGTGTTGAGAGAGGAAACTGGAATATTTGTCTTTTTAGGGGGTTGGGATGTTGCCTCATCACTCGGGCCTCGTTTTCGCGAGGTTTGGGTGTTTTGAACTATGTCCATTTGGGTCAAGACTGGAGGTGAAGACTGAGCACATGGCTCGTCTTCGCCCCCACCGGGATCGGGTGGGTCAGACATTTAGGACAACACAAATATACACACGAATACTTACCGATACACAAATATTATACTACCACCACCTTAACAAACACTTAGCAGTAACGCAACTGGGTCGAACAACACAAGAAACTCTTAAAAAACTACTTATACAGGCGGAACGTTGTATCTCACACTCAACCAAAAAGCAGAGTCCTTAACTTTTTTGAGAGCTCGACCAGGCCTCAGATAGAGAACCAGAGAGACATCTTAGTATATTAAGTTGGCGTTCACAACGCGCGGAGACATAATAACAATGAGGTGTAGCAGATAATTTTGAATCTAAAATCAAACCTAAGAATTTTGCTTCATTACTCGCAGGAATTACTTTACCATCGTATAAAACCGAAAATGAAGGTGGAATGCGCATCTTAGTGAAAAGTACAGAGCAGCTTTTACTTACAGAAAGACTTAATGAATTATTATTTAACCATAATTTCAAAAGTTTAAGAGCATTATCTAACAGATTAGTTATTTTATAAATAGATCGGCCGGATACGTAGACCACTAAATCGTCCGCATATTGTAATACATTTACATTTTCAGTAATAGCAGATTCAAGGTCGTAGGTATAAATATTGTAAAGAATTGGACTGAGTACCGAGCCTTGTGGTAGGCCTTTCCACGTCAGTCGAGTTTTTACTTTTGAATCGTCAATATATACTTGTATCAGTCTTTCTGACAAGAAGTTTTTGATGAAATTGCATAAAAGTGGAGGTACCTGGAGCTTTACTAACTTATTATATAATACATCGAGGTTAACGTTATCATATGCGGCAGAGATATCTAGAAAAGCGGCCAGTAGGAATTCATTATTTGAAAAAGCTAATCTTATATCAGTTGTAAAGATAGCCAAACTATCCATAGTGCTCTTTCCTTTTCGGAAGCCATATTGACTTGAAGCCAATAGCCCACGACTTTCTACATACCATTCTAATCTATTTTTGACTAGATGTTCAGCTAACTTAGGTAGAACTGATTCAAGAGCTATTGGTCTGTATGAATTAGGGTCTAATGCAGGTTTATTGTATTTTAAAATTGGTATTACTCCTTGGGATTTCCATGAAGTAGGAATGTCACCAGAACTCACAACTGAATTTATAAGGTTTAATAAATAAACCTAAAGTACTATCATTAAGGTGAGTTAAAAAGGAGTATGGTATACCATCAATGCCAGGAGCCGAGTCTTTAACATAGGACAGCACGCCTTTCAATTCAGACAGACTAAAAGGAGAGTTAAGGCCATCTAAACTTTCTAAATTATAATTATAGGAAAGCTGGTGACATAGAGATAATATAGATTCTTGTGGCACAAAGGGTGGAGCTAATTTGTCTAAGAATTTTTCCGCTACATCTTCATCGATACATTTGGGATTTCCTTATATGCAGATCTGAATCTACGTATATTATTCCAAACAGCTGATGCAGAAATGTTAGGTGATATGGACGAACAAAAGGTTCTCCATCCTTCCCATTTCTTATTTTTGAATAACTTGCGGGTTTTATTCATAATAAGTGTTAATTTATAAAAAATTTCAGTGGAACCATCTTAATTATAATTTATTTCTGCCTCTTTTCTTTCTTTGATTGCTAATGTGCATTCAGAGTCCCACCATGGGGGAGAAGGAATGAACCCCATTGATTGTTTATGTGGAAAAACTACATCAGCTGCTTGAACTAAAATCGAGGCGAAAGCGTCTGCACTCTGTGTCAAGTTGTTTTCTTGAATGGCAGGAAGCGAGGTTGATTTTTGTTCAACTTGCTCCATAAACAGTTCCCATCTGTCACTGTCAATATTATTGAGTCTATATTTCAAACGAGGGGGGCGTCTATTTTTATGTTTTATTATATCTTTAGGCAATTCAATTAATAAAGGATAGTGATCGCTACCAAATGTGGAAGATAGCCTGTTCCAAGATAATATTGAAGCTAAATTAGAACTACAAATTGATAAATCTGGCGCACTATCCCCTTCATGGGGTAATGTTCGCCGAGTCGGAAGCCCTGTATTAAGAATACAAAAGTTGTTGGAATCTACATAGTCTAAAATTCTGGAGCCATAGTAACTGGAGCTAGAGCTACCCCAAGCTTGATGCTGCGCATTGAAGTCTCCCATTATAAAAATAGGTTTTGGCAGTTGTGAGATGATGTTATCCATTTCATTATATACAGAGGATGTGGGATGTGGAATATATACAGAGACAAAACATACATTATTTACAATAGCAGCTATAATCGACAAATTGCTACTATGATTTGGAATGGGAATGTGCGTAAAAGGGATGGTGTTATTAATCAATAGAGCAACACCAGCATAAGAGTCTGATCTGTCCTCTCTTAAGCACAAGTATTGAGTTACATTAAAAATACTGCCTGGCTTCAGCCAGGTTTCCTGTAAAGCAATTATCACAGGTTTATATACATTTATCAAATGAATTAAATCGCTTTTCTTGTTATTAATGCTTTGGCAATTCCATTGTAGAATGGATATTAGGTCCATTATGGTATTTATTATCATTGTGTGCAATTTTTTCAGGTGCAGCGTTGGACGGTTCGGAAAAAGATTTCCTTTGAGTTGAAGAATTTATTAAGGCAATAATAAGATCTCTTGTAGACATGTCGACTAGAGACTTATTTTCAAGTAAAGTACCTACTGATGTCAACGGAATATTGTAATCCTTAGTTAAAAAGTCATGAGCTTCCTTGTCATAACCTTTATTGTTATTTGTTTTAGGTTTAGGTTGAATAAAGACTGTTTTTTTGTATGATGTGTTTCTTTTACTACTGAAATTTGAATTTGGGCTTTGTATTTGAAATTGTGGAGCACTAGAAGTTGTAAGAACCTCAGAGTATGACTTTGTCACTGGAGGGTGGAGTTTAAGAGCTTCTGAATAAGAGATGCAGTTGTTAGCCATAGACTCTTTAATAGATTTTTGCCTGGAAAACTCTGGGCACTTTCGATTAGTAGCATAGTGAGATCCGGAGCACAGAATACACACAACATCATCTTCGTCAATCTGGCAACTCTCCCCTGAGTGGCCATTGCCACATTTAAAACACCTGGGGGTTGACCTGCATTGAGCTTTTATATGCCCATATCGACAACAATTAAAACATTGCACAGTAGGGAAAATATACAAGTCAACCGGTAATGAATTAAAACATAGAAAAACTCTCTTTGGTAACACCTGACCATCAAAGGTTAGAACCACTGTCTCTACCGGAATAAAACTGGTTTTGCCATCTAGTGTGTTCTTTCTATTAATGCGCCTAACTTTTAATATGTTTCCACATCCTATTGGGACAGTTATATTTTGTAAAATTTCATCTTCAGTCCAGTCTACTGGCACCCCTCTAACTACTCCCATGCGAGTGACAGAAAAAGTGGGGATAAAGGCTTTGTAATTATTGCTAATAAGAGCCTCATTAGAAATAAAGAGATTAGCGTCTTCATATTTAGTAAATGATATAACTACTCTGTTTCGGCCAATCTGTTTTAGACTTCCGTTTACAATGTTTTGGATATTGTGTTTCTTTAAAAAACGGCCAAATGAGATAGGGTGGATGGTCACATTTTCATTAGGACTTACTTGGGTTTTTTGGATATGTACTATATATGGAGATATGTCAGAAGATTCATAACTGTTTCTCCCTAATACTGGGCGTGGTACAGCAGCATTAGATGAATCTTGAATCAAAGATTGTTGTTGTGATTGTGGAGTTGATAATGTAGCAATTTCAGGAATCTTAAAATTATTAGATGTTGAATCACCATGTAATTCACATCGACAATCGACTTCATTTAGAACATTTGACGCAGATTTGTGATGTCTCCTCTTTTTATTGCAGTGTTTGCAGACCTTACGGGACGCTACCCTTTTGCGTTTAGAATTATTTCCAGATGCGTCGGAATCTATTACAGACCCATCAGTGTCCATGCTTCCTAGACAATCATATGGAACAGTAACAACATGGGACACCTGGGGGGCTGTCCCCCCAGGGTCCTCAGGATCGTTCATCAGAGCTAATGCTTAAATGGTAACACTTACCAATTCGCAGCGAATATGAAAAATACACTTACACTAAATATATACACTATATAAACAATATTAACACTTATCTGAACCTATTATTTACAAAGAATTAATTGAAAAATTAAAATAAAACCAAAAGGATGCCCGCCAAGTTCTAAGGTTTCCCGCGCTTTCATAGCTACGACGTGATGTTCGATGTCACAAATTTACAGAACATAACCTTTTTTTTTTTTTTTCTGGCTCGTACAGTTTGTACATTCGCCAACGTCAAGTAAAAAGAACATAACCTATCGAACGGAGAAGAAGGCCAACTTCATTTAAAAAAAATATGAACGATATTTTGGAAGTGCTGCCATCTAAATTTAGCCCAAGGTAAACTGCTTTAAGCGGGAAATATGAAATGAAACCACACACTTGGAGTATATATGTATATTCTATGCACTTGGATTTTGATTTTTGATAGGCATATCCAGACCGAGGGGTCAAAGAGTCAATATCTCACTACAGTACAAACAAAGTATACAGGCTTAGAGTCACTGTCTCACGTCACGATGCGAATCACAATTCACTGAACTTTGTTACACCTAGAACTGACAGCTCGACTCAACGTTTTAGTGGTAAATTACAAATAATCAATTAAATATGGATTCTGCAAAAATGCAAACCAAAACGCAAACGCCATATTGCTTGTTTGTTTTTGTTTATTTTAATTTATTTCAGGATCACAGTCATGTGGTATAACAGTATTGCCATAACTGATAAATTGGAGTATTTATTTATTTAGCAACATTAAAAATTCAGCCCTTGTAGTGTAGGTATTCTCAAGGCTTCCATACAAAGTTGACACCAGCGCACAAATTATTAAAAGTCGATGTGTCGCATGCACAAATTATATTACAAGTAGTCGCATGTCGCACAAAATATGTGTCGTATCCAGTGTTGCCAACCTTAATATTAGAAAATTAGTAGATCGAGTTCCAAAAATCAGTAGAAATTGGTAGAATCGAAAATTAAAAATCACCCTGATTTCGCAAATTTTTGATGATTTAAAAACCATCCAAAATTTATTTATTTGTTTATTTGTAACTGTATTTTTGTTAAAAAGTTTTAAATGTTCTGAACTACGCAGCCCGTTGTTCTTTGCTATAAATAAATCTTTAAATTACAACAATAACCAAGTGCCTGTCTGTACAACATTTGCCACTGCCATGAAAAGTCTGACCAAGCAATAGTCACCTTACTGACGGTGTCCTCCTAAAAATATGAGTATTGCTTGGCCAGATTTGTCGTGAAAGCGGCAAATATTCGCGATAGCGCGATAGTGTCAGTCCGGTTGACAGTTTTTATTTTTAATTCACACTGCGTTGGTTTCTGCGTTTGGTCAGACTCAGAAAGAAAAATATGTTTTCAATAGAAGAATTCCGCCAACGTCCCGTAATGAAAGAGACTGATTCCCGGAAGAATGTATATAATTGTGAAAGAATAATCGGAATAGTCGGGTTACATTTTAATTTTTACTTAAAATTATTCTGCCTTGAGCGTTCTCTATCCTTAGAAGAACAAATAAATATAAGAGATACTATAGTTTAATGTTGTGATGTTTTATAATCTAAAATTTAGATATTTCTTCAGTAATCGAAAAAAGCCGGTTTATCAGAGAGAGTTAAAATGGTATTAAGGTTAGTCAAACTCAAAGTCAATATCATTTATTCAGTCTAGGCTGTTACAAGCACTTATGAACGTCAAAGAAGCTACGCCATCGGTTCACAAACCCTACGGCGGGAGACCTTGTTACGAGAAGAACCGGCAGGAAACTCGTCAAGGGCTAATTTTTTTCTCCCTGTTTTATTTCATACAGAGTCGTCAAATTCAAAAGTGACCTTAACATATCAGTAAGGTAAATTTCCATCACAAAAGGAAAATACTAATTAAAATATTACATATTATGGTTGTTATAACCGTAAACAATTTTTAACTGGCAAAGAAAGACTTATATCGTACATTACAACATTTCTCGCATTACAAGATTACTATACTGCAAGTTGTGAGGTACATACGTCGTCAGTATCAATTTATTTTAGATAAAAATATTTAGACTTTAAGCACAGCATTAAGATAAGCAGACTGAGGTAGACCCATTTCCGCTTCCATATTTTCCGCCTCACACGACACCGCCGAAGAAACGGTACTTATGTTAAGCTTTATAAATATAAAAAAAATACAATGGCAACAGCAAAAAAAGAAAGTTAAAAGTTAGGGAGTTGATCGTATAGCGAAGGGAATTTCTGACAGTTAAAGATAATATGATCGGAAGTACCTTCTTCAAGACCGCATTCACATAAAGAGTGTGGAATTTGTGGAGTAACACCGGGGTGCAAAAACTTATAGTTGATACTGAGCAAGTCACGGAATTTGCACTTCCAGAACCAAAGTCTACGCGGAATAACAGTCTGTATGCTGACGACCTAAGTAAGTATGTCTGCTTATGTTTTCATATTGCTGCTCACCTCACCACATCTAGTAATAGTAACTAATACCTAATCTGTGTGCTCACACGTCACCGTGACTTCACGTCAAACTTTTGAGTGTCTGTCAATGTCAATGTCAGCTGTCCTGTGATTGGTGACTGACTGTCTCACAGAACACAATTACTCCTGTCTATCCTACGACCTAAGTATAGTATATAATTAATTGTGACTGTCTGTGAGCATAACCGTGGCATAACCTAGAAAAATCCTCGTGCTGTACATATTTTATTTTACTTTAATTTGTTCATCAATGATATCTAAATATCGCAATTAAAAATGGGGAAGAAAAGCAAAGTAGGAAAACAACGTAAAGATAAATATTACCAGTTAGCCAAGGAAACAGGTAAATATATAAACTAATTACTTTAGAACTTTTTTTTTTTAATATTAAACAGCGAATTAACTATTAAGTTTTAATTTTCTAGGTTATCGCTCAAGAGCGGCATTTAAGTTAATTCAACTTAACAGAAAATTTGGCTTTTTGCAAAAATCTCGAGTATGTATAGATCTATGTGCTGCTCCTGGAGGATGGATGCAAGTGGCGCATCAGAACATGCCCGTTTCCAGTATTGTTATTGGTGTTGATTTGTTTCCGATAAAACCGGTTCCTGGATGTATTGGTCTTACTGAAGATATTACTACGGAAAAATGTAAAACAGCCATTAAAAAAGAAATCAAGACATGGAAAGCAGATGTAGTTCTTCACGATGGTGCCCCCAACGTTGGTCTTAACTGGCTCCATGATGCATACCAGCAAGCTTGTCTTACACTGAGTGCATTAAAGCTATCAACAAATTTTTTGAGGGAAGGAGGCTGGTTTGTTACGAAGGTGTTTAGGTCAAAAGATTACCATGCACTGCTGTGGGTGTTAAAACAATTTTTCAAAAAAGTACATGCTACCAAGCCTCAAGCTTCTCGTAATGAGTCATCAGAAATCTTTGTGGTGTGTCAAGGTTATATAGCACCAGATTCTATTGATCCCAAATTCTTAGATTCAAAATATGTGTTTGAAGACTTAGAAATAGTTAAAAAGACTCATGCTAACATATTACATCCAGAGAAACAAAAAAAGGCAAAAGCTGAAGGGTATAAAGAAAATGACTATACTACCCATCATAAAGTGTTGATTTCACAGTTCTTAGCTGCAGAGGATCCTATAGATCTTCTTCAAGGATGTTCTGAGGTAAACAGGGTTTTTATTTATTTGAATGAATCTAGTGAAGAGTTTATTTATTTTATTAATGTTTAAACAAACATCTGTTTTCAGATAGTACTTGATGATAAATCTGTTGAATCGCATCCTAAAACTATAGAAGAAATTAAAATATGTTGTAAAGATATCAAAGTGCTGGGCAGAAAAGACTTGAAGGCATTATTAAGCTGGCTTAAACAAATGAAAGAATGGAAACAACCAAAGGTAAGCATATTCCTACATAAGACTTATTTGATTTAATTACCTCTGGTATATTATTATTAAAAATATAGTACTTGATTGAATCAAAACTAATGAACAAACATTTGCAAATCAAAACAAAGTCAACTAGATAATTTACTAGCAAATTTTCTTTGTTAAAATGATAAAAATGTTTTTAAAACAACCTTTGTCAATATATTATGACTCTTTTAGTATAAGGAACGACTACCTGCTTGGCCCAGGGGTACTAAACCCGCCTTCTGTGCCAGAGGTCCCGGGTTCATTCCCCGGACAAGTCTAATATTTTTAAGCATAAACACGTCTATTTGTCTTGGGCTGGGTGTTTAATATGTATATTATGTATGTATTAAAAAAAAAGCATATAAGTATGTTTATCCGTTATCTAGTATCCATAACACAAGTTCTTCATGAAACTTAATGTGGACTAGTAGATAATTGGTGTGTTGTATGCAATTGTTTATTTAATGAAAAATATATCCCAATACCCAATCCCAAAACTCTTAATTCATCAAACCCGAACCATACACCGGTCCAGAAAAAAATGGAAAATCTTTGTCTCATAATCTGGGGTCTGAAAGGTTAAGTCATTTTAGAGTAATTTGGGTCATTTTTCTCATATAGATAAAATGCAAAGTCAGTTCACTTTTTAAGAATTCTGTATTAGAAAATTTAGATATCAAGTCAGATTCACTGAGTTCAAGAGAATGTTATTGAAAATTCTGTCTCCTAAGTAACTTCACATAAAATAAGTAATAAATAATAAAATAAAAAACGTATAAGATGTAGTTAGTTTCATTACAACCCTTGGCTGAGAGTCTGACGCTTCGTTTATTTAGCTTTAGTTATATTTATGCTGTGTTACTATGTAGTGTATGTGCGTTTGGGTGTGTGTGTGTATGTGTCTGTGCATGTGTGCGTGCGTGTGGTTGAATGAGTGTGCAAGGGTATTTTGTGTTTTATTATTATTATTATTATTTAACAGGCAAGCAGTTGATGCAACTGATACCGCCTGTATCCTGATAGTGGCATAGTTTATTTAATCCATATATTGTAGGTATTTATCAAGTCTGTTCTTGAATTGGTTGATGTTGGCAACTGAAACAACATCTTCTAGAAGCTTGTTCCACTGTTGTTTCATTCGTTTTTATAAAAATGATTTTTTAAAACTTATAATTTTCATGAACTGCTTTATGTACTTATTTTTGTGAACCCAAGAGTTTGTAACTAAAGCCACACTACGTATGTTTTGTATCCAATCATGTGGTTTATTTATGTATGAGTGCGACTTTTGTAAACTGTCCTTAAATAAATAAATAGGTAATCTTACTTGACTTACAGGATACCAGTAACGACAAAGAAAAAATTGATGCTGAACAAGCTACTGCACCTGATGAGAGTCAGAAGGATGAGGAGGAGGAGGTTGATGAACAAATTGCTGAACTTCAGGTTGTTAGCTACTTGCTGTCTATTTACTAGCAACTTTAATATAAGTATGTACACACAACAGAAAGTCTTTACGCTTTTTGAAAGTGAAAGCACAACAGACCTATATCGAGATAGACAAACATATATTCCTTCATAGTAGAAAACATAAAATCATGTCACGAAAAAGCTAAAATTATAATAAAGAAATCTAAAAATAAAAATAGAATAATCAATAAATGGGTTGATAATAAAATAATAAAAGCATGTGAGGGATAACTTGTTTATGAAATGAATCGCTGATCCGACTAATAAAATAACAAAACTAAAGTAATAAATCTAGAAACTATGCTAACAAATTTATTAATAAAACTTAAAATAAAAGGTTAAGGAATGAAATACTTAGTAACAAAAATAATCCTCGAGTGTTTTGGCAAACATTGAATGAAATTACGAGCAGAGTAAAAACTGCAGCTGATACTGATGTATTAAATGCTAATACTATTCTACTAGAGATATAGCTAATAAGTTTGCATACTCACTGCACTAGATTTAAAATAAATTGGCGCTAATCAATTCATCTATCAAATTAAGTAAATATCCAAATGAACTCTAAACAGGTATAGTTAGACCGATACATATAAAAGGAAAGCAAGATGACTGCAATAACCAACTGATAACAATCCCTCCAACAGTTGACAAGAGTTGAAAAAACCATTCTAAACAAATACAAGCGTTTTATAAAGATAATAACATAACACTGACAAACAATTTGGGTTTCAATGTAACAGAAGCACTACTCAGTTGCTATCTAAATTTACTGATATCATCAATAAGCATCTCGAAAATAAGAAACATGTATTAGTAGCGTTCATTGACTATTGTAGAGCTTTCGACACATTGAAACACAATATACTTCTTGAAAAACTGAACGATTGTGGTGTAAGGGGACCACTTAGTAAATGGTGTCAAGAATAACTGGCAAATCGCGCATTTGTTGTAAAAGTGTCAAACGATGTTAGTAGAGGAGTTACTGTGACCGATGGTACGGCGCAGGGTTCGGTGCTTGGCCCATTGCACTACATGACTTATGATAACGATGCAGTTAATGTAGTCAAGAACTGCGAAATATTTCAATTCGCTGATGATACTTGCCTCGTAGCAGCTAATAAGAACCTAGACACTGCCCTTTCTCATTTACAGAGTTATTTTACTCTGCTATCTAAATGGTCTCATGATACGGGTCTTATGATCAATACCGAAAAACGAAATGTATGTACAAATGCTCGAGTCAAAATAGACTAAAAAGTAACATTAGGCTTATCGCACATGATCATCGATGCCTATAGCCCGGTCACATTATCTCGAGACCTGGCATCGATGACGTCACGTCGCGTCGGCGCTCTGATATGGTGCGCAAAACAAGCATCCTCTAGTAGGATATTATTATAAACAATAAGATTTCCAAAAAACAAATATTGTGTTAATTAATTTAATGTAGGTAATATTATTAAGGAATGAAATTAGAACGGGTGGGAGGTTCGCATTTCAGCGAGGTCTCGAGATAATGTGACTGGGTAGTACACACGGACCACCAAAACTGCTCTTGTAGTGCGATTGAATTAGTTAATAAGCAAAAATATCTTGGCTTAGTAATCGATGACTGATTTAAGTGGTCGGAACATACATAACTAACATGCATGTTACTTATGTATGTGACAAATTGCGAACAATACTGGCTAAATTCAGTATAGTAAAGCACAAAATACCATACTCCATACTCTTAAGTCTATATAAGGCTCTGGGTGAAACTATAATACAATATGGCCTCGAAAGCTATGGCAGAACGTGCAAAACACATCTTGATCCAATTTATAGGTTACAATTAAGAATTTTGAAGGCTATTGTTCCATCTAAAATTAAAACTCGTTACTAAGATAATCACAATGAGCTATTCCATCACTGTGCCGTGTACCAATACACAGTCAGGTTAAATATATGTTGATAACAGACCATTTTTTCACCATGGATCTATGTAAGGTCATCTACTGTAATAAACAGATACGCAATGCTGCTAAAATTGCATTAATGGTTCCCAGCTTTACTAATCTTTACGGAAAACAATTGCTACAATATCAAGTACCTAAATTAATAAATGATTACCCAATTAAATAAAAACTTAATGAAAGCAACATTAAAGTTAAATTTAAAAAATATATCTTATCTTATCTAATTTATTAACATCAATTCATATAATTATATAATTTGAATGCATAATATTATACATTAATGTAAATTTCTCAAATGTTTAATAAATTAATAAATCTAAATAATAAAACATTAAATATAATTAAATATTAATAAGTAAGTACCCAATTACTTTAATTAGTAATATTGATTTATATAATTTGAATGAACAATATACAATAATGTCAATTACAAAAAAAAAGTATTGAATTTAAGCAATAATGTATGACAATAGAATGATTAGAATGCTTAGAATTCCGCGCCGCGCTGCACCGCTCGTGCGTTGGTTGGACTAGGCAGGTAGAAATATTTACGTTGTATTGTAATAAGGAAAATTATAAATGCATACTTACCGTACAAAAAAAAAAAAAGATTGTTATTTAAATTAATTGTATAAATTAATGTATGATTGTACAAGATGACGAAACCAAACAGTGTAAGGTTAAACCTAAACAGGTGTTTGTGACACTGTTTTCATGTAATATTATAATGTTTTAATATTGTTAAAATTTTAATAAATAAAAATATAATTTATTATCAGTGCACAATTTTTAGATAGACTGGAATGAATATTATGATGATTGCACCTTTTTTCTTTATGGAGAAGTAGCCCTCGTGGATTAGGATAGGGATTAGGATTTCGCACAGACGGGTTATTGCGTGGAGGCGCCACTTATAGCTGTCTTCGTACAGTGGTTAGGTTAGGTTCAGCGGTTTACTTAAGGTCGCTTTTATAATATTGGTATGGTTTGTCGAGGTGGAGGATGTCGTCGGCAGACACGAGTACAGTACTAGTAGTACTAAATAAAGTTATGTTGCACTAACATGTTTTTTTATCGACATGCAGGATGAAGAACGGCGATTATCTAAGCGCAAAAGGAAACAGTTAAATAAACAGAGACAGAGATTAGCTGAGAAGATGAATTTAAAAATGGTTTTGAAGGGTGATGGTGGTCCTATTTTGGAGAGTAATGATATGTTCCAGTTGTCTTCTATTAAAAATGCTGAGGTAAAGCTTTATGTTTAGAAAATGTTTGTGACATAGTTTAAGAACAACTTTTATTACTTAGGGTTGGAACACATGTATCAGCTATCGCCTTTTTGTCGCCCTATCCTTTTCTGTCGCTCAGAAACTTCACTTATCAGAATGAGAAAGACTGACGGAACGCTATCGCACCCGATGCTGACGCGTGCTATAGCATTCTGTCAGTCTTTCTCGGTCTATCAAATGGCGGTTCTGAGCGACGGAAAAAGGCGATAGCGTGCTGACAGGTGTGTTCCAACCCTTAATCGTATTTTCTAGTTTGTTTTGAGAATTATTACTATTTAATAAAAATAATGAATCATATCTTCAATATTGCAGGAATTATCTCGTTTAATCGATCAACCGCCTGATATGGTTGTTGATGCAAGTGATGGGTCAGATGATGAACTGAAAGTAAAACCGAAATATATCAAATATGATGTTGAGGCATCAAAATTGGATTCATCTGGCATGTATTATAAAGACTCTGATAGTGAACTGGAAATGGAATCGGACTCGGATGATGAAATAGAGAAAGATACATTAGGTAAATATTTTTTAATTTAATATGTGACAAAAGAAAGTTTAATTATACTAATTAAGAAATTACTTTGCAGCATTCTCAGATTCAGAAAATGAATCTAAAAAAATTGATAAAATAACTAAAATAAACACAATGAGGAACAGTAAAATAAACAAAGTTCCATCTATTCCTAAAAACAATCCTTTGTTGACCGATCTGGATAATACTGACCCTGTTTCAAGGCGATCAATGAAAGCAGAGCTCTGGTTCCAGAAAGATTGTTTTAAGGATATTGACGAAGAAGATGATGAAGGAGTGGATTTGGATAAGATAGCCAAAAGTTTTAAAGAGAAAGGTAAAAGTATCCCAACTAATATTATAAATGCGAAAGTGTGTTTGTCCTTCCTCTGCGCTCTAACTAAGCAACCAATCGACTTGATTTTTGGCATAGAGTTAGTTGAAAGAACGGAGAGTAGCCTATGCTACTTTTTATCCCGATATTCCCACTCGAACGGGAACTCACGGGCGGAAGCTATTTCTATTATAAATATGTCATTATTTGAAATTAGTAGGTAGGTATGTGATTGTAACTTCTTTGTGAAATGGCGGTGCCTTTTTGAATTTCGCCAATGTCAAGTTTTTAGCTCAGTAAAATATAGTATCAAATGTCTACGCCATGATAGCTTACTATTATCCAGGTTCTGTAATTAGATTGCCATTTATAACACATAAATAAGAAATAAATTATAGGAAAAAAGGTTAAAGAAGACTGCAATGAAGACAAAGAAGAAGGACAAAAAGGAAAAGTTGGTGTGAAAAGAAAATTAAATGATGTAGAGAGTTCAGATGAGTCTTCAGACAGTGATTATGATGTTGAGGATAGCATTGCACCTGGCGCCCAAAAGGTCGGAGCTAAAGCTGGAAAAAAAGACGATTTTGAAGTTGTTTCACAAGACCCAGGTAATTAAAAGTAAATTTTTAGCAGTAGTTTTCTAGTGAAAAACATTTTGTAATATGTTTTTCACTAGTAAACTTCTGGTAAAAATTTACTTGTTTTAAAGTTGCCCAAACGAAATCTTGATTCAGATACGATTCGGGAGTTTTCTAGAAAAGAAAATTATTATAATAATGGAAGTAAATGGAAAATTTCGTCATCATCAGCCATTTTTAACGTCCCTACTGCTGGGTCGGGCACTGGCCTTCCTTATGGATGGATAAGAAGAACGGACCATGTACCACCATGCGGGCTCAATGCGGATTGGTGGGTTTTAACGACTGCAAGTGCATCCGGGACCAACGGCTTAACGTGCCTTCCGGAGCACGGAGGAGCTCGAGATAGTAAATTTTTGGTCACCCGTGACCGACCATCGCAATGGTTGTTATTTCACCTCAATTATCGCAGACCGAGCGCACGAACCACTGCGCCACGGCCTTACAATAATAATTTTTTACACAATTTTTAAGTGTCTTGGAATTATATAAAATAGCTGCCTCAGATCTTTAGAACAGTAAAAACTAATAGATAGATTATTTTAACAAATTTTACTCACGTTTTGTTTAATTTGGTAATTTTCCCCCACATTGTGAAAATTCGAGTTCGAGAGACGAGTTGCTTTTTTCAGTATAATATTTAATTTATCTTAACATTATATTAATATCCCTTTGTGTTTTAGAGCTAAAACGATTAAAGAAATCGCTTAAAATGGATGCCGAAACATTGGCACTGGGAACTATGATTGCAACATCGAAGAAGTTCAAGCGTGATTTGATTGACGACGCCTGGAATCGGTACGCGTTCAATGATAAGAACCTGCCTGATTGGTTTGTGGAAGACGAGAAAAAACACATGAAGAGACCGGTTGCTATACCAGAGGTAACCAAATTCATAAAATAAACTAATAATTTAATAAAAAAGATTGTTTAGTATAATATTTTGGTGAATGTTTAAGTCAAAATTACATCATAATCGCTGGTGCAAATTCAAATTTTATATGCTATGAAATAAGCTTTCACCAAACATTAGTGAAAACATAATTTGGGATTATTAACCAACATTTTACGATGATTTGTTCACAGAAATATACAGAAGAATATGAAAAGAGGCTTCAAGATATTAATGTCAGACCAATCAAGAAAGTGATAGAAGCTAAGGCTAGGAAGAAGAAGCGCATGATTAAAAAAATGGAGCGGGCCAAGAAGAAGGTAGAGGCGGTGATGGAAAATGCGGACATGTCAGAACGAGAGAAGGCGCAGCAAGTGAGGCAGCTGTACAAAAAGGCCCAAACTGACGGCAAAAAGAAAGTTACTTATGTAGTAGCGAAGAAGCACACAACGGCTAAGCGAATGAAGCGGCCGAGCGGTGTCAAGGGACAATACAAGGTAGTCGACCCTCGAATGAAGAAGGACATGCGCGCGCAGAAAGCCAAGGAGAAAACTAAAGGTCGCGGCAAGAAAGCCAAGTTCAATAAAAGCAAACCTGGCAAAACATCAAAGGCCGGTAAAAAGAAAGGGGCAAAAGCTAAGTAGTTTAAGGATAGATACTGTTATTGTATAAGTATCTTGTAAATATTAACTAAATAACAATTAAAAATATTTAAAATACCGTCGTACATTTTTATTTTATTGTAAGATCAACAACACCTCACAAATCACTTTCACTATTATTTAAATTTTATGTACAGTCGGGGGGAACTTCCCGGTTGACCAGTACAGTTTTTTTAGGGAGATTTATTATACAAAAGTTATATTTATATAGAAAACATCATCATTTGAATAATACATTATTTCTTTAACCTTAGTCCTTCCTAGAAAACATTTCCCAAAAAAACTACTGGTCAACCGGGAAGTTCCCTGATTGTACCTAATTACTTTTTATATTTGGTTTGTATTAGTAATATATGCTTATAAACCAAGGCTGCTCAACCTTTTTGACAGTTGGGCCAAACGAAGGATTCACTGACAATATTTTAGTTGCTCTCAGTCTCAGGACACTGACATGTATACACTTTACAACCTTATCGCATTGACGCACACGCACACCCAATATTATGAAATTAACTAATAATCTTTGTTCATTAGGTAATATTATAAAAGAACAAAGAGCATCCCATGCTAAATAAATAAATAAATAAGAAATCCTATCCTACTGGTACTGATATTATAAATGCGAAAGTATTGTCAATTTGTTTATTTGTGGCTTTAAAGTGGAAAAAACTCTTTCATTCAAGCAAAAACTACAGCACGGGTTTGGTTGAAATTTTGCACACAGAAGATAGCCTGGATTAAGACATAAGATACTTTTTATCCCGATATTCCCACGGGAACCACGCGGATGGAACCGCAGGCGGCTGCTAAACCAATCTTAATGTAAGGGAATTATTTTCAGTGAATATTGGCACTCTGTTGTGGTGTCGTGTTTTTGCTCAGCATTGTTGCTAAGGAACTTACCAATATAATCGTTTATTTATAATAATAACTATTTTATGTAAAAGTATCAAGTGTGTAACCAATTGCAAATATTTTTTTTTTTATAAATATGAATCTGAATTAAGTCATTAAGAACAAGGAACTTAACCCAAATTATTGAAAAGTGTTTGAAAGTTTTGGGCCTAAACTGGAAACCCAAAAAGGGTAGTAATTAGGTAGGTTGGGCAGAAGCCCCCTTTGTGGATACTTTAAGGTTTTTTTACTTTTCAGCGCTAAGTTTTTGATGACCTTAGTCTAATAAGACTAAAGAATTATCTAGAATTATCGAGAATTCATCTAATTTTCTTTCACATTACAACTTTAAAATATAAAAAAGACGAAGTCCGAAGGGTACCTACTAAAAGCATGGGTTATGCGATTATCCTTCTTTTTAATATCTTTTTCGGTTTTGCTTAAACTTTTACTGTAGGTAGGTTTTTTTACCTCTACAGCTATTGGCAACCGGGCACCGTCGTCAAATTTAAATTAGACGAACTTGGAAAAACTTTGTTTCTTGTATGCCTAGTGCAAGTACCTACTTGGAAATAACAGGGATTATTTTTCGAGTAAGGTCACCGTGATATTTGAAGCCACGTGCGTCACTCGCCGCTACCAGAGTTCAGGGACAAACACGCCATATAAATGATATCACTCGGTTCGCGATGACCTTGGTGTCTAATTCTGATTTGTTCTAGCTATACACCATACGGCTTATACGCTTACTGTTGTAATGGTTGTAATAAGCGAATCCAAATCCCAAATCAATCGCATGAAAATTCACCATTGTGATATATTTTGAATTATTTTATGTTGATACTTGGTACCCCAAGAGTTGATTTACTCGTATAGCCAAGAATTCGGGTCAGCTACGATAGAAAGATGTACCTACGACTAAAGGTTAACTACGCCGCATCTGAAGGTGAGCTTTCGGCCGGAATATTCAGAGAGCATCACGAGGAAGTGTGGGTGGTGTGAGCGAGGAGTCGTGTCGTGGGGTGGTGGTCGGAGGCAGGAGGAGGCAGGGCGGGGCGGTCGGTTATATCGAGCGCGCGATCACGGCCAAGGCCGCCACCGCCGTCACCGCGCCCGACCCGAGCGCGACCGCCCGTGCCCCGTGCAACATCGTAAATATATTACTACATATAGGTATACATATCATATATGTTCAAGTATGTGAAATGTGTATCCTCGATGCGCAATCATAGCGTTTAGTTATATAAGCTAGCTTTTGCGCCGTAAATTAAATCAACAAAGTTCTATGTAATATTTTCTTAATATTATATTGCGATTAATAACATAGATATTTTCTTCGTCATTTATACGGCGAGGCTATTATCAATCTTTGCAACAGCAACGCGACAGCAGAAATTGCGCGATAATTGCTTTAACGTCACGTATCAATATCAACAATGCGGCCTCTAGCGAACAAACGATTTTTTTATTATTTTATTGTTCTCTCAAGAATACAGTGCAATTACAAATTATACAACATCTGCCAAACTGTACAACAGTTTGTCGGCAGTAGCTCTCGTGGAAAGTCGTACATTATTTTATAAGTATGCATTGCATAGTTCTGTTATACTATAAATAAAAATGGGTTTTAATTACATATAAGAAACTTATTTTAACTTAATTTAGATACATTTTATTAAATATAACTATGTAGTATGTATATATTATGTATGTATTTAAGTATTTACTAATATTTTTAAGAAAAAAACTAGAAAAGACTAATAATAGTAATATGTAATAATATTTTAGGTCATTATCACCATAATTTCAATTTCAATCGTTTATTGCATAAATCATAATGTAAAGGTGTAAAAAAGAAATGGAGATCATTATGGACCCTGTCGGGCACAGCAACTGGATGAGAGGGGGAAGACACTTCTTTAGTTTATTTTTTAAATTATATTTTACCAATGTAAAACTATATTTAAGACAGAATTAGTCTTATTTTATTGTAGGTAAGCTGACTATACATGATAAGTAGTTATATAGAATGTTTGTAGGTATCTATTTATAATATTTTATACTTGTGGATTATTTGTTAATTATCCTATATTAACATTATTATTCATTACTACTTATTTATTATTTCAAACTTGTATCATCTAAATATTCTTGTATACTATAATAACTTTTGTTTATTAATAACTTTTATATGTTGTGTATTATAAAAAAATATTTCCAGTTGAGTCATATCCAAAAAAAGTGTACATCAGGAAAAAGTTAGGAAAGGGTATTATCAAGGAATGTTAGCGAATGGTAAATGTAAAGGTGCGTTTTGAATAATGCAAATAATGGCCTTAAAAAGGTACTACTTTATTGAGATGTTCCTTTCGGATTTCCTCGCTCTTTCACAGTAAAAATTTAACACAGTTTAAACCCAGCCTAGTTAAATACTATTTTGCCCTTTTCTTACCCAACTGAGTGTCACGGTGACAGACAGTAACAAAACATAGTTTAACTAAAATCGTCTTAAACAGTGTTTATATTTGTTTTTAATAAGGCCACATTGGTTTCGATTTTGCTCATAAATGAATAAACGTTTTTGTTTAATATTTGAAGAGGACTCCATACCAACTGACTTCTCATAGCTAGATTTTTGTTATTGTGGACTCGACTTATGAAATACGGTCAAATGGATTTCCAAAGGTCGCGGGTTCGATTCCCGTCTGAGAATTCACTTGTGGCCGAGTTAATTTTTTTCCAATACTTTTCTATTTAAAATTTACCATAAGTATAAAAATAGCATGGAAAAATGCAAAAATTACAAAATCGTATACCACGGCTCTGTTGGGAAGCTACAGTGGAAATTCGCGTCACTAAATGAGCACAGTATTCTGCGTTTTTCAATAGTTATTTGTGATATTTATTAATTAAAGAGCATGAAAACAGTGAGTTCATTTATTTTCAATTTATATAGTTTGCTTAGGTCAGCAGAATAATAGCACATCATTTAGTAAAACTGATTTTTAAAAGTTGCAAGCTATAGAGGACACTCACTTTTTTCATAAATTACCCCCTTTTTATGAAATAAAATTGCTTGGTTTGTACTATGTATTGCTTAATTTACTAATAAATGTATTGTTTAGTTTATTATAGCGTTACAATATTTAAACAACATTCAATATAACTTTCGCAAACATTATCGAGATAATTGACTAGGACACTTAAATGACGGTGGATGTACAAAAAATTTGGATATGACTTAGTTAAATCTTTTATGGAGCTTGGTAACTTATTATTTAATTTTTCTGACATTGCTATAGGTCCATATTTTCCAAGTTAAATATTATTCGAATTAATTTCTTTTGAATAAGGAATAGCGTCAGTGCTATTACCCCACATTATTATACCGTAGCATAGCCATGCATACGCGTACGCGTAATAGGTGGTAAGTGCTGTATTTTCGTCTGTAGTTATTTTTACTTCCCTTAAGGCGTAGGCAAAGCTAGAAAATGTTGACTTTAGTTTTTGAATGTGCGTCATCCAATTTATATGACTAGCAGGATAGTGATTCCGTGATCATGGCCCGAAATATCGGGGACTCGACAACAAGTACAAACATGGTAAGAACCCCGTTTAATCGTAATAATTAGTTACTTTAAACTATGATGAACTACAATGTGATGTGCATTCATTTAGTTCCTGTTATTGCAACCAAATTGTTTTTGGCAACACGCGGCGTCTCACTCTGCGCCTAAGAAGGAGCGCAAAAGAGTGAGATGACGCCATACGAACATATTCCATACGCCACACAGCAATCACATACGATACGTAATACCCTTTTTCATTTTGACGTTCCATAGCGACCGCACGATATCTGCGCGATAATTGCTTATTATCGCGATAAATTATTTTTAGGTAATTAGGCCCCGCGGATGGCCCAAACGGTGACGGTGACACTAAAAATTTTTTTTCGCCTCACGCGCTCGGAAAGGAGGTTTTTTCATTAAATTTCTGCGCCGAAAATCGCATTTTACCGGCCTAGCGTAAACTATTTTTTTTTATTCAGAAAGATAATCGTCACAATTCTTTCCGAATCGCACTATTGACTTTTTATGTTACATTTTATTCTAATTTTAAATAACTTTGAATTAATTATAATGGTTTAATTATATTATTTTAGTTCATTGAATCATAAAAACAAAAACAATATGATTAAACTATTTGTTATAACAATTTAATATTAGGTTGGGTGAGATTTCACAGCCTATGATTAGATTTCGAAACGTGACATAAACCTATTCTTAAATGGACAACATTTTGCAAATTTTCCTATGCATAAAAAACTAGATGTTAAAATACGAGACACGTATATTTTATTTTTATTTTTAGCATTATATTTGTGTATTAAATCACTATTTCAAAACTTGCTTATTCTAAAAGAACGTAAGTGCGTCCTCAGGAAGTTAAATAGGTAAAAATGGAAATCATTGGACCGGATTTCCAAAGGTCGCGGGTTTTTCCCAATATTTTTCTATTTAAAATTTACCATAAGCCTAAGGTAAATTTTGATTAAACTTTTTGTTAAAAGACTTTTTTAATCGGATGTTGACCGCGATACAACTTAAAAAATTTCGTCGCTGTTAGTCTAAGAGCCCACGACACTAAACCTAGTTCGATAAGACTACCAGATGATATATGTATAATCAGTCACGTCATTAATAGGAGAACACGAAATGGCGATGCTGCAATGCAAAAAACCTGGCGAAGCCATAGAAAAAAAAAAAAAAACAAAAAATCCGGTTTCTAGTATGATAAGACTCCCAAGTTTTGTTTGTTCCTCGAAACAGGTTAGTGATAGGACTATACGATAATGCAGTGCTGCAAGCCCCCCGGATTGGCCTAATCAGTGGCAGCAGCATGATAAGCGACGCCTCGTACTTAGTATGATCGATTTCCTCAAAAAATCAAAGCTCATCCGAAAGACCATCAATTTCTGTGTAAGAAAAACCACTGCTGCATTTTCCAAACAGTGGAGAAAGTGGTTGCTGCAACGATTGAAGGTCGCCCTCCGCGGAGCTGCATTCGGCGTTTCAATACAGTTTTGTCAGCAATCACCCGGTTCCTTTCGATTTTTACTGGTTGAATACGCGGCCCACGGTCACGCATGAATAATTTTACGTGTCGTTGATTGTTTAAACAAATGATTCTGAATGATTATGAACGTGAAATGGTATTGAAATTTGGATGTGGGCAATGAAGAAAGAGGATTGGTTTTTCCAATATTTGTATCATTTTATTAAAATATTTTTCATTTTACAAGTACAAAAACATGACGTGTCAGGAACATGAGGCGTGAAAAAACTACTAATAACAATATTTCTCTTAATAAAATTTTTTTTCGCTCGCCTTGAGTATTTAATATTAATTAGTAATTCGTACTATTCTTATCAAGTAATTTTTATAAACTAATTTTTATTCTTCTTGTAAATTACTTCTTTCTTCTTAGTTACTATTCGTCGTAACATACGTCGAATTTTGAAATACCGATAGCGACACGACCGCCGACCGTTACTGACGGTTACCACAACAAGACTGCGCAGGTATAAACTCTAGACCCTTCGTATAGTCCCCGTTTTTTTTTTCGAATCGTTGTAAATATAAAAGCACAGCTGGAGGATTATATGTACGTCTCGATTTCTGCTACAAATATCGTCGTCGTCGTCGTCGTCTCAGCCACATGACACCCACTGCTGGGTATAGGCCTCCCCCAAGAATCTCCACGACGATCGGTCCTGCGCTGCCCGCATCCAGCGGCTTCCCGCGACCTTCACCAGATCAGGGTACAGAACTTTCCATTCATTTAAAAGATTATTGTTTAAACAATCAACGGCACGTAAAATTATTCATACGTGACCGTGGGACGCGTATTCAACCAGTAAAAATCGAAAGGAACCGGGTGATTGCGGACAAAACTGTATTGAAACGCCGAATGAAGCTGCGCGGAGGGCGACCTTCAATCGTTGCAGCAACCACTTTCTCCACTGTTTGAAAAATGCAGCAGTGGTTTTTCTTATATAGAAATTGATGATCTTTCGGATGAGCTTTGATTTTTTGAGGAGATCGATCATACTAGGTACCTAGATACGAGGCGTCGCTTATCATGCTGCTGCCACTGATTAGGCCAATCCGGGGGGCTTGCAGCACTGCATTATCGTATAGTCCTATCACTAACCTGTTTCGAGGAACAAACAAAACTTGGGAGTCTTATCATACTAGAAACCGGTTTTTTTTCTTTTTTTTTCTTTTTCTATGGCTTTGCCAGGTTTTATTGCATTGCAGCATCGCCATTTCGTGTTCCCCTATTAATGACGTGACTAATTATACATATATCATCTGGTAGTCTTATCGAACTAGATTTAGTGTCGTGGGCTCACTATGTTGTGAGGTGAAAAATTGTGAACCTTTGAAACCCTCGCTTCGGTTAGGATTCAATCTTTGAACCAGAAGAATTCTTGTCAGCGCTAGTGAAAGGAGGTCCCTGTGTCGCTTGATACCATTTTTTTTTTTATCAAATACATCACTGTGCAAATAGGAAAACTGAATTTTGATACTTGTGCGGAAAAAATATTTTAAGACATTTAATTTCTTCTTCGTTAGTATTTCAGTGTGTTTCGATAATATAGTTTAGGAAACCTAGAATGGAAACATAGATTCTAACCGTATCCGAACGAAAAAATAAATTAACTTTTCGAGGGTAGACTTATACCTAAGTAGCCAGTCAATCCGTGACCACGGCAGCTGAAAAGGTCCCGAAACTCGGGAAAATAAAAAAAAACCCTAAATAAATACGGACAATTACAACATAGTTCGTGAAATATAGCGCGTTTGATATCGTAAAAGTTATTTTATTTCAATGAACAGTGTGCGTCCAAACATAAGATGTACTTATAGTTTAGGAAAAGTTTCGAATCATAAACACGAAAACGGCTCCTCATCAGGGAGCAAGCATATTGCCCGAAAAACTGTTACTTGGAACTATACTTTTCAAATTAAGTTTACACTAGTGCGGTGCAAGATGAAGACTAAAGTACTAATGATGGAGTCGGAAGGTTGCCATAGGAACTCTGTAACTTAACCAAACAACAGGCAGGGATTTCCGCTCCCTGGCTGTGCACATGACATAAGACGAGGTTATGTTTGTGCATGATAGTCGTAGAATATTAACCAGGTAAGCCGAGGAACTCCTTTATCAATAGCCTTGAGGTCAGAGGAGCAGCCATCAACGACTACGGGAATCGAATCTCCCTCTATTAAAAAAATATTACAAAAGTAACCTTAAAATAATTTCTTTAAGTACACATAATCTCGACAGTAATCTGCTTTTAAAAATCTAGTTATTATTATTTTTTAATTAATCCAAGTCGTTAAATCATTGAATAATCGATTTCAAAAATATCAAAATAATATAAACAGTTAAAAGGGTTTATGAGCGGCAGTGATTGTCTTCTGCAATGAGTTTATATTAAAAAAAAAAAAAAAACGTGGTTTCGGTATTAGACATTTCAATACCGGTATTGAAAATGGCTAAAAAATGTCCGGGCTCCCAGTATTGGCGTGCACTGCGTTGGACTTCAAAATCAATGCCATTTTTGGAATCAACATACCTACCATAAAAACTCAATAAAAAAGTTTACCGGGACGAGGTCAAAAGCTTCAAACCCCAAAATATTTGCTGCCTATGGCTCACTTAATCGCTTGCGAAACTTCTTGACGACCAATACAGATAATTACCCTTGCCCAGACATTTCTCCTTTCCATTATAGACTACGCTGACGTCTGTTACACGGATCTCTCAGAGGTTATGCTGAACAAGCTGGAGGGTCTGCAGAATATGTGCATCCGATTTATCATCAATCTTCGCAAATTTGACCATGTGTCGCAATTCCGTTCTAAACTTAATTGGCTCCCAATTCGCCGGCGCAGGGACTTACACACTCTTACGCTTCTTTATTCCATACTCTTCCACCCAACTACTCCTTGCTATCTTAAAGAATATTTTCACTATCGCACTTCATCCACTCCACCCAATGCACCCTACGCTCTTCCTTTAACCTTACTCTTAGCATTCCCCCTCATTCCACTAATTTCCTCTCCTATTCCTTCTCTGTGCATGCTGTCCGATTATGGAACTCCCTTCCAGAAGGTATCAGGAAAGCTCGCACGTTGAAATCTTTTGGCGATCAAGTCAGAACGCATTTCCTTTCCCAAACATAATTATCACGTTTCCTTTTCCATATCATATATTATCTTGGACGAATTAATTCGTCCAAGTATATTATATATAGGTACATTACCTCTATCTCCTATCTTGTAATTTTAACTTTTTATTACGTACATTTTGTTCCTTTCTCTTCATAAATTGCACCCATTCCCCCTATCTTTTTTGTCTTTATCCACTTATTTACTCTTCTACTCAAGGTTGCCTGGTCTCGAAAAAATACTGAACCTATTTGAGAAAATATTTTTGTAATATAGTACTAGGTCTGGGGGCCAATTCTGCTAAATTTTTGTCAAAATCGTCTCTCAATGGTGTTTCAATAGTAGTGTTTATTTACACTGTCGTAACAAGAAATGTGTAAAACAGGACTGCCATTGAAACACCATTGGAATACGATTGTGACTAAGCATTAGCAGAATTGGGCCCCTGGCCATATACAGGGTGGAAAAAATCTATGGGCCTTAGAGGGTAACTACCTTAAATCCTTTAGTTAGCTCATTTTACTCAAAGGAAACATTCCTTTATTTTCAAAAATAAGTAATCCTGCATTCAAAGATTTTTGATAAATAACTTGCCTGCACCGGGAATCGAACTGGCTTAAATAAAAAAAAATAACATTATGTACTTATATGGTACTAATCGACAGTCTTATTCATACAGATCAATTTAGTTTCAGTAAATTAGTATCTAAAATCAAAGGCAAAGCCTAGAAAGATAAAACATCGCTAATAGTTCTAGATAAACTACGAGTATTCCTCGAGTATCTAGTTAAAGGTGAATATGAGTAGGCAAAAAATGTAAGTACCTATCTTAAAAAATTAAAATCTGTTTATTGCTGCAAATGGTTCTCATTTCGAGTCATTTAAAAGTTGAATAAGTGAACTTCATTTTTATTTTATTTAGTGGGTGTAAGTAGTAAGTAGGTACTTAAGTAACATACTAAAGGGTGGGCAAGTAGAACTATTAGTGATTGTTTATCTTTCCAGGCTTTGTCTTTAATTTTAGACTTTAGACACTATGTACTTAAACTAATTGACCTTTATGTATAAGACTGTCGATTGGTACCATAAATGTAGGTACATGGTGTTATTTAAATATAATTTAAGCCGGTTCGAATCCCGGGGCAGGCAATCAAAAATAATTTATCAAAAATCTTTGAATGCAGCATTTAATTGTTCTATTGTCATGTTGTCGATTATATCTAAATTCAGTTTTCCTTTTTCAACCGACTTCAAAAAGGAGGCTGTTCTCAATGCGGTTGTTTGTTTTATATATATTTTTTGTATGATTTGCAATTGCGCGGAGATTTCGGATACGATTTGCGTGATTCGTAACCAAACTTAAGTTCTTTTATGGGATCAAATGGCATTTGGTCCTATAAAAAAAAAATAAGTTTAGCCCAGTAGTTTTTATTTATGAGCATTTTTGTTTACTTGGACCTTGGATGATATAATTTTCACGATACTTTTTAGTGTAAGTAGGAACGGACCACAATGTAACTTAAAAAGTTGTGAAAAGAAATAAGTACTTTTTTATAAAAATTATAAAAACAGACTTCTCAAACTAAAAAAAAAATTAGAGTCGGTGCCAGCCAAGGCTAAAAAAATAAATGTATAATAGAAGTGCAACGTGGAATGCTTTGGCTGGCACCAACACCAAATGTTTTATTTTTTACTCTTTGAAGTCAGTTTTAGACAGAATTCAATTGAAGGGGAATTCTGATGAATCCCATTCGTTAAAGAAAGTGTTCGTTCCTCGGTCTCCCAATTCTTTCTTATCTTTCATTTGGATTTATATCATCATCATCACATCAGCCATTTTTAATGTCCCCACTGCTGTGGCACTGATTTTCCTTATGGATGGATAAGGAGAACGGGCCATTACCTACCACGCGGGCCCAATGCGGATTGGTAAGTTTTAACGACTGCAAATGCAGCAAGGACCAACGGCTTAACGTGCCTTCCTAAGCACGGAAGCGCTTGAAATAATAAATTTTTGGTCATCCATCCTGTGACCGACCACTACGAAAGTTGCTTAACCTCAACAATCGCAGGCCTAGCGCGTAAACCACTGCGCCACGGGCTTCTGGATTTATATAATAATTTATTTGGAAGTTCATTGATTTTTACACTAGAAATCACGACAACTAACCTCAAACGTCACAGAGGTAATAATCACTACGTTTTACGTACCTACTGTATTTTTTCCTTTAAATTACTTCAATTTTAACACAACAAAAGAAAGCACGAAACGAAAACTAACTTCAAACTTACTATTTATCGATGGAATAAGCAGTTATCTGGCCCTCAAAGGGTCAGATAGATTTATTCATCAGTTAGAGAGATATTGGTCGAATAAGGCTTATTTGACGATTGAAAAACAGATGTTTTTACTATCTGTCGAATAAATGCTATCTAGCTGTCTATCTGACAATTGAAAAGTCGGCCCTTAGTAAGTATGTGATTGTTATTTATATTTAGTTGGTTAATAATTTAACTGTCTGATAACTCTTATCTGAGCATTGAAAAATCGACCCTAAGAAAGAAATATGGAAATGGCGCCTTAGCAAATTTGTATGGCGTAATGGGCATTTTCTATTGACATATAAAAATCAAGAGTATGTGACATTTTTTTTCCATTACATGAACAAAAGCCAATACATTAAGTTCATGCGAACGAAGTCGCTGGCACCAACTAGTCTTGTAATAAGAATCATTTTTTTGCGTACCACCATGGAGTTAATAGGTAGGTACTACGTACGTACAACAGTATATTTGGAATTAATAGGTTAATTCCATATATAAATGCATTATTTTTGCTATGTATTACTTATATTCTTGGCCACTGTTCATATTAGGTACTCGTAAAAATATTAGATTAAAAGAGTGGCACACAACAAGGATAAACTTTTGCGTAGGTACACAGAATAAACATTACTCTGATTAAACGTTTGGCCTAATAATACAACTATGGTATTGTTTAATATAGCTAGGCTGTGGTTTTGAAATAAAGCAAGATTTCATATTTCCATTTTAATTTTTTTTTCTTTATATTGAAGATTTAGTTTTAAATCATTGAACTTTATGATATTTGTGATAAAGATAGTTTTCCTAGTTTGCTCCATATTTTTGAGTGTCTGGATGCTTGGTTACTTTTGACGTTTTGCTTGTTAGGTTGTTTTCAGCGATTTGAGTGAACTTGAATTAAGACGTTCTTGCTGTTCCGAAATATTTGCGCAGGATGGGAGGTCTGAATAATTTGATAACCTTGGTTGAGATGATTGTTTTGAATACATTGGATGCTTCAAAATATTTGGTCATCTTAACTGCTACTATATATCTGTCGCTGACTGTACCTAATTGGCCTGTTGATCCCCTCTAATCTATTGACTTATTTTTACCACAGTAGTAACACGCGTGTCCAAAAAAAAAATGCAAAGATGATTATGCCTAAATTGGTTTTTTCAAAGCCCAAAATAGCCGCTAAACGGAAATTCCCAGCATGTGACTCATAATATCAATATACGGCTTTTCGGTATTGTGTGAGTAAACGCGCGCTGGATTTTTAAAGTGGATTAATCTATATTTGGACAATGAGTTTAGGTCCAACCATATCTTGATATTCATCTACTGTTGTTTGCTAAAGTCTGGCTAAAGTGGTTACAAAAAGAAAGGAATAAGTACCTACTTTCGTTGTCCGTTTGCGAAGTTTTTGATTACTTTCGGATTGATCTTTAATACTACGAGTACTACCTACTTACTTTGTTAAAATTAATGGAATGAGTTTTTTAATGCGTATTAGAAAGCCTCGTATACTGCTCCTGGATTCGTAATAAAAATAAAGGCTTTTAATACACTTAAGTTATTAATTTTAACAAAATATTTAAAAAAGTGTTCCAAAGAGGAATGAACTATAAAAAAAATATTGAATTTGTTTTTCTTACTTTGCACAAAACTAAAGGTTTTCTTGAATTTTTGGGACTTTTGCTAGTAAGTCCAGTATTCGACTTATACTTTTTACCCGACTGCGAAGGAAGGGTTATGTTTTTCGTGAGTATCTTGTATGTATGTATGTATGTATGTTTGTTTGTTTATATGCAGTATTATTAATTATTACCTCTTATCTCTAAAACGGCTGAACGGATTTCAATAATTAAGATATCGTTTTGATTTGTCTTGACTAAGTGTTCTTAGGAAAGTGATGTTAAAAAAAACCAACATAGCGCTTGTGACTGTGAGGTGCTATTAATTGAAGTAAAAACAAATCTTTTTTTAGTATACTTCAATATATATTAAATTAAAGAGCTAGTCTTATGGATTTCAAAAGGTATATCATGACCGATAAATAACTTAGGGGATGGCCTATACCTAGCAGTGGGTGCCAAGTGGCTGAGACGACGACGAAATAACAAAAAATATATAAATTTAAAAACCTTTTTTAGTTTTTAAATTTAAAGATTTATTATTAAGACAAGTCAATTGAAACAGATGGAATCAAGATCAAATAGAATTTAATAATAAGTCAAATCATTCATCGTGCTTTGCCTCCGACTGCATGTTATTATGTTGAACAAAATATTGTTATGTTTGATCTTATTTCCATCCAGTTGACTAGCACAATATAATCCTATGAGTATCCTAGGACCAGATCTTTTTTAATCCTATTAAAGTTTATAGGACTGCATTTAGGCGCACTTTATAGGATAATTTCATCATATAGTAATTCTTAACCGACTTAAAAAAACTCGACTGATATTTTTTATGTATGTTTTAATATAACGTCGTCAGTTGTCAACTGATTACTATTTATTATCATAAAAAAAGTAGATATTAGATTGTGTGTTTCCACTGTTATATAAAGAAATCAACTTACGAAATAAATTATTGACAAAGTATTCGAAGGTAATAAACATATTTTTATGCGCCTTCAAAAGTAAACATAATTATTATTGTTTAATAATTAATAATTAATAATTGACCAATACTAGCCGTCATCAGATCGGATCGCGCGTAGGCCACAGTGTCTCGCCCTGTGCGCGTTCGCCATTCTGGAACCATTCCGCCCCAACCACCATCGATTCTTAAACCTAAACAGAAAGTGCTCATTCGTTGAAGAACCTTACCCAAGGCGCTATATTCGTATCTCTTATACTTAAGCTGAGCTGCTGGGTTCTACATCAGGTTTGCCAGACCTTCGATTTATATAGGTCAATTGAAAATACTTATTACTCTAAACAACTTATGTCAAGTGCTATCTTCGTATTTTTTATAGTTTAGCTTGGAGTTGGCTGCTAGGGTTCCATATCGGGTGTACCAGGTCTTCAATATTTGTACGTCAATAGAAAATGCTCATTACGCTCAACAACTTCCTAAGTTTCTATTTTCATATCTCTCATAGTTGGGCTGGACTGCTATGGTTCCACATCAGGTAACATCAGGTATCAGGAAGATCGAGGCTTCAATTTCTTCTTTCATAAGAACCTGTTCTGGAAATAATAAACACAACAAAGAAAGAATTAGCGAAATGTTTCCATCCGTTCACGCGTGATGCGTTGACTAAGGGAAATAGGCATTCATTTTTATATTTATACTAGAGGCCGAGCGCGGTTTCACCCGCGTGGTTCCCGTTCCCGTGGGAATTTTGGGATCAAAGCTATCCTATCTCTTAAGTTGGACCAGACTGCTCACGGTGTGCCAATTTAATTTAAAATCGGTTAAGTAGTTTAGGAGTCCATCGCGGACAAACATCGTGACAGGAGATTTATATATATTAAGATATATATAGATTTCGATTTTCGATAAATTTTATGTATATGAATAATGATCAAACTTCAAACTTCACTCTAGAAACAGCAAATTCAGGACACAAATAAGTAGAATCTTACTTAAAATAGTAGCAGGACTAAGACAAATCAAACTTATTAATAATTTGACTTATAGAAGTTATATCCATACCCTTTACAGGAGAACTTTTCTTATAGAAGAATAGAACAAAACTTTAACAAGAATAAACGTTTATAAGACCATGTAATATGATAAAAAGTGCTTGTAGTGTAAATAGTCTAAAAAAAAATATATAAGAAGAAAGCTATAAGAAGTTTAGTCCTATATGCCAACAATTATAGGTAAATTTTGCTACTTGGGTTGTCTTTGATGCAGGCGGGTTTTTTTAGGTTATTTAAATTTATATATTTTTAAATAATGAGACTGTGGTGTGACGTTGGCGTCGGAGTCCATTAGGGTGGCGTCTTATCTCCACTTCTTTTCTCTATCTTTATAAATTCCATTACTCATTCTCTTTCAAGTTCATATCACGTCTATGCAGACGATCTTCAAATATACACACTACACGAAATCTCCAGTGCAATAGCGGCTACCAATTCAGATCTGGCACATATCAGTAAGTCTTTTAGCCATGTTAAGCCTTCAAAGTCACAATCCATCATCATTATTGGTAGTCCTCATTTTGTTTCGAAAATGGTTTTTGAACAGCTAATTCCTGTGAAATCGCCAAATATAGTAAAGGAAAATAATTGTTCACCTCACACGCTCGGAAATGGAAGTTTTGTCATTCAATTTCGATAGAAAAATACGTCATACTTTTTATGTTTTTTTTTCTTTTTTTTAACAACGGGAAGACTCTTTTATTTTATTCTCATTTTAAATAACTTTGAATTATAATTATTATACTCCGTTTTGGTTTTATAATATTATTTTAGTTCATTCAATCATAAAGACAATAACAATAAGATAAAACTATTTGTTATAAGAGTTTTATATTTAGGCTGAGTGAGATTTCACAACCTATGATTGGATTTCGGAACGTGACGTAAACCTTTCGGGATTCGTCAAAAATGCTTTAGTCCGTCTGTCAGTCAGATTTTGACGAGCCAATGTTCGTCAAAATCTGTTCAACACAAGTTCCTTGATTTATTTAAGATTAAAAAATCCAAAAGGGGGCAGCGTAGGGGGAAAAGGGGAAGTTTGTTGTAGCGTTTTATATGGACGGATTTTATTTTTTTAGGATAATTCATACCTACGCATACCAATCAAACTTCGCAGACGAACCCGTAGATACCATATTTGCTCTCTTGAGATCAATTGCTAAATTCAAGTACCTAAAATTAGATTTAAAATTGGACTTTCTTCGTTAATTTTGTTCCGTAAATTACTTTTTCACCTCACACGCTCTGAAAAGGAGGTTTTGTCAATCAGTTTAGTCGTAGAAAATGGAGTATTATAATTAATTTAAAGCTATTTAAAATAAGAATCAAATACTTATAACAAAAAAGTCAATAGTCCGATTCGGAACGCATTATGACATATTTTTAGGTATTAAATTAAAAAAGTACTTTACGCAAAAGCGATTTTCTACGCCTAAACTGATTGACAAAACCTCATTTTCAGAGCGTGTGAGGTGAAAATAACTATTTGTACATGTTTTTTCATTATAATAAAGCAAGCGAGGTCTACTGTTCTCACAGAACCACAGATATTATTACATTGAAGGCAGGAAGAAAGGGAAATAATAAGCCATATTGACTTCTGCAAGCTGATTGGTAAGTATTGGTCAGTATACTATTTATTATTTATAATCTTATTCGTGCAGACACACTGCTGCATTTAGCTAAGAATTTGGTCAAAATCCTAACTAATATTATAAATTCGAAAGTGTGTTTGTTTGTCCTTTCTTGACGCCCTAACAAAAGCAACCAATCGGCTTGATTTTTATTTTTTATTTAGAGTTAGTTGAAAGGGCGGAGAGTAACAGAGGCTACTTTGTATCTCGACCGAAACCGCGGGCGGAAGCTAGTAGTAGTATTTATTATTTTCATACGAAATAGGTCACGACTCCACCCATTTGTTGTTTTTGTGGTATAATTGTGGTTGTCCTAAATTATTCGTCATACTTGTATTTATTTTATAAATACCCAATAATTAAATACTACGAACCTTTTTATTTTTACAAAATGTGATAATTGTACTTAGATTAATAGGTGTTTTTATTTTAGTTTAAATGACATCATTCCCTTTTCCTCGAGTAAGCTAACATCATTTTTCGTAGGCTACGGGTAAATAAGTAGGCAGTTACGAGTTTGACCTTCTATGCCAAATTAAGGTCGACCGCGCTTATTAAATGTATCGGTAGCTATGTAGGGAATGAGGGTTCGGAGTGACGTCCGCGGAGGCGCAGGTAGAGGGCCGGAGGGTGCGGGTGGCGGTGACCTCGCCCTCGCAAGGTCGCGGGTTCCACTTCGCTCCGTTGCCCCAATCGTCTCTTTATCCCTATATATACCAAGACACTGCCATAAAAGATTTCGGTTCCCAAGGCTACGCGAGGTACTTTATCTACTAGACGGAAAAGTTTGAAAGCAGTTACTTGTATTACAGGAATTTTGTACACACTATATATTTTAAATTAAATATTTTCGTGTTCTACATTTATATTGTTATTTAAGTTGTTTTTGAGAACGAATTAGTTTTTATCTGTGTATCTAGGCAAAACTTAAATTTTTCAAAAACTTTTAGTTTTAATAAATATACTGAGATAATGAAGGAAAAATTGAGTTACTTTTTATCTATGGATCAATTTCTAGGAACCTTGGATTTAGTAGTTTAATTAAAATTTACAAAATACAATTATTATTATTCAGGGCATGTTCAGGACCCGAAATTTTATTATTTCAATCGTCACACTTTGATCAAACAATGTTATATTCATTGACCTTGAAATGTTGTTCAGAGCCATAGCAGTTATCTATCAGCGTTGTTGGCCATCGCGGCGATTTAAGTCACATGCGTCAGTACGCTTGGTGATTACCAATTCTTCTCGCTCACAGCCATCGGGTTCGCGGATGGATGCGGGCCCGAGGGACGTTACACAAATCTCGTGGACAATCGGCCGCCCCCGCCCAATAAACTCGCGAGTTTATAGTGTGTTGCGAGCGGGTGAGCGACCAGTTTCACGGCCAGCGTGCGGGCACGGCTAGCAAACAACGGCAAACAAAGCGACGCCTCACAGTTACCGCAGGTGAACGACGATTAACCTCTCGGCGAACGGTCGTTAGCCGAAATGGACTCGGAAATAGTCCCGCCGAAGGTGACGCCGATCTCGAATACCACGCAGACATTTTACGATGCCAACGTGAAAATAAAACCTGCGACGAACCGTCCATACTGCTAGTATTTTCTAAAGTTTATTGTTATTGTTTCAATTAAACGCAGGTCACAACAACATTAATTAAGTCCTTCATTAGTACCTACACTTCACTACCTAAATGTCATGTCCTCTTTATATTAGAGATCTCTTAAGTTATTGCTTCATTCTATTTTGGAAATGGCACTGGGCTTTGGAATCTGAAATAACAGCTTGATGGAAAAACACCCTTAGCTAAGTAGGTACATAATTATAGCATTTTGTAGGTGAAGGTCAGGGTAGCACACGTAGAGTGTAGGGTAGCACTGGGGGGACCAATTGACAGCCACCATAACACCCCACTGTGGGACGTTCTCTGCGATGCCGTCATGCCACCATCTCCCGACGCACAGCATTATACTAACGAGCGAGCTAAAGACAGTTTTAATTTTTTCGCTTGAAAGTAACTGTTTAGTTTCTATTCATTTCTCTTAGGACGATACGACTAACGAGTAGGTATTTCTAAAGTAATGTAGGTAAGTATTGTTTCTAGATTATATAATTTAGATAAACTGTACATAACATGCATGTTTGCATGTTTTATTTTCGGTATACAGTTGAATGATTTTCTCTTTTAATCGCTAAGTAAAAGAGGGGTGGCGGGCGAGGGGTGAGTATAAGTAAGTAGATACCTAAACGGGAGTGAGTTTCAAGGACATTGGTGGAAATGAAAGTCAAACGTTTCAATATTTCCAGGACTTATTCCTGACGATACTTCGGAATTGGGATTAGTTGACTTTAAAAATCTTATGATAAGTTCCATTATGTGGAGCCAGAGATCATTTGAGGCTTTAGTATTATAGGTAATTCAATTCAATACTTTATAGCGACGCAGCCTAATCATCAAAGAAAATAAAAATATATATTTTTTAATATGGTTTTACTATAAAGTTATTTAATGACCATTTGATCCTGGCTGATAAATATGTTTCGTTCGATAGAAGCCGGTTTTCCGATATGAGTTAAGTTGTAATTATTTTCACAGACATTGGATCTGCAGTAATCACTTTTCTTTGACGAGCACTCAGTATTTTATGGCCGTTAATAATAGTTAGTATTCTTTAATATAGCATGGCATTAGAAAATAAAGATAAAATAATAAAAAATAACAAAGCTGCTTCAGTTGAATTGAAATATTCATTGTGCTTTATTTATAAATTATAATAATATTGTCTCGATTGTGACAGTACGTTATTTATGCTTATCATAATAAATAATAAATGTTGGAAAGAAAAGGATAGGACACTAAGAGTATTTTTTGCGATGGAACATTTCTTCTGAAAGGCTACGAAGCTACGTAAGCTACGAGAACGAAAGTTCTCAAGTTTATATTATAGTCAAACCATTAACAAACGATAATGCTACAAATAAGTTAAACGATAACATTTTTACAAAAAAACTCGGTTTTAAACTATATTTAATAAATAACAAAAGCACGAGTCTTTTATTATCTTGATTCTTGATGATTTCATTAATGAAATCGGAAAATATATTTCATAAATTTTGTGAAGAAAATGACAAAAGGCAAAACTTAGAGCATCGTCCGATCAAGAATCAAGATAATAAAAGAACTGTGCCATAAATTAATCTGTCTTTCCACCAAAACTTTAAATAAAATTAGTGCCACATAGTAACAGTAATTATTGGGACAGTATATAAAGTGGAACGAAGCGCTGTAGATTTGTTTGTTGTTTGTAGCTGTAGCGAGCGGGTTCGACGACCGACCGTGGCGGGCCGGCCATTGCACGCATAGCGATACATATCTGACCGATTATTGCTAGCCGAATACAAACTCAATGGAATACTTGCAATTCACGCCTATTGCTCAACTTACTTACATAAGTTGCGTGTCCGTTTTTGCAAGCAACAATTTCAACGAGTAAATGAAACTGTGGGAACGACATTAGCAAATCATTGTTTTTATAGGAAAATTCCAATGAAAATTGTCGATTGAATCTTAATATTAACTTTTGTGAACCATATACTGCACAATTTTTTGTTGAAATGTAATGAATTATTAACTAATTGAGTACGCGAGTAATTTTGTAACGATCGATAAGTTTGTATTTAAACAAACAATAACATAGAATTATTTATAGGTACAATCCTAAACCACAATTTTTCTACGTTTTATTTACATACACATTGATTGAAACTTTTAATACTTAGTTTTTTTGAGTCTGGGTGTTTTCTATGTTGTATAAAATAGTGTTTCAGCATTTTAACGGCTATCTAGGAGCCATAACACCAAGTTCTTAATAAAATTTAGCGTCAGCTAAATAATTGGTTTCTATAAAAAAAAAACTTTAATTAAGTAGTGTTACCTATGTATACATATGGCTGTAATAATCTTAAGTAATTTACTCCGCAAAAATTTGCTCGCTCAATCTTTCGACGTTGAAGGTTGTATAATTATTTTTTTCGAAGATTTCACACGAAAACTGGACATTGACGAATTACAGATAGTAAGGAACCGGTGTAGATATAACGCGGTTAAGCACATTGTGGTGTACGCGGCGCGGTCGTCGACCGAGGCCCTGGACTCGCGCGGGTTCAGCGACACCGGCTGACACCGGCCGCGCCGATATCCGCGCTCCACTCATCCACAAAACGCTGCTAATACTCCGACAATTTATCAGTTTGTTTTAACAATATTGTTTTACAGGTATTGTAGCCGTTTTGTTATCTAAAACCTGTTTTTTTACACTAAATAAGTATAGGAATTCGTAGCGTTTTCCTAATTAAAACTTCATACTTACACTTGCATATTGTATTGTGTTCTTTTAAGTTATGATTTTATGCTAATCGATGCAGAGGATAATCCTTTTCAGCCATGTTTATCATTATTTATGATAAATGTTATGAAATCCATTGATGTAATCACCGATTTTGTTTATTTCTGTTGACACCGTAATAATTTTCTTTAATAGCTAAATAAATAGTTATTGATTTCCATGATCTACTTAGTGTGCAACATGCTAAAACTGAGTATGAGAAAGAAAGAGAGAGAGAAATTGTTTATTTACACAAATGTACAACAAACAACAGAGATAACATAAAATAACATACAGTAACGCTACGTTCACATGGAGACATGTCGGATCCGGTTTTAGTCACAAAATATTTTATATGAATGAGTTCACACGTGCATCCGATTTTAAGATCCGACATAATCTAATCCGGCAAAATCGGATTCGACATGTCTCCGTCAAGGCAACAAAGATCGGATACTAATACGAGCTTATAATATCAGTGACTGTACTTATTGTTCACTGAGTGCAATGTTTTTCAAAGGGTATTTATTAAGGTCAAGCGTTTCCCGCAGCATTTTCCCGAAAAGAAACCACAGTCTGTTCGTCAGCCACGAAAAACCTTTGTAATTAATAAAAACAGTTTTTAGGTGGACGATGATTGTTATATGGTTATTCCAAAACTTTTAACCAATCGTAACATTTTTCAACAAATTATAATATTATACGGTGTGAGCTGTATTAATCGAACAATCTTCGAAGTTATCAAAATGTTTTAAAAACTATTAGCCATCCAAAGAAATCACTATCTAATATAATGACTTGTTTTGTGCTATTCAACCATTGGTCTTGATACAAAAATGACAATATATTTATTCTAAAAATTTTTATTTTAAAAGAGGAAAATCCATGTCATACATACTTTCCTGCAGTATTGATGTGATAATTAGAAAATAATAATAAAAACAAATGTCTTTGTTTATCTTTTATATTTTTTAGTTCTATTTTATATATTTTTTAATTCTAAACCTTAACTTGTATATTTTAACTATATCTAATCTGATGTGTCAACTTGGGAAGGTACTGACTTCTAAAATAAATAATATATATAAATAAATATTTGCATACAATCACACCAATTATCTAGACCACGACAAGTTTTATGAAGAACTTGTGTTATGGATACTAGATAACGGATAAACATACTTAGATACTTTTTTTTGTAAATACATACTTAATATACATATTAAACACCCAGACCAAGACAAATAGATATGTTCATGCACACAAATATTTGTCTTGTCCGGGCATCGAACCCGGGACCTCTGGCGCAGAAGGCGGGGTTAGTACCCCTGCGCCAAACGTCGTCTAATACAAGTTATAAGTTAGGGCTTTATCGTTTTTGTAATATTTAAAATATTTGTTGCAATAAACAGTTTTTTCATTTTTCGTATTGTTCATCATTTATCGGATTCCGAGAAAAAATGTGTTATCTTAACCTCAAATCAAAATATTATGAAGGAAACAAACATACATACCTAATCCATCACATGAACCCATGACGATGACGACCCTTTCCTCAGTAGCGATGCTCCACTACTCTATCGAGTAAAAAAAAAATGTTTTCATGGAATTTCATGTAACTGTAACCTTTCAGCTTATTTCGTTCGCGCAAGATAGCGATTCACAGCGTGTCTTCAGTACCTCTAGCACGAACAACTTGCGTCTTCGTGTCGAGCATGTACTGTCAAAAAAGTATAGGAAAATGTGTAGTTCCGTTTACGTCTGGTCGGAACGAGAAAGACAGAAAAAAGCTTCATTTGATACACACAAACAAAACATTTTTGAGGCATTGCATGCATCAAAATGGTCTCCGCTCAGCATTTATCCTGGTATTAACCAAGACGCTGCCGCTGGTTTTCCGCGGATGCCATCTCTTAAATAAATTAATCAAATGAAAATAATTAAACTTAAAAAAAAAATGGCTTTGTGGCGCTGATGGCCAAACGATGCTATATTACCTTACATAGAGTTTCTGGAATTCAGTATCTATTAACATTATATTTTAAATATAGTACGGTATCGGAACGCTGCTCAATATGTCTTACATTTTTTGACGATACGTCCTCGATATGTCGTCGATAGTTTTTCGTGCTAGGGGTACCGTGTTGCACTAGCTCAGCGAATATCGCGACAAGTGGATCCAGGTTGGGTGACTAAGAGTAATGATGCCAACTCGGAGAGGCAAGGCAAGCCGTTGACCCTGCCGCTGTCGTGAGTTAGCAGTTGTTTATACTTGGCTGCCACATGTTTTCCTGAAAGTAACCGTTGTTGGGCGAATATCAGTAATGTTAACTTTTTGTTTATACGTTTAATTTGCAAGAAGAATGAAAATTATTAAGATTTACCATTTAGCAAAACGGATAAAGAGCACGAAAAGAGGTTTTAGATCTGCATTTACAGCGACTACGGAAGTTTAAAGGTCGCAGTTAAAACCGGGAAGTTTGAAGAGACGTGGAACTTAGCACTTTAGTGTTGCTCCTAATGAGAATCCCTCTTTAGAGAAGAAACAATATTTTGCCTTTTATTCATAATCATCTACCCTAGCGGCTTATCATAAGAAAACCTTCATCATCATCATCATCAACATTTCAGCTTATCGCAGTTCTATTTTACCCTTTTAAATATATTTTTTTGCACTTAAGGTGTCTATAAGTATGATAAAACCATTATTTCGTGAATAATATCAACAGTTTACAATTAATACTTAAAAATTCTAACAATTTACTTCGACGACAACTTTATCTATTATGCAAGGCTAGAAAGATGTATTTTGGCGGCGAGTTAACTCTATTGAATTCTGAGCGTAGCGAGGGTTTCAAAGATACGAGACGCTACAAACTTTTCTGCCGAGCCCAACAGACAATTTTTATCTCACAACAGCGAGGAAATTTTTTTGTTTGTTTCCGCGGTCAACTTCCGGTAATATTTTTTTTTACAAAAAGCTTAATCATTTTTACTGATGAAATTTTTTATGACGTTTGAACTTTTGCGTTTTTCCAATGCAATTATTATACTTATGATAAGAATAAAAATCCATCCCAACTGAGGATTCACTTGTGGCCGAGTAAATTTTTTCCAATATTTTTCTATTTAAAACTTATCATAAGTATAAATTTACCTTATTCTTGTTGTTTTAATGAAGGAAAAAAATGGAGTTTTATATTGAGTTCAAAGTTATTTAAAATAGGAACAAAGTGTTACATATAAACAAGTTAGTGTTACACATACAATAACAATAAAAACGATTCGGTAATGTTGACATTGACATGAGGTACAAGACAAAGACAAATTAAAAATAAAGGTTTATGTCACGTTCCGAAATCCAATCATAGGTTTTAAAATCTCACCCAGCCTAATATAAAATTCTTAGAACAAATTGTTGAATCCTATTGTTCTTGTTTTTATGATTCAATGGACTAAAATAATATAAAAAAACAAAACGGAATATTATAATTAATTCAAAATTATTTAAAATAAGAATAAAATGTCACAAAAAGTCAATACTGTGATTCGGAATGCATTATGTATGACGTATATTTATTTCTAAATTAAAAAATAGTTTACCACGCAAGGCCTGAATAGAATTAGAAATAGAAATTATTTATTTGCTATAAAATACGGTATTTAAGGTCATTACATTGTATAAAAGAGTACACCGTGTTTTGCCAGCGAGGCGGCATGCAAAAGATATGTTTATAATAATATTAATTTGTTACATTAAAAAATAATAATAATAATGTTAGAATATAACATTATTTATGGAAATGCTATTTTCAAAATTGAATGACAAAACCTTCTTTTCCGAGCGTGTGAGGTGAAAAGGTTTATATCACTGTGAATCTATTGTGAAATTTCACCTAGCCTAAATATCAAATGCTTCTAACAAATAGTTTAATCTTATCGTTATTGTTTTTATGATTCAAGTACATAACTAAATAGTAAAATCAAACCGGAGTACATATTATAACAAATTCAAAGTTATTTAAAATAAGAATAAAATGTAACATAAAAAGGTAATAGTGCGATTCGGAACGCATTAGAACATATTTTTAAGTTTTGAATTAAGAAAGTAATATCACGTTAGGCCGGGAATTTTTGGCGCAGAAATTGAATGACAATACCTCCTTTTCCGAGCGTTGAGGTGAAAAAGTATGCTGCCCGTGCGTGCTCGAGCATCCGCTGCTCTGCGCGCCGACTCCGTCCGTTCGGTATGAATCAAACATTACAAATCATGTGCAAGTGCTAGTCAGACTCGCACACCGAGGGTTCCGCACTTTGTAGGTACAATCGGGGAATTTTCCGGTTGACCAGTAGAGTTTTTTTGGGAAACGTTTTCTCGAAAAGTACTTTGGTTAAAGAAATAATTTATCATTCAAATTAAATACCTGTTTATGTATCTATTATCTATTATTTGTAATATAAACGTTTTCTATACATCTATTAATTTTCAAATAAAGCTTAATAAAAATCAACCGGAAAGTTCTCAGACTGTACCTGGGTACAATTACAAATAGTCAGGAAACGAGTCAGTTTCCAAAACTAAACACTATATTTTTATTATTTTATTATAAATGTATAGTTTCAGAATTTTCGCTGTACTCGCAGTCAAAGACGACGTCTCAGGGGACTTTATTTTTTAGCGTCCTTACAAATAATTACTAAGTTTGTTATATTTCGGGGTTGATTTATTTATTTTCCGAAATTCTGGTTCCGAAACTAGACTATATTTATTACTTATAATACATTTTAAATATAATAATATTGGAAATAATTAACTGGACTCAGTGGTAGAATATGGACCGGATTTCCATAGGTCGTGGGTACGAGTCCCATCTGAGAATTCACTTGTGGCCGAGTTAATTTTTTCCAATCGCTCGTAAGCTCTTACTTAGATATTGAAATGAATGAATGTAGGAATATTACTGGCCACTTGTAAACTATCGCAAGTATTTGTGACCTGCTGGCCTACCGCCATCTCTTAGCGCAATATTGTTTTCTGTCAAACATTATCGGCGCATTATTTTTATATGTCACTTCGTACCGCGAACCCTATAAAACAAAATAAAACGGAGGTTTTGTGTAAAGTGTGTCAAAATATGACAACTTCAATGCGTCCGTTGGCAGGAACAATGAATAAAGATGTACATGAATCTTAGATAGTAAAAACTTACATTATTCAAATATATCATGAGTATTTGGATGTCGATATTTTTCTTGCGAATGTTCAGGAGCTGCCTAGTCAAGTCCGTCGTTACAAAGTACCATCAAGTGCAGGTAGGCATGTTCTTTTTTGTAATATTTCATCTCCATAGATATATCTCAATGGTTGTGTCATTGGGCAGGAATGAAAAAAAAATACTTTATGAAGTTCGCGGTACGAATTTAAACACTATTGAAACAAAAGGAAAACAAAACGTTCTTACGACAAGATGGTCTCTAAAAATGGCGGTAGGCCCCCTGAAATAAAACAACTTTTGCTTACTATTTAGTGCGATTTATTTACCCGACATATATTATAGTTTTTCAGTTTCTTTGTGGTTTTTTGGTATCCCCGACATTTCAGCACCTTTTCAGTTGCCGTGGTTACGGTTTGACTAGCTACAGCTACGTATAAGTCTACCTTCATAAACTTGATTTATTATTGCGTTCGGATACGGTTAGATAATTACTACTCGTACATCGGGCAAACCAAGAGAAGCATAGGGACCCGCGTTAGAGAACATGTAGCTGACGTTAAAAATAGGCGCGAAAACAAGTCTGCAGTGTGTGAACATGTTTTTGAGGGACCCACCCACTACATCAGGTTTGATAAGCCACAGATCCTCGCCAGGGATCAAAAATTCGTCCCCAGAATGCTACGTGAGACTATCGAAATCACCAAATATCCAAACTTCAATAGAGATGATGGGTGGAAGATTCCACCAGCTTGGGACCCCTATTATCCATAAATTAAAGTCTCAACCCAAATCACACATTGTAAGACCTAAAGCCACGGTTAGCTCTTTTTGTAGATAAATAACAAACATAAAGTTGGAGGTCGGCCCGCTTTCGGAGTTTTCTTGGCAGTATCTTTCTTCGAAAGTCCTCCCAATTTGTGGACTGCCAGTAGAATTATTAGTTTTTCTTTCTTTTGTTAATAATAAATAATTTAAATAGCAAGCAAATCAAATTATTAAACTCAATATTTGTTGCCATATTAACGTTTAATAATAATTGTCTAATCGTACCCGAACGCAATAATAAATCAACTTTGAGAAGGTAGACTTATAAGTAGCTTGTCAATCCGTGACAACGGTAACTGAAAAGGTGCTGAAACGCCGGGAAACCAAAAACCTTAAATAATCCGAAAAATTATAGAACCAAATAATATATATTTCAGGTAAATAAATCGCACTAAATAGTTGTTTTAATTCAATTAAAAGTGCACCAAAACATTTTATAAAAAAAATTCAAACCGACTTCAAAAAGTAAAAAATAAAACTTTTGGAGTCGGTGCCAGCCAAGGCATTCTACATTGCACTTCTATTAACCATATATTTTTTTGGCCTTAGCTAGCTAGCACCGACTCTATTATTACCGTACCTGTTGGGATCCCTATTGATGAAAATTGCTGAAAACAGTTTTCGTAAATTGCTGAGCACAAAAACCGTGGCAAACCTTTAGGTTAGACAGTATTCGCTACCTGTTATAACAATGCTATATGAGTATAGGTACTGAGATTAAATTATTTTTGATGTAGAAACAAACACGAAATAATTTGCACACCTTTGATCTAAATATGGTTGAGTACGTTGATTCATCAATATTAATTTATCATAATAATATTGAAGCGCTCATGGCCGCGCTTGACAGACTAGTCTTATTCGATCGGGTTTGTTAAGCAAAGTTCGGCCCGGTCAGGTGCCGGATGGGTGACCGTAAAGTGGCATTACAACTGAGCGCTTCCGTGCTTCGGAGGACACGTTAAACCGTAGGTCCCGGCTGTTGTCATTTGATTACAGTCGTTAAGCAAGTCAGAGGTCTTATAGGCGGAGGCGGCTTGATAAACTCTGACACTAGAGGTGGCCACTAATCCTCACTCGATAAGAAGAAGAAGTTCAATATTGATACGTCAGGCCCGTCTCATTATTGACATTATAGGGAATCGATTAGGTTTTAATTCACTTGTACACGTGCATGCAAGGCACGTGGAGCGCGCGGACGGGGCGCGGCGCGGGCGCAGGCAAGCAGCTGCGCGCGCAGCGCACCCGACCAGTGAAAGTGGGTTGACTGCGGCGCCATTACTTTCAGTTTCTCTTGCGCACGCCCGATCGCGGGCTCGTTACAATAAACATCGCATCCCGTCGATTTCTCGCTCCGCTAAATTTCACCTTTTCCACTTCGCTGTAGCACTGCTCTGTTTGACCCGACTGTGGACTTTCCATAGAAAGCTACTACGACTTAGAAATTGGGTAACTGTGTCGTTAATATAGAATTCCTAGACAATGAGATACATGTCGATTTCGTTGTATGTACTTTTAATTTTATATTTGCAAAAAAGTCAAGCACAACAGCAACAGCACAGGTTGTTGCGAAAATGCAGGTAACATAAAAAAAAGGGATTAAGTTAAGGAAATTCTATAAGTTCTTTATTCTGTCTGCTTATATCTATCTATTCTATTTCTAAGGAATGTTCTATATTGCACTGTAAGATTACATTGATGAGGTGCAGTTTCGTTTATTTCCAATAAATTTGATAATTGGTTTTCTATGACGTTTTTTTATATTGAGCGCAATGTTACGACCTTACTTTAATTGAAATCATTATCCTTATTTCAAATCAAATGTCATAACATAATGTTATTATTACAAAAACCATTTAACTTTTTATGATTTTGCACTATATATTTCTTTTTGGCTAAACATTTTTAGTAGAGCACTTTGTATTTTGTGCTATAAATAGAGATTTTTACGTAATTAGAAAACTGTGATATTATGAGTCCACTATTGGTGTGACGGTGAAGAGTGGCCTAGTAGAAAGTTCTTACTTTCGACTGCTCGCCTTCGCTGCCAACGTGCGGCGCCTGTGTAGATCGTTTGCCTAAAATCCGGTTCACATTCATAAAGAAAAGGTCCCACGGTTATGATGCTGGAATTCATTTCAACGTAAGAGAAATTAGCCTCAAAATGGCAAGTTATATATGCGTCCAAACAGACAAGTGTATTAAAATTAAAACTGTTTGAATAGGGTTTTATTTTGAAGCACAAGGTTTATTATACGCAATGAATGATGACTAATAGAAAGTATACAGGATCGAACTTGGTACATAGTAAAAGTACGTAGAAAAGTAGGTCTTAGGTATATTTTGATTATGATTAGGTATACAAAACTATCGAAAACACAGACTTTTTATTTCTAAAATGTGAAATACGTACTCGTATATTTTATATATATTATTCGAAATACGTACGTGTAAAGGTATGTAGAGACGATATTAACACAAACTGATTGTAAGTAACTGGGTTACACTTCATTTGGATTATGAACTCAAATCAATCAACAACTACAAAGAAAAAAAGTAAATACTTTCTCACCGCATTAGCTGAAAGACTGCACGTGCCGAACCTTATTTTAGTACCTCTAAAATGTCGAAGGCGATACAAACTATGCTTTTGACTGTAATCTGGGTTGCAATATAGCTTATATTTTACTTAATGTTCTACTATTTATTTTGCAAAATTATTTAAAAATGTAAATACTTTTTACTTTAAGAAAATTATTAATTTCCCATTTAACTTGTGTTCTGAATGTATTGTATATTAGAAAAGTAACACCATTTGATAAGTTTCATTAAATAAAACAAATATTATGTCATTGGTATCGTAAATGTGGTCAAAATAATGTAAAAAAATGCAGCTATTGTTTTTCGTATATGTCATATTTAGCATTAAATATGTGAAGAAAGGAGGTAATGGTTACGCGCTAAGCAGCTTGGCAAATGTTCGGCGCGGTGCATCCGAAAAGAAATGAAGGAAAATGAAAGTAACCTAGTTCCTTGCGCATGCGACCCTCACGATGCGCTTTCTCGCGCTTTTTTTATTCGAATCTATTAGCTATAGTTTTTACTTACTTCCGGGTTTACGTTGTTTTGACATTTTTTGATGTAGATACAACTTGATACAACCTAGATAGCAAAGTGAGAAAGTGTCTCAGAAATATCTTGTATTGAAGATGTAAAAATAAGCTGTAGTAAGTATATGTAAGTATAAGGATTTTCAATAACGATTTTACTTTTCAATAACTATATTACCTTTCAATCTTAAAGAAAACATTCCTAAGTATTTTAATATGTACCTATGTACAGATAAAGAGTTGTACATTTTTAACAACCCACGGTTGACTGTAGGACGAATTTTGGGAAAGCTTAATATTATTAACTATCTTTTCCCCGCGACTTCATTCGCGTGATTAAGATAGTTGTGCATTTATACATTTTTCTGAAAAATTTGCCACTTCAATACTAAAACCGTAACGCTCTAGTTATTGTGACGATCTCTATCGAAAATTAATTTTAACACAATACAATCCTAAGTTTAGCTGTCAAAATAACATCCTGGGGGCCTTCCGCCATCTCTTAGCGCAGTATTGTTTCAATCTTACCAAGCTATTTTGTACTACTAATCTCTTAAAGTAAGCTTGTGTTTTGACGGAAGTTTTGTGACATCTTCGTTCAACCATCGCCTCCAAAGTTTCAAGTGTGTCAAAATGTGACAATTTCAATAAAAACAAAACGCAAACAAAACGTTCTTAAGACATGATTGCTTCTAATAGATGACGGTAGGCACACAGGTGTACCGTTTTGAGCAAATCTCAAGGTTGTTTAGTACACTCAATGTCCGCTCAATATGAATCCAATTTGGCGCTGCTGTCGCGACTCATGAGTACGAAACGTCACAATAACAATGTCGATCGATCGGTATTGGAGTCAAGAGTAAGCTTACAGTTAACATGGTGGACCTATGCCAGTATTTACCAAAAATGTGCACACTAAAAGTCAAATGTCAATTTGACGTTCGTGGCCGGGCTTGACAGACTGATCGTATTCGATCACATTTGTTAAGCAACATTCGGTCCGGTCAGGTATCGGACGGGTGACCGTAAAGTGAACTACAACTGAGCGCTGCCGTGCTTCGAAGGGCACGTTAAATCATCGGTACCGGCTGTTGTCATCTAATAACAGTCGTTAAGGCAAGTCAGAGACCTTAATGCGGCCTGATAAAATCTGACACCAGGGTGGCCACTAATCCTCATACGATAAGAAAGACAGAATTTTGACGTTTACTTGCACAGATCTTGAAGACACAAGACTTGAAGATTGGTTCGATGGATAGTATTTGGATATACAATCATTTGAATCAATTTAGGGTTTTCTTATACACGACTTCAACCCCCTTTTTCTCCTTCGGGGGTGGATATGTCAAGTACCCTGAGACATAAATATTAATGATAAACCGACACCCTATACACAAAATTTGAAGATCCTAACTTCGAAACTGAGCGGATTTTCATACAAACTTTCATCCCCTATTTAAACCCTAAGAATTGAATTTTGAAAATCCTTTCTTAGTGCTCATCTACACCATGAAAAAATGGTGTCTCTAGTTTCAGCCATTTTTCATACAAACTTTCATCCCCTATTTAACCCCTAAGAATTGAATTTTTAAAAATCCTTTCTTAGTGCTCATCTACACCATGAAAAAATGGTGTCTCTAGTTTCAGCCATTTGGGCTCTACTCTCATGTCAACAATCAATCAATTTAGAATTTTATATACCTATATACTAGCTGTGCCCGGAACTTCGTTCGCGTGAGAACCAGAATATCGTTTGCAATCCTTCCAGACTAAATTTAGACTAAATTACACATGATACCATTTATTTACATTCTTATCATCTTATCGCCTTCAATAGAGAAGTTTATCAATTCGCCAGTACCTACGTACTTACTTATATTTTATAATAGAACTAAAAGTAAAAGTACCTATTAAAATGCAAAGTAGCATCTTTTTGTTGTCGTTTTTTTTTATTGTGATGATAATAATTAGATAGCCGATGCCTGTGATTTAGTTTCATCAGTCATGTTTCAGAGTGGCTTTGTACCACGCCTTCGAAATTAACAGAGTTAATACAATACAAACTTTTTTATTTGGTACCAAACACAGGACATTTACAAATTAACATTATATTTTACTCCTAGGTATAACAAAGACATGCGGTACAAGAACAAGAAACATTTAAAGATATAAAAATACAAGAAATTTTGTGTCCCACGTCAGTACCAAATGGGTGTCCAGTTCAGCATTGAGTCAGCGATAAGGCTGACGCTGATTTTCAACTGGATCCCTTAAAAAGTGTTTTATTGACATGTGGACGTCAATGCGATAATAAAAAAAATATATATAAATATATACTACGGCAAAGATAATCAATAAATAGGTAGTTAAAAAGAGGATCCAAAAACGTTATGAGTTAACTAATAAATTTAAAAAGAATATAAAATAACGGATAAATAAACTACATATACAACAGTACTCAGCAATAGACTGGCATACCCCAGACCCACTATTAAATGTGAGATTTGTCCAAATTTATGTCTCCCGCTGTGCATTCAAGAGATATCTACGCAAATGAAGCTTGAAGGTGCCAATAGTACCGATATTCTTGAAGGGAGGAGGAATGTTGTTCCAAATCTTAGATGCGGCGTAACGGAAACTACCCCTAAACGCAGCAGACTTGTGTGGATGTGTTACTAATTGCTTAGAACACTGTCTTCTAGCACACTCCCTACTGCTACCAACCCAACCAAGACTGGAATATAAGTAGTGCGGTTGTTGATGTTTAATTACACCGAAGAGAAGACATGCCAAGTGGAGCTTGCGTCTAGATTTCATTTTTAATATAAAGTGTTTGTTCAGGTACGGAGTGACATGATCTCTATAAGGAATGGCAAAACAAAAACGCGCACATGCATTTTGAACTCTTTGTATGAGTTGCTTGGTACGAGCTAACAAACGAGGACCGTAGACTATATCAGCATAGTTAAGCTTTGACAAAACTAGAGACTCCACCAACTGCATACGTAGTTCCTCAGTTAAGAATGGTCTGATTTTATACAATACTTTGAGGCGATAAAAGCAGTTTCGAACACAACTAGATACATGTTTCTCGAATCTCAAGTTTGAATCAAAGCTCAAACCAAGATTTCGCGCAATTTCTACTCTCTCTACAGGCTCGCCCAAGAGGTCGCGCTTCATCCTTTCCGTACCGAACAACATGTACATAGTTTTGGACGGATTCAAGACCAAACAATTCTTATCCGACCACTCAGCTATAGCACCTAACTCCTTATTAAGGTCTTCCACTGCAGATTCAAAGTCTTCTGGCTTAAATGATATGTAGACTTGTACATCATTCGCATACAAGTGATAGCGACACTTTTTTAAGCATTTAATTATGTCTGCACAATATAAAATGAAAAGAATTGGGCCCAGTATAGAGCCCTGCGGGACTCCTCTAGTTACTGGAGTCATGGTAGAGTACAGACTGGTCCCATCACTTTGCGTAAGTTTAACGATTTGTTTCCTATTAGACAAATAACTTTGGAACCAAAGAATCGTTTTAGTATCAAAGCCATAATAAGTCATTTTGCCCAACAAAAGGTTCGTATTTATTGCGTCAAAGGCGCGGGAAAAGTCCAATAGAACCAGCAGTGTACACATTCCCTTATCCTGCTCTGCCAAAATACTGTCCGTCACGTCGATTAAAGCGGTAGTAGTACTTCGGCCCTTCCTAAAACCCGATTGGAGCGATGGGATAATTTGATGTTGTTCTAGATACTCCGTTAGCTGTGTACATACCACCCTCTCCAATACCTTAGAAAGGCAGGGAAGAATACTGATAGGACGCAGATCATTTACGTCGTTTGGATTATTGTTTTTAGGCAATGGAAGAATTTTTGCTATTTTCCATATATCCGGAAAGGAAGTTGACGAAATTGAACAATTTATGATGTCCGTTATATATTCTAGCGACTGAGATGGGAAAGGGAAGTTACTCAGGATTGTCATTTTTGGTCACCAACCCCGCGACCGACCTTAGCGAAAGTTACTTAACCACTATAACCCGCATAATTTCCTTACGTAGGTTGTATACAGCTGGTAAAATAGTATACACGTATAGAGAAATAGGTAACACTCCATAAGAAAATCTACTGGTCGACTGGGAAGTCATACCATCATAACAATCATAATTGGACAACATAAACCCATTCTTACCCCCTGTACCATTTGCTCTATCCACAGAACAAGATAACTTTACAGGCCGGTTTTACCACCTACTAATAAGTTCTAGATAGTTTAATTGACAGATCTTTTGACAGTTTGTTATATGAGAAAATTACAAATATATGCCACATAAGCTAACCATAACTTATCAGTAGTTGGTGAAAACGACCCTTAATACATTTCAATTTGTTTTTAGCCACTTAAATTGTTGAGGCCTGTCTTAGTAAGAACAAAAAGGTAATGACGGCCATGTCAAAAATCCATTGACAAAAATACGCTAGAATTGGTGCCAGTGTGCTACTAACGTACCTTAGTAGTTAAAGTTAAGGTGAATCATTATTAAGTTGATATAATTTTAAAGGCAGCGATAACGACAGCGTTTTCAAGATTTTCTGAAAACTACTGTAAGTACGGTATGAGGAGGCGCAGTGGTTCGCGCGCTCGGCCTACAATTTAGTTTCACAATGGTCGGTCATGGGATAGGTGACCAATCCTTTATTATCTCTTCCGTGCCTCGGATGGCACGTTAAACCGTTGGAAGCGACTGAATTTTCGGTCATCACTTTGCTTACACAGTTCAATTTCGTTCATTTGATACCTTTCAAAACGCGTCCCGATCGCAATCCCTGTCAAATGTCAAATAATGACTGCCTGAAGTATGTGAATATCTTTCAAATGACGAATTGAAAGTGATTGCATATTAAAATTAGACAATTAGCCCCCCGTTCATAGGTACTGAAACCTAAAACTTGTGTAATAATGTTAGAACTTGTAATACGAAAACCGCGTCTAAAATTAACGACATAGGTAAAAGGCAATCCCAAGCACAAAGTATAAAACCTTACCTGCTGTTGACTACATAAAAATACCACTTGTATTCGCGATACATTGATAAACTCCTCTTTTTCTTAAAGATGTCTAAAAATTTGTAAATAACTAAAGTTTTTAGAAATTACGACAAAATATACATATAACGCTATCTTTCATGCACGCCATATCGCTAAAGTAATAGTAGCAACAAAAATGATATATGTAGTTAGTTACGTCAAAATATATATTTCAAGAGCAAAAATCAACAACTTTTGCTAAGCAGCCAAAACCTGAACGACGCGTAAACTCCAACTCTGCTTCTGCATACGCGCGTTACAATATAAATTTCTGTGGACTTAGATCAGTGGTGTGATGCTCATTCAAACACACATTAATTCAAAAAATTATAGAAATTAGTCTCCTGCTTATTCTGAGTCCCCCTATCTATTTTTTTTGCAAATCCAAGCAATGTACAGACACGATGAACTTTGATTCTTATTATAAGTATTGATTACTCTTTATTTTTGCGTTTTTAATCATGTATATTTATAATGATGTAGATTCTGTGCGAATATTTCTCAGAAACCATAGAACCGAGCATAATTTCTTTTTAAATAGTTTTTTTGGTTCTGTATTTTTCTGCATGATAATAATTGCCTGGAAGAGATTGCTATTAAGCAATTAGGCCTCCTTTTATATGCTTTCTGTCTGTTTTTGTTATTTCTTTAATGTTTGTCTTTGTGTGCAATAAAGTGTTTTTATTTATTTATTTAATTAAAAAAGCGCACCGAATAATTAATGAAAAATAATATCATCTACATATTATAATGGGACAACGACCTCTGAGAAATATTTGTTCTCGTCGACTTATCACTTTACTACTCCAAGGTTGCCTGGAAGAGATTGCTACCTAGCATAAAGGCCGCCTTTTGTGTGTTTCCTTCTACTCTACTGATTTTCACACTAATGTCGAAATAAGTGTTATTATTAATATGATTATTATATATTTCTTTTTCTATAATGTTTGGTCGAGTGTTTTTTGATAAAAGTTCAATAAGAAGTTCAGAAGAAGAAAACATAAAAGGACATTTTGTGACCAAGATATGGTTACAAAATGTCCGTTTATGTTTTCTTCCACAACATTAAAAAATGCCCTAATTATTTTTATAGTCATAAAAACTATGTCATTTTTATTTAGGTACCTGAAAATAAGGTAATTTTTAATTTCTATTTTAAACCGCCTCAAGTTAGATAGTTTTACCTCTAGTCAGTTGCCTAAACTTTCATATTTCCCTGTATTACAAATCTAGACACAATTGATATAAATTACAATGTCAGCATAGTTCGCGAAGCCTTTGTAGAAAGCACGTCTCGGCGCCTGCGCGAGAAAGTTCCGTTCTTTTATTTTTCAAATAGCATGATTAATGGCCTCGCACTGGTAATGACATCGCAATTTCACTTTATCACAAAAGAAACTAAGTAACTTTTCGTTGCTTGAATATAATGGTGAACTGAGACACATTTTGAGTCGGCTTGTACAAAATGTGTTACAGAACCAGTTGATAGTGAGGCATTTTGTCCAAAGTTACTTTCCAATTTGTACTTTTTAACCGACTTCAAAAAAGGAGGAGGTTCTCAATTCGGTTGGTATAATATATTTTTTATGTATGTACACCGATTACGCCGAGATTTATAAACCGATTTCCGTGATTCTTTTTTGTACGATGCAGAATAGTTGCCGATTGGTCCCATAAAAATTTGGTTTAGTTTGACCCAGTACTTTTTATGTTATGAGCATTTTTATATATATTTCATTTCATTGTTAACTTGAACTATGTAATTTTTACGATAATTTTGTTTATGATGTACATGAAACCTAATCTAATCTAGAAAAACCCTGCTGTAGTTTCCAAAACAACCTATTACAGACACTAAAAAGTAAAAAAAAACGGACTTCAAAAACTAAAAAGCAAAAAATAAGCCTTTTGGAGTCGGTGCCAGCCAAGGCAAGAAAAATAAAACAAAAGGAGCTCGAAGTAGAATGTCTTGGCTGCCACCGACTCCAAAAGGCTTATTTTTTGCTTTTTAATTCTTGAAGTCGGTTTTTGTAATATCTTTTTTATGTAAACGATTGTTGTTGGTGTTGAAACAATTTTAGTGTACCAGACCGTTTGTTCAAACTCCCCTAATAAATTTTTATCCTCTTCATTTATAGTCGCGATAACAGACCTTTGGTTCTCCATGGTCTATCATTCTTCAAACCAAAATTCGTTGCAAGTAGTTTTTTTCGATTTGGAACAAACTTTTTAGCTTTATTAAATATGGAGAAATTCTTGGTTTTTGCTTGACAGTTTTTGGTATGAAAATACTCCGAACATGTATGGATTGTGGATCCTTCGAAACAATGGCAGTTGGTCGCCAATCGAGTCATGTTTTTGATTACGTAACTTGACTCTTTACATGAATCTTTCGTACGAGTTGTCGACCGACATCCGTAATTTCTCGTTCTGTGCAATTCAACTGCTACAGCATTTCTAAAAGTTTTATTTGGATTTTAAGTTCTAAACCAAAACTTCTTGTAATTTATTAGTACTACTTGTTTTGTTTAATAAATACGTACCTATTTAAAGGGTACTTTTTATAAAAATAAAGTAAACATAATAATTTTGGGTCATCGACATGTCATCATCAGTTGTTATCGCTAATATTTCCAAATGATGATCTATTTTATTTAGTTTTTATGATACTTCTTACTAGGTACTTATACTTTTAAAATATTTCAATGAATAAGAATAGACCGTATTATTCATTTCTAAATCTTTACTTAAAATCATACAAATGAAGCAAAGGTTTCGGTCGAGTTTCATTTCGAGCTACAACTCTTTTTTTTATTAGACCGTGTGGTACTTTTCTATTTTGTTTAGAAATAGTTTTTGCTCCTAGGGTTTTATTTATTAAAAAACTTAATCATCTCTTTTAATCTAATCTATGAATTGCTAATATAATTTGCTCATTACATAAGCTTGTAATAAAACTGGCGCCATCAAGTGCCATAATGTATAAGTTCATGGTGGCAGCATATCTTCAAATGGAATGAACCGTATTATATCCCGTTTCGTTAGTGTAGGTAGGCAAGTGTGTACCTTTATGCCTCAACTGCTGAGATACAGAACGGTGTCAACGACCTTTTGCGTTGCGCGACACGATTTTTGACCCGACCGTAATAACAGCTTGAAACAATATTTGCCGTTTGAAACAAAATCGCGTGAATAGATGCTTGCGTCAATAATCAGAATATACCTACTTATTACTTAAACGTTTCGAGATGTAATACACTATAATCCACAAATGTTTACTAAGAAGTTGTAGACGTCCTATGTTTGTTAGTCAATAAACGAGGTGCTATATTTAATAAAAATATTTGTACAACCATGCTTATTATTGTTTACTAGTGGATTCAATGTTACATAATTTAGTATGAATAGGTATGTAGGTATACCTATTTTAATTTGGACGAGATAAAATGATTAGTAAATGAACTATTTACTTACAATAATTGCAAAGTAAAAAAAAACCGGACAAGTGCGAGTCGGACTCGCCCACCGAGGGTTCTGCACAAATTTGTAGGTACAATCGAGGAACTTCCCGGTTGATCAGTAGAGTTTTTTTGGGAAACGTTTTCTCGGAAAGTTAAAGAAATAATTTATTATTCAAATGAAAGACTGTTAATGTTCTATTATTTGTGATATAAACGTTTTTTATATATCTATTACTTTTTTAAAAAGCACCCTAAAAGCACCCTAAAAAACCTTTACTGGTCAACCGGGAAGATCCCCGACTGTACAGTAACTATAATTAGTTCAGGAACCGAGGGTCACAGTTTTGTTCCGATTATTTACTGTATTTTTTTACTGATTTACTTGTAGTAAAAGACGATATTACTTGCCAAGTGTCATAGCTATAGGTCAACGGAAAGCACCCTACAATCTTGATTTCCTGGAGAATGTCGAAATAAACATACTTTTAAGTTAATTTACAAGATTGAATTTTGCAGAGCTTCAAGAGACTGTTGGTGTTGACCTGAATATATGGTTTTAATTTCAACTCGATACCATCACATTCAGTTCAGTCACAACCGAAATTCAGTTTGCAAAACTAAAGACTATATTTTTTATGTTTTGATTACACCTGTATAGTTTTCAGATTTTTTCCTATACTTGTAGTAAAATGCAATATCAAAATTTCCTAGTTATAGGTTAACGGGAAGTAACCTTTGTATTTTGATTCCCTTGAGAGTGTCGAAATAGACGTTTTTGTGGCATATATGGTCCTATTTCTTTTTACGTTAATTTACAAGTATCTTTTTTATAGTTTCGACAGACTGTTAATCTGAATATATGATTTTAATTTCAACTGAATACCTCCTTGCGTTCCCAATATAAATGGAGTTATACGGACGGACAGATGGACAGACGGACAACAAAGTGATCCTATAAGGCTTTTTTTCTTTTGAGGTACGGTTCCCCTTAAAGTAGGCAGGTATGTGTAAAAAAACGAGAGGAAAAAGGAAGACGATGCCTTTAAAACAATGAACCGTAAGCATTTGAGTGTATTTGAAAGTCGGATCAAATTCAAATAATTGCCATTATTCTACCAAGCTATTTTTAAACAAAGTAAACTGATAATGATGAAGGGAATAAATTTAAATAAATATGGTATGTAGAGCGTATTTGTGTCCTGCGCTTTTATGACGGTGGTGATGAATATGACACGTACACAGTGCGTAATTATGCGCATGCGACTAGCGGACATGCTAGAGATAGCCGCGGGTCGTTGACCGGCCCGAGGCCGATGCCCTCTGACGTAACGTTACGCGAATTCTACCCCCCTCCTTGCCGCGGCGCCGCTGGTCGACCCAATTCCTTCGAAGCCACTTCGTTTGTGCATCGCTAATTATAAAGCGTCGTTGCAGCACTGCCAAACTCGTTCTATTTCTAATATTACGTCGATTATTTGTGTAGAGCCTGGCAGACATGGGGTTGTGACAATAAGCGACTTTCTTAATTTTATGAATTTATATTTCATACCTTATCGAATTTGGAATCTGAATACTTATTTTTTTTACCTTATATATATTTTATCATAAACTTTTCAAAGAATCCTCATTAATGTCTGTGTTGATAATTTAATCATGTAATAAACATCATGAATTAAAAAAAAACTATTCGCACCACTTGTAAAGAGCGTATTATTTAGCATGAAGACAAATAGAGCTAGAGATGTATTTGTAAGGCCAGGAAATAATTAATATTGCTAAAAACTCTTTATAAAACAGATAAACCGACATAATAAAGTTAAAAATAAGTTTTGGAGACGGTGTCTATGATGCGTTCTTCATTGCACTACTATACCTACCTTTATATTTAATTATTTGCTGATACCGACATCAAGAGGCTTATTTTTTTACTTTTTAAAGGTTTTTGTAGGTATTTAGAAAAAATATTTAAGAGGATTTTTATTTCCAAATTTTAGGAGTTAGCAAAGTCGCCTATGTATGTAGAAACTTAAACTAAAAATCGGCCCAGGAATAATGAAATAATGAGTGATCCTAGTTGGTCGAATAGATAAATAAATAGTATTATAAACAAATATGTCATCTATGACCCGGTACAAAAATGATATTTTTTTATTATACTATTTATTCGACCAACTAGAATCACTCATTACTTTATTTATTATTCATGGGCAGTCAAAATAAATTACCAATTCACATTTAAAATACAGTGTTAATTTCATTTTCTGAACATAATTTCGGTTATTGGAAACCCAACTTGCAGTTTTCCCCCCTCCCCTTATTTAGCGTTTTAAGAAAACGGACACGAAATTCTCTTATTTATTTTGGGAGGTTACGGAAATAAGATTGTTTTAAAAAAATACCAAAAGTTCTTATATTACTATTAAGAGATTTTTATATTTTTATTCACGACCTGCATCTGTAGCACGTATGAAATATCAAGTATTCTCAATTTGAAAGTAAGCTATTAGTGCCCGAGGGAGTCAATGTTGTATGGAACTACCCTTGGGTATTTATAACATTTAAATTTAGAACGCCAAAATGTCAACAAAAACTTCTATCAAGAATAGTTTCGAAAAAAACAAGGCTGTTCAACGCTTAACTTCCTGGTCCAAGGAGTTTTTAACTATAAAATTGACACTTCAAAGAGACTTTACTCTTATGAAAAATATAAACTTGGCTGTATGTATCGGGGTCCCTAGCACCAAGAAAACATTTGAAATTTAAATTATGTGATATTGTGCACTCATTCAAATAATTATAATGTAATAGCTATCTCTTTCATTTCCGTGCTTTTTCGTGTCTTTGGTTCTTCTTATCAGTAAAACACGGCAAAATATCAAATTGTGAATGTGTGTAGTCTTGACTCTTGGTCACAGATATAATGAAAAAAATTTTTTTTTTGTTTTTTTTTTTAAATAACTGGGCAGGCATTTGACCACCATCGTGCTTAATAAACAGGATGTGGCCTAAGGTGTTGCATGCTTGCCCAGGAAATACCTATAAAAACACATAAGCATTTTTAGCATTCCAATCTTTAGCGGTTCGCATAAGAAATGTGTCAGCGAAGCGCTTGGTGGAAAGGAGCTGGAGGAACAAGGTCGTGCAGTTCTCTCGCACACTCTCCAAAGTGTATCCTATAAAAGACCGATACACATGCAACTTTGCGACGGTGACTGAGGCTCTAAAGTTCTGCCGTGGCTAGTGCAGAGTTTCCAATAAGTTTCCTGGCACGGTTTTAAATCGATTCCGGAAGCTCTTGCTGATGCTTAGCAGAAGCATCCCACAGGTGACAGCAGTGCTCCATAGACGGCCGAATCTGCGCTTTGTATAAAAAGAGCAGCTGATTCGGAGAGAAGTATCCCCTAGCCTTATAGAGGACTCCCAGTTTCTTTGCAGCACACTTCGCAATGGAGTCGATGTACTCGCCAAAGTTCAGGTTGGAAGTATCAGGTTCATCATTCGATCCTTTCGATATTTTTTCCACGAATTATTAAATTGTTGTCATTTATTAGTTTTATAATTTTTTTATTTTTAACGTCACAGTAGGCACTGTAGGTGTATAAGAGCATGCTCCTCGGGGACAAAAGTGTCTTAGCCTTGGGCAGACTTGAATCTTTTGCTTCATTCAGGATTCTTACCATAACTTCATCGCTTCGCTCGTGAACCATCTTTATTAACTAATTTACTAACCTTAATTATCTACAGAATCCTTCATTTCGCTCAGGATCCAATATGCTGCCCGTGACATAAGACACTGCTTTATCCCCTTAGGGCATAATCTACTATTAAATATTAGCTTCTGGAAAGGTTCTGGAATGGCGACCGCGCACAGGACGACGCTCTGTGGGTAGGCCCGAAAAGGTGGTCTGACGATCTGGTGAAGGTCGCGGGAAGCCACTGGATGCGGACTGCTCAGGACCGATCGTTGTGGAGATCCTTGGGGGAGGCCTATACCCAGCAGTGGGTGTGATGTGGCTGAGAAGACGACGACGACGATTAATTGCGTCAATTTTAAAAATATAGTCAAAAGTACTTAAGTCTAGAAGAGAGTTCGTACAGCAACTTATTTTTTATTTTTTTATTAAACGGGATAAACCCAATTACATTATAGATCATTGTAACACTAACGTCCTGTACTGTAAATATCATTGCAGATGGTATTAATAAAAACTTAAGTAAATACTAGCCTTATCATCACCCTTCTGCCATTGACATTGTTTGGGCCCCATTTGCATTATGTTTTTTTAGTGGGGACAACTGCACTGCAATTTATTATTTTTGAATTTTTGCATTTTTCAAGGCTATTTTTATATTTATGATAAATTTTAAATAGAAAAATATTGGAAAATATCAACTCGGTCACAAGTGAATTCGCAGATGGGACTCGAACCCACGACCTTTGTAAGTCCGGTTCAATGCTCTTACTACTGAACTACCGAGACTTACGGAGTTACTGAGCTACGAAGTCTTGGTTACGTCTCGGTTACAAAGGTACGAGACGATAAAAAAAAATCTGCCCAGCGCAACAACAGGCGAGGAAAATTTATAGGTTATTTCCGCGGTCAACCTCCGGTTAAAAAATCTTTTAAAAATTGTTATAATCTAAATATACCTTATTCTTGTTGTTTTTATGATTTAAATTATTAAAATATTAATAAAGCGAGTATTGTAGTAACTTCAAAGTTATTTAAAATAGGAATAAAATATTACATATAATAACCATCCAAACGATTCGGAAATTTTGTAGGTGGAAGTCAATTTAAAACTTAAGTTTTTTTCTGCGTTTGGAAATGCAATCATAGGTTGTGAAATCTTACCCACCGTACGTTGTTTTTTTTAACAAGTAGTTAAATCTTAATTACATTACTAAAATAATATAACAAAACCAAAAGGAGTATTATAAGCATAAAATGTAACATAAAAAGTCAATAGTGCAATTCGGAACGTATTATGAGGTAATTTTAGGTTCCTTCTAAATTAAAAAAGTACTTTACCTCTGTAGGCCGCAATATGCGATATTTTACGCAGAAATTGAATGACAAAACCTCCTTTTCCGAGCGTGTGAGGTGAAAAACTAAGTATTGTACGTTTGTTGTACTCTGTGATTTTGGACAGTCAGGAATTTTTTAAATCACTATAGCTCCTAAGTTTGCGTTTTTGTGCCTGATATAACCAAGTGATTTATCAAAATACACATTGTAAATGTTCTTTATCCGTCATCAATGCATTGTCTGTTGTCCATTGACGCAAGTGGTGCGTAATATTGTTAGGTTATTGATGAGTCAAAGCTGTGACTTTCCTGAGTGTTCACATATCAGTATATGACCTTCATTTTAATTAATGCTTCCATGTGTGGTGTTTAAAAATAAATTGTAACATTGTGACACCAGTAATAGCTGTTGACGCTGCAACCGCAAACACATCCGGACATAGGTGTCCGAACTTGTTTTGTTCGAACCGTTCAGTAACTCCGTCAGAGACGCCGACGACGACGATGTCATTTTTTAATTTAAAGTACTTAATTAAAAAGGTAACAATTGAATTAAAATAGTCTTTCGGTCGACCATTACGACGAGACTCTCAGTCTCAGAGCGTCTCTCAGTAGGTACTGCAGTAAGAGGTTTACCACATGATGATACTTTTCAGAACGTTTTATTTTGAATTTGTGAAAAAGAAAACGCTAAGCCTAATACAGATGGCGCTGCATCCGTCAGACCCATAACAAGCAATCTGCCACTTTGAGTTTGTCTGTTCGGTGGTTATTTTTTGCGATATTTGGTGGTATTGTGGTATTTTTCTTTCTGCAAATAAAATAATATATAATAATTGGACTGTAAAACAGTTTAAAGAAGAGCTGAAACCCGAGGAGGAACGTTAAAGGGTCGTAAAACGACCCTAGTTAGTAGGTAAGTAATGGGTAAAATAAGCTAGAAAACAAGTAAGTATAATCAAACAATCTCGTGTGGTAATTGGTACAATGTAGTATATTCAAGTAAATTATATACAAAATAATTCGTTCTGTTCAAGTTTGTGTTCAACAGTGTGTTCTGTTTTTAAAACTATGTAAATATAACCTAAAATAATATTTTTATGTTACCGATTGGAGTCTTTTGACCGCAATTTTGTCTTTGGAATCCGTCAGGATCATGAAACTGAAGATATTAAACTTGAATTACCAGAAACGGAGCTAAATCGTTATTTAAATGTTGCACCATATTGCCTCCTTTGACCAGACAGAAATTTCGAATCTTATTGGCCTTTTCCCATAGCTTTCTCAGTAGTTCATCCTTGGAAACGTGGTGGTTACACTTTTTATTACATCCAATTGCCATACAACGCGGCGTTCTGCGATAAAACGTTAAAAATGTAAGTAATTGTAAACAACTATGGAAATAATATGGATTCTGACAGATGTCGTGGGTCAAATATTAGCAGCGCCTCTGGCGGCGAGTAATGTCAGTTTTCTTCATATTAATCAGAAATGCTGCCTTCCAGACGGGGCAGGTCAAAGGGGACAAAGAAATCAGTACCCTCTGAAAAATATTCATTTGCGAATGGCTGTAAAAAATATACACAGTAAATATAGGCACCAGCAAAAAAACTTTTTATAAAAAACCCGATTTCAAAAAGTAAAAAACAAACTTTTTTGAGTCGGTGCCAGCTAAGGCTTCTACATTGAATGTATATACTTATGTACTTTTATTTTGTTGTATTGGCGGGCACCGACTCAAAAACGGTTTTTTATTAAGTCGGCTTTTATTATTATTTAAAAAAAAAAACACAGTTTTTAAAGTTAGTGTAAGTTCCGCACTTACCTACACTAAAAATCGGAACTATGAACTTGTCATCTAGGTAAATAAAATAGTGACGAGAACGACACTATTTTCAAAATTTCCTGACACTACTGACCCGATTACAAAATTTAAAAAAATGGGATCAACTTAGGAACGAACCTGATGTAATATTGAATCATTCCAATCGGTCCAGCCGTCCTGAATAATCGATGAACATACATAAAAAAATATATAAATGCGACGAATTGATAACCTTCTTCTTTTTTTGAAGTCGGTTATAAAAAGTGATAAATGAAATTTCAGAGTAGAAAAGAAAAGAAGCTTACATCTTTATTTTGACTGCTTAAGTTACGATACTAAATCTTGAACAATGCAGAGCGTGCATACATCTTTTATAATCGTTTTGGTTATTTTGCGTCAGCGCATCAAATAGTTGTATAAAAAAACATCAGCGGTCGGTCAAAGTCACCCTTCTTTCCGGCAGGTCGCCGCGCCCGTGGCGACGACGGGCGGTCACATTCGATACCAACAAAATAATATAAATTGGCGCTGCGACTCTGCGACCTACCTGTCTGGTAACGACACAAGATATTCCAGCTACCATGACCTGGTAAACAAAATGCACTTGCGTAAATGAATGATAGTTAGTATTGTTGTTCTTGAGCTAATATGGAGTTTCGATCTATTAAAGAGTTTAAACAATAAATATTGCTGATTTGCACAAATAGGTTGGCTTTGGTTTTGGATCGACAAAATTTGCCTCTTTCTCTACGTCGTATTTTTTTGTAATTTCATGTCATAATAATTAGTCGTTCATTTAAAGTTTTTTGTTAAAATAAATTTAGGATCAGAATAATATTGTAACTGATATGAGTTCTGTCAAGGCATTTTTATTAGTATTTTTCATAATAGATACTACATTCAAGGTGACGCAAAAGATATGCATTAATTTTTTAGAGCAACAGCAAAAATCAACATAAAAAAGGTTTTATTTACCCAATTTACATAAAATTATATTACAGTAGTGAGGCAAACCCAGAAAGAAATTTAAATACTTGTGTACTCTCGCGCTCTCTTGGCCTAGTGCCGTAACAATATTGGGACTTAGTACTTAGTACATGATCAGCAGTGAAAAAAATAAAGACCTATAAATAAATGTGTGTGCGTGTGTGTGTGAGTGATCAGTGTGAAGTCGTGCATTTTGTGTGTAACTAATTATGGGAAGGTTTGTGATTATACTAAGATATATTAATCTGTTGAAAAACATAAAAGAGTTATTGAAACAAATTTTAGAGGTAAAATAAAAATCCTTAAAATATTTTCCGTAGCATCAGAGTGTTATTAGCCACTCAGTTATGACTTTATTTACATGTATTTAACAGCATAGGGTGCAGATTATTATCGAGTTTGCAATTAATGTTGTTGTAAATGTGATTACTCTGACAAGGATATTGTCGCCTGGCAAACTCAGTACGTAGGTACCTTAAGAGATTGAGTTACCCTATCGTTCCCTCTTCTGGTTAGTTTAGCAGGATTGTAAGGAAAAGTTTTATGAAGCGTTAGGGTTGTGTGCAGTAAGTACAATTTCCTTATTGATAGAAGATCACAATGCTTATAAAGAGCCTCAGTAGGGTAAAGAAATGGTATAAAGTACATCATTTTCAAAAGAGATATTTGAACAAGCGAAACGTAAATTTTTGTAAGAAGTTCACTAGTCATAGCGTGATGCAAAGATTTGAATATCCATTTAACCTTACGTGCTCGGTCGATAATAAAATCGATTTGTGGATGTCATATCATGGCAATGTAGCTGATCCAATAAAATGCCGGGATATTTAACTTTGTCAACTTTTATGATACAGTACTTAACAGTTACAGTTTTGGATTATGGATGCATAGCTATTGCACCCGTGAAGTTTTAGACAAAAATCTTCATGGGGTTGTGATTTTAGACTAGGAGTAAAACAAGTATGTACAGATATTTAGTTTTTTTCTTTTTTAAGCGATAAAAGATTCGTGTTTAGCAAGTTAAATACCCCATCAAGACCAGACTCAGTAATTGACTTGACAGTTTCCCAAGAGCAATCCGAAAAAATAAGAGCAGTATCATCCGCATTAAAGAAAACCTGACCTTCACAATTATGTAGTTTGCAAAGTTCGTTGATGTTGATCAAGAATAGAGTCGGGCCAAGGATACTGCCCTGCGGGACTCCATGTGTGACGAGCTCTTCGTCACTCGTATAAGTGTCAATTCTAACAACTTGCTTCCTTTCCGGGAAATAATTTTCGAATAAAGTGAGGGCTGTTCGTCTTATACCAATGTCACGGACCCTTCGTACTGGAATGGGAATGGAAACTGCGTCGAAAGCTTTTAATGTCTAGAAACAGCCACGCATTTTTGGCCTTTATCAACCTTATCAACGATAAGTATTGACGTTTTAACTTTTTGTTTAGGTTTACACAGTAGTTTCGAAAACGTTTGTGAGTTGTTCGTAACAAGTCGTTATGTGGTTCAGAATTTAGGTTCATATGCATTGTGTTGCGGAGCCTAATACAACGAAGAACACCAGTAGTCATCCAAGGTTTTAACACCCTCTTATTGCTACAGATTATTTTTAGCTTACTGTATTTAAATAATGTTTCCCTGATCGAGCCAGTCAGTGCGTCAGCCAGACAGTTAGGGTCGTCATATATATTATTTATTTTTTTGTATTTTCATAATGAACTAAAGTTTTAAATTTTTGTTTTGGTAGTAAACAAGCAGATTCACCCGATAAAGACAATATTACAATCGAATGGTCTGTAACTGGTGTGCTTAAGACTGCAATAAGAGCAGTGTTTCTGTTTATTGAGTTTAAGAGATTGAGTGGTCGAGGCAGCTGTCATTTCTAGTTGCTATGTTATGGCCTGGTAGCATTAAATGGGATGATAAGATATCCAAATATTTGTAACGATTATTTCGTTCATAGGTAGATTCAGCGGGCTTTTCAATTAAGTTTATGTTTATATCGCCTATTATAGTTATATTTCTATGAGATTAAATTTTTTCGTAGTGATGCCCTATTGAATTTATAAAATTATCCGCATTTGCATTTGAAGGAGAACGATATATACCCAAAATTGTCAGTTCATGTAAAGTATTTGTAAACCAGAAGCCTCCGCTATGTCAATTTCTAAAATTTGATACACCATCATTTTGATTTAGATTTTTTGTAGTAAATTAAGACAAATAGCTACTCATCTGCGGAATTGTTTTATTAAGATTTAATCGACACTCAATTAGAATCAAAATATCCGACATATATAGTAATTCGGATAAAGACAGTTTCAGATCATCCAAGTTACCATTATATACTCCGTATATTATGTCAAAATGTTCAATTTTATGTTAATCATATAATCTATTTGGTAGGTCCTCGATGCTACATGGAAACGATTCAGCAACACAGCACTGTCTAAATCATGTAACGCGTGACGGTGATTAAAAATTGAGTAAAATAAACCGTCAGGGCGACATGATACAAGTTGCTTTTTTCTAGTATATTTTCTTATTAAATATTTATCAAAATAAACCGCGTTACTATAAAAGGTTGTTTCTTTGTTGGCCTACAAAACTGATGCATATATTTTGCCTCACCTGTATAAACTATATGAAGTGTCATATTATGGATATGAGCATCTTCTCGAATCACAAAAGGTTCCCATGAAAAAGTAATACATGTACCTTATTCTAGTTCAACCCAGTAGCGCAGTACATAGAAATCGAAAACGTCGTACCTAATTGCTAGAATGATCGCAAGCGCACGACGCCGACGCACGTGTAGAAGCGTGGTGCGCGCGCGGCCTTGCCCGCGCCGCCGCCCCGAGCGACGGAGAAATGCGCCTGTGCCTGCAGTGACGCTGCGCGTTATCGCGCGCTTATCGTAAACTCGACACGTGGCGTTGACCATTTTACTCGCATGCTTATTTGCAAGTTGTATTAAAGAACTATCGCGGTTTTGCAAGTAAACTGGGTTTACGATCGGCTCAGGGTTGATGCTAATAAAAGTGTAGGCAATATGAGTAAAGAAACGAGGTTACGTTACGCTATGTGAGTTTGAAAAATATAAGGTTTATCAAAGTAAATTGATTTTCAATTCTTACCTAATTTCTGTGGCATTTCAACTTTTACAAATCTTGTTGAAGAAATTTAATTATAATTTAATTATAATTTATTATTATTATAATTTATTATTATTATAATTTATTATCACTAGGTTACTTATTTAAGGGTTTCTTAAAGTAAAAAAATAATGGTGCATGTTTTCTTAAACTTTGCTTGTCATTAGTTTCTTAAAATAAATTAAACGTTTTGTTTATCTCCAAAAACGTAAATTGTTTTTTTTTAATCTGTGGGGTGTACTGTTTTAGCCCTTAAATCAACTGGTGATAGGCACGGTATGGCCCAAGTAGAAAGCTTTTGAATCCCCAATTATTTAAGAAACCAGCTAACTGACTGCAAATAGGCATTGTCGTTGTAGATTCAAATAAAGGCGTCACCATAACTAGCTCCACCACAATCGAACTCGTTTCATGTGCTTTAATTAATGAAAAACCCATGCCCCGAATGTAAAAACGCCATAGATAAAAATAAAAAGAGTTAAATAACGAAAATCCCCTGTCTTAAACTGATGTAGGTACTATACGTAATTTATTTATTTATACTTTATTGTACACACAAAACATAGAATGATAAAAAAACAAACAAAGAGAAACATACAATTGGCGGCCTTATCACAAAAAAGCGATCCACCTATTTATAAATTACAAACGCTAGAAAAATCCGTCGGGTGCTGCCCTTGTCATCTCTCTGTTCTGGCTCTTTATATTTTTATCTATGGCGTTATTACATATGGAGCGTCGGTTATTCCAATTTTTTTATTGTTCCTTATTTCCAGAACACTGGTGGTTTACAGCTATGAAACATTATTATATTACTTGCTCTGAAATGTCACCTATTTAATGCAAAATAACTCCATCAAAATCGGTGGAATAGTTTCTGAGAAGTCCCAAGCATCCTGGCTGATGCAGTGCCACATAGTGATCTGTAGTTAAATGATACCTGTTGAATGAGCCATACTGAAATCGGTTTTGTAGTTTTTGATCTGTTTTCTGGTTGCTGCAATACCCCGTGGTGGTCTACCACCATGAAACATGTCTAAGAACCTGCTCTAAAATGTCACTTTTCGAATGCAACAAACCGCATTGAAATCGGCCCGATAGTTTCCGTGAAAAATGGTAAAAGGCATACATACAAACACACAAACAACCTCTAACCCCAAACGTTCCGTTCCGTCCATCCGTCTTGTGGGCAAAAAGGAGAAATTTGACACTTCTTTTTTTCTAGAAAAAACAACGCACTTATTAATATTTTGCCAAAGTCACAAATGAATTGAGTAGTTCTTCTTACTATAAAGAGTGGTAAGATAGTATTATCACAAAATACTAAATAGTACAAGTATGGAATTAGTTAGTCTATTTATTTTGTGGAACTACGTTATGATTTATTAACTCGTCATTTAAACCTTCTACTATTGGAAAATATTTATGTTGGTGCATAAATCCGTGCATAATTAACACTGCAATTATTTAGATCCAAATGAAATGTTGTTTGTGTAAAATGTTATAATAAGGTGATGATATAACCAACACGAACAATTTGCAGAGAACCGCCTTACCACTGGATTATGGTTTGGTTGGAACTTTGTTAGATCCTCAGGAGGCACAGCAATTTTTCTATCAATCATTCAAATAGGTGTCATTGAAAATATCGGTAATGGGCCATTTACAATGATAAATTGGTAATAGTTAGCAACCGGAGCGGTAGGTGTCGTCCGCGCGCGTCACGAGGGCGGGCTGCCGCGGTCGTCTCAAGATCAAGGTCGCGCGGCAGACGAGCGCAAGGTCACTTGCCCCGCGCCCGCTCGCCTCTCGCGCGCAAATATTTGCGACCGTCTGTCCTCCGCGACCGATACGCCGAGGTCAGCTTGTCAGTAGACCTTGAAGTAATATTATCCGACCTCTCCTGATTGGCATGAAAGACGACTCCATGTACTAACGTATTTTTTTATCGGTCATAAACGCAAGGAGCTGTTTGCACGAGTTGCGATTGCGAGCTAACCTCTACCGATGCATCCAGTCATAGCACAGATGAGAATTTAAATAAAACTTTAATAATTTGTTACTACTTGAAACTATATCACAATATCAATAAAAATGTAAACTCTATCCATTATTAATGAAATTGATAAATTCTTTCAAAACGTACAAGAATTTAAACACATGGATTTTTTTATTACATTTCCAATATTTTTCAGATTTTTTAAAAAAATAACGACGCACGTTGCGTTGCAAAAAAACATTTGCGAAATCTTATTTTAAATTTATTTCAGGAAATGTCAATTCATTAAAATATTTTTTCTATGTCACATTCTAACACCTTTTAACCAGGCTTGTCAAAGTCTTAACATATATTGTATTATTTTACGATGACACTATTGCGACTTCGATTTACAAAAGTAGCCAAATTTAAACTATGATAAGATAACACAATGAATAATTTTAAGCTTACCAGCCATACATAACATAAATTATAACATTTATTTGATACAGACAGTGGACATGTACATAACTTAAATGACAAAAATACACAGAGATCTTACAGCAAAATGTTCCACATGGCTGCATCCACATGCGTTTTTATTGTTATTATAAGTAACAACTTATCCCTATTGTGAATAATTTTGAATTAACTATAATACTCATTTTTTATTATTTTTGATTTTATTTAATTAAAACAACAAGAATAAGGAATATTTAGATAAAACTTTTTGTCAAAAGAAGTTTCTACCGGAAGTTGACCGCGTAAACAACCTAAATATTTTCCTCGCTGTTGTGCGGTGAAAAATTGTGTGTTGCGCTCGGCAGAAAAGTTCAATAGAGGTTAATAACTAGCCCCATTTTAAATCGATATATACACAGGGATAATTCTAAGTTGAAACTACCCGCCGAACCTAACTTTATATAACCTTCGACACAAAAAAGCTAATTCTTTAAAAGTTAAAAATAATATCATCAAGACGTACAGATCTATGAAAAAAATACATATCTTAGACGTCGGGTGACCGCTAAGTTAATGAATTTACATCAAAGCTAGTCACATGTCTAGCGAGCGGCATCCTCTTTTAAACAAAAAATTATCAAAACTTTTTATTTTTACATTTTATAATGCGACGATAAATTACACAAATAAAATTTTGCACTTTAAACCTATGTCGAATTGCATATCCCTGAATTGAAAAGTGGCCATACAAACCTATAAAAAAATTGGAGGTCGTGGGTTCGAGTCCCATCTGAGAATTCACTTGTGGCAGAGTTGATTCTTTCCAATATTTTTCTATTTAAATTTATCATGTATTGAAAAATTCAAATATCATAAAATCTTCGAAACACTTATCTATAATTCTATTTGAATAAAAATCGTTGACTTTGACTTTATAATATTTTTAAAAGCCTATCCAACGACATCTAATATACTATATACCTATTCATCCCCAAGTTACAGGTAAGGGAGGTACACATAATATTTTTTTTCTATATTTTATTGTAGCCCTACTTTGGCTTGATCAAATATTTACACATTTATGCCAAATTACAGGTTTCTAGAAGTAAGGGCCTCTGAGCTAAGCCGCCGACACGGACAGACTACTAACTATTACTAACGTAGTCATGGCGAAAATATAAATACCAAAATTTTAAATACAAAATATTTAATTTCAGTAACTTAGTCTAATACAGTCTTAAGTCAACCACTTCAAGTCAAGCAAATATGCTTTAGTTAGGCAGCACCGCTCTTCCATAGCATGATTACAATAATAGGGTACTATAAGGGTTGCTTGTTGACTTTACTACGGAACCCTAAAAACTCGAACAATTGGAATGAGCAATGTAACGTTTGAATCATTTCAGTAAATTCAAGTCGTCTTCAAGTAATCGGTGTACTGAACATACATAAAAATATACCTACGCGACGAACTGATAACCTACTGCTATTTATGAAGTCAGTTAAAAACTGAACTTACGGTAACAATATTACTAGTGATTCTGTGAGAATAGCAGACCTCGCTTGCAAAGTTAGGGCGGATATTATATATTTTAATGCAAATTTTAATATCTACAAAAAATAGTGCAACAAAACTAACGAAGAAAACAATTTGAAATCAAAATTCACGTGCTTGAGTTTCCGAAAGGCTTACCTATGTAGACTTTTGAGCAAAATAGGGGTAAAAGTTTTACTGATTACTCCCGTTCCCTTGGTCTTATTCCTAGGAGGTCTAGGATTGCGTAATGAAATATCCAAATATTTAAATCCGACCATATATATAACGCTACAGCAAACTTTCCCCTCAATTCCCCTCTCTACTCCGCCCCTTCTGTTTGCATTTTTTTTCACAGCATCTTGTGTAAAATTAATTTCTTAGTGTGCCTCTTTAATTGATTTAAATCCGTACTTTGACTTAAATAAGGGACTTTGTTTTAAATAAGGGTACTTTTTCGGTCGCATAATGTTTTCAGTTATGATGTCGTTTGGCATAACAGTTTTAGCATAAATTATGATAGGCAGGGTTTTATGAACGCAGAATGGTATCATCGGCATAATTGTTATACGGCTTAAGGCAATTTATCATAAAATACGAAATGCATTATGGATTTATCCATAACTTTACCGTCTGTATAAGCATCATCAATTAAGAGTAAAAGTTTAAATTTAAGTTAGTGTATGATTTTGTAATTTTTGCATTTTTTCAATGCTATTTTTATACTTATGGTAAATTTTAAATAGAAAAATATTGGAAAAAATTAACTCGGCCACAAGTTTCCCGTCTGAGAATTCACTTGTGGCGAGTTAATTTTTTTCTAATATTTTTCTATTAAAATTTTACCTTAAGTTAGTGTGTTTGGTTGGGAATGAGGTCTCGATCTCGACCTGCAGTGGTCACCTTGCCGTGGTACTTGTATGCCCAATACTAGAGTGCAATCTAAGCTCGGAGGCGCGGAGGGAGAGCAGCCACCCCGCCCGCCGTATTCTGGTACGCAAGGGCGAAGGGGCTGCACGCCGGAGACGTGTATTTCCCATTTGCATGCTTGTATGTTTGCTTGCTTGAGTGTGTTTGCATGCTTGCTTTGCTTGCATACTTGCTTGCATGCTTGCATGCTTTCATGCTTGATTGCATGCTTGCTTTGCGTCGACATCGAACGTGGTACACTGCTACCGCCTTCACCGCGTGGACGTACTCCAAACGTACTCCGGACGTACTATTTTTTTTAATAAATATACCATACCCCTGATTTTTATATGTCAACACAAAATGCCCATCACACTTAACAACTTTTGTTAAGGCCCCATTTTCATAGTTAGCAGTACTAACAGCATAGTTTAGCTGTTCTCTTGGCCTCCTGCATCAGGTTTTCCAGATTTTAAAATAAAGTGTAGCCTATATTGTGGCCAGACACTAGGTCTGCTACATGTTACAAAAAGTTGTATTCAAATCCGTTCAGTAGTTTCCGAGATTAAGGTGTACAGACAAAAAGACAGACAATTTTTTTTAAAATGGTCTCAACGTATTTTGTTACAGTTTTTACGTCATCTCCAATTAGTTTTTGGTAAATATATTCAATGTACAGAAAATTTTATTTTACAGTTTTATTATATGTATAGAAGATAGATAGATAGATGTTTCTTTTGTTAGTAGACTACTCTGAGCAACTACTCTAACTGATTGTACAAAATAAAAACAAAAAATGACAATCAAGTGTTAAGACTGTCCACCTCTTGTCAAAATTTGAATTCGCGAAACCAAAGTTTACCAAATTTAAGAACTTTAACAAATTTTGCTACGCCCTTACAGGGTGTCACTTATGCTACATGTACCTACAATATAATATTATGTAATATGTTAAACATGTTGTGAGTAATAAATATATGAATATGAATTTGAATAAGTTCCAGTGAAAGCGCATGCGTGAACCAAAGGAGGACACAAATAAAGTTGATACTTTGATTATATTTCAACGCCAATTTTTTTTACTTTGCATTATTTCAATAGAATTTTGTGTGGAGATTAGAGTTAAATCTAAAAAAAAATATACGAACTGCCGCGGTAAAGCTATTACATATCATTTTTTATCATAGATTTTGGTTGCTTATTTTAAAAAGAAATTATATTTTCACACAAATTTTCATACGGTTTTTTTTCATCATTGACAATTTTGTTATTCACAATCATAACTAAGCAACCAAAATCTATGACACGGGGGGTGTTAGGTTTTTTCGTTACGGAATTTCTTGATTCGGTCGCCGCGCTCAAAGCCCGCAATAAAAGCTATGCAATGGCTTAAAAAACATATTTTTGGCGTTTACTCCGCTCTATATCTTTTGAACTGTGAAAACTTGTTAATGGCTATGATGTTATCTATTTTTAGTTATTATTTTGTTATCTTAGCTGTAAGTTTCCGAACAAATAAAATAAAATTGTACTTTTACATATATTTTTTTTTAGTTTTAGCTTCTTCCATTTTCGATAGAAATTCCGCCAACGTCCCGTAGTGTACAAAAATATATAGGCTAAAGTAGTTTGATGGCTTACGCATAGGTAATATGAACATATAACCTACATGAAATAGATAAACTCTATTTTTAGAAATTATATTGATTAATTTAGTAGCAATATGGTTAATTTACCTTCAAAGCGTAAATAGCATTGTTGGCATTTTAATGCTATCTTTCATGATAAATAATGATAATAGAAAAATATTAGAAAATATCGACCAATATCATAAGTTGCTCGTACTCTCTATGCGTATTTTTTAAAAATGTCATGTCTATTTCCCAGCCCGGCTAAGGAACGGGGAACAGAATGATTAGATTCAAAATTATATGAAATTAAACTAAAAGATTGATGATATTGTATAAAGATATTTAAATAAACACTTATTAAAAGATATTAGAATTTAACTTAAAACCTAGACAGTAAACTAGTAGAAATATTTATGGTAAGTAGGTATTTAACATTGAAAATTGATAGGGTGGGTAACTTAACTTTAAAAGTCTGTATCTTGCGGAACGCTCATTTTAAGTTTCACAGAAAACCAAAAAATAAGAAATAAGTAAAACCTCGTAAAATCCGTCTTTGAAATAAACTTTTCGGAGTTGATGCCAGCCAGGATATTAAAAACTAAAGAACAATGTAGAATGCACTATCTATCGGTGCCTTGGCTAGAATGGTATGGCACTGACTCCAAAAAGTATATTTTGAAGACGATTTTTCGGTACGGTATTTATTTAGTTGCTATCTTTTGGAGTCCGCGTGGTGTGTCATAGCCCATTCTCCTTATCCATCCACAAGGAAGGACAGTACTTACCTCAGCAGTAGGGACATTAAAAATGGCTGACGAGACGAGACGAATCGTATCGCTTTAGCCGTCAGATACGTAGTATTTTAGTAGTTGCGATGATCATGTGTGATGTGTGGCCTTCATCATCCGTTCCACTTCACCAACTGGTGATTTTCGGAATCAAATGCACGAGCTACTAAAGAAAACACCAATATCATGGTGTGCCTATAATATTTGAAAGTTCCCTTCATTTCTATTAAGATCCCATTATTTTTAGTTTTGATGTCAATGATACCTAAATATCAATATCATAAGTTGCTCGTACTTAATCAATAAACTAAAACTATATGCTACAAAATAAAATAAAAAATTTCATGAAAAAAAATTGAAATACAGTTGCCTAGACTATATGGCTAGCAATGGGAATAAAAAGTCTTCTGAGGTTACATCAGAATGTCTCAATATTGATAAGTCACAGCAAAGCATATAAAATTAACTACATATTCATTAAATAAATAAATGTGATAGAGCAGTGGTTCCTAAAGTTGTCTGGGGTACGACCCATCTAATACAAGTTTCCAAACTCGGAACTCACCTCTAGGCTGTCCTAGGGTAAATGTGGCATAAAATTGTAATTCTAGGGCATCATCACATGTAGATGTGCATCGATTAATTCTTGTACTTCTAATTGTGTCCGGTTACGGCGTATACTTTATGATAATCGGGTGGTTTAACATGAATGTGCGGGTCAAAATAAACCTTCCCGATCAGAAGGTCTAAGTAGCAAAACATCCAACAGCGCGAAATTTCGAATGAGCAGTAAGCCTACCTAGCAAAAAAGTCCACGTCTGCAACCATCTGCAACATGTCTATTTAGCAAAATCGAGTAGGTCGAAGAGAGAAAAATGCAAGGGGGTTGCAAATCAACAATTACACATAGATAGTTTTTTTTATTCCACAGTTTTTAACAAGAGCAATGGGTGTGGTCTCCCAAAGGTTGCAGGCTCGACTCCCCTCTGAGCGATATGAGATAAAATTATTTTTTCTAGTATATTTTTTCGTTTGGATAACTATATACAGAGGTTGTAACTACATCAAATATTTAATTTGTGACAAATGACAATTATGCAGACTATCCAATGATCAATGAATTACAGCAACTGCAACAAAGAACATGGGAACAAAGTCGGCGGCGCAGCTTGTAATACATATTTTTAAATTCAGCTCATTGTTTATACAAATGCGTCTACAGTTGTATCGGAACGTTGTTCATTATACACAAGGATTTCGAATAAAATAAACAATAAGCGACTATACATATTTAAAGGTCATATAAGAACACCGAATGCATTCACTCACCACCTTGATCCACGTCAAAGGTATTTTGTTGTTATCGATAATATGCTTAGTTTTGTAAAACGCGCTTCCGTTTTATTGATAAAAAATGTCATTATGGTTCGTGAAATGCTCTACAATTCTACATATTCGATATCATGATGAAAATAATAATGAATGATACGCAATTATCTTAAATATGATTTGCGAAGGTTTGCGAAGCATGGTGTTTGTGATTTTGGACTTCACACATTCAGCTTATGGTTTAATTCTGAAAGTGAGCTGCGAATTTTCCGAGGTAGACAATGGAAAACGGGATAGGTAGACCATTTTTTTATAGCTCGGCGTTTAAGTAAAGTAGTGATGTCAAATTAAGAAGATATGAGTATTATTAATAAGTTTTCCTAGTTGTTGGACTTTGACGAAGCATAAAATAGATATGTCGACAAGGTATAATGTAAGCGCTGAACAGTTGTATACATACATAGAAACAATTGTGTTCATGTCGTCCTTGTTATTAACTGATGGGTGTTCCCATTTCGGCTGGATATGTCAGTGGAGTTCGGGGCTGTCGTCCCGTCGGTAGCATACCGCGAAGCTCACGCACGGATATCGGGGCCAAGGTCTCAATGAATTATGGAGTATATGGCATTATTCGGGCGATGCCGAGGCATGTTCGCTCCGGTTTCGCGGCCACTGCGTTAATAATAGCGGCCGAAGGTTGCCTTCGACACCAAAGAGGTCGCCTCTCCCACGTTTCCGGATTATTCAAAACAATTAGAGAGGTGCACTCTGATAATTTTTGACCGCTGCTTTACGATTTCAACTTTCATTTTGATCAAATACAAAAGCTTTTATTAGTATAAAGAAAAGTAATTCTACTTTTAATCCAAACTTTTTTTGAGAGCCATTGCAAACTATTGATATCTTTCTCTATTTCAAATATTTATTATTATTTTGATACGACAATTTTTGTTCAGTTATAATTATTATGATAAAAAAAACAGAACATGAGAGTCATCTCATCATTACAATTTTACCAAGCAGACTTTCAAAAGTTGACATCGTTTACCGCTTTTGTTCATTATGCGTCGAAAGTCGTTTAGTGTGTTGCTAAGCCAGATACACACAAAATTAATTTTAATTTTACACTGCATTTTAATTTCATTTTAAAAAAAAAAACAATAATTGTAAAACAGTAGCTATCTAGGACATATTCGTATGAAAGGTGGCCGAGAGCGGCGCTCGCGACTCCTAAATGAGGCCAGTGGAGCGCGAGGCATTACACTTGACCTCTTTTCGCTGAGTCCTTACCTCCGCCAGACCTTCACACTTTTTACAACGCTTTTACGAGCTAGGTCAGGCCAATTAAGTTTCGGCCGTAGAACAGGCGGCTGTGGCAGATGCGCTGCCCTACGCACACTCTTGACACACATTCGTGTTTCAATGCCTATCGACGTTTGTTTCTTGTTAATGACCGACTGTTGAATGTATTTTGAGTCGGGTTGACATTCATCTGTGTTATTGAAAATGTATGTTATGAATATTTTCACATAATTAGTGGCTTCTATTTAGCGGTAGGTGAGTACTTACTTTTCTGCTTTGGGTTCACACGTTCATTTATTTTTAACATTGAAAATGGTTTATGACCTTTTCAGTAGAGGTCCCTTTTCCAGCGAAATTTCGAACTCGTTTATGAGTTTGGGCTACGTGAATGTTGGGGGTGCCATAAGTTACGTATCGGTAAAAGCCGCAATATACAATAAAAAAAAATGAAATCTTATTTTAAAACTAAAAGATGAAGTTAAATTAATAAAATTGCTTAATAGGTCTTGGTGGGGACCAGCCTTATCTCGATAACGAACCGAATCATTCCTAAATTCGCAAAGCTCGATGTAGTTTATATTTATTTTATTATATTGTTAGAATTAAATGAGGGACGTTTTTTACTATTTGATAAAAAAGTTATATATTATGCGTTTTCTACAAATAAAGTACAGTGGGTATCATTGTACCGTAAGGTTTTGGAAACCTCCAAAAATATACAATTCGATAGTTGACAGTTTATGGCTAGTAAAAATGGGTTCCACAAGGCCCACAAGCCCTACAGCCAATGAAATAAATAATTCAATTGCTGAATGAGACATCTTCAGGTCAGTATTCTCTTGTTTCCATTGTTCGAATTGGCCCCCTAGATCATGTGATTTTACATAATTAGATTTCTTGTTATGGGTTTATTTGAAGTCTAAGGTTTATATCAACAAGCCTACAACCACCGACCGAAAGAAATAATTCAACGCTCCAACAACGAAATTTTGAAAACCCTACATTTATGCTAAGTTGTCATAGACATTTCGAGAAATGGTGCCTATATGCCAGCAATCTGTGGAGGCCATTTGCCCGATGTGTTATTACATATTCCATAAATAACCCTAACTTATGTACTTTAAGATTCAATCAAAATAATAAGAACTGTGTTTTCCCTCCAATTCAAATCTTCTAAAACGTTAGTGTAAATTAACCCTGTGTTACGTTAGCAACAATTTGAGTATAATCACAGCTTCAAGAAAAGAAGCCCTAAGGAATTTTCAAAGATGGTCCATTTTCCCGAAAACTTTAATTTTATGTTTTGTTCCTGTTCGAAGTGAAATATCAGCAAAATATGTCGTCCTATGTGAAAAGTAAATCAGAAATAGTTATAAAACATAAATTTTCTCTCTATTTAGTCTAAACTAATAATCTGGACTAAAAGACTCACAATTAAAAAAAAACGAAGAGCAATTGAAGATTCAAGTAAAAAGGATAATTTCTTTTTATTTTGCAGGACAGGTTAAATAAAAATTTACAAAACTCGGAAAAGTTGAAAAAAAACTTGGATTTAAAGTTCATCAACCTAAGTTATTTTGATACTTTTTTTGCAATAAAAGTAATAAATTGTGCATTTATCAGAATAACAAGACTTTAATAAAAAGTCTGTACTCAGTACATTGTAAGCAATGTTATAGAGACCAGTTGTAGACCTTAGAAATAGTTAAGTTATCTTATCACAAAAAGTCAGAAATTTTTAAATCCTTTGTACTTTTGATATACTTACTGCAGTATTTTTATATAGTTAATTTACAACAATAATTGCAGCACTGAAAACCCTAAGGAGACCATGCTATGGTCTTTTAAAGATAGTTTTTCACAATAATGTAAATTTAAAAAATAGAGTTTTTCGAAAAACAAGATGCAGTAACTTTTTAGAGTTGATTAAGTAAATCTTCAAAGAATATAAGCTCAATTACAGCTCCATAAATCCTTAAGAGACCAAGCTATTATTTCATTGTGCTCAGCGATTTAATTTCGTTTTCTACTGGCTATACCATATATCCTGGGTGAAGACTCCTTAAGTTTTTTTTCGAATGACTTCGCGTCTATGTGAAGTCGCGGCGGAAGCTAGTAGACTATAAAAATGCAAGAATCTTCACAAAAAGATATGAGAACAAATGAGTTCGGCAGGGATTATTTTTCTTGATCCCTGCCGAACTCATTTTGTCTAAATCACTGGCAGCAGAACCCCATAGTGTATTATCGTTCTCCATGAAGGCATAACCTAAGTGGAGCAAGCGCTCCCTACGTAGCACTATCTCTGTCGACAATACGATCTCTCTTTCTAATTGATTGCTGTATTTTTGTTTTCCTATTTTAACAATGTAAGTGAAAGGATAAGTAGCAACCTAGGTACCCACTTATTTCTGCAACCCCGTAGAACATATTAATGCACAATTTTTATTGATTCCACAACACAAATTTCTTAAAAACACGTACTAAATCGTGATTCGAGAATGTCAGCCATGTTGACTCGAGATCGTACTGTGGGCAGAGATAGCGCTACATCATTTTTTTGGATTCAAGTAGGTATTGGGAGCGCTTGCTCCATTTACGTTATACCTTCATGGCGTTCTCAAATGGGAGAATATAGTTTTGTGTGTCTGTCTGCTAATTATACATTAAATGATTTGTTCATTATCTGTTGTGTGCCGAAAAAATGTATCCGTTCGTTCCCGAATTCCTATGTCACATGTTTACAGATTTTCCTGGCACAGTGCGCGTCTTCCGCGGGCGGGTGGCGCTACGACGCAAATGTAAATGACTATCAATGGACATAATTAGAAATAAATACGCAAACTGACACATTGGTTCCTAGTAAACAAGGTCGATGTGACCTTGGTATGGTACGTTATGTTTTTATTATTATTTTTGCAGCATTAAGAGCACAAAGACAAACAAGGAAGTCGCGACGGGCTTCGCGACTGCTCTGGGTAAGAATATGTAGATTGTATTTACCCGTGATCTCTATTCATGGTCACACTAAGATATCTTAGGCTTGAAGTAAAGATACTGCTAATGAAACAAGATAATCGTAGATACAAAATTATTGCTACATTTGTGCAAATTACTTATCTAATATATATAATTCTCGTGCCACAGTTTTCGTTCCCATACTCCTACGAAACGGCTTGACCGATTCTCATGAAATTTTGTGAGCGTATTGAGTAGGTCTGAGAATCGGCTACTATCTATTTTTTATCCCGAAATTCCACGGGAGCGAAGCCCCGGGGCACAGCTAGTTTAATATAAAATTCGAATAATATCTTAATTAAATTTATCGATTTTGTTTGCTAAAATTGTGATTCATACAAAACCGTGACAAAGAAAATGTTCCTTGTCAAAGTCGTGTGAGGTGAGTAATACTAAAAATACATAAAATTTTTTTTGGTCTTTATTTATCTAAAGCATATTTTTTAATTCCCAGAATGCTGGATTAAGGTGCAAATGTTTGTATTACACTCCAGATTGGTAACCGAATATGGGTCAGAAAGTGTTTTGACGGCGCCCGGCTTATCTATGTGCCGTTTATCTGTAAAGTGCAGTGTACAATCGGGGAACTTCCCGGTTGACCAGTAGAGTTTTTTTGGGAAACATTTTCTCGGAAAGTAATAAGGTTAAATAAATAATTTATGATTCACATGAAACACCTGTTACTGTTCTATTATTTTTGATATAAACGTTTTCTATATATCTATTTTTTTAAATAAAGCTCCCTAACTTAACTTTTTTATTTTTATTTTTTATTTTAACAGTATATTGACAAAGGTATCGAGACATTCAAATGCACAAAATGTATTTGTATTGACATTATTGTAATTGTAGACTGACATGTGAATTTAATTGTATATTGACATTAATTTATTTTATTTCTTATTTGACATTTATTATCATACATTTTTTTTTCTATTAATTTATTTTTGACTTTCTCCATTTTATTTTATGATTATTGTTTGTATATTTGCATGCTATGTAAAGGGCTAAATAGGTTAAGCTCCATTTTGTTTGCACAATTGTACTTAACAACATTACTGTAACCCTATTTAGAGCAAATAAAAATATTTGTATTTGTAAAACAACGCTACTGGTCAACCGGGAAGTTCGGTCTGTACATGCGCGGGAACATAAAGCACCAGACGTGTACACCGGTTGATAAGCAGTTCGTTTTAAGAGCCACATTATGTCAACGTGACAAAGGACTCAAAGAACGATTTCCTAGAATTATGTTTATATTTGCGCTTTAAATACAATAGTCTCTTTTTGTTGTTACTGGTATTTTCATTTATATCTATAACGTTATCTGACTTTGGGGATATTTATGCTTAGTTGGAAAAAATGTGACAACCAACAAATTATACGCCATAAAAATTGGAAGCTAGAATCAATAATAAATAAATATATTAGGCTTTTTCATTTGATGTGTAAATCTTGCTTGGGTATATGATAATTCTCTGTGAGCTAAATAAATTTTTGCTTGTTTTTTGATTTGGTTTGTTTATACTCTGTGTTAGTTTATTATGAATGTATCTGCTGGAATGCGTATCTACCTATTAAGTGCTTATCATTAACTTTAAAAACTGTCTCTATTGGTGAAGACCTGTAATTGGCTCTCAATTGTTAACTTAAAATTTACTGTAATATTTTAAGCTGTTGGTCTTCCGAAAAAAAAATCGTTAACAGTAATCTCTATTAAGTTCTTCAGAAAAGGTTATAGGAATACTTTGGAATACATGGATGCGTCTATCGTTAAGTAATTTTTCACTAATAATTTCCACTTGTAAAAGTATCTGTCATCCCGTGACCACAGTTTGTTAAATGTAATCATGAGTTATTTGAGTTGGTAAAGTTTGCAAAAGATTCTCGCCTTCGCCCTAGGAAGCCCTATATTCGTACTCTGCGTTGTAAAACAGCAATGATGGATAAGAGTGTCGTCAGCATGGCTCCACGTTTTTTTAATAAGCTGCCAGAAGACTTAACCAACTTAACCAAAACTAAATTCAAAAATGTATTGACTAAACTATTGATTGACAAATGCTATTATGACATAAGAGATTTTTGTAATGATGATTTTGATAATATTGACATGATACTATAAAATGAATAATTTTAATGATATAATTTATTAATTTGTAACAATAAATAATTTGTTAAATTTTGCTAATATAAATCTGTTCTTTTAAATTTCGTACACCGAAAATGGTAAAACATAGATAGGACTTTAAACATGTTAAATGTATACATATAAGACCATTATTGTACCTATGTTTATGAATAAATGATTTCTATTTCTATTCTATTTCTATTTCACAGCCTCTGGAAAGGTGTTTTCAGGAAATCCAAAAATAATATACTAAAATTGCTTGAAGTGAGCCCTGCTACGTAATGTTGATTATTTGATTTAATAAAATAATTGCAAAATTCGAGAATGAACTATAGAAGTTCAACAAAGAATCTATGCATGTTGATGACGTGTTGATGTAAATAACCGGTTGGACATATGTCAATTATAATTAAATCCACGTTGTAAACAAGTGGATAGAAGCAACAGGCCTGATAAGGCGGGGGCGCCGCCCTGCTCTATCGTTCAAGATTAAGGTCGTTCTATCTGAAGGCCGCTCGTGGAATTAAACGCTTACCGCTTATATAGTTTAATTTCTTAATTAATGACAGTGCCTGGTATTTATTCATATGTCAATACATATTAAAATATCACCACTTTACTATGTTCAATTACTTATTTTGTTCACAAACAACTGTTGACCATACACTTATTTTAGTATGTTATGAGCTGCAAGTACCTACCTTATGTTTGTTTTGATTTTTCATCTTAATTAACGTACTGAATTAGTCTTGTGTTCATAGATTTTGTCTTCTACGATTGTTTAAATTCTAACTAAAACCGTTTGATCTGCAAACTCGTGTAAAGTATCATAATTTTAATAAAGCTACGACTACCATCACATTAGGTTAAACAAGGCTGACATTTGTTTAACTCAGCGTTAAACCATAACATGTTTGACGCTAAGTACAAAGAGATTTGACGCGTAGTGGTTACCTACGCTAACCTGATTCAATCAATTAGAAGAAAACTAATTTTGGTTCACGTTTCAAAAAGCCTTTAATATTTTCATGTTATTTTTTTGTCACTTTCCCATAACTTATATAATTAGCCTATTTTAATCTATTTTAGTACAAGAAAAATCACAAAGCTTCTGTTGGCCCAAGTATACGAAAAGGAATTTGAGAGTGTCAGGTGTTTAAATTTTTGATGAGTGGTGAAAATTAATTTACAGCATTAGTACAAAAATCATTAACAAAAACCCACTACACCGACTTCGATATTTAAAAGGAAGGATAACATTTACGAGGTCGGTGCCAGCATTAAAAAGAAGGAAAGCTAATTAAAAACAAAAGTATTGGCTACGGCTGACCTCAAATCATTAAAAAGGCTAACACACTATTGGTTATTCTTATAAAAGTCGGTACCAATGCTTGAATTGATAACCTCCTTTTTCAGAAGAAAGTTGAAAATTTCCATGAGTCTACTAAAATCTAAGAAGCTGATTGATCAAGGTAACCGCCCAACAAATGGAGGTTGTGGTGTCGGTTCCCGCCTTGAGCGAAATAAGACGATTTTCCGTTTTTCCCAAGTACAATGGTGAAGACTTGAAATAATCTATACCTAGATATGTTAACTAAATTGTCTGATGTCATTCGGATTTGAATATGCTAGGAGCTAGACGGTCAAGGATATTGCACGAATATTGCTAAAAATAATTCATTACTGACCGTGAGCACTACCGCATATTACAATTTAATTTATTATCACATACCTATTTAAGCTCATTTAAATGTAGGTTATGAAGATAATTAAATATAAACCTAGCAAAATTACTAATCATTTACTATTTATTTAAATTATTTTGTAGCAAAGTGATTTTTTGGCAGTAAAAAATAATTTTAAATAATTGGTTTTTATATTTTATTGCAAATAGACTTAATTTAGTTGCATTCTCAATACAATGGAAGAATACCACAGTATCATCATAATTTTAAAGTTTTCAGATTCAGAAGCTATTTTTTTCTGCGCTGTAGGTGTAGCAAGCAGAGACAGACAGTGAGTGTCATATTGATTCCAGGAATAATATGTAAAGTATTTTTTCGTACAAGGTCTTTAGCATACAGAGTTAAGTAGTGCGCAGTGCATACAAGTTGTTTACATAGCGAGCAACAACAATCGGGTACGTACGTAGATGTTTGATAAATATTGTTGCGCAACAAGCTGAGAACAATGGTCAGCTCGAGGAATGTTGCCATAACACTTGGCGACAATCGCCGATGTCCTTCCTGCACGAGCTGCAGTTGAGAGAACTATTAATATTTTATTATTACATCATTTACTTAAACATTTGCATCATTTGTTTCTATTATATTGTTTAATAAACATAACTGTAAACTCTTAGTTCACAACAGCTACTAATGCCTAATGATCAACACATAATTTTTTATACGATTATTTAATTATTACATTTGACTTGAAAATAAATAATAATAAAATCATTCACTACATCATTTTTTAACAAAATTATAAGACTACGCGTGGCATAGTTTAACATTATTATAGCAAAAAGTACGTCATTGCAAAAAGCATATGTTATCGTTGACACCTACTTCATGAGTAATTCCCAGTTATGTTCCTAGAAAATAATTGAGAGGAAATGAAGTCATAGCAGCCCTTGATTAGATTAAATGTTTATGTCTAGTTTACTGATGGATGAGTCAAGTGTATCTTTATGAAACGGCACCTCTCCATAATATTTTTGACGAATTAAAAAATGAAGATCTGTGCAGTGCTGTCTGTATTTGTTTATTTTTTTATTTAAAACTTAAGAGTATTTCAGCACCACTGTAACACTAATTAGATATTAGGTGCTTTTGTAACTGTAACATGGTATTCGTTTTAGTACGCTGTGCCTAGCACATTATGTCTCAATTGTCTAAGCTATGGAAATCTCGCATTGCTATGACCAGAGAATTGTTCTAATTTATCATAACATAATATAAGAAACCAGTAAGTGTTGTCAAAATATTGTTATACAATTGACGCAATATACAACCTTGGAGGGGTGAATAACAACATACTCGTATTTACCATTGTCGCTTAAATATGAACGTATTTTTTTGACTATATTAATATTATCCATCAAAAACTCGAACAATTAAATAATAGATAGAGCGGAGAGGCGATTATCAAAATGAACGTGATTTTTAATCCATAACGGGAAGACGCTAAAACCTGTCTCGTAGTTATCACCATTTAGGAACTGTCTCTCGTATCGCTACCTGCCATAATATATCAGAACAATGCGGAAGACATAGTGATACATTTAGTTAAGATGGTGCTAGGTAGCCAGGCAGCTTTAGGAAAAGTCCCACCACCAAATTAAATAATAGCAATTATAATAAAGAAGCTGATCACTCAGGTCACAATACATATAATATAAATTCTACTAATATAAAAGTTATTTCTCTTGTGTTGCCATTAACTACTATAATGATATTTTATTGCAGCATACTTATGCCTGATTACTTTAAAATATAATAATTATGTTCTCATCACATAGTGAGTAATCAGTCGTCAAATATCTCGGTTCATATCATATCATTAATATTATCACGTTTGATATATGTTTGTCTTATACGTTTATCTTGATTTTTGCAAATACTGTGTGACCTTCATTCTTTTCCGTGATTCGTCTTTTTATGGCATGACGTTACAGACTACGTTATTTCCTGATCTGTATGATTATATTATTACTATTGAATACGGATAATTAATTAAAGGCTACTATAACATTTTTGGAAAATAATGCTATTGTGAACCCTTGAGTGTAATCACCTTGGATACTATGGGGGTGAAGGGGTCCACAGCAGCGAGCGGCGGGCGGGGAGGGGCGCGCTTGTGCGTCGTCACTGCCGAATATTTTTCGCAAGGTCGAGGTCTAATTTATTTGACTTCCTAGATCGGAGTGACCTTGCCTCTAGCGCTCTCGTTCATCTAATGACCTTTTATAACGGTTCCTTGGCCGAATGAACCCTGTCATAATAATCTTATTCATGCATCAACATTGACTTACAAAACCATGTATTTTTTCCAATCAAGTTGTGATAATTGTGGACTTTATGTATTAAAATTCTTTTTACGCCTCTTCGTGATCTATATCTACGTTACTACTCGCGAAAATACGGATAAAAATATCCAAGGTCAGGCTCAAGGTCTTACCGTTTTTATGATTAGGACTATGGTGATAAGAAAATAAATCAGTCACTCAAATTTGATATTTGGATTCTAGCATTAGGTTTCATTTTGCAATGTCCACTAACATGTTTCAATGAAAAAAACAATAACTGTAATTCTGCTGATTTGTTGCCTCCACAAGGTTACAGTGTACACGATTGAAGTAATCCATGTGCACATGAAATAATAAAATATTTAATAGTGTTACGTAAATGTCGCAGTATAATAGATTTACTGTATTGTTGCCAAAACCTGGATATTGAGACACTGTTGAGAAGTTATTGAAAAGAAATATATGTGTACCCCTAGTTTGTCCCCTCGGCGGTTATGTAATAGGCGAGAGGAGGCGCTGGGCGGAGGGCGGCCGCGGCGGGGCGGCCGCGAGTGCGGGGAACGACCTTGCGGGATGACATTGACGCGCACGGACGCTTCCTGTTATCTCGCGACACTCGACCGGCATTAATCATTATTGGAACAAAGAATGTCCACTCACGGTAATTGTAATTAACACGCGTTGCCCTTGACGCGCTCATTATCTCAGCTGCGGCGGTCACCATGCCGTGACGTCACAAAGGACTTCATTAAATAGCCATGCGAACAGGAATGTTTTCCTTTATCGTTTGTTTTTATTATTGTTTATGTGTAATCGAAGAATCAGGAAGAGATCGCTTGTATTGAATTGTTAGAGATTAAATTATGTACTTTTCTGTAAACATGTTATTATGATACCATATTAATATACTACGAGACCTTGTATATCGTTCATCGTCATCAAGACAGACTGAAAAACATGTAAATTGTATTTTTCCACCAATTAATTTAACTTCAGTTAAAATATTTAAAGAAAAATTAACCAATATACACCGAGATTACTTTCATGTATGTAAAGTGGCATTAAATGATTTTTATAAGTACTTTATTTCAATTTGTAATAAAATAAAAGTCTTGCATTGAACCATACCTATATGTATACTGTTTGAGTTTCTATCAAATCATTGTTAATACGAACAAATTTTTACTTGTTTTCAATTAAAGTATTAAATTGTATTATATAATTGTAGAATAAGAAAATAAGAGTAACTAAAAATATAAAGCATGAAACTATAAAAATAAATTAAAACATATTACCAGAAGGTCTAAAAAGGACGCTATAGCAATATTGCTAAGTGAATTTCCTGACATTTCATTTATTTGTTTATTTCCTATAATTTTCTTTTAGTAAGTTTTCTTGCCATCAAAAAATTTAAAGCAAATTTTGCTACACTGTCACAGACACAGTTCTAAATACCATAGAAAAAAATCAATTAAATGATTTTTTAGGGAATTCCCTCAGCAATAGCGTCTTTTTTAGACCCTTTGATTAGATCAATCAATATAATAAGAGTTTAATGGAAATAAAACCGCCCAAAAGTTACTAATGTTTTATCAAAGACAGATTGTCACTAATACAAAAATTTCGAAAAGTTCATAAATGATCATAGATGAGCTTAGATTCATCGTGGCTAATAAAGTATAAAACAATTTTATCCTGGCTTATGAATGCCGAGCAATTGTCTTAGTGCGCCTTTTACGCGAAGTTCTACGAAGAGCAAATAGCAGCCCAGATTTACATTGCCCTTGTTTAGTAAAAAGGATTACTAAATAAACTTTTTATTAGTAGATAAAGCACGTCACATCAGGGTTTTGTTTATCGACACAGGCGGGGCCGCTAGCGTTGTGTATGTACCATAGCTAATGAAATAGTGCGTAAAACCTATAACAGAAGACGTAGTCCAGCGATATGACACACGCCGAGTCGTGGTAACCGCACAAACATGTTTACCAGCTCGAAAGTTCAAGGCCCTTGCTAACGACCGGCGGAACAATGTTCCGACGGTCTGCCGAGGACGTTCCTCAGTCCTTGCCCCGTCTTGTCTCATTCGGGTTGCTCTTATCCATTCTAGGGCACAACCTTGGGGAAATAGCTCGCCATCTCCAGTGAAAATTTGTCTTAATTTCACAATGATCTGAATCATTATAGTGCTAGCTATCCAATCCAACGCCCGATTCAAGAAGTATGGCGTTTAAGGACTGTGATCTTCAAAGTCAAAGTCAAAGTCAATCAAAATCAAAAGGTGTTTGAATAATATTTTTTATTATTTAAACACCTTTTCGTCTAGTGTTACTATTAATTCATGCATGTCTTAAAAACATAATGTCAAACGCAAAACGTGTTAATTAACTGAAATGTATGCCAACATCCTAAGAAAATATTTTTTGTGACAGATCCGAAAATTGGTTAATTTGTATGCTGGTTTTTGATTAATAGTGTGACAACAGCAGTCATTTATGATTCTTTTATCTGTTTGTCCATCTTCATCTTTTTGTTGGCACATTCTTGGCTCCGTCTAAAAAATGTTTGTTTTTTTGTGTCGCTAATTTGTCTTTTTTTACCTAGTCGTCTGTTATTTAAAAATAAGAATAGTTGAATACGTGTTTATGGACATTCATAAAAAATACTATATCCAACTTAAGTAAGAAATACTTGTTTACCTACTATAAAATTTAAACAACTTCATAAGTAACAATACTAAACTAAAAATGATGTTATGTGTTGAATCGTTAAGAAAACGAAAATATTTTTCAGATTTACTTAACATTACTAAACCGATTTCCATATTTTAAAAATAGGACCAACATGGTAACAAACCTAAAGTAAAAACTAAATTTGAAGATTCGAATCATTTTTAATGGCTTTAGCCGTCTTCGGTGAAGATACACAAAATATACAAGTATCTTCACCGATTACTCGGTATACTTATATTATTGACACGACAAATTATCGAAGAATTGATTACCCTTTTTTTTTAAGTCGGTCGAAAAACAGCAGTAATACACAACTAGGGCGGTTACAACCCGATACTCGGGTTCGTCGATCGACGAAAAATTCCAAATTATGCGAAAATAATGACACTTTTTAATTGCAGTTTGTGATCATCACGTTTAACATTTTGTATATTTTATAGTTTTCGGAACAAATAGACTCGAGTACCTTTAATTTGATACCTTACTCGGCCGCGTACTACGCGCCAAAGTCCCTATCGAGTCGTCACAAATTTTGCGAACCTGAATTAAGTATATAGATAAAACATAATTATCTGTGCCTTATTATTGCTAGTAAAAGCGGCGGTTTTTTTAGTGCAAGTGTAAAGTGTGACGTGCTCTTGACTGTATAAGGAAACATTTGTCGATTTTATATTTTGATATTACATATACATAAATGATGTCAGGTGCATCGTAGATCATAGGCAAATGCATTAAATAACCAAATACTGGTTCCGTCGTAGCAAAATTTCACGTGTAAGCGGATGTTCAATCTCCCTCATCAGTAAATGAAAAGCATGTAGAGAAAAAAAATGAAAAAAAATGAAATCCTTTCGAAAGGAACACGCCAGGTGCAATTGCAGTCACCTGCAACCTACTTTCGGTCGCGTGGCGGTTGCAGCGGTGGGTATGTGCTTTGTACTGCACAGGTGTTCTGGAAAAAGCGTGTTGCAGTTGAACGTCATAACGTTCTTATGGCATAATCAATTAATTTACAACGTAATCGAACTTTATATTAAAAACTTTAACAGGAAAATACTAGAAAACACCAGTACTCAAACCCGAGTATTTGGATGTCCGGTCCAGTGCTTTCTCAATTGAGCTACCGAGCCGAACAATTTGTGAGACGACTTCAAAAAAAGAAGGAGGTTATCAATTCATAACCTATATTTCTTTGTTCTTTTATGTAACAAATAGTATTATCACCGATTGCTCGGAGACAGCTGAACCGATTGAAATGATTCAAACGATATTATATTACCCGGATGATCCCCCGGGAGGGGACCCGGGTTCGATTCCCAGCGGGGGTCACAAATTATTTAGTGTACAGATAGGAATCAAGCCTGCTATTGGCCGTTTCTTAGTCTAATGTCAGCTTCACATTGATAGTGCGGCAAAGTCTATCGAACGACATATCGATATACTAAAAATTATCGATATCGATACAAGCAGCACTACAGCCCTAGTGTACTTTTAAAATCCTATACTTTTAAATGTTCAAATGAATAAAACAACAAAATAAGATTAAATTTTTATTTAATTCAAATCACAATAATACAACAATATGACTAAACTAGTGAAACAAATAAGTTATTATTAATAAACTGTAAAATTGCATTTTTAATGAAGTAATAAGTCATTACTTATAATCATTACCTATAAGCTAAAAAATAATGTATAAATACTACTTTTCAATACCTACATAAGAAGTGTGAATGACTAAAATATAACATTTCTTTTATCAGTACATAATGATTGAAGAAGTTAAACAATTATAAACAGTGATTTCAACAACTTGTGATACAACCATGTGTTTAATGAAAAAGAAGAAACATTTATTTAAATTTTTTAGAAGCGTTATGACTTGACAAGTAATACACTAACTATTACTAAGCGATGACATGTAGGAACCAGGTACCGATTTCATTTAATAGCAAATTTAGTGTTATTACATACTTAATGTTAGAATTAAAATAAGATTGCAAAAAAAAGAACGCAATTGGAATCTAGTTCTGGCTTTTTTCTTATTATGCACGGGAAAAATGCATTTACGCATTAGCGCATTACACTAAGTCGGTCACTTAATGTAATGTGGGACTCGCCGAGCACAATGCCCGTCCTACCCATGCTGCCACTGGTCTCTTCTCCGGGATTCTGAGAACAAAGATAGGTACATTGTATATAATAGCTGTATTGCAGCTACAAGTAACATATTTAAATGAAACAAAACCTGTAAAAAATCATTGCCTGCCAATCATCATCACATATAAAAAAATACAATTATTTTATTGATTGTAATTTTCTTTCAGTAGGTATACCTTTTGCGCTTTTCAAGTGCCAATTGATGCATAACAAAATTAATATTAATACTAGATTCTGAAAAAGACCCTTTTATATTTTTATTTATTATTGTACAAAACTTATGAATTTGGACTCTACAAACAATAACAATGAAAAAATTTAAAGCATCAGCATGATGCTGAAGACCTCCAAACCAATCAATGTGAACTGATTTAAAAAACTTGTTTCTGATGTTGATCAGTATGTTTGGTTGGTGTGGATATTTGTTCATGACTTATTAATTATTTCAATCAGGGTTCTTAAAATCATGACAAAAGAGGCATTGGGTCAAGGGCAAAGTCAAAGAGTTTTATTCAAATAGACCATTTTTTTCCCTACCAAACATTCGGGACATCTTTGAACTGATAAGACGAACGGCCGCAACAAACTTATCAGCTTTAACAGAAACAAGAACATATACAATGGAATGTTGTTGCCAAACACAAATCTACAATCTTGAAATATATTTAAATAAGAGGAAAATTTTCTTATACTCAGTTTTTCATACAAAAGTATCACATCCATGCATTTTCTTTTAAATAATCATCTACCCTTGCTTAAGTGTCTTTATAACATTTAAATTTATGGAAAAACATGTCAACTAAAAATGTAAGGTAACAAACAGTTAGGTACTTTCACATTTATGACATTACCTTCATTCGTTGTGATGATGTCGGTTGAATGTGGTCATCTGTAGTTTTATGCAGCATTCGTATATCAGTTTTGGCACATAATGACAGGTCTTTGCTTAGTATGTATGCCCTTTAAAAGGATGGATCATAAATAATACAGAATTTGTGTCCATTAATGGCGATTTAAATTTTAATGACCTGAAAAAATATAGCAGCTTGGTATTAGAAAATGTGTGAATTAACTCAATGTTCACAAGACATAGGTTTATGTGAAAAAATATAATATAAATATAAATAAATTTTAAAGTTAATGATTTCCATTTCTTCAGAAGTTCTAAGTACTAACCTTCAGGCATCTCATTAATCAAGTTTTCACGCTTGGTGTCTGCTTGAAATCTTTTCAAGCATGTTCAGAATGTAGATCCTTGGTCACAAATTATCGCCATAGGAGGGAACTGTTTGTTTTAAAGCCTTCACAACTTCCTGAAAACACAGATACAAGTTTTTTTATATAGGTTATTGAACATAAACTCTCACTCCGTAAATCCTTTGCAGAGTTGGCAGATCATCAAGCTACTAATTTAAACTTACTGTTATAATGTTTTTCAATGTAGCAGCAGGGGTAGTTCCTTCACAAACTTATAATGCTACCAATTGTTGTGGATAATTATTTACTCTCGTGAAAGTCGTTACTCGTTAAAACGTTCACAGAATAATAATAAGAGCTGTCAAATTGCGCGGCCCGGTAGTCTGTGGTTCGAAAATGGCTACCTCAACATGGAGTTTTGACTTGTGAAGCATTTTTTTTTTTAAAAACTACGAACCACCTTGTTGTAGGGGTGATTCCTACGGCTGGCGGGGGTACATATTGTATTCGGTTTGGTTGGTGGTAGGGCTTGTTCTAAGTCCGTCTGGCTAGCTACCATCATCTTATCAAGTCTGACGCTATGGCAACAATGTTGTCAGCATTGTTGTGTTCCGGCAGTTAGAGATAAGATAGCCAGTTCCTCAGTGATTGGGGGTTTTGGGAGAGGCTCGCTTCCATCTTCAGCCTTATCAATACTTACATCAGATATGATGAAGGCTAAGAGTCTCCCCGTCGTTAATAAAAAAACTCAAGTTTCTTCTGAAGTTGACCTCAATTTTTATATTTTGAAATCGGTTCAGTAGTTTACAGGAAATGTTGAAAATACTGTCGTTTTCGATTCGGGTACATTGACGACGCGACGTCACTGTTATGGACTGATTTGTAAGTAAGTACGAGACATAATCTAACTTAAAAAAATCTGAAATAACAACCTTTTTACAAAAATATTCAAGAATAGGAGCGCAATCTAGATAGATCCAACAGGCTTAATTTTTTACTTTTTAATGCCAAGTATAAATAAAAATTAATTGCTCTGTATACAGCTATGCGATTTAATTGATTTTAGTTTTGAAATGTTTGTCGTAGTCCAGGAAAGGTTTAAAGAGTGAGAAAATATAGAAAAATAGCGAGTAACATAAAAAAAAGGTAATACGAAGTTCACGAGGGTCATCTACATCTAGTCTTTTCCAGGCTTTACCCGTGGTCCCACCGGTTTGTCCCCCTGGAAAAAAAACGGGTAAACACTCGTCTTTTCATATAAAGTTCTTTCACTAACAAATGTCATCATGCCATAAAGTATGTTTTTTAACGAATTAAAACGCGTACTGTTTAGTAACACATAATATTTAGAATTTGAGATTTTATGCTCAATATTTGGCGAAAGTAAAAAGCCCTATGGTAGTCAGGTATAGTTTAATCAAAGGTCTATCACATTATATTGTTATTGATCCGCGTAAGAGCTTGTCGTATCTCGCTTTGACCCAGCGTCCTCTACGCAAACTGCCTCCAAACACCTTTAAGAAAAAACTGAAGGTCGAACGAACACTACCGATCGGCCTTGGTTTCATTTACACACTTTAGAGGTGATCTCAGTCGCGACTTTCATACGTCTTATTATTTAAATTACAATAGATTTGTGACGTTAACAGAGTACATCTGAATAAACAATCAAGTAGGTAGATAATACTGGTTCGGGTTCCTGATAAATACGATCAAAGGATATCTCCTTGTGCTCGAAGAAACCATTTCAATGTGTGGCTTAAGAGTTGACAGTAGTTGATAGTAGATTATGCACTAAGGGGATAAAACAGTGTCGCATGTCACGGGCAGCATAATGAATCCTGTGCGAAATGAAGGATTCTGTAGTTAATTCCCGAACGTAGTGAGGGAATTAAGATGGTAATTCCCGAGCAAAGCGAGGGAATTATGGTAAGAATCCTTAATGAAGCGAAGGATTCAAGTCTGCCCAAGACTAAGACACTTTTATCCCCGAGGAGCATACTCTACTTCATAACCTACTGTGCCTACTGTGACGTTAAATAAAAAAGAAATTCTAAATTAATAAATCACAACAATTTAAGAAATTGTGGAAAAAAATATCGAAATGGTCGAAAATCACCGATTTTTTCTTTAGACACCTATTTAGTTCCGTAGGCAATGCAATGATAATTTTCATTATAACTGTGACCAAGAGTCAAGACTTCACAATGTGATGATTTGCCATGTTTTATTGATGAGTAAAATGAAAGAGATAGTTATTACATTATATTTGAATGAGTGCTTAATTATTAATAGCACAATGTCACATACTTACCTAATTTCAATTTGAAATGTTTTTTTGGTGCTATGGACCCCGACACATACAGCCATAATTATATTTTTCATAGGATTTAAGTCTCTTTGAAGTGTCAAATTTATAGTTAAAAACTCCTTGGACCAGGAAGTTATGCAGGTGGTGCATAAAGTATTATTAATATACGGGCTCCTAATATGACGCCTTGAGAAAAGTTAAGCTTGTCTCCTGACATTGCTTACCGCTTCCTGCCTATTAGCATGTGTATAAACTACCTTCAGCGAAGCGGGTTGAGGCCGCGGAGACTGACTTTAAGTCGATTTTTACCTTCAGCGTCTATTGTCTGACATCTCTATCTTTTAACTTTATTTAACTGTATTGTGTCATAGAAAATTTCATAAAATTTTTCAATAAAATACTTTATTATTTTATTATTTATTATCACTATTTTCCTATATTAACAGACTATGGAGTGGTAACCGTTAAATACTTACAACAATCTTAAATATATTGTTAACTGCTTTTCTACATTTGTAATAAATGCAGAAATAAAAACAGCATGTCTCGGTAGCTCAGTGGTTAGAGCATTGGACCGGATTTCCAAAGGTCGTGGGTTCGAGTCCCATCTGAGAATTCACTTGTGGCCGAGTTGTTTTTTTCCAATATTTTTCTATTTAAAATTTATCATAAGGATAAAAAAAGCATGAAAATTTTCTCCAATAACTCGACACCCATATTAAATGTAAGGTCAAAAGGAATCGGAGTGATGCAACACAGCATGTTTGTTGTTGTTTAGAGTAATTTTATATTTTATTTTAATAATAAAATATGAAAGTTGCTGTCAGGAGTTAAACAACCAAAAAACGGAGGCTACAGAACAACAATGTAGGGTGAAGTGTGAGTCGCCGTAATACCGAAACTTGACACCACGTCGGGCGGCGGCGCGTCAGCGTGAAGAGCGAGCGACGGGCGCGACCCTGACTCTTGAAATAGTCTTCCGCGTTAACAGAGCGAAAATATCGCATGATGCCGCCCAAGGCCGCCGCGCCACCCCCGTCGCGCGCCGTATAAGGTCTAAACTGTTGACCACTCGATTAATCCCACATCTTGTTACTTTGATATTTGATTAAGACAATGACACGACATTTCTTTATCTCAATGAAATCATTGTTTAAATTAAGATTTCGAAATAAATACTTAAATAGCTTTACTTACTTAAACCAAAGTATGTTTTGGCCCTTACTAGATGCAATATTTTATAGAATTTAAATCGCCAGACACTTTCACTAACTGAGAACGAGACACAATAGATTTTTTATTGTTATAACAATTATAGCTGTTTACTGTCAGTTCTAGAGCTAAGGGAGATCAATGGTTTTCAGTCATCAGTATAATATAAATAAATAGCACTACTTCGACTGATTTTGTCGTTGGAATGAAACATAATATGAGAAGATATAAATTACAAGTGTCACATAAGCTTAGCCATCGTCCAGCTGGAGACTAATTCTCGGTATCGGATCTCTTCGGTCGGGTTCAGTCCGTCAACACCTTGTCGCCAAGGCTTTTCTTACGAAGCTGAAATTCATTTCACAGGTACTATATGCTGATTGAGACGATAAGATGTAGTATTAATAATCTAACGTACCTATTATTTATGTAATACGTTAATATATATTTCCAGAAAATAAGAGGGCAGATCGCATTTTGTACTTCTACCAACATTCATACTCGTACTTTAGAGAAACCGAATAGTTTTCCAAAAATATCATAAAAAGATAAACAATGGGTAAAGCTAACAAAAAAATACGTTCGTAAAGTGTCTTGACGCGTATGGACTAAAATAAATTACTTTTTGAGATGTTTGAAGCGCCATCCAATAAAATACAGATTTACTAAAGAGAACTGTAAATTCCTTAGGTAAATCTAAATGCTAACACCTTCAATTTCCTGCAGAGAGTACCATGACCTTGACTTCGAATAAATATAATTTGGTGTGTATGTAAAGTTGTAAATCAGAAGCGGATCGTAGCCGTAAACAAACTGCCCACACTTTGCAAAAAACCGAACGTTTAAAAAAAAGAGAGCGTTGAAAAAAATAGCCTTGTAGAAAATAAAAGCTTCACTTGTTTCAGTGCCAACAATTTGTAGTTTTTACATACTGTAACTATTTGGTACCTAGCACCTTAGATCACAGTCAGCAGTGAAGTTTGTCTAACGTTTAAATTAAACTGCAATATATACGTGGGCTGTTCCAAAAATAGTTAGTGAAATGAAAAATAGTTAGAATATAAAAAAGTTTATTTACAGCTTTTAGAAATATCCGCCTCCAATCCCTATGCACTTATGCATTCGGGTGAACCAGCTTTCAAAACATTTAAAAACGGAGGTCGAAAAATAACCGCCGAAATTCTTCGACGGCCTCGTCTGCAGTGCTAAATTTTCGCCCACGAACAATTTTTTAACCGTGAGAAATAAAAAAAATCGCATGAAGCTAAATCTGGGCTGTGCGTAGGATAGGGTAACATTTTTACCCCCGAAGTTGTCAAATAGTCCATGGTTCTAGCAGCTGTGTGATGGGGCGCGTTATCTTGTTGAAAAAGAATGCAACGGACGTCGCTCCTTGGGCGCTCGCTATCGAACTCCCCGAAAGCTTGACGAGGCAGACAAACTTCGCTATACCATTCACTACTAACTGTTCTACGGTCTTCTAGCGGAATTGCTGCTACTGGTCCACTGCGTCGAAAAAACACCACTATAATTTTTTAATAGTGGTTTTTTTTCGACCACCCATTGCGTGGATTGCTGCCTTGTGAGAGGATCGTAGCTATATATCCATGATTCGTCAGTTGTAAGAAAGTAGGATTCGTTTTGCGAAGTTCTTCCTTCGAACTTTTCTAACATAAATTTGCACCAATCAACACTACGGCATTTTTGCTCATCGGTGAGCGAATGAGGTATCCATCGCGAAGCAAGCTTCCTTACTTTAAGGTGTTCATGCAGGATGGTGGAAACTGGCTGTGATCCAATGTTTAGTTCAGCCTGTATCTCTCGATATGAAATCGATGTGTCCCTACCCTACCCTACCCTGATGACGTTTTCATGAGTTAATGCAGTTGGTGGTCGGCCGGATCTGTGGTGTGGTCTTCGTTTAAGTTCTCTCGATCACGTTTATATTCACGAAACAAATTAGTAATTGTTGCTAACGCAGGAGCAGACTCCCCAAAAGCAGCTTGTAAATTTTCTTGAGATTTCTTGAAGGTTAACCCTCGTTTATAATCATAGAAAATCATACCACGAAAAGCTTCCCACGAGACGTCCATTGTTGCAAACAAAAGAAGAGTGACAGATAATCTTTAAACATAAATAAACTACATATAGGTGGCCAGTGATTTTCACAAAGGAGGTTTGTGTTGAAATTAGCCGTTAATTCAAAATAGTTTCATGTAAGAAGAGGTTGTATTTATTCTGTGACTATAAATTTTCGGAACAACCTGGGACAATTCTACAACGATAATTTTATTTTGGTATAGTTTTTTCTGTAAAATATGAAATATTTATTTTTTGTTAGGGATCCTTTATTATTTGTTGGTTAGGTGATGATGTCAGCGAATAGTATAGTTTTTAGTGGTTATTGATAGTGTAAACAGTTAGTGATAATTTTTAAACAAGAAAATATACTAGAAAAAAACAACTTGTCTCATGTCGCCTTAACAGTATGTATTAACAATTTTTTTGAAAATTGTTAAATAAATGCGTTGTTTATTGATATTTCTATGAAAAATCAACGTAGAAAATTCAAGGAGCTTTATTAACACAATTAATTATTGGTTACGGTAAGTACAAATATTTTATGGGGTCAAATCCCAAACCCCTTGTTTGCAAGTAAAATAAAACAATTGATCGATTCACAAATAGGCAAAACGTAACTGATAAAGACACTGTTGCCACTCGCCGCTTCCCATTTATATCGTATTTTAAAATCATCGAATTCCTGAAGCTTTCCGCTTCTTAGAGTCGTTTTAAGGCTTTGTGTTATTTTTTTAAATTTTCTGGGAATAAATAAATCGTAAAAAGTAAATGTTATGCTCTACAAGCATCGTGTGGCGATGGGGCGGTACGTCCAATCACGTTACAAGGGCATGGTGTGCGCACGCAGCGCGCCACGTGTGCGCCGATAACGCTCGTTTTTGCGTCGTGGCTGTGACTCTTAAACGATGTCTTTGCACTCTGCATATGTGCATCGATGCATTTCTTTCAGCCACGCCACTACCTAAGCTGACCTCGCTGCGCTCCGATTACACGACCGACGCTATTTACATTCAACCAACGTTATTGTTCGTTATAAGTATTGATACTCATCTCAAATAAAAACCGTATACACTGTTAGTCACGGCGCTATTATAAATTACATGAAAAAGAAATCAGCGAAATTCTTCGGCTTAGACAGCTATAAATCCCCTGTTGAAATACGCTCTTGATTTTTAATCTTTTCGTTTAAAAATGTTATTTACGAATTTCTAATTCTGAAAATAAGCGCCTTAAAGAGGGTCGTTGCGCTCGTTTGTCGCTCTTGTCTCGTTTGTCAGCGGGTCCAACAAAAAAGAAAGCACTGCCTAAAGTAAACTGCGATAAATCGGAAAAAGACCTGCGCGTCGTGGCTTGCGAATGCAGGTCACCGACCGCCACGAAAAAATACTTCATCGGTTTTTATAGCACTAAAGTTCTACAAATTGTCCCTTGCGTTACAACAGCTCACGAATAAGGCCATGCTTTTGTAAAAATAGAATTCGCACATAGAGTGAAGACATTACTTTCACTTTGGCAGTGTAATTTATTTAGGTTTTATTTTCCCAGAAGATGACCGCTAAATTGATCACATTTCAGGTCGACAGTTTATAGGCAAAAAACATTTGCATCCAAAAGCCTCTTAGTATAGTTATGAGGCACGTGTCCTCCTGTATTGTTCGTATATTACTTAAGACTGACCCGATCGCGTAGTTAGTAGTTATCCTGCTTATTGAGCTTATAGGTTCGTGGGTTCGAGGTCCACTCGACACATCATCTAATAAATCAACATTTTTCGTCATAAAAAATGTAATGAAATAATTGTTATACTGAGAAATATTATACTCACCATTTATTTAAAATCTTTAGGCAGTATGCTATGAATAAACACATTTTATACACAGTTTTTGAAATAAAAGTTATAATTGTGGTTGACGTAAATCATATTTAATGGTCTGGGTTAACTTATGCGTAACTAATTAAAAAATAAAATAACTTTTCTTTGAAAACTAGGATAAGTAGAAAACTAAGTAAAGTGAGCCTAATTTGCGTGGCTTTCGTGTCGTGGTCTACTTCTTTAAATGAATGGTAATATTATATGTTTATATATTTTTAAATGTATTCAAATGTAAGTATAACATTTTTTTTAAGTGTTTTTCAAAGCCCTTTTCAATAAAACGCACCCACCGAGGTATCGGCGCGTGGCGCGCGGCCCACTGCCCTGACCCACATTGTGATGATTGTATGTAGATTCTGTAAGCCGTAAGTCAGACAAGCCACGGCCGATGACAGCATCCGCGCGTTTCTCCGCCATTGTCGGCGTTCGCCAGCTGCGCGGGCGCACCCTCGGCATATGTCCGCAGTGAAATTGAGGCGATATTGCGTGTAAATACTGTAGGTACTTTCTTTGCGGGGCTGGAAAATAGTTTTTGCAACGTATAAGACTTTGGTTGTAACAATACTTTTATGGGGTAAAGACAACACATACAAACATAACTACAGTTTATAAAGGAAAAGGCAAACACCAAGACATAGGGACTTTTTCTTGTAGAAGTTGGTTATTATTATGTAGTACACATTTTGTTTCATTCAACACCTCAACTAGTTTACGTTGTATGCATAGTTTTCCAAAATCGATGGAAGAGGTAATATGATTTGAAAAGAAAAGTGTATAAATATCATTGATTATGAATGAGATTACTTTTTAATATCGTTTTTTATTTTTAATTTTTCTGTTATATCATATAGAATAAATAGCACCTTAAAAAATATTAAAATACAAACCCATAATATTTGCCTCTACATTCAGATGTCGAACAGCCAGGGAAACAAGGCAACCTCTATTTAAGGTATTCAGATTACCTTAACTGCTTACGGTATTAGCATTGTAGGCTTAAAAAGTAAAGAGATGATAGTGAGAACGAGCCGTAAAGGACCGAGTCCTTTCTCCCCGCGCCCACGGCCGCAGCCGCCGCGCGCACTGCCCGGATTTCTCTCGCGTGCCCGTATTCGGATCCAGGTCGTCATCTCACCTAAACACTCTGGTTTACTTTCCTGATGAACGAGGTTATCTTACGTAACTTAACAAATAACCTCGTTTACTGTCTTTATTTTCATTATTGAAAGCTATTTAATCATGAGTTTTGACATACAATGTATTTTGATAATAATTGATTGATATTGATTCTATTTTTGTAATTCCTTTTGACTGCGACTGTATGTTATTCATAGATAATTTTGACATTTATTATGGACATTTGTATTTGATTTTTTTATTAAATTTTTTTTTTTGACATACTGAGATTATTTCTTAGTTCATAGATGATTTTGACATTTATTATTGACATTTATATTTTAATATTTTTTCCCTACTCAATAATTTTTTTTGACATGCTGCGATGGTACTTAATATAGTTCATAGATGATTTTGACATTTGTATTCTAATGTTTCTTTGTTGTATTCTTTAAAATTATTATTTTTTGACTTAGATCTCAAGATGCCCCTTTGACAATAATATTATTGAGTAAATTTTGTAACTATTAATTCTTAAAACTTTTTAATTTTGCATTTTACAATGCTATTTTTATGTGATAAATATTAAACAAGAAAATATACTAGAAAAAAGCAACTAGTCTCATGTCATCCCGTCAGGGCGACATGAGACTAGTTGCTTTTTTCTAGTATATTTTCTTGTCTATTAATTCTTGTCATTTTTTTATACATAATCTGCATTTCTTTATTTATTTTGGATTGTTACTATAATTCTATTTTTTTTAATAATGTACTTATCCTAACTTGCTGGCGTTTTTGGCAAACTGTAAACCAGTAAGTACCTACACTGTTTTAATAAATAAATAAATGAGCGGGAAACCTACATAGCTATTCGAGAATGTTTATGAAATATTGACATTTCTCTGGTGTATCCGCTGTATCTTTTTTTTTGCTTAATTTAATAGGAATATTTTGAAATCAATCTTTTGTACAGGTTTTATTGCATTATCTGATGCTGGTGTCACGTGTCGATTATCGCAGAACTTATACAATATCTACAACCTGTTGATTGTTAAATAAATTTCGACGGTGTTTTTATTTTTTGTGAAATGATTGTTATTACATTTTGTGCAGTCTTGAACAAAAAATGTTTTAAATTTAGGTCATTATTGTATGACATTTTTAAGTAAGTAGTTTAAAAATTAAATGATGAAAAAAATTGGTCACGGTGGGTCAGTACCCTGTCAGACATGCCCTAATTGTAGTAATAAAATGAAATTAGAGACGCTATCACTTCGGTTATGATTACAAAAATAAAATAGATAAAACAGAATTCCAGGTTGGGCAAGTTGCTAATAATTAGTTTTTATGTACTGTCTGCTGTACAATAATAATTAAATAGGATAGAAGTATACACAAATTTATGCAATGCCTAACCCTGCATGGGTTTTGACGCAGAAAGTCATCTTTACAATATCTCATCGCGAATAATTTGGTCACTTTCTCAAAAAGTCACTTTAGTAAAACGACACTTTATCAAAACATCACATTTGCAAAACGTCACTTTCGCAAAACGTCACTTTTGCAAAAGCGTCACTTTCGCAAAAGCGTCACTTGCGAAAGTCACTTACGCAGAATGTCATAAGAAATAAATAAATAAATAAATAATTGCATACAAACACACCAATTATCTAGCCCACGTTAATTTTCATTAAGAACTTGTGTTATGGTTACTAGATAACGGATAAACATACTTATATACTTTTTTTTTTGTAAATACATACATAATATACATATTAAACACCCAGACCAATACAAATAGACATGTTCATGCACACAAATATTTGTCTTGTCCGGGGATCGAACCCGGGACCTCTGGCGCAGAAGAATGTTTTTTGTTTTTGAATTTTTGCGAAAGTGTCTTTATTTCGCTACTTGGGAACTACCCAAATTAACACAAATATTTACTTACATGCATCATGTATAACAAAAAAATGTCCTGTGGAAATATAACCTATTACGACATGATTAGCAGTCCTATTCTTGAACAGTTAAACCATTAAACTAAATCGTCGTACAAGTCGTCTAGTTTCAGGTGATATTTTAATTAAAGGCCTAACAATCAATGGCAGTGGCTGCTTCTTCAGCGGAAGCTGCATTGTAGTATCATCTTCCTGGAGTGATGTAACAGGAAAATCCTTGCTGCTTAAATGGACGAGGTCAGCCATTATCATTTAACTGACTTTGAGTATTATTTTGGATGTCTATAGTATTAATTAGGGTCTGCAAAATTCAACATCGAAAAAAAAATCCCAAGTGAAAGTCGAATTCGCACATGAAGGGTTTCGTCTCTCACCCAAGGTTGCCTGGAAGAATTAGCTATGTAGCAATAAGACCGCCTATTGTGTTTTTTCTTGTATGTGTTTTTTTGTATCGTGTGCAATAAAGTTTCTATTATTATATTAAATACACCTACCTACCCAAAATGCCACTATAATTTTTTGCCTGCAAAAATAACTTTGTTTTTCATAGTGTCTGTATGAATGACAAAATTATATTTGCGGATTTGGCAAATGTGCTATAGCTCTGAAAGTGCATAATATATTTCGTTCAAACTAATTTTCGTTGAGAGTTTTTATAAAGGTCTACAGCATATATTTTTTTTAGATTTTTCACTTTTTTATTTTAAAAGTTAGATGGGGACACACAATTTTTCACTTTGAAAGTGTATCAAACGGTTGGCTTTCAGAAAAAACTGTTTTAGGTACCTCAATGTAATTTTTAAAGACCTATCTATAGATACCAAATTTTCAGTAACGTGACGATTGAGCGAATCTATAAGGGTTTCGTTTTTTGCCTTTAGGCTACGAAACCCTAAAAATATGGTTTTATTTATGCATCGAGGGTTTGATTAGGTTGTGTTAGAATGGAGTCAATAACAAAACGAATCGAAGAAATGAAAATTATTAAAAAATAATGTATATACAATATAACAACATTGGTCGAAATTAATAAAAAAATATTCAGTATGATGAATTTCAATGTTTTTTAACCGACTTCAAAAAAAGGAGGAGGTTCTCAAGTCGACTGTATTTTTTTATTTTTTTTATGTATGTTCTACCATAACTTCGCCAGTTGTTAACAGATTTTTATAATTCTTTTTTATCTGAAAGAAAATGGTTTATGTGTGGTCCCATATAATTTTTACGAAGATCTGGCTAGTAGTTTTTTCATAATCCTGAAAAATATCAATCACCTTTTGGCAAGTAGTCGTATACCTAGATGACATCATTGTTGTGTATGGGCTGATTTTTAGTGTAAGTAACGGCACATAATGTAACAAAAAAATCTGAAATAAAAATATTTTATAAAAAAAAAATCAAACAAAACAAAAAAAGTTATATTTTTTACTTTTTGAAGTCGGTTTAATTTTTTTTTATAAAATGTTTTTATTTACAAAAGACTTTCTAGGCATCTTTCACTGGATAGATTTCGAAATACTGAATGATTAAAAAAAAATTGACGTGGTTTTAATTGGCAAGTAGTCAATACTTACAATCAAACTTAATTTCATTATAACACAAGCATGCTGAAATACTTAGCTTTGTTCTCAAATAAAAAAAATAGAGATACTTTTAATACCATTTTCGGTTTGCACTAGGATGGAGTTACTCATTCCTCAATGTATCTATACTGAAATAAGTTTTATTCGCCAATACTAAAAATTTTCCCAACACCGAAAATGTCCTGAGCTAAAGCAGCATTTTTCTACATTAATTCTACGAAAAGTGTGCGCGTTAGCGATATTATGACGCATATGACATGGTACTTGTATATCGAAAAAGCTATACAGGTATTTTGACAGTGTACCACAAAAGTTATAGCTTTTAGACATTAAGTTAAAGATTTTAGAACAAAACCATATAGGTACATAAGGTATACTTTGTTGTAAATAAAATTGCTTATGGAATAAAACATGCGCAGTTTTAAAAAATAGCAAATTTAAGGAAATAAAATTCGTTTTTAATTACGTCACAGAAAGCCTGGTATAGTAAACAGTTCAGCCATCATGTCTATTATCTGTTTGAGTGTGACCTCGAGGTGTGAGGTGTGGTCAATGTTAACCGCTGCTTCCTGGTTAGCAACTCAAAGATCGGGAAATAGTTGAATGTCAAGTCGATATTTTTGCACGACCATGAAAACACAAGGTCGTCGCAATATTTTTGCGGACGGCAACGATAAACTCATAGAAAGTGATTCCGATAGCGTGATACTTTGGCATGATTCCAGTCGTTGAAATACTTGTGACACGACAAATAGCTGAATTCATCCCCGTGACTTTTTGCGAATAAAAAATTGTAGCTCTACACAGTAATAGAACAAAACTTTAATTTTATTTATCACATAAAAATACCATTGTAAAATGCAAAATTAAAAACTTCAAATTTCACGATTTCGTTACGATATAACTATAACGTTTGGCAAAATTTAAGCTTACTATACCAACTTTTTTATTTCGTTAACTCACTCTTATTAATAACTTAATAATGCCAATTACTAAGTAGTGTAACTAAAGTCTCTTTTTAATATGGCGCCTGTTGTCGACGGTACAACACGGAAGCAGGCGGGCGGCGGCGACGCGAGGCTGCGCATGCGACTTCGCGCTATCGGTCGGTATCGCTATCTCACGGGCACCTCAGTGGAGGTCGCGTGCTGACGTCACACTGATAACAATTTGCGCGATGACCTTGTCGCGCGCGCCGAATTTCAAGGTCGCCTCTATTTGTACAGTCAGATAGGCTGTCCGCGTGCGCACCCGCTCCCGCGCCTCTCCTCCTGCGATACCCGGACTTGCTACTTATTGATTATTATTTGCGGAGGCCAACCGCGTGGCCACCTATATGTCTTAATTATTAATCAAACGGTCAGATTATGTCGCAATTATTTAAATAGGATATAATTCATATAATTAACCTGGTTCATGACGATCTTGCCCTAGAGTAGGATAAGCTATTTTTACAGATTTCTTAAGTTTAAAAAGATGGAACTTCTTATACCATTGAGTCGCTTGAATATATGTAATACATAAATATGTTTTAATTTTTAATTGCTTATTGTAAGTTGCGGAAACAAAGCGGTTGCGTCGCCAATAAATATCATTATTACTGGGGCGACCGCGACCTCGTCGCCTCGCGGAAGCGACCGGTTGCAAATTAGTATTGACCACAAGGACACGTAAACTCGTCAAATCTGTTTGTCGCATAAATGGTTAAGTCTAGCACGTGCACGGAAAATCGTGTTATTCTTTTAGAAATGTCTGGATTTAGACCAAAAATCTTCCATTCATTTTTCAAATAGGATGTAACGGCCATCAAAGACCGACCTCAGAAATAGAAGCACAGGGATCAAAATATCATATACTGAGTAACATTCATGCAGCAGCAGTGAAACTGTCACATTTTTATTGTGACGCGCGCCAAGAAAGAAAAGTTTCCCACCGAAAAGTAAAACTGTCTCTTTACGACAATCATTAGATATCAGAATAACGCATGAAGAAATGCGGTCATGTATATCACCCCGCGGCCCCGGCAGCGCCAATTGCCGTCGTGCGGTCAATGTCAGTGTCAAAACGACTGCACGTGACGCTGCGGAGCGCTCACGCAGATCACCTCTTAAATTGCTCCAACCATTTAAAAGAGCGTGACTCACTTTATCCGATTTCGGTGAGTTTATGATGTTATTTAAAATCGCATTAAATTTTTGTCAGTTTAACAACTTATTATATAGTAAAATTTCAGGTACAATCAGGGAAATTCCTGGAGGAGCAGTAAATGTTTTAAGGAACGTTTTTTGAAAAAGTAATAGATTAATAAAAAAAAAAAATAGAACATAGTATTAAACGACCTCATTACTTTACAAAAATAGGCTTACCAAAAAAGTTAGTAGCTACAGAGATAGAGAAATATCTATAGCTCTTTATAAAATACCAAATTTAAATTAAAATTATATCGAACAAATAAGAAAGGATCTTTTGGATGAATAAAGATTTTTATTTTAAAATGCTATAGACACACATTTTCTCTGTTTCGCTAGCGCTTTTAACATAGAATAAATATACAAACGTTAAAGGTTGGTTGGCTGAAAGGGGAGCCAAAACAAGAATTTTTTAGAGATACACAAAATATTACAGCAAATAAATATTATTTATATACGCTCCATTGACATTTTGAAATTTTACTGCTTTGAAAATTTCGAGTCATATTAAAAAAAAAGTATTTCTTTATTGACCGTGTCGTGTGTCAACGCTGACAGTCGGTTGGTCCGTCTGTGTCACGAGAACCTTTTCTTTGCAATGCTATTTAATTTTGACAAAAATACATTCTACTAGTTAGTACCTACCTACTCAATCGTCAATTTATGTCGCGTACCATTAGATTTGGTATCGCATTTTCTAGAATAAAAAAATTGCAACAAGAATGGTTTTTTTTACATGACAACAAAAGGAAAGGAAGAAAATAATCATTTTTCATCTCACATGCTCGGAAAAGTTACTTGTCATTCAATTTCTGCGTGGAAAATTGTGTTTTGTGGCTTAGCGAGGTAAAGTGTTTTAAATTAGATCCTTTCTATTCATAGGAAACCAACCACACATTCTTCTGAATCTTCTTTTTATGTTACATTTTATTCTTATTTCAAATAACTTTGAATTAATAATAATGCTCCGTTTTGGTTTATTATATTATTTTAGTTTCTTAAATCATTAAAACATACCGGCCGAATTGAGAACCTACTCCTTTTTGGAAGTCGGTTAAAACAATAAGAATAAACATAAATTTAGATTAAACTACTTATTTGTTATAAAAAAAAACAATTTACGGTGGGTGACATTTCACTACCTATTTACCAGAAATTTAATGATAAACTCACTTTTCCGAGCGTGTCTGGTGAAAATTACAATTGTAACTAATTATATGATGCAATAAATCTGTGTTAATAATGAATGAGTTTTCAGCGTTCCAGAGTGCTTAGTGTGAGTTATCTCACCTTATTCACTTACGCCGAAGTTTTATTCTCAACCTTATTCTCATTGCATTAAGGCTATCTGTCAAAATTAAACTCATACGCGATGGTAACGTTTGGACATTTTCAAACTCACACTAGGCCCTCACCTCAGTTATCAATTTGTTTACTTTACGACAACGTGATCTTCAATTCAATATTTCAGTTGTAAACATGAATTTCAGTAAAGTTTACTGATATTTGAGAACTGTTTTCAATATTATTTTGTTATAATATTCATTATATAAAGTAGGCTGTATGCATAGACATTTTATTATGAAAAACCGTGATAATGAAGCACGTGTATTAATAAATACATATTTTTATTATTATTTAGAGACCTTAATATAAAATTATTCTTAACCCATTTGAATGGATTGGAAACTGCAAACTAAACAGGCACCAATTACACATGAAATTGAGTGACACTGACGTTTGCGTTACTGCGGATGGGAGAGAGAAACACACAAACATCTCCTATGTGACTGCGGACCCCTAATTCACAAACGTAATATACACCTGGGTCGCCATATAATTTGGCTAGAGGAACTAAAATCTCTCAGAGCTAGGAAGATTAGACTTTCTGGAGGCTGCCAGGCTAAAAGAGATACTATAACAAGGTGGCGAGTTACAATAGATCTTTTAGGTCGCAGTGACTACAGGTCCGACTGGATCTGCATATCTACTACAAAAAAAACCTCATTTGAATTGTTTTCAACCTAACGTATATTTTAATACAATATCGCTAGCAACAGTGTAGGCATTATAAAGATCAGTTAATTTGTTTGACCCTACTTATGTAATGTATATTATAAATAAACAGTCAATGTCAATTGGAGGAAGGAATATAAAAAGAGGAAGGAATATAATAGAGGTGCCTACTTTTATATGAACCTTATGCTTGATGTTTTGAAATTTGTATAGTATCTAGTCTCAATTATTTCGCTTCTTTGTTACAAAAGTATAAACATACAAAAACAATTTTATGCTAGATTAAAAAAAAAACAAAGTTTCTTGTCAGCAATAATATATGTAGAAAATGTTTTTTTTTTAAAGGTAAAAGGTAAAAGGTTACTACGAACTTCTTTTCAGCCCAAGTCTCTATGATATGTATATCTAAAAAATAACAGTATGAATAAGCAAAAGTCAGTATTACTACCTATTATTACTACACTAGAATTCTCGTTATAGAATCTATGCTAGTGCAACAAAACTGGAAAGATTTTTGTTTGACGCATTTCTGGCACTACCAGTGAGAGTAGGATAAGCGGTTTATAGAGGTAGAAATATTGGATCATATAGAAGGATTTAAAATTTTCAAAAAGAGCTAATATAGGAAAGAATGTTTTTATTGGAAACTGACAATTTCTCTATGCATACGAAGGGATGCACGACAGGCAGCCGCCTACAAAGAATAAATAAATCAAGAACATCTTTCTAATATTTTAAATGTGAAGGTTTGGATGTTTGTGTATGTTTGTTACTCAATCACGCAAAAGGGAATCAATTCAATCGGATTTTAATGGAATTTAATACACAGATAATTTAAAACCGGTATAATACACCGACTAAACGGGAACGGGAACCACGCGGATGGTACCGCGGGTGGCTACCAATCTTTTCTATGCATAACTATATGTTCTTATACTAAAACTGAAATTAATCACTTTATTCTTTAGTTTTTGCTTGAATCTAGTCATTCTTTTTTATCAATTTAAGGATGATAATTTTTTATAGATTCAAGTTGCGAGCTCTGAAATCGATAATAAAATTCTTATGGTTAGGGAAAAATAAGATAGTACTATTTTTTATCATAACGAGATAACAAGTTATTTGCGCGTGCGATGTGACAAGTAGATGTGAACCCGGTCGGTGGCGCGCGCGGGTTACGTAACTCGTGCGCAGCCGCGTGAAGTGTGAAGTTCAATGTCACGCACACACACAAACGCGGCGCCGTAGTTTGCTTATGTGCTCGCGATATCTGAATATTCGCAGCCAACCCGTTACTCGCCTCTATCAATACTTCCCGGAATAATTCGCGAAAACACGATCTTCCTTTGTGCGATGTGAACGATGTTTAAGATTGATGTGTTTAAGCGCGGGGTCATGGTAGAGTCGATATACTATTTATAGATTTATACCAAATTATCGATTATCCGACAGGTTTATAAACGCTATTGTCATGAGTAAGATTTTACAGTAGTTACAGATCGATATTCGTATGAAGCATGCGGCGGTATATTGCGTACTAGTTGCGTATCAATCTTTCCTCTTTATAATATTAGTATAGATAAGGAAGGTTCCGTACTTCCTTGTTTATAATCAAATCCTTTATCATCTTACTCCAGTTTTGTGGTCCTCCATCCATCCTACTCCAACTTTATCATATCGAGGGAAAAACTATGAATCTGTTTACTGTATTATCTAGTTAGGTTAGGACGGCTGTAAACGCCCTTGTCTAGCGGTATTCGGCGGTAAGGGCACAGCGCCCTAGGTCAAGGGCGAGACTCACTAGGGCGAGACTCACTGACCTACATCGGTGGTGGCGCCCCGGCAAGGTCGCGCCCCGCGCCCCGCACCCGGCTGCCAAACTACTCGGCGGTTTAGTTGGGCCCTTAAAGTCGAAGTGTCGTCACTTTGAATGGCCCTAATGAATATTACCAATATGAGAGTTGTATAAGTCTCATTTCGTAAATTAATGAAATGAATTACTTTAATAGTTATTAATACGCTCCATAGCCCGAATTTTATAGGTGTTGTATAATGCCGTTTTAATTTTTTTTAAAAGTTCACATTCGTAAAAAAAAATCGAAGGATAATTTTACGAATGTGAAATCTTTTCGATTGCATTTAAATTGGGTCCTTGGCCAATAAATTAGATGTTATTTCTCTCGTAGCCAAACTGAAGCAGAGAAAATGAAATAAACAGTCATAATGTGCACAAATGGGAGAACTTACCCCTAATTGTCTAAGTTCAAAATCTGTCACGATCCCTTTTAAAAGTATTTTGATAGTGATTTATGGAACTGTGTAACATATACTTCGCAATCCCTTTCCGAAAGAATGATGTTTTAAATAACACTCATTTGACATTTCTCCATAAATTTGAAAGATATTTTCGACTGTCACTTTGCTTAGACAGGTCAACTTTCTTCATTAGATACTTTTCTAAGCGCGTCCCGATCACAATCCCTATCAAATAATGTCAATTAGTGACGGCTTGAAGTATGTAAATATCTTACAAATGACGAATTGAAAGGTATTGCGATAGATTTTAAAATAAGATAATTAGCCCCCTGGATAACTTACAGCGCGAATGTGGTACGGAGTACGGAGAGCCCTCGCATACCTTCTACAATGTCCCTATGTCTCATTACCTGTAGTTTAAGCAAGATGGTAGTAATAGATTGTGCAATCTAAGCTGCACACATTGAATCCAACGAGCCTATAGCGAATCATTCAACACCAAGGAGAAGTTCAAACATAAACGAAAGTAAAAGTTTTATTCATGATGAAAATTTCATGAAACTTTTTAAAATAGTTAGAAACTTTAAAACGTGGAAACTCACTATCCTACGAGATAAGTTTCGTAGTTCACACTATCGTTGAAATCTCGTCTTCAGCATTAATATTGTACTTTCGTGGGATAGTTTTGCGTCGCGTTCACACCGTGAAATGAATAGAATGACTTTAGTTTTAAGAGAAATTACACATTACAAAATACTTCATAGATACAGTCACGTGCAATGATATGTATACATGGACAGATTTGCAAATATATGTACCCATTTGATATTTAAAAATTAAGTATCTCATGTTGTATTCAGAATGATGTATTCTTCAAACTGAATAAAAATTTTGTATAAGTTTTTTTTTCAAAGCAAAATATACAGGACAATTTAAGTGAAAAGTACACATAATGCAAAGTTATATTTATGTATATGTGACAAATTTCATAACAGTGTATTCACACTTTTCATCATAAATATGTATACAGTTACAGACATGTGTACCAATTTTGAAGTTTGTCATTTTAATGCAAATATCTCGATGTAAATGCCGAAAACATAAACAAATGTGGCATGCCAAAAAACAAACTTATGCTGAAAAAACCAACTAATGTCAAAAAAACAAACTAATATCGAAAAATCAAACTAATGGCGAAAAATTACCTAATGCCTAAAAAACTAATGCCGAAAAACAAAGTAATGCTAAAAAAACAAACTAATGTCGGAAAAACAAATAAATGTCAAAAAACAAACTAATACTGATAAAACAAACTAATGTGGAAAAACCAAACTAATGCCGATAAAACAAACTAATGCCAAAAAACAAACATGTCAAAAACAAACGAATGCCATGAAACAAACTAATGGCGAAAAAACAAATGTGGCAAAACAGATTAATGCCGAAATAACAAAGTAATGCCAAAAAATACAAACTATTGCTGAAAAAATAAACAAATGCCGAAAATAAACTAAAGCCGAAACAACAAACTAAGCTCGAAAAACAAACTAACGCCGAAAATCAAATTTATGTCGAAAGTAAACTAGGTCGAAAAAACAAACAAATGTCGAAAACCCAACTAATGTAAAAAAACGAAGTGTAGCGGCGAGGGATTTGCAAATAATGTTGAAAAACTCGAACTGGAAACTATTATTTACAAGTTACAAGATATAAAAAACGTTTATACGTATAATATAAAAAAGTAGTGAAAATTAGGCGGCTAAATTGTGCCAAGAAAAAAGTAAAGGAGATGGCTAAGCAACTGCCTATAACATGTATATTAATGTCTTACTAGGGCGTAACATTAAAATATTCAAATTTTAATTATTTCGAGTTCAATATTCATATACAAGAAAATAGTCTATGGTATGTGGCTTCCGTTTTGTTTGGCAGTAATGCGTAAATTATGGGCACGATATTTGTGTGCTTTGTAGAACTATTCAGATCCACATGAACAGAAAAAAATTGATAAAAAGGTTTTGGACACCTTTTGAAGGTTCCATCAGCAAAAAAACACTTATTCCCCCAATACTTTAATGATTATCTTCCAGTTTTGGAACAAAATAACAACAATTTTTCCTCATCGCCGTCCTCCACAACTAAAAAATCGGATGCGAACATTTTCTGATAATTTACTGAACTCGGTATTTTTAAGACCCAATGTTTTCTGCCGCGCTCTATATAAGCTATCCTTTTCGGAATAAGGTGGTACTAACAAATTGTCATTTTTATTCTTCAAAACATGTTTTCCAAAAATTTTCTTTACCGGTTCCATGTTGCTGCATACTTCTTGCCGACAAGAATCCATCATCAGAGCTATTTCATTTTCTTCGTGATGTGATGCACAAACATGAGAGCCTGGTCTGATTACTTTCTCTCTGTTTCCATCCAGAGTCACTGTCGCTGAACATTCATGTTTATTGACACATCGCCAGAGGCTTCCGTTTTTATTATTTTTAGCGAAATCATATCGATGGCCGTCATAAAGAAAAGCCGTTTTTCCTTTTTGGTTGGTTACAAATTTTAGTTTATAATCCATTGTATTGTATCCTGATTGTATCGCTTTAATACCAAATTAGAAATTGTCCTACCTCCACTCGACATTAGATAGTATTTTATGCATACTTCAACATGACAGTTCGTATTGATAGAATTTTCTTAGTGGTCAGTATGTAAATAGTTCCGTATCTAATTGTACCTATTTTCAAAAAGTAGGCATTTTGCTACTATGTCATTACGCGATTTAGTCATAATACGAAGTAGGGAATATGAGATGTGGATTATTTACTACATAGGTTTTTTACATTGTAGGTATCGACAGCCGGACAGATAAAATAGACGTAGTGGCGTAAATATAGATTTATACCTAGTATTGAAACCTCTGTATTTTCTCTAATAATTTAAAATAAATGTTAAAAATCATAAAAATAAATACGCATATTCGTGTGACAAAGCTGTAGCATGGAAGTAGTATTGAAACCTCTGTTTTTCATTTAAAATTAAAATAAATGCTTTGCAAAAAAATAGTTAATAATAAATTTACAATATAACTATTTCTTATAGGTAATGTTTAATGATAACTATTTTTGTAGTATCTAGTGTAGTAGTAGAATTTAAACCTCTGTAGTTTCTTAAAGTAAGTTATTTTTTTTTTAAAGTAGAATACAATTAAGTATACATTGTATGGAGCCTGGTACACTTACTGTACCGCCAATTTTTTTTTTATCGCGTTTGCACACGCATGATGCCTTTGTAAATTATTCGATTGGTTAAATCAAAACAAACATAAAATACTCTATGACAAAATATCCTCAAGTATCTCCTTTTAAAGTTATTATGCAGTTAGAGCAGCCAAAATCAGGTCAAAGCACCATTGATTTGATGCAACTTTGACAGCTTATAACTTGGAAACGTGACGCTAGTGATGTTACGGCGGTCAAAGGATTTAATGAAAAAATATTTATTTAATTAAAATTACAACGTTACTGCTACTAGGTTCTACAAAGATCAAACTTAATCTAATACAATCAATAATCTAACTTATTGCTAATTAAGCATATTTCTTAGCAAAGTGCATCAGATGCGAGTTAGCATTTGATGCGTTTTGGACGTCACGCGATTGCTTAACTCGCTTTCAGAGATTTTTTCAAAGGGTATTTTTTGTTTGTATTGACATAAATAATCGATTTATATAAGTTTCTAATGGCAACGATTTTTGAAAAAAAAAAAAAAAACAAATGGAGGAACATATAGGTATACCGAAATCATTTCAAACCTCTGTGTTTTTCTTGCACAGTAATATAGTTTTTTATTCATCAGTCACACTATCCTTACTGTTAGTAAATCTTCTGATTCTCACGATCGTAGTTCGTACGCCCTTTTGTTTTTTTTAAAGTATAATATGTAATAAAACTATTCAAAAATGTTTATAAATGTTTATTTCCTTCCACCTATTTAGGGCTGCTCGAAGATGTAGGTAGATGTCATAAGAAGCATTAATTATGATATATTATCAAAAGAACTCAGATTGAATCATACCTGCTAAAACCGCTCATTTCACGATCACGCTCATTGGTACGACCACTTAAGGTATGTCAGTCAGAACGTCGAAAGTATAAGAGAACATTTTTTTGTTTAAAGTACAGACCAACGGTTGTACTACGAAGAACAATGAAATTAAAGTACACATTTTTTCATGAATTTGTACCACAATAAAATGAGGAAAATGTTCCGTGGTTGTGTCTGGAATCACCACACTGAAATATTAATGAAGTCTATGACGTCAACTAACAATTTTTATAAACTAACTGCAATAATTCAAGTAAATAATTTGGACTTATTGTTCACACGGCGGTAGCAAAATATAAAGTTTTAGAAAACTTCACAGGTTTGCAGTACCTACTTTACCTAAAATAATCAACCGAAAAAGGTACACAAATTTCTAAATGGATCGGGAATTTGTACGACCGACCACGTAAAATTTGTGTCGTCGTTTCTGCTTCACAATTTAACATAACAGTTACTGCTTTTTACCGGACTGCAAAGGAAGAGTTGTGTTTTCTTGGTATGAACATACAAGTCCAAGAAGTAATTTGCAGAACAAAATTAATGAAGAAGGTCCAATTTGAAATCAAATTTTAGGTAGGTAAGTACTTGAATTTACCAATAGGCTTACCTCTGTAGACTTCAGAGCAAAATAGGGGCATAAGATTTTGGCCTTTGTTCTGGGAGGTCGAATCTGTTAATTACGGGTTCGTCTCGCGAAGATGGAGAGGACTGCGTAATTTGATTGGTTAGCGTGGGTATAAATTTTCCGAAAAAGAAAAATAATAAAAAGAAAGATATAAAATGCTACAACAAACTTTCGCTGCTCTTTTTTATTTATTTTCACAATATCTTGTGTAGCCTCTCGATTGAAATCCTTCGATAAATAACGCTAAGTACAGCAAACTTCTCCCCTTTTTAGGCCAAATAAAAAAACGCGATTGATATTTTTTTAAATAAATCAAGGAACTCGTGTGCATTTTTTACCTCACAACAGCGAGGAACATTTTATGGTTGTTTTCGCGGTCAACTTCCGGTACAAAATTCTATAAACGTAAAGTTTAACCTAAATATACCTTATTTTCGTTGTTTTAATAATATAAATAACTAAAATAATAAAAAATCGGCCAAATGCGAGTCGAACTCGCACATGAAGGGTTCCGTCTCATACCCAAGGTTGCCTGGAAGAGATTGCTATGAAGCAATAAAGCTGCCTATTGTGTGTTCCTCTTTTTTGTAATTTTCTCTGTATGTGTTTGTTTTTGTATCGTGTGCAATAAAGTTCCTATTATTATTATTATATTAAATACACATACCCACTGCCACTATAATTTTTCGTCTGCAAAAATAACTTCCTTTTTTAAAGTGTCTGTATGAATGACAAAGTTATATTTGTGGTTTTGGAAAAAGTGCTAATATTTTAACACACATTTTACCACTTTGATAGTGTATATCATTCAAACGGTTGACTTTGAGGAAAAACTGTTTTAGGAACCTTAATGTATTTTTTAAAGACATATCTAATAGATATCCCACACGTTTAGGTTTGATTAAAAAAAATCAGTTATAGTTCCATATTTGGGGAGTCTAAAAACCGTAAATCGGTTTACAGAATACATCTACCTACCAAGTTTCAACTGTGTAATCCTCATAGTTTTGGAATAAAGTGGCTGTGACATTTTACCACTTTGCAAGTGTATATCTTTCAAACGGTTGACTTTGAGAAAACTGATTTAAGAACCTCAATGTATTTTTTAAAGACCTTATAGATAGGTCTTTAAAAAATACATTGAGGTTCTTAAATCAATTTTCTCAAAGTCAACCGTTTGAAAGAGATACCCCACACGTATAGGTTTGATGGTTTTTTTTAAAAATTAAATACAAGTGTCGCCACTCCCTTACATGCCTGGTATGTCGTAAGAGTCGACTAAGAGGCTCGATTCAATGAACACCTGTGCGAGAGAAGGAAAACTTGAAAAATACCCTGCACCAACCCGTCTGGCCAGCGTGGTAGCAGTAGGGTAAAAAACTTCCTATGAACGCCACAATAGGCGTGAGCTAGGAGAGGCCTATGTCCAGCAGTGGACGTCGACAGGCTGATGACTTAAAAATAACAATAAAAACGATTCCATAATGTTGACAGTGACATGAGGTACAAGACAAAGACAATTTAAAAATAAAGTTGTAAATGTCACGTTCCGAAATCCAATCATAGGTTGTGAAATCTCACCCAGCCTAATATAAAATTCTTATAACAAATAGTTTAATCTTATTGTTTTTATGATTCAATAAACTAAAATAATATAATAAAACCAAAACGGAGTATTATAATTAAATAATTCAAACCTATTTAAAATAAGAAGAAAATATTATAACAAAAAAGTCAATAGTGTGATTCGGACCGCATTATGATATATTTTTAGGTATTAAATTAAAAAAAGTACTTTACCGCGCTAGGCCGCAAAAAGCGGTTTTATACGCAGAGACTGAATGAAAAAACCGAGCGTGTGAGGTCATCAAAAAGCATTTTTTCCAATCTCGAAATTGAGACGCTTCGCTCGCTCGGTCTATTATATGGCTGTTTCATCTTAATCGATCATTTGTAAAAATTTGTAAAAAAGAAACTTTCTATGCAAGAATATTCCTTGCATTTATGAAAGAACGCTAGCATACAGCGTACAGAAATATTTGAAACCGGCCAAGTACGAGTCGGACTCGCGCATGAAGGGTTCCGTACCATTATTATTAATACCGAGCAAAAAAAACACGTTTGTTGTATAACCCAACATAAATTTTTATTTTATAGTTTTAATTTTTTTGTCGTTATAGCCGCAACATACATCATTTGTGAAAATTTCAACTGTCTGGCTATCACGGTTCATTAGATACTGTCTGCAGACAGACAGTGGAGTCTGTCCAGTTTTGACCCTTTGGGTACGGAACCCTAAAAAGTACTAGAGAATTTCATCGCTTGTTAACAAGATTCGGTATCTCAATTGGAGCAGTGGTCCGGATACCCAAAGTTTACGGGTTGAGTCCCTCCTGAGACCATCTTGTAAAATTGACTTGTTAGCAGAGTCAATCCTTTTTAACTATTTTACTATTAAAATTTACTTTTATTTATGGAAATAATTCTTTATAATATTTAATTATTTATTTGTTGGAATTACGCAATATGAAGTGTTGTCGAATTAAGAATATTGTTTGGATATTTTTAACACACTTCAATAAAAATAGTTCATCGATTCGACCCATAGGCAAATATGCAATATTGTCGGAACCGCCAACTTTACAAATATTTTGTATGTGTTAGCCTGCGAGGGCTTCTAAGAATCAGTCATGTATTTATTTTCTGTACGTTCGTTGACGCATTTCTTAGGAGGGACTTTAGTTACATGTACGAGGACAGTGATAGATTTTATTTTGTTTTTATTAACTCCAGCATTTCAATTTAGGGAACTATTAAATCAGACCAAAAAAATATTCATAAGACTTTCTTAGGTAATTGATCAAAGAGGAAATAAAAAAAATCATTAAAATTAACTTGGACAAATTTTTATCCGACTTAATAAAAGGAGGTTATTAATTCCGTCGTATGTTTTTTTTGTTTGAAAGGGTATCAACAATTAAATAACAATGGGGCTTTTAAGTAGGTCCCATTGTTATTGATAGGATCTAATGAAAATTAGGTATGCTCCTCACGATTTACATAGTGAAATAGTACCGGAATTATCTATAAAAAGCAAAATTTTTTTTTTTTTAAATCCACGGCGGTTAAAACGTAATTGGCAAAGAATAAAATAATTTGAAAACCCCCTACTTAATTATCTGTCGGGGGCTGCCATCACTACTATCAATTTAAGCGTGAATATAAATAAATCAAATTATTCACGTTACTATAAAACTGCAAAACTATACAGAGTTTTAATTAGCAATAAAACTTAACTATTATTTTTCCTGAGATATCCGGAATTTTTCGTGCGTTTCCGCCTAACTATGCCTCTCTTTCGCTGGGGGCGCCACCTGTTACGCTCTGAAGTTGTCCGTATTTCCGGTAAAGATAGGCCATGTTGGCCCGCTTTTATTTCGTCATTATACGTCTTGTACCAGGTAGGACTTATTTTATTATTGGATTCTCAGGTAAAATAATAGGTAAGTTTTATTGGTAGTTAAAACTATTTATCATTCGATCCGTCTTCGATATCCAGAATACATTTTGAACGATGTATTTCTCCTGCTAGCATAAGTTATGTTATGATGCTATAATGTGTTATTAAATTTTAAGGAAATAGACAATTAATTTAGTGTATACTGTCTCAAACAGACGAGTTCAAAATATTCCTATAAAGACAATTACTCACAGATTTTTGTAGAATTACTTCCAACAAACCTGCAGCCAAATTCCAGGCCAGGCCCAGGGCCAACGGGCTGGTCAAATTTATTCCATGCGGGTATAATAAGCTGGACGCTCGAATCGTATGTTGTCTACAGCTTGCTAAAAACTTTTTACCAACGACGGTACGGAGACGGTATACCTATGCGTTTGGGTGAGAGGTTGTTTGTTTGTTTGTTTGTGCAAACCAATGTTACCATTCATGTCCAAATCTACTTGTCCGATTTTGATGCGGTTTGCAGTGATGGGTTCGGGTTTGATTGGTGCATGTTCTTAGATAGGTGTTACGATGACAACTCACCAGGGGGCGCTGCAGTAAACATTTGTTTTGCAAAGCAATGTTACCATTTATCTCCAAAACTACTGGTCCGATTTTGATGCGGTTTTCAGTAATGGGTTTGGGTTTGATTGTAGAATGTTCTTAGATGTGTTACGGTGACAACTTATCAGGGGGCGCTGCAGTAAACATTTGATTGAGCAAAACCAAACTACTATTCCGATTTTGATGCGGTTTTCAGTATTGGGTTTTTTGTAGTACAATGTACATAATATCAATGTTTTCTAAAAAGTTTGAAATTATAATTAAAATATTTTTTTTAAGACCTACTACGGTTAAATCGTTATTGAAAAAGGATAAAATAATATAAAAACCTCCGATTTAATTATCCGTCAGATTTTAGCATGAATTAAAATAAATCCAATTATTCACGTTACTATAAAACTGCAAAACATTAGTTCATTTAATGGCAGCCCCCGACGGATAATTAAATCGGGGGTTTTGAAATTAGTTTATCCTTTTTCAACTACGTTTTAACCGTCGTGGGTTTTTTCATTTTTTTTAATATGCTTTTTTATAGCTCCGTCTTATGTCTGCCACCAGCCTTTGCATATCATTCAATCTCTTAGAACATGAGGCGTTCGTTCGTTCGCTCGTTTTTACTTTAACCTGGGGCAGGTTCTGTACTAGTTTTGGAAGGGATCTCTGATGCACTTCCGCCAACTAAAACCACTAGCGCCATACTTTGCCACTCACGAGTCGATGTGACTCAGCACTAAGGGCAACAAGTTGGGCGAGGAATTTAAAACTGTGAGATCGTATTTCCGACAATGAATTGATACTGTTGTGAAATAACTATTTACTTAGGCAATACGTGAGCTGTTTTGGGAGCAAAACCGGCTAATTTGTTCTCAAAATCAATTCGCCTCTGGTCTTATAGTGTCCTGTAGAGCTTTTGGCACTTTGGTTCCGATCGAGTCTAGTGTCCCAGGTAACGCCCATAAACTCTGGGCGTTGTGTCGGAATCAGGACAGATTTCTCCATGCCAGTCGCGGTAAAAAGGCAACTGTAGTGCTGGCCTGTTGTCGCAGCTGCTCATATAATAAGACTAACTAGCTAGTAGAAAATCGTGAGGTATGCGAGGTACGCGAAGCCACGCTATCTACTTTTCGGCAGCAGCGAAAATACCTAAAGTTGGATAGTTCTAAAGGTTAGGCATTTCATACAATCGGATGCTGTAGCTAGGCCTGAGAACCCACGGTCCTGTGGAAGTTAAGGCAGGTAGAAAAAGGCTTGGCATGAATCTAACTGCCGTTAAGCCGTGAGGTTCAATAAATGACGGTACACAAAAATGAGCGAAGTTGAAAATGTAAGTTAGTAGTAAAATTGTTCAGTCTTTTCTAATAAAAAATATATGGAAACAATCTCGCGAAATGATATGGCGCATGATGCTGTCTTACTTATCGTACCAAGAACACGCCGCGATATCAAGTTATAAGTTTCGATAAAAACTGCTCGTGCCAAGTTTAGTTACTGAATAAATGAAGATAGGTATATATGACCGCATCTTCCTTGTAAGCCGATTATCTAGCTTTTTATAATCTAGTCAAAATTTTGAGAAGATCGTTCTGTTGCAAAATACCAAAAAAGTTGGTTTTGAAATAAAAAAATATGCTCATACCTCCACTGTTTCTAGGTTTTTTTAGATGCACCCATCTGCTCCCAAATAAGTATCGATATTGCGAAAGATACGCCGCGCATCACTTGTGGATCATTTCGTATATTTGGTGGATGGTTCTTGTTACCTTGAGATTTGCTAGCATTGCCTCTTCTGGGCGCCATGAAGTAACAAGGATCATTTCTTTCGGCACCTTCTTAGAGTGTTGCCTGAAATATATTTTAAGTGCCCCTCCCCATTTTCATTAAGTCAATAGGGAGAGTTAGGAATTAGTGAAAATGTTAACGAATAAGGTCCGCTGTTTTGACAACAAGTATTGCATTTGTCATAAAGATTTGAGAAGAGAACGTTGTATAATATTTAAAAGTAATCATCATTTGTCGTTAATTTTAATCTGCAAATATCAGGGATAAATTAAATTTCTTTCACGCTGCGGCAACTAGGTTTGAATGTCATTTGTCACTACTGAATCGTAAAAGTTAATGTTAAATCGTTTGTCACTCGGTATTGCATATATAAGATATGCCACTATCACTGCAAACTAAAATAATAATAAGCCGAGCCACCTCCGAACTCTTGTCAGGCAATGCTTGTTAAGTAGTTCACCAAAAGAATCGTTAATCATAAAAATCGCATAACTACTTTGTTGAGAGAGGCTCGCTTTTAACACCAAAGATATAGCAATTCATGTGAGCATTAGGTCGTCGCTGATAACAACCAATTAGTCAACTTTCCTATTGCAAATTATTTTACGCAACAGTTTTACAATTATAGAAGTCGAAAAAGAAATAGTTTACTTGTTGTGATGAAAAAAAACTATTGTCAAATAATATAACAAATATTTTCAAATCTCTCACATGACGTGCCCACTCTCTACGCGCCGACGCGGCTCCATCACCGTTCTGACTTACCAGACACGTGGTCTCGATGATGGATTCGATAACGCATTGTTTCCACTTAATTTTCGTTAAAGCCACGACTGCACTTCACCACTTTTGCTATTTATTTAATATACTATTATTTAATATTTTCTTTAATAATTTTCCAAATTATTTTATCCTTTTTTAACGTCATCGGTTGTTTTAAAAATTTTAATTTTGCTTTTTATTTCAAACTTTTTAAAGAGCAAAGATATTATGTACATTGTACTAGTTGTGGTTTTGCTCAAAAAAATGTTTATTGCAGCGCCCCCTGGGGAGTTGTCACCGTAACATTTATCTGAGAACATGCACCTTTCAAACCCGAACCCATCACTGCAAACCGCAACAAAATCGGACTAGTAGTTTTGGAGATAAATGGTAACATTGGTTTGCACAAACAAACAACCTCTCACCCCAAACGCAAACGTTGGTAAAAACGAAAAATAGTAAAATAAAAAGGGCGACATGAGACCAGTTGCTTTTTTCTAGTATATTATCTTTTTTAATATTTATCAAATAAAAAGGAATTAAAATTTAAAAAACCGTCTTTAATAATACTTTTTCGAGTCCAGAAAGTATATTTTGAAGACGGTTTTTGTTGTGATTACGGGGATTATTTTTTGCTATTTTTTTGTTTTTGTATTTTTTGGTTTTCATTTTTTACTTTTTGAAGTCGGTAGTTACTGAAAACGGCATCAAAAACGGACAAGTAATTTTGGTTCCTAGTGAGTTGTCACCATAACACCTATCTAAGAACATGGACCAATTAAACCCGAACGCACTACTGAAAACAGCATCAAATCGGACTAGTAGTTTTGGAGATAATTGGCAACATTGGGCACCGATGGCGACGACGCGTCGTCGCCGTCGCTCGTTGGTAAAAATTAAGGATTTTTATTAAGTATAGTTTTCTTATGTCTCTCTCTTTCTTCCTCTACCCTCATGTGCATGTTATCTATCCATTATAATATTATGACAACCTACTTTTCCGGATTTTTAGCCCGCAGTTTAGTCACACGGCATCATGACCAGCAGAGGACAGACAAATAAAAAAAAAATAGCGTATATGTGGCGTATATATGTATGTTTAAGGTGCACGATCTTGGCTTGATTTTGATTTAACTAAGTGGTTTTCGGGATCCGAAGAATATTATTTTTCGGATTTGTAGGCTATGCAGTAGTAGTAATATTGATATTTTTTATTGTTAGGAAGTGATTTAGATGATATCAAAATAAAATATTACATTCAACATGGTTTCAGGTTACCATTTCCTTCAGGTATCAGGTTGTAATTTTGCCTTTTGTAATTAACTTTGATCCAGAAATATTGCGAATTATAAATTAATTTGTTGTGACGTAATAACATTTACACAATATACGTATTAAATAATAGTGTAGAAAATATTGAATCTTCCTCCCAATACTTAGACGCGGAAGATTGTCTTTCCAACGCAATTCAAGGTTCGTTAAAAGTTATCCGTTGTAGTATAGCGAGTAGGCGTTCACAGAGCAATATCGAAAGACAATGGGAGTCCGACCCCGCGACCTTGAGGCGTCCTCCCGCCATCCTAGGATGAACCCGCGGCCTTCAGCCAATCAGGGAAGACTCCTGAATAGATCTCATTTCAGATTCGCCCATCTACAATTCAGATTACACGCCACATGACGGTGACGCACCGAAATATTCCGACCTATACTTTTCCAGTGATTTCGTTTTTACCAATTTTTATTGACATTTTGTCGTTTTTTATGTGATTCTAAAGTAGAATACGAGTGATGAAGTAATTAAAAAATGTTTATAATAGAATATATATAAGAACAAACACAATAATCCTTATGCTAAGTATTGAAAATATACGTAGATAATCAAAAGTTTACAGAAATGTGAGCGAGGTTTCGTAAAAGTGACATTTCTCTTATTGTAACAGGAATTTAGGCCTTGGCGACAACCAATATTTATTATAAGAGTTATAATTATATGACACCGTCTTTTTGCAAGAACCGATTGTCTGTAAATAATCGAGCGTATTAATAAACTGCCGAAATATTATATAATATCAGCGGTCAGTTTATAAAGAAACGATTTCATCAGCGTTTAAATTGTGAACGAACTTGTATCAAATGCACCAATTGCGGCACGGTGTACAATTTCCCGTAGGTTACCCTATACGTGTTATTAAACGCGGTCATCTGATTGGGCCATGGATTGGTAGCACGGGTGTAAATTTTTGTTCATCAACAAATCCAGAGTTATTTAGCACTTGTTGGTAATTTATTTCTTCGCCCGCAGGCTCCGTTTCAATAATTTTCAATGATATTGTTATTCACTTTGTGTGTTAAAAGAACCGATAATAACTGATATTTTGCACTAAAAACACTGCCGAGCACATGTTGTTACGTATTTCAACTTTCAACCAATCAGCGTGAATCATGCCTATCATGATCATGACACGCATACGTACAATAAAACGAAGAGATACTGATTATTTATTAATAATCGAAAAATCATCCGTTTTATTGCAAATCCATCTATCCGTTTACAATAAATCGACGGTTTATAAATTCCCTCGATTATTTACAAACAGTCGGTTCTTGCAAAAACAAGATGACATACAGTGGTGGTGACAAAATTAACGACACTAGTCAATTTTCATACAATCGAGGTAACTTTGGACCCTTGGTTCTCTGCCAAGGATTGACCGAGCTGTGATCTGATAATGGCCATCCAGGGAATAAATGGAGGAGATCCAGATTGCTATACACACCCAACTGATCTGATCAACAATCTAAAAGATGTAGGGATCAGAGTTATTAGTTTCAGAAATTTCCATACATTTTTATGCTATTTTCGCGTTTTTTTTAAACTTACCCATCTCGATTGTATGAAAATCGACTTTCGTTAATTATGTATGTATGTACCACTGTAAGTATATTTATTTTTTACTGTGTATGTGGTGAAGAGAGTTGTGTTGTTTTATATAATAAGAAAATAAAATATGAAAAGCGATAGGTATAACACTATCTCCTATTCGTTACTAACAGCAGGCATTTAAGAAGGTCAGGTATTATCTTGAAGATTAGCAAAAAGTCTTGTATTGAGGACACGATGTCCTACAGGCACCATCTGCGTTATTTGGGTCGCCCGTTTGGCTTCTGCATGATTGCTCGCGGGCCCTGCGACCTAGATTCCTGCCCAAGTGCTTGCCTGCCAAGGACTCGAGGGTGGCAGGTTGCCTGTTTAATATCTACTTACGACTGCTCCCAATCATCCTCAGCAATACATAGGCCTAAGGATCAGGCTACTGTTGTTATTTAAGAGCAAAATTTAGCCAACAAAACTTTAGAAGGCCTACAATGTCCTTTTGTTAGTAGGTAGATAGATATTGGTAGAAATGCTTTATATGTAACAATGGATGCCTAAATAAAAACGCTAATTTATTCATTAGTTATTATAATGAGTCGAATAAAACCTAAAATTAATTAAAAAAAAACATGCCTATGTGCGATTGTGCTTGTCCTTTGAATACTTATAAAATTTAAATTTTCATTTTGATGACTGTTTGAAATTGAACAAGGAGATAAAACATCCCTTGACTAGTTTTTTGCCGGTTCTGGTGAATGATATTTTATTGGATATTAATATGTGCTTTTCAGACACTAGTTTAAATAACTAAAGCGATTTTTTCAGGATTAAACGTAGGTTTATTTTTCATATTGTGGTATCCAGCCATTATCTGTGTTCAACAAAACAACAATGTTTAGAGAAATGGCTGATCTAATAATGTTTATACCGTTAGTGATTTGATAGCGATGTGATGCGAGTGGGTAGTTAGTCGCACACAGGTCTACGCGTGTACACGAAGGTCGAAGCGGAATAGGATCCCGTGCGTTCCTTGAAAACATATTATCAACAGCAGTGAATGGCAGTTCAAGTATTAACCCACGACTTTGTTATACTGTTGGTTCGATTGTGACGTAATCATTTAAGTACAACATATTTTTTCTTATTATTGTTATACAAATATAAAGTTAAATATTATTATTCAGAAAAAGTGCTCTGATTCCTTATAAATTTACTTGCTCGTATCAGAAAATGTGACGCAACACACTGACATTTGTTTCGAAATCAATCACTTCCAGAAGAGGTAAGTACATACCTACCCTAGATGTGGGTCTGAAAAAACATTAAGTATTTATACAATTATTGCCGAGGAGGGTAAAGGTCACATCCCACGCAAGTCCAGGGTGCCGTCGGGGGTAGGGCGCGGGGCGGGGCGGGCACGCGCGGGCACGGTGACCTTGCCCGGCTGTGACTCTGCGACCTTGGAGCCGCCCCCCGCGCGCCCGCCGCCCGCCACCCCGACGCCCACGCCGCCGGCCGCCCGCCCTATCTCCTACCGCCTACACCTACACTCCGTGCAAAATTCAACATCCATCCTACCTATAGATACGTACACGAGGGCACGGAACCTGAAAAGGAAGCGTTGACCGAACGTTAAACCTGAACGATCTGTGTCAGGAAAATCTCTTGAAAATGTTGTATAAATGCTGTAGGTACCCTTCAATTTACATCCTGGTTTTGTTAATCGATTGAAGGTATCGTGATTTCATAACTTTTTCAGCGTGAGGATGATGTTATGGCTTCAAATCAGTAGATCAAGCAATGCTTTGTCATCTACTGTTAACCGTTCCATTTTATGATAGTTTATAATCAATATAAACGTTGCTAAGCAGCGCGTCAATGTAATATTTCCATTTATTAATAATTTCATAAAAGCATCGTCACACATTAGCTAACTGAGACGTTTAAGGGCATCACCGATAACGCCCTTGTTTTGTGATTGTTCTTTGAAATTTTAATTACTAATTTATTATTGTAACAAATTTGTACGTCATTAGTTGTCGATGATATTCATTTAGATCGATGAATCTCAAATCTCTAACCATATTAATTATTATTATTATTAAGTTACTCTGTCTGTTACTTTATTATGCCTGAACACTTAAGTAAATTTTGAGAAAGCCAAAAGCTAGTTTTTTGAGTCCCGGCAATATTAGGAGTGCGTTATTATTGCCAAACCCATCGTGGACAACGTCGCAAGCAGAACGCTACCTAGATGTCTATAAAAATCGTCGTCATCATCCATTTTTAATGTCCCCACTCCTGGCACTGGCCTTCCTTATTAATGGATAAGGAGGCCATGACCCACCACGCGGGCCCAATGCGGATTGGTTGGGTGTAAAAACTGCAAATCAAGCAGACCAACTGCTTCACTTGCCTCCCGAAGCACCAGCTTGAGATAGTAAATTTTTCGTCACTCATCCCGTGACCGACCATTGCGAGGCCGAGTGCGCGTACCACTGCGCCCCCGGCTCCATGTCTATAAAAATATTTTATACAAAATCAGCAGCTCGCGACTTTGACCGTGTGGAAATTCGATAATATCCTTAGGGAACTATAAAACATGATAAAAAGTATTCTATGTTTTAATTTCACCAAAATCCGATCAGCCGTTCGTGTTTTTACGACGGCAGAGACGTCCTGCCTCACGAGCCACGACGCATAACATAAATTGATAAGAAAACCGACTTCCAAAAGGAAAATACAAAAATGAAAACAAAAAATACTAAATAATAAAACCCCATAATTACAACAGAAACCGTCTTCAAAATATACTTTTTGGAGTTGGTTGGTGCTCCCCACCCGTTTTCGCGTTTTTCCCGAAATTTAGTATCTAAAACAAAAGAATATATTTTAATGATTTATTACAAATGTATAGTTTTTAGGTTTTTTCCTTTATTCGTAGTAAAAGACGATATTACTTGCCAAATTTCATAGTTCTAGGGCAACATCAAGTACCCTATGAATTATGATTCCCTTGAAAGTGTCGAAGTATACGTTTTTGCGGCATAAATAGCCTTACCTTTTTAACGTTAATTTTGAAGTTTGATTTTTTCATAGTTTCAAGAGATTGTTGACGTGAATATATGGCTTTAATTTCAACTCTCCACGCGTTCCTGAGTTTTCCCCGAAATTCAGTTTCCAAAACTAAAGACTATATTTTTATGACTTAATTACCAATGTATAGTTTTTAGATATTTTCTTGTATTTGTAGTAAAGTCGATATTACTTACCAAATTTCATAGTTTTATTAGGTTGGGGAAAAATTCTTTTCGCATATAGTCTGTATGAACTTGAAATAAAATCTCTTTGGCTATCTGGCTAATCTATTTGTATCTAGCTGGTTTTGGTATCATTAAAAGTTTAAATTTTAAAGAAGATAATTCCAAATTCAAATAAATGATAATAAAAAAAATGCGATGTTTATGGACCTAGTGCAGTGTTTGTGAGAGTAGCAGCAATTTGGTTTAAGCGTTTTCAATGCGCAAATTTTGATGTCAAAGATGCACGTCGCTCTGGTTAATACGGATAAAATGGATGGCATTTTTGATTAAGTGGAGCAAGATCGGCATATCAGTAGTTACGACGTAGCTGAAGAACTGGGAATAGACCACAAAACAGTGTTGGCGCATTTGAAAAAAAATGGGTACACAAAAAAGGTCGATATTTGGGTACCTCACGAGCTCACTGAAAGAAACCTAATGAACTGTGTACTCATTTGTGATTCTTTATTAAGACGTAATCAAACCGAACCATTTTTGAAAAAGCTGATATGAATGATAACTGGTGATGAAAAGTGGATCACGTACGACAAGAACGTGCGATAAAGGCCGGTCAGGCTTCACAGACTGGCGAAACCCGGGTTAACTTGCAACAAGGTGATGTGCTGTGTGTGTGCTGGGATTGGAAGGGCATTATTGATTATGAGCTGTAACCACCAGGCAGGACTATCGACTCTGAACTCTACTGCGAACAACTGATGAGATAAAAGCAGCAGCAAGCCGGAATTAATCAACTGAAGGGGTGTGGTTTTTCATCATGATGAAACCCTCCACTCAGCAAAAATTAAGAGAGTTTGGCTGGGAGGTGTTAATGCATCCGCCGTGTAGTTCTGACCTTGCACCTAAAATTTCCACCTATTTTGGTCTCTTCAGAATTCTTTAGGCAGTGTCAGGTAAACATCACGAGAGGACTGCCAAAACCACTTGTCGCGGTAGTTTGATCAGAAACCCCAAAATTTATATAGCAATGGAATCATGTCCTTACCTACAAGATGGCAAAAAGTTATCTAACAAAATGGCACCTACACACTTTAGTTAAATGTAAATAAACAATATTAAAAAATGTTTTGAAAAAAAAATAACTTAAAAAATGCGAAGAAACTTTTTTCCCAACCTATTAGGTCAACGGGAAGTAACCTATGAATTTTGATTCCCTTGAGAGTGTTGAAATATACGTTTTTTTGTATTAACGGCCCTACCTTTTTTTGACGTTTATTTAGAAGTTTGATTTCTTTTAAACCTCCAACAGACTGTTGACCTGAGTATATGGTTATAATTTCAACTCGATTCGTTCTCGAGATAAAGTTACTGGGACGGACAGGCGTACAACAAAGTGATCCTATAAAGGTTCCTTTATTTTCTTTAGAGTTTCGGAACCCTAAACGTTGTTACTCACGGAACAACATGTGCATTTAGATGTGTTTTAAGTCAAAATTATAGAAACATTTTATAATCACAAAATTAATTATTATATCCTTATGAATACATTTATTGTAATTCACTATTATTAATTAGCAGCCAAACCTTTGTTGTAAAATTACTTTATTCTGTTTAATATTAGTTTGAAACTGAAATCGCAGCATTTAAAAATCACACTATACCTATTTATAGTATTTGCAAGCGGTAAATATATATGAGTTTACAAAGTCGAGTTTTACTGTAATGCACAGGGTACCATTCCCTGTATTGCAAACACCCAACGTGTGGTGGAAAATCCCACGTCTAGTTCACGTAACAGACTTGAACTATACAGCACTATATAACTATGGAACTTTATGACGTAATTAACCTTCCCTCAAAACGAAACGGTCTGTAGTTTGTATGCGTAGCCTTGCTTCTATCGTTAAACATTTGCCGTTATTTGCCGTCAACCAACTTGTTCCAATATTTCAGCCTGGATTTCGACCCAAACTACACTTCACCACTGCATGGGAATTACATTCGCTTCGGCGACTACCTAATTTGGAACCTTACTTACGTTCGTCTTCCGGCATTTTCTCTTTCTCTCGTTCTATTTTGCAATCTGCCCCAGAATAACGTAGTTGTGATTGTGACCAACCTTTAATAGTGGTTGTTACTTACTGGCTTTCGGAGTATGTATGGTAGGATAATTCGTATAAAGTCCAAAAATTTATACGAATTTATTCTTTTGGCTTTCTTGGAGCTACCACGAAAAACTTTCAAAATATTATGTAGTATCGAGAAAGAATTCGAATCGTCACGTCAAAATATGTGTAGGGAAATTTAGTACAGTTTACGTCCAAAAGGAACGTTGTTCAATACGTCATACATTTGTGGACGATACTTTTTTCAAAACGTTTTCGTCTTTCTTGCTGATGGATCGAACATCTACTTTAATTTTGGTTTTCTCTACTTTAAACAAAGTACTTACACACACATGTTATAGATATTGTAAGTTTAATTGAATAATTTGGTAATTGAACATTATAATATGGTTTATTGGAAACGTAGTTTATTGCAGTGGGACGGTTGCGTGGGTGGTTCGTAAGGGTTCCAGGGGTGATGCGGAGGCTGCAGTATCAAGTGTGAGGCGGGGGGCTGGGCGGCGCGTGCCGGTCCACGGGCGGACGATGCACCGCGAGTCAAGTGCAGGGCCGCGGCTGCGCGCTGCACCCGTCGACATGCGCCCGGCTGCCGGTCAATAGCATTTGCCCCCGGCGAAACATCCTTCTCAAACCCTGTGGAAATTCTACGACGCTATTGCTGTTGATGCATCTATTTGTTGAGAAACGTTTCGCAATTTGCCTAGATGTGATTCGAACCCGGAACCTCTAGATGCCTCGTCCCATGTAGGTACTTCAAATTGTTATTTATCAAAAATGGTAAACAAAACAGCTTGATATCTATTTTACCAAGGTAGCAAAATGTACATATCGAATTATTCCATTTTCAGATCTCGAACTGAATAGAAGTGAATTGAGCTTGCATTCCAAAGTTTATTGAAATATCAAGCTTTTCAGGTACAGCCAACAGCAGGTCAAGTTTAACATACCTGTTAAAACGCAATTAATTTTTGACCCAACGTTGATGGAGAAATTTGACATAAGCACATCTTAAGTTTATTCGCGCACTCATAATTGAAACGAAACAACTATTGCGAAATTTTTTGGTTGACCGTCAACCCGTGACCACGGCCACTGAAAAGGTGCCGAAACGTCGGGAAACCAGAAAGCTCTAAAAAAACCCATAAAATCCAAATATATGTTTCGGTAAAACATAAAAACAGCAAAAGTTGTTTAATTTTAAAAAATTTGCAATGTATTTTATATATTCTATGCATAAAATATAATCAGTATTTTGTTTATGAACTTTCAGAATGTAAATAGAACGGTCTTTGTTGTTAAAACATGCTAAGCACAAGTACGACCGTTACCGTCTTTGAACTTCTGCTCCAGATGTAAGCTTTTATTAATAAATCCATAACAGAAACGCAAACTTATAATTACCAGTACACAAACCTGCGGTCAGCCTCATATAACAGTTCCCTACTTACAGTTGTTTCATTTCCTAGAAACCTTAATGGTCAGCGAGCATAGCGGCGGTATTAAGAACGCGGAACGCCGCGCGGCCGTGGGTCTGGGGTCAGCTGGAAGCGGCAGCAGCCGCGGAAGCTGCGAGGGTCGTCGACCGATCGCCCTTCTACCATTGTGGTTATACTTTATGACGACGACTTTGGCATACAACATAGACTGGTATCGTATGGTATCGACCGTTCAAGTGTTGGCCTGCCGATCATGTCGTTATGTGTTTGATTTCCACAGGGCACAATTATGTTTTATGTGTTCAGCGAGCATAGCGGCGGTATTGAGAACGCGGGAAGCCGTGCGGCCGTGGTTCTGGGGTCAGCTGGAAGCGGCTGTGCGCAAGCTGTGTTGGTCGTCGACCGATCGCCCTGCAGCCATTTTAGTTATTTATTTTATTTTACATGGAAAACCAACAGCATTAAAAATACAACGGTAATAACAGGACTATAGTACAAAACATGCCTTAGACAGTTATACATGAGATGACGGCTTTCGTATACAACGACGAATTAGGTATACTTTGGTATCGACTGTTGTGGGATTTCACATCATGTCATCCTGGGTTCGATTTCCACAGGACACAAATGTTTTATGTACACGATTATTAGAAGAGGTACAGTTTGCAAGCTTGTTTGCAAGAAGTAATCTTTGGAACTTCTGAAGCGATTTCGAAAATTCTCTCACCAGTGGAAAGCTAACATTATTCCTGAGTTACTTATGTTATATTATTTGATTGTGATTAACTTTTTTTTTTATTTTATTCCGGTATCAGCTTGTCTGATATATTTGTGGTGGTCTGGATGTTTCCTATGTATTATTACTAATGTAATTACAGAAAAAGAGTATTAGAAGTATTAATATCCATCATAATCCATCGTTTAGAACCCATAATACAAGCTCTGCTTAGCTTTATGGCTAGATGGTGTTGTATTTAAATGACCCAAAAAATATATAATACTGTGTTCTAAGAGCATTCAGAATTGGGTATTCTGTTAATGTTTAGTCATAATCGCATCTCAATCGTGTTCCGATTGTAGAGATTTTTGACACTTTAGTAATAAGAACTGTGTAAAAGAGCACTCACAATTTAAACACGATTGAAATACGATTAAAAAACCAAGTTAGGCAAAATGACCAACCTGTAAAAATACAATTACTTTGCACTTGCTTGTATTTTTACAGATGTCTTTACTAACTGGATTAACTATCGCATGTCAATTTCCAGCTCTAACTTCTTTCTCTTATGAATGACAATTTTTTCTAAATGTTTTTTATGTTTACTTTTTTTGACTTTTGCATCACCATTTGATGCAAATTTTAACCAAAAATAGCAAAAGATCTCACGATCCAGATGAACATCGTACGTTCAGTTGCTTTTCTTATAAGTCACTTTTCCAATAATTTCCAAATATTATCAGTTTTCAGTGTAAGTGGTACAACTACTATTTGTGTCGAGATGTCTCTCGGTCAGTTTTCTTTTTATCGTAGTTTAGTTAACCTGCTGGTTAATTACTTTAACTTTTTGATATTATATACTAACTAAATATGATAAACGTAATCTGTTGATGCATTGTCTACGAGTCTGAGGTTGGTAATGTTTTGTTGCTTCAACTTTAATTTATATTCCGATTATACTGGCTTTAAGGTGTCATTGAATAAATCATATTCTCAGCTGTATTTAAAGAATTAGCCATTCTTTTGAATAGTTGTCATTTATTACTCAGATGTCAGGTTTCACGTAAAGAATGAAATTTTATGTGTAGTTTCTTTATGGGGTTTTTATGATAAAAGGAATTTCAGGAATAAAATACAGATGTAATTTTTACAAGTTTGTTTTAATTCGACAACCTGTCATTATTCATATTAACAAACAAATGACTGAGCACGCTCACATACGCACATACGATACACACAACAGACATACCGTGACCGGCGCTCCATTGCATTATTATAAATTACACTTATATAGTCTTAATTAAATTATTTCAGTCTGTATGGGCTCTCCTCGTCCGGCGCCGGCCACGCACACACACTTCCTAAACGAATTATCACATATAATATATTAAAACGATCTGCGAACGATTATTATTAACTAGTTTTTCAATTTTAATTTAATGTAGGTCGGGATGGGGTGGCGGAGACGTGCGGCTCCGCGGGCCGGCCTCACGCGGGCAGCATCTGCAGCATGTACGGGCGCGCCGGTGTAGGCGACTTCTTGGAGAGGTTGAGCGGCTGCGGCGCGTCCGCCTCGGCCACGTCCACCTGCAGCGCCAGCACGGGCGCCGGCGCCGGCGATGCACCGCGGTAGCACGCCAGAAGGCCTGCGCGCGCCGGGCACTCGCCCGCCGCCTCGCCGCGCCGCATGTACTGCTGGATGATGTCCGTGCGCTTCAGCTGCTCGGGGGTCATTCTCGGACCCTCCATCAGGCTCTTGGCCAGAACCGAATGCGTTGACGAGAGGGATACGCGCATCGGGCGCGGAGAGTGCGCCGGATGAGACGGACTCGCCGGGTGCGGATGTTGCGGCTGCGGGGACGGTGTGGGCCGCGCGGGTCTCGCTTCAGCCTCGCCGGTGTCCCGACGCATTGCGCGGAATTTCTTGTGTGGTTTGTATGCTTCGTCCATCAACAAGCTCGCGTCATAAAGAGGGGGAGCTTGAAGCACACGTTTCAGAACGGGCATGTCATCAGCGGGCCCTGAGATCTGTTGTCGCCTGTCTTCGGGGTGGTCCTCGAGGGATGAACGAGGGCTGGAGCAACCGGAGCCTGGGCCGACAATTCTTTCATGCTTTTCATTTCCAGACTCGATGCCAGAATCGGTGGGCGAATCGAGTTTACGGTAGCGAGGCGGAGCACGCACGGGCGTAACTGTGAGACCATTATGTGCTAGGTGAGCTACGCCGAGCGCTTCCTCATCGACCGACCCTCGTGAGTCGAGTCGTCTGCGTCCCGCAAGCGTCGCTGCCAGGAGAGGGGTGCCGCAGTCACCGGCAGCTTCACCAGACTCGCTGCTCGATACTGATCCGATGGGGCTTCTTGCTGATTCATCGGCTCCAGAGTCTGCCCATGAGACGCCTTCTTCATCTCCCCACATCTTTTGCCTAAGCAATTCTTTGTGTTCTGTGCGGAATACGACGAGCTTCTCTGTATGTAAAGTACTAAGAGTTCTCAAGTCGGGAAGAGTATCCATAAGTTCCCGAAGGAATCCAGGTCTGTCTGGCCTATTTTGAGCCACAACAGTTTGTAGGCATGACTTAAGTCGTGAATGCATTCTTTCTACAAGCTCGATGTTACGAAGACCAGGTCGATCAGGAGTGATGAGTACGATTGCACAGAAGAGACCGATTTCAGCGTCTGTTAAGTTCATAGAGTTCATTCTCTCTGCGAATTTGAACGTCGAGTCCACAAGAAATCTAGCGTTGGCGCCACTCTGGATAGAGTCACGTTTCATAAGCTGTCCATTGAGGCAAATTATGCTATTTAGTGGCGCATCAAACATGCAGATTAGACGCACAAACAATGCGTCGAAAAGTCCACTTTTTAGTAACGTGAACTTGTCATCTTGTGTGAGTAACTGGAATCCAGGTATGAGACCAGCGAAGTCGATCACGCCACGTATTACGTGAGCGAACCTTTGGGAGAATTCCTTTTCAGACTGCAACTCTGGCGCTGGATTTAGTGGACAGGCCTAGAACAATAGAAAAACTCAATTAGACTTATTGTTTCTAAAAAAAGATACATAAAAAGAGTATTGAAGATTTTGAGAGATGAATATGATTTAATGGTTTTCAGGGCAGTGTAATACTCACCAAAGTGGGTTGTGAATAGGTGGGACAGTCACGAGCTCGCGCTCGCATCTCGGCGACGCGGTCGCTGGTGAACTCGCAGGTGTCGTAGTGCGCTCGCACTACGCGAGCCAGCAGCCGGGGCCCGTCATCGAGCTCTGCGGCGGCGGCCTGCTCGTGCGCCCGCGATGACGACGATTGCTGCATCGCAGCCAGAATTCGCGCTTTCTCGCGCTTTGGCACGCGTCCGAACCGGACAGCTATAACAATAGGAAACAAACATAAGTTTCCAGAACACGACCGATCATTCTTATAATTGAACCGTGGCTAACGACAAAAATGTTGTGCAAGGTCGTGGCTAAACATACGTCGGAGTGCAGCTGTCGCAAAGTGTGCATGTATGCGGGTACGCGAGACATGTGCACGCGCAGCTGACGGTGAGAGGGTAGAGTTCATCGCCCGTCGCACCGGTTGAATCCACCCTAATAAAGCTTTACAAAATCCACGGGCGCGATGCGTCGCGAATAACTGAACTAGTTCGAGTGACCAGTGACAAAGCGCGAAATGCGAGGTCAGAGTAAAAAGTGTTACAACTTTCTCGCTGTAGGCGCTCCGAGCTAAAAGGTAGTATACGGTGGGGGCGGACGCGACGCTTGCACCGTTCGTGCGCGCTAGGTGAAAGTGTTTAAGCGCGCTGTTGAAAACGAAAGCGGAGAGCGCCCTCTCGCCATTTCTCCTGACTTTCGCTGCGCTATGTGGGCCGCGCGCACCAGATGCATGCTTCCATTGTTTAACATTCCCAAAGTGTCGCCTTCTTTATTTATGGTTTAGCAACTTTTATTTGAATTATTATAATGCTTTTAGTTTATAAGGTATGCGTAGGTAGCTAAATTTGCGAATAGTAGAAAAATATACTTAAATATTTGTATTTATCTAAATATTTGTAACTGCTGTTATGTTGAAAGTAAAAAATCAAATCCTCGTAGAAATTATTTGAAACTTGATTGAAGACTTTTTTTAAAGTCACGAATAAAATTTATCAGAGATCATTAAACATACGAAAATTAAATTAATTAAAATATTACCATTGCAGTGATTGAAAACACTAAAGTTAACTAAATTTATTATATTTTTCGAATACTTAGAGCCGTAGTAAACGTAGCTACGATTTCGTAGCATTCCATACGTAGCAAACGAAATGAATTGCTTAAAAAAATTTAATTGTTATTTAAAAAAATATAAATTGTATGAATTTTATTAAACTATACGTACGAGCATTGTGATATTTCACGTCTCCATTCAGGATGCCTTTCAGTATTGGTAAATCTTCACCCATGTCTGACACCATTTCAGTTTATTTCACTAACAACTATTTCACAGCCAATGGCCACAGATAAAATTTTTAAATGGTAACTATTAGTTTTTGACTAAAATTCAATAAATCACTAAGTATAATGTCACATAGCACATAAGTTTATAATTAATAACACATTCACTGTAATCCAAATGGGGAGTAATCCAATGTTTGTTTGAATACAGCGCGTAATCAGCGGCATGCACTGGACCAGTCACTGTGAGCGATCGTCGCGTTCTCGTGGCGGGGTTGCGAGCGGTACACTGACATAGCGATGGGCTGACGACCGGTGCGCGGGCCGGACTCCCTCGCACTGCGCGTCGGCGCGCGCCTCGCCAACCTTGAACTTGACGCGCGGGCTGGCGCGGAGCGCGGGGAGGGGCTGCCGTCAATAAACTCCGCGCGGCCTGCGCCCGCGAATGTTTCCCCTCTTGCCCCTCTTACGCCCCACCCGCCTCTATCAAACCCCCCCCCCCCCTCCTCCCTTCTACTGGCGTTCGCGCCACTTGAACCTTGACGATTTGACAACACTTGCGAATTTACAACTATTGTTTTATCTCATAAAATGTTAATTTCACGAAAAAGTCATACGAATTTTATGCATCAGTTTCCTCTTAGACTTAAAGTCGTATCGGTTTCATTAGCGACCGTGTTTTATAAAAAAATATATTCTGATTTATGAAATAAACACATTTTATGCTTTAAAATAAGTCAAATTAATTCAACTATATTATTTATACTAATAACCATTTTCCAAAAAAATCTTTTATAATTTTTCAAAATAAAAAAACAAAACGTATTTCGTTGATGTCTTTTAAAGCAAAAAAATTTGAATGTGCAAAAAATATCATAAGTAACTTATGTTACTATAATCATTATATAACTTAGCTAAACTGATTTATTCTACATTATTTTAATATTAATAACCCAATTGAACTAAGCATAGTCAATTTGAAATACAACAAACCAAATTAGGAAAAACAAAACATGTATTCTCAATTAGTTCCAAGTTTCACCGTACCAAGCGTGCGCTGATGTAGCTTACGACCGCCATCTAGCGCCGAGTAGCCGTACTACCAGTTTTGTGAAACGAATTAACTTCAGCTAAGTCGTAGATTTTTCAATGTTTTCTGTGTTACTACGAGTTTATTAATGGTTTTTTATTTTATTTTTCTTGATAATTTAATTTTATCGTGTTCTACTATTTAATAAAATAAAAGATTCTCTAGAACTTTCCAAAGCTAGTAAGTATCAAGAAAGAACTTAGTTAAAAGAATTTATTCAAACAAGTCGAACTTGTCGTTTCGGTATTGTTTATATTATGCAGATGATTGATACTTGCATAAAAGAATACTACGTAAGGGCAATGAACTGCGTTACGAAAGTGAAAATATAAAATTTCACTCTCACGCTTACGAAACATGCCTTTCTCCGCTTTCACCCGCGGTTGAGCTAGTGACGCGGCCGCAGCGGGCGGGTGTCGCAACGAGCAGAGCAGCGCAGCTGCGGCGGCCGTCGACCCGCTTAGCGTGCGCTCACCCGCGCTTGCATAACCAACCGACCTCCCACACCACAGGGCCTATGCTCCGCGCACCCCGCCCTCACCTCACGCGAGCTGCACGCTCGGCTCCGCGAAATAGGATCTGTCTTAGCAGCACGCGCGCTGTCCCACTTGGCACACTCAGATATCGCGAGAACGACCTTCCTGCGCTAATTGCGTTTACAACTACGTACACGAACGCAAACATGATTGTACACTTTTAGCAGCCACATTATGCATTTAATGATACTTATTGCAATATTTTTGCATTAAAATTGCTATAAACAAAACAGAGTTAAATTATATATTTTTTGCTTGATATAGTTTACAAAAAATATTTGTTAAAATTTTCCAAAATTTAAACAAATACATTTTATTCATCTGACTGACGGGCAATTTTACAAGACTACATTTTTATAATATTATTAATAGAAATGTTGTGAAAATGCTGAAAGAAATTATTAAAAGTGTATTTTTTGTATTTTTTCTCAATAAATATTGCTTTCAGCATTTTTCTTTACATGAATAATTAAAATATGAAGGTTTAACACTTACCATCTCGGCTCATGCCAACAGCGATACATTTTTTCAATCGGCAGTATTGGCACCGATTTCTGTTAATCCTAAGTATGGAGCACTGTTGGTTTTTCGTGCAGGGCCTGTATTGTATCTTCTGCTGGATGGACCGCCGAAAGAAACCCTGGGAATCACAGCGGCAATTAGAGTCTCGCTCAGCGTCAGAGCTATCGTCACTGGAGCAACCCGAGTCACTAGATTCGCGGCGACCCTCCAGCATGCTGACCAGTACAGAGTGCCGTTCGCGCAGTTCAGCGCCGCACGACATGGTACGCACCATTCACTAGCACAAACCAGACACAAACACAACCACTCGCTTAACCAACTGTGACGAGACGTTAACTGGCAATAGTTAGTGCGCTGCACCGACACGGATGGCGACTGAGAGCGGACTGTGCGGGCGCTGCGCCGCGCGGCACACAGTTACCCGCGCGACCTACTTGCCGGCCGCCGACCCAACCGAGAAAGTGAGAGTGCCCCCGAGCCCCGCGCACGCCCCGCTCGCGCTCCTAACGGTCCTCGCCGCTCTAGAATGCGCCGCTGCCGCTGCACCGGTGCGCCGGATATAGGCCGGGCGCATCCCGGCGGCGTCGCGGCGCACGGACGTTCACCCCGGGTCACCGACCGCTCGATTGCACAACCGCCGACTCTCCCCTCCACACCCTCTATCGCCCGGGAGCTAGGGCGCAGCTCGTTTGGGTCGACGACCGGCTTAAAACGCGTTGACGTCTAACATACGTCACGGCCTACCTCAATGCGCGCGCGCTCCTCATTAAGGGCTGCAATGATCTGATTAATTAATCGATCATTATTTCGCTAATGCTCTGACCAAGAGATATTGTTTAATAGTGATTCTGTGTATGGCTGAATTACTAATGATGTACTTCATGATTAATAATTCAGTATAGAGCCATATTATCTAACAATTTTGTATATATTTATTTGCGTTATATGTTTTATCAAATTTACAACGTAGAGAAGTAGAATAATAGTTCACTTTGCCTTAATAAATTTTCCAACTAAAGATACCTATGAAATAATGCAACTGTTAGTGACATGTAACATGTAATAAATAATTTGTATATTCTCATTAAAAGCCTAAATTCAAAGTGCTTATAAAGGAGTACGGAGACTGCGCATCTGTGGCGCGTGAAAGAGAGGGCGTGCGGGTCGGCGCGAGAAGCGTTCGGGTCGGTGGCCCAATTTTGCGCCGCCATCGATCCATTGTGCGCTGTGCGAGTGGCCCATAATTGGTCGCAGCGCGGGCAGTGACCGACCGCGCGGTCGACGACCTCATACCGCGAAAACAAAACCTTTCCCGCCGCCCCGCATCACACTTCGTATACAGTGTCTATGATAAAATCAATTGAATTATTTGTCCACAAGTAAAGCTGAGTTTAATATTTTAAAAGGTGTGTAAACAAAAAAAGTTTTAGTAAGTTTAATCGTATGTCAATCACAATATTTTCCTACCTCAAGTAAGTATCTCCTATTGGCTCGAATGGACTTTGCTTTAATTAAATAGCCTCAATGTGTCAACGACCGCTAGCCAACCAATTAACACGGTTACTCAGTTTTGAATTCTAAAAAGTTATTTTGTTCGTATCCGGTCCTGTATGCTTTATGTATTATTTAGGACATTTATTTTAGTTCTATTCGATAACAATATGATTCAGAATATCAACGTGCGTAATACAAAGTGTATGATTAAATATTGTCATTCAAGTGCATCTTTTAAAGATTGTAATAAAAACTCAGATAAATTCTTATACATCTTGTATTAGTAGTCTAGTAACACCATTTTATAAAAACTAAATGGACAATTATAAACAGCTACGTAGAGAATTTCGACAGCATAAAGTGGGTCACGTTCTCCATCCATCTAGACTTTTCGTCATAGTGATTACAAGACAGTAACAAAGTAAAATATGGTTCAAGGGACCAGAAATCAGTATCAAAAAACTAGTACAGAATAATTTTGTTTTCATAACTTTATAAGCCAGAATTTTGGGCTCAATTAATTTTTTATCAAGATACTAATAAAAAAATATTCAGACATTGAGGTAAAATAATCACTTTGTTTGTAGCCGAAATAAAAAAATTTCGACAGTAATATCAACCGATCAGTAGCAATTTAGAAATGTACAGAACTATAATTAATTTTGACAAACTTTATACAAAATCGTTGTAATCCGTAGTAAAGAATCAACCAGAACATTTTGACAATAAAGCAAATATTTTCAAAATTATGTGATATGTTTGTCACAAATGACGTGATGTCTCTGTCGAGTCGCCAGGCGAGCGCGGTGTGAAGGCTAACGGTGCAGCGGCCAACGACTTCGCTAACACCGATCGGCTAAAGCCAAAAACATGCTGACGCATCCGAATTTCCGAGGAAGCGGCCCTCAGCTAACAGTCCACTACGTGCCTGCCTGTGCACAGATTCTTACTTGATAACGACAGTCTCTGACTCATAATGGGGTTGTGATTCACTTAGCGTTCACGTATCGCTATTTTATATCTGCACAGACGTCCTAGCCTATTGTTTTATGAGTTTGCAGTTTTTCGTCACAGTTATATTGACGTTTACAGAATTACTAATGGAAAAGTAAGGCCAGTTCAGTTTTATATTCAAATGACTAAGTCTAACTAAAACAATATCGTTACTGACTGACAGACAACGCACAAGCCAAATGGGTAAACCGATTAAGCCAAAATTTTGGCTCTTTTAACGATGTAGGCGAGCACTAAGAAAGGATTTTTTAATATTCTCACGGGAAGTTATTTGATAAAAGGAACTAAAGGACGCTTAAAACAAAGGACTTCAAAATTTGTGATGCTGATCATGATCCCTTCGACAACATAGTGTTTCATGTTACGTGAGGCTTACGCCGTAAATGTCAATGATGCTGTACGACATGTTTACAAGCATTATGCATTTTATTGATACAGAATTTAGTCTTTTATTACATTTTATAATGAATAATGTAAATAATATTAATATATCGCCTATTTTACTAATTTTATTTGATTAAATATTACTCGATATCTAAATGAATTCATTCATGAAATTATAATATAAATATAGTAAACGCATGAACTCAACAGGAAATCGTAAACGCTAACGCAACAGTATGATGCTCTGCTCCCAATAAAATGTGACCGCTCAGAGATCGTTGAACTTTTAAGCTGACAGTTCAAAAATAATGTAGGTTACGTTCACGTTGCGCGTACATTTGCTGCCCGTAGAAGTTGTTTACGGGCGGAGCGGTGAGGAGAACGGAGTGCGCGCAGGCCTGGCGAGGTCAACGCCCAGCCCGAGTGCCCTGCACCGCTTATTGGTGCCGAAATATAAGCGACCCACAATACGCAGAAATAAGTCGGTCACCACGACGAACAAAGAACGTTGATTCCTGTTGTCTTAGTAACCGAGGAAAACAACAGGAAGTAGGAAAATGCCATAATACTAAAATTTTAAACCACTTCAAAACAGCCCGTGCTTAGTTTTCGATGAACAAAACTACAGAGGAATCCTTTTGGAATATTTACGAAGTAAAATCTGTTTACAAATGAAACCATATTTGATAAAGAAAAATTTTTATGAGCCATTTTTAAATGTTAGGTTTATTGTTAATAATAATACACATTGATAGATCTTATAGAGTTTTCTGTTGTTAAAGTTTTGTTGGAAGCTATTATAGGTTGCTATTATAACACGAATAATTTACACGTAAAAACATTGCTTTAGATTGATAATAAACTTATGACGTAGACTTCAATATATTACAAGTTCGTTGACTTCAAGGCGTAGTACGTCTCGCTCTTCGTAGTAACTATATACTCGCTCGTCATTCATTCAGGCGTTTAACATTTGTATCCGCACTACGGTGTGTCAGCACTGTCGCTGTAGCGCCATCTAGTAACGAGTAGAAGAACGTCGTCTTAAGTTTCGCAATACTGCCGCCAGCTGGCGTTAACCGTCACAGTTACGTTGTGTACGATATTTATAAACGTAACTAACTTATCAATTATTTTGATCAACATTGAAAATCTATTTCAATAAAAACTAAATACTTTCTTAGGTACCTACATTTTATATTCAAGTCATATAATTTATTATGAAAGCTTTTATTTTTTTATTGGTTAATCCAATAGTATGTCATATTTTTTTTTATATACTTTATTTTAAATTTTGGCGAATCATCTTTTACGCTAATATTAATAAAGAAATCTTGAATGATAACAAATTTCTGTGCCACGGGTATTAACGTGTGGCCTTGCCGATGGCCACTGCACAATGTGATGCGTCTGCAGCGCGAAGGACGCGCTTTGTGCTGCCAGCCGACCAAACCAGTTCGCGGACACTTGCACTTCTATCCTGTCTGCTTCCTCGCCTCACTTTCACGCTCATGAATACGACCTTTGATAGGTCGAGGGGCGGTTACAGACTTCCCAATTTACTGATGCGAATATTAAATCAAGCAAAATGGGATCAACGCTTTGTTGCATTATAGGGTCATAAAGGACACTTACAAAAAAGCAACGATTTTTATACTGCATTTTGTCTTCAAAGCCCTTTTAGTGTTCGTTGCCTGTTTGTTGATATGGTAGTAATATATTCTCGTCGGGACTGTTCAAACCCGTGACCTTAGCTCGTCATTTTTTATTAGGAGTCGTCTCGTCGCGGCCGACCTGTTTCGGTTTTGTGCTTTTATTTCTATACTCGCACTTTCGAATGCAGTGACGGATTCATGGTCAGCTCAAAATAAGAGAAAAATGAAATCAACATACACCTATGACGATTATGCCTCTTTATGATTTCATGGAAAGCAATAAGTCCCAAGCCCTCTGATCCAATCTGTTTTGATACGTAATTTACAAATTTTCAAAAACAATATTATGTAATCAGTGAATAAATAAATGATGATACCGTTAAATTTTAAAGTATTGTCAACTAATAGTTAAGTTAGGTTAATCTACGATTTCTTTACGCACCATTTTTTTAACTTATCAAATTGGATCAATCATAATTTTTTTATGACATGATGACCTCGGCCGCTGCATCTGGCATACCAATACCTACAGCCACATTGTTCCTACGTACGTTCCCATACGATTCTCGTTCACAGGTATCAATAACAAAAATAAAGGTGATAGAACTGGGGCGTTAGGGGCTGACCGTCTCGCCGACGAAAGCAGGTAGATGCGACCAACCATTCGAAAACGTTTCGAACGCAACAAGTTCACATTAGACACAATAGGTGTTTTTTTTTATAATGGCAGGTGAGCTTGACTCGCATAATATTTACATTTCATAATAAATAAGGTCATCTGGTGAGACTTTACGATATCGAATGCGCAGAGATTGTCTTCCGCGTGGCCGGCCTTGCGGCGGAGTCTAGTGCCTCTCGAGACAGGCCGTGACGAGCGCAAGGGCTGTCACCCGCACCTACGCTTCCTGTTTATAGCACTACCCGCATATCTTTCTCTCGACTACCCATTACGACTTATATCAAACGATAGGTATAGCCCTACCAAAATAAATTAAAAAGGAAATGACTTAGCATGTCACAGTTGGTTTTTTGTGGGTTATACGATACTCTGTACTAGTAAGCTTTATGACGATAGCACAACATTAAGAAATCTTGTACTTGAAAAAAAAAAAGTAAATATACCTTGCAGCCCTCGCAGGAATGAACGCCGTAGTGGAATCCACTTGCTTTGTCACCGCAAACTCGGCACAGCACTGTGGTACCATCGAACTCTGTAACAAGCAAAATTTAATTAGAAACAAGCGACTTAATTTTATCGTGCTGGAAAATTTACAATGGTGTAAAGATTACGGTGTTTCGCCAAACATCCTGGCCGGTGTACGAGCTTGTATAACAAACAGCAACACCCACGCACGTGATTTCGACGGCAGCTCGGTGACCTTGCATCCAAACCGAGCATTCAACTCGCATCAAATTACGTTTGTTAACTTCATAATTAGGCATGACAGATCTATTGTGTCAAACAAATATGATAATGATACATTTTTCGGAACGCTAAGATTGGAAGAATTTGATAATTAAAACAGTTGTGAGTCACCTATTTCTTTTGGAGTTCGATCGACATCACTTATGTCTATTGATCGAACAAAAGTGGCCGTAATTTTGAATATTGATATGAATACTAAATTAGCAACCCTTGTGATTAATCGTAATTTTATTCTTTAGCAAATTCATAGCCCCGTTGTAAACTTGTTATCAGCTGTCACGTGCCACCTTGGAAGTCGCGTGAAAATGCCTCATAAAGGTTTGTTTATCAACGAGGTACCCACTCGTTTATTGAAACTGTTTGGTTCATTAAATGACTCGCGTGTACCTAAGTATATGAAAAACTACGGCATATTGGAAGATGTAAAAGTGGGTCGGGAGTTATCTAACTTTACATAACAACTAGCAACGTAATGCTTCAACAACAGATTAGAAGAATTCATGTGCATTGGATACATTTACTTCCTTTTAATAAGACACAATCAAGGAATTTCAAAACCACTCGGGGTTTTGTATAATTCATGATAATGCAGTTAACTTATTTCTAATAGAACGTATGACGCAACGGCATCACGTTGCGTGTCTCAAGGTGACACTGAATAGCTATTTTAGAAAGCAGCCGTCTCTCTTTTCACGACGAGTGAGTCAATGACCGCATCGTTACTGCATAACACAAAATTAATAAACAGAGTGGTGCACGACAAATTATCTCATTGATAGAAAACGTCGACACGAACATAAACTGATGGTTTAACGATCAATAGTTAATGTGTATAGTAATTTCGTCAGTAGGTCAGCGATGGACATAATCCCAACAATAACAGGTGACGTGGCAGGCGGGGCGGCGCGGAACTGGTTTCAGCGCCCCCAACTATTCTCACTTTCCTCTCCCGTCATTTGTTTATTTGTCAAAGGGAGCAGCCGCGGGCCTTTTCGAGGAACTTTCTATTTCTGGCTCGCACCACTCGCCGCGGGTCGACGTTCGAGCGGTCGCTTTCTATACTGTTACTTTCTTTTTCTAGATGTAGCGTATGGTCGCCCTCGGCGTGATAATTTCGGTCTTCATCTCTAGGAGCACTTTCCTCGGTGCGTGCGCGGGTGGGGATCACAATAGAGCGGGGAAAGTGTGGTGAGACGTAACTAGTGCAGTTGCAACAGAGTAAGTGGCGTGCAGCCATTTCTCCTCGTGTGATGCAACTCGTGCGTTTTTCTATGGCACGTGTGAATCGCTCGTTCGTTACGTCAATTAAAGGCGAGGAAAGTGCGGGAGAAAGTCCGCAGCCACGTAATGCAGGCTGACCGTGCAAAAGTGATGCGACTGCCTGACCGCACCAGCGACGATCTGTGTCACGGCGACTTTTGTTTGTAAATAATTTAGGACTACATAACCATCGAATCTTGTTCATAATTTTCCTAGCATTTTAATCACGAACTTTTTGGCTAAATACCTGATAAAATGCGAATCAAGGGTGTATGTAGTGCAATGGCTAATATGCTGCTACCTAATATCTATTTTCTCCAAAATAGTAAAGGAATTTTCAATTCGTTTATTATGGTATCTCTAGCTGGACAGTTTCTTGTGAACGTATTATTACGCAACATTTATTTAGATTGTATGATAAAACCTATTGTTTATTCTATGAGAAATTAAGAGTATAAGTGTTCGAGAGCGTCATCGAGTTGCATACTGGTTGAACATGCTACGCGAGCGGCAAGAGAAAAGTAAAAGTTGTGCGGCGGTTGGGGCTGGACCTGTTCGTTGTCGCGCTGCGCTTGTTGTAATGTATTTCTTACGCCTTTCGCTACAATGATCATTAACTAAGTTTACTTACAACACCCTAAAGCAATTCACATCAAAAAGCAACGGTTAACTCTTTGTCATTACAAAACTTTCATGGGAGAAAACGTTACGAAGCTAATCGATAAAAAAAACGATACGATCATTAAATATCGAACGCAAATCGATAAGGACTCCCTGGAGTCACCGTCTGCATTCTAAAGTCAATTTGAAAGGGGGCTGTCGATACCGTTTGTCTACGACTATACATATTTTGAACAATGTGATTTTAATTGTTTTTGAACCTTTCCGAGCGGAATTCTGATTTAATCAATCACATTCGTTCTGCGAACGGATTTGACGGTTAAACAATACTTTTCTTTTACAATACAGTAAAGGGTAGTGAAGTTAAAATGAAAAATTACATTTTTAACAACAATATCATTAGTTTACTGTGAACAATATGAAAGTTACGATGTGTTTAGAGTTAATTTGTCAAACTAAATAAAAAAGCAATATGTAGCAGCATGTAGGTATTGGATACGAAGGTCAAATAAGTAGAAGTAACTTAAATAATTTGAAATTTTTCCATTGTGATCAAAACTCAGTAAATAAAAGGTAAAAATTTTCGTAGCGCGTAGCACTTTCGTAACAAAATTTTAACTGCGATCTACGGTATTTTCTTTAAGCAATGCTTGCTTCCTAAAATATAATTGTATTTGATTAATATTACTTTAACAAGAATTATAAGGTGTCTGTATATTTGATATGAAGATCTTTGATAGATAAAGAAGGTGATTTTAAATGTTTGTTTGAAATATATTAGAATTTTAGTGAAAAAATAAGATTATTCAATACTTATAATTACAGTGGTATCTATGTTAAGTATGTAAGATTAATTATTATTATAGTGAACTGGAAAATAATAATAACACAATATTTACTCATTAAGATAAATGTTATGAGGATATAGTAAATAAATAAATATAATAAAAATAAATTCCTTGTTGACAATAAGTTTAAAAACTTTTAATGTCAACAAAGAGTGAATGTTTTTGTTACCCTACCTATATGCAGTTCTGGTTCTCGTTCCTTATGCACTGGACTCATGAGTCTGCTCTCCACGGGCGTGGGCGCATCGTAGCGCCCGTAACTACTGTCCGGAGACATCACTAAAGTCATATGTTCTTAAAACTAAGGTAGTAATAATTGTCCTTCCTTGCACTTCACTACACGAAAGCCACATCCAAGCCTGTAGGCCGATAGCCACTGTCGCCGTGCGCTCCGTCACCCTATATAGGACAGGAGTGCATGGGGCGGGGTGTTCGCCGGCACGTCGCGAGGGATGAAGGTCGCTCGTCCCGCTGCACGCGCGTGCGTCTCACTCGAGCTCGAACGACGAACTGAGCGAGGGCCGCGCGCGCTGCCGCTGCTAACCGCGCGAGGCTCCCTTAAGAGTGAAAGTCTGCAAAAAGATCAGCGCTCCGAGCGATACAATCGGTTCGACAACGTAGCTTACTACGCCGAGCAAAATTCGCCTCTATCGGCCGGCGAAGCCTGACGATCTGCGCTTCAAAGCGAGGATCGGCGCGCTTCGAACTCCGGTCTCCGAGGTCATTGCCGCACGTTCGGGCGACCAATGGCGGGCGCGCGCAGACGAGCGCGGCGAGCGATTGGAGGGCCGGCGGTTCCGCGCCCCGCGCCCGCTCCGCGCGCCGAGTTCGAAGACCCGAACCTTGCGGCGCACCGCGGCCAAGGTCGCGCGAGAGCGGCACCGACTGAGAGCGCGCACGAGCGTTCGAGTGGGACACAGCCGCTGCCAGTTGCGTCACACAACGAAAATATTTTCGGTGATGGAACGTTTCGAGTGAACTTGAACACGAAATCGAGCTAATGGATAGCCAGTGCTGTGTAGGTCGGCGCGTGACGGACTGACCCGCTGCGGGCCGGCCTGCTTGCCCGCTTCCCTCCTAGCACACACTTCCGGGGATAGATAACTAATTTCTCTTCATGCGAGAAAAAAATTACAATTTACCCAACAATAACACTATTGTATTGTCATTTCTTGTGTAAATAAAGTAGTTAGTATAATATCTACCTGTTTGTAGTTAATTTCCACTTACGTAAAGTAGCTAAAGAATAGTTTAATCGTGTATTTGCATAAACTTTAACTATAATTAGAAGCAAGATATTCATAATATCATACGAAATTATAAATATAAATGCAAAAGTTGGGACGACGGATGGATGGAATGATAGTTGTTACTCTTTTACGCAAAAATACTGTACGGATTTGGATGAAATTTGGCTCGCAGATAGTAGATAACCTGAATTAGAATATAGGATACTTCCATTCCGATATTCCCATGGGAACGGGAACCACGCGAGTGAAGCTGCGGGTGGCCGCCAGTACATAATATATACTACAAAATTTAGTTCGAGATTAAAAGATGTTGTTGAATTTGTTTGCAACGAACCTATTTTTTATACATAGTATTGACAATACATTGTGAAATAAAAAAAATATAAGATTCCTAATATGATATGTCAAGTTCACGTAGGCATCACGCACGCTACCTCATTTTTCGTGTATTGATAAACGTTCCTATCAACAATTCTTTTATAAACACTTTTATGTAACGTTTGGTATATTATGTACAGTAGATTCGTCTTTAGGAGGCGGAGGTAAGGTGTTATTTCGGGTGTTCTCGTGATTATTTATGCGAGATAAAGCGAGTGGCGGTGGGCGTCGCGGCGCGGGTGAACGACCTGTGAATTTTGGCGCAGGCCGGTCAAGGCCGCGCGCACGCAGGCGCGCCGCGGCCCGGTTACACGCCGCGCTGTTTACTGAGACGCAATCGTATTATTATTATTAAAGTTATATTGGTAACATCTCAATCGGGGCTGTGGGGCAAATCCTAAATTAGACATTTTTCTCGGACTAACCAATCTTTTGAGAATATAAGAGTAGGAATTGAAATAGAAACTTTCCACATACTCATATCGTGACTATCTTTAGTTTTTCTTATTCGAGGTAGGTACGGTTTAAATAAAGTTCAAATTATTTGTGTACCTATATCAATAAGAAGAAAACGCACAATTGAGAAAAAGGTTATTCTTTTGCAAATGTAGAATTTAAAAATTTTGCTCCACTTCTAGCAAAAAAAATCCAACCAGAAAGTTTTAGCCTGGAGACGTATTTTTGGATCATTCGAAATTCTCATGCGAATTTAATTCGATTTCGAATTGAAATTCACTGACTTACATTTTGTTGCATTTTTTAATCAATCGAATACGGTGTTGCCTTTTTCTTAAACTTAAACCGATACTGAATCTAATATCACGTGAAACGAAACGTTTTTAAGTTGTCAAACTATCCGTCATGTCAATGTCAATTTGAAAATGACATTAAGGGCTAAGGTAAACTTTCTATCACTCAAATAAAAAGAGAGTGGTCGGGACCACTCGTTGCAGATTCGAATGCGAATGGGAATTTCAAAAATACGGTTTTCAGCATTCGCATGCGAATCTTGTGATTCCGTCTGCGAACAGTAATTTAAATGATTCAAAAATACGTCTCCAGGACTGAAACATGGGATAATTTTTATCCCGATATTCCCCCGGGAACGGAAACCATGCGGTTGAAACCGCGGGCGGCCATTTTGGAAGTTGTTACACAATCACATAAAACGGCTAAATGTAGGTATTTAGATGAAATTAGTCACACATATAGTTTATATCCTGGATTAAAACATAGGATACATTCTGTCGCGATATTATTTCGGGATCGGAATCCGCGCGGTTGAAACCGGGGGCGGCCGCTAGTATTGGATATCTCGAGTTGCCCAAAGTGACAGAATGTCCAAATCCATTTTCTTGAAGATGTCGTTGTAAATATTCAAAAGTAAAAAAAAACTTAATCCAACTTTTTTGGGTTTTTCGGTTGGCTATCATACTAAAGCTAGGTATTTCAGTCACATACTTAGACAACAAATTCTGCTTCGTATTTTTTTATAGCGAAACGAAATCGTTAATAAACCGAATTTCATTGTTATAGCAGATGCTCACAGCAAACAGCCATTACAATTTCTAAAACACGTGTATTTTTTGCAGCAAAGGGTTGTGTATTTAACATCTGAACGAAATATGCACTACGTTTTTTGCAATGATTATTTCGCTTCAATACTTTCTCTTTTTTACCGAAAGGATCTTCAAATGGGTTTCGCAAATATCCTCCCACTCGCGTAACGTATCAAATGTAGTCTCTTTTTGTAAAAAAAATACAGCCCATATTTTCCCACATGATATATTTAAAATCTCGGTCTTTTAAAAGAAAATTTGTCAAATGTTTCTTTAATCAAATACAAAATTTCGACATACTACGATTAAATTTTTTATTAAATCATAAGTAGATTAATGACCGTGAGCACATTTTTGCAGCATATGGCCACACCGATTAAACGTGAAAGTGAATAGGAACCCACTTTTTTACTTCCTTCCGCTGTCCTCACTTTTTAATGCCAGGGTGCGAATATCAAATTTCAAGAGTCAAATATTGTGCCACATGGGGTTAAAGCAAAATGAGTTATACGACGACGACTTATGGTCCGTTATTGTATGTAGCAAAGTGGATAGAAAAAAAGCCTGTTGCCGTCAGTCGGTAGCCACATGTATAGTTTCCATTGTTCATTGTGACCGCAGTCTATAGGACTCACTTTTGATGATCTCGATTGATCGGACGCAATTTTTTGTCTAATAATAAAAAGTATATCGAATGCCATATTGTTTGCAATTTATGGCTTCTAGTTTTTACGCTTCCGGATTATTATTTTTTAACTTTGTCCCTATATTTACCGAAATTTTTAAATTTGGTCGTCCAAACACCACCTAAAAACTTTATTGCGTACTTTGTTAAGTACAGTTATTTGTAATGTTTTAAAAAGTAGTTACTTACAGGTTTTTAAATCACACGACAAATAAACACCCCGTTTCGGATGAATAGCTATTAATGACAGTTTCAAAAACTGGGGTCCCAGAGTGAAGGTCGCGCGGACAATGGAGGGGCGCGCCCACTGCCCACGGCCGGCGCGGGAATATTTACTATTCCGCTCATAAATTAGTTTAACAACTTTACTGTTCAAAGAATGTGGTCAAGGATCCCTTTTTATGGCTGTCAACCGCAAGGGCCCGTTGAAATATGACTCGTGGTTGTTTTATTTCACTTTAAGTGTGCGTAAAACGGGATCTGGTGTGCAAAATAAAAATACGAAAACAATAAACATTGCAAACGACGTTCTTAGTTGTGTTGCTGACCGCGTCGTTTTGATTCAATACGTGATGGTTTACTACGTTCGTGGTAAAGCAAATAAACGTGGTAAAGCGAATGCACAGGAACATGCCCTTTCAATTTATTATTTAGGTCGAGGTTAACGAGTAGAAATAAAGTCAACGTATAGTGCATAATAAGTAAAGTTTTCACGTGTCTTCTTGAAAAACATTGAGGCGCAATAAATGTGTAATTGGAGGCTTGCAATGGCGATTCACTGAGGAAGTTCTACGAAGTCACGAAGAACGTGTTCGGCGAAGCAGGCAGCGTGGTCAAGGTCTCGCTGAGCCGGCACTACTCCGATGTGCGCACTCCGCGGAATCCTACCCACCCGTCCGCTTGTTTTGTTGTATCCAAACAGTAGCCACATAAACATTTTTACAATATCATTTATCAAGTTGACATACTTTTTATTAATAAATGACTACCTATGTTGTTACACTAAAATTATTGAATCAAATTACATCCGTTCATTAATTACTGTATGTTGTGTTATTATCGTGACTCAAAGCTTGTTTTTCAATAACAATTCTCAATACATTATAATGGGAATCAAAATTGCGCAGTCGGTTTTGTAGCGCGATCGCCGGTAGAAGCCGAGAGGCGACGAGTTTTTCCGAAGGCTCGCGAGGTCAGCGTGAGTCAATTACCCCATCGTGGATAGCGTACACCATACAATACTCAAAGCGAATAGTTTATTTCAGCAAAGGGGACAGATAACCTCAGACGAGCTAACAAGTATATGTATTAATTTATTTTGAGCCCGATGCCATAATTATTATATCATTGCTTGGTCACTGATTGCTGTTTCATTTCATTGCATTGACTTTAAACGAATATGTATGGTAAAAATATTTTGAAGTTCCAATCCTCATAAAAATTATATTATTTAGACAGAGACAAGTAGGCGATCACAACTCGTCTAAATTCTATTTTTTTAATCTAAATACCTACTGCGAAATTCGTCAGGTCATCCTAGTGAGCTAAATGATGTCCTACCTACTTATTATGAGTGGACAGTGAAGTCTGACATGGATCGTGTGATCCGGACGCTCTCAATCGACGAGGTCGCGATTCGGCAACCCGTGCCAAGGCCAAGGTCAATTGGCGGGTGCGCTCAATTAGTGAGCTGATGTGACTGCGGCTTCGGGGCCCCAGCGCCCCAGCCGGCACCGGCGAGAATATTTGGACGTTACAAACCATGGCCGCTGTTCCACGTGGTCTTTTAATCGGCAAATTGCTCTTTTGTGCGAGGAAATCTATATTATAGGTGTGGGAAATTAATGAAAAATACTTGCTGTAAAACAGGTTTTTCTTTGTCTTTTTTTAGTAACACTTACCTACTAATATTAATAAAAAGGTAAGTAATTAAGTTTGTTTACTAAATTAACCACGCCTAAACGAAATGAAGATAGAATTTTGAATAGAGATAGACTAGGAACCAGAATGGGAAATTTTTCAGAATGAACATGTATGTATGTATTTGAGTCAAATATTCACAGGAACGGAAAACATGCGGGACAAAGCTAGTATTTAAAATGATGAATCATTCGAAATCGCTAAAAAGCTTTTTATTTTTTCAGTTTTTCTGACAAATATGATGGATTGGATTTAGAACATGTTTCAAAAGTTCCCTTTACGTTTTAAAAACGGCCAGTTTCATCGCGAATTTTAAATTTAAATACAAAACCATTGACGTAACTGGCCTTCAGAGTTTGGCAAAAACATGATATTAGACATTCAAACTACGGCGTCCTCGCTCGGCGTGATTCAATAGTTAGATCTCGTAAATATATATTTCCACCAGCCAGTTTCAACAACAACAATAAGGTAGTAATTAAGGTTGATGTCATTTAGATAAAAAATAGAATGAAGAATTTCGAACCTTTCGAATTCTTTGGCATTTATTTTCAATGCAGGAAAAATACTAGATCCTCTATATTTCTGTTTGAAATAAACTATTAATTATCGCTAACTGTACTTGCTTAAATCATTATTAAGTTGACCGCGACCGAGAATAATATAGAGGGCACTTCCTTGTTCAAATATCGGAACATGTCAATGTCGTAAGTGCCAAATTAGAAGCAATGTCACCTTCAAGGTAAACCCACACGAGGAAACTATACCTACTATTATTCAACTAACACACACAAATTTGCACAAGGTTACTTCATTGTATTGACTTGGAACTAGAATAAACGGTAACGTTATTTTGCCTACCGAAACCTTCAAATGTTTATTACCTACTTAGGAACGAGTACCATAACTAGAATAGAATCAATTATTTGCTGTGGAAGTGTGACACAGTTTTTTTTTTGGAAAAAACGATTAAACGTTTGGGATTTGATGCTATTACAATGGAAGAGAAGTTATTTCGACTGCGCTTTTAGTATTTGTTTACCTATGGTAAACATCTTTATTTTGCAGCAGAAACCACACTATTGCACAACCTATTTTGTTTTTCAACAATGTCTCTTATAAGATGTTAACCGTAACAAAGCCGTTGTACGAATCCTGATCTAAGTATGTGCAATAATTATAATATTATCGACAGTGTAAATATCCTTTCTTCTTCGTCATACTGCCTTGACATTTTACCGAAGCGGAGCTTCCTGAATATAGCTAAGGACAATTAGTGAATTAAAGTCAACAAACATCTGGTTGACTAATTTTGGGATGACAGTGAATCCGTCAAAATGCCAGGCGAAGATAGTCGGTGGGTCTAAGCAGATCGCTAAGATTGACTGCAACACTATACCACCTATTGTTTTGGATAACATAACAATACCTCTCTGTTCCAGCATTAAGAACTTTGGGCTGCACTTGAACTTTGGATAGTACGCTCAGTTGGATTCCACAGGTTGCTGAGGTGAGTCGTGCGGTTATCGCCTGTTTTTGCTATTTAAATCGTTTTAGAAACTTTCTTCCTACTAAAACCATGATCACTGTTGTTACCTCTCTTATACTTTCAGTTATCGATTATGCTGATGTTTGTCATCCTGATTGGAGCGAGGATCTTCTGAACAAGCTGGACCGGCTTCTGAATAAAGCTATTCGTTTTATCTTCTCCCCTTTGCAAATTTGATCATATCTCAGCATACCGGTCACAGCTTCAGTGGCTTCTCATACGTCAGCGCAGACAACTTAGGTTGCTCTGTACGCTCTACTCCATCCTCAACAATCCTCATGCTCCCGGATACTTGAAATCCAGTTTTCAGTATCTCTGTGACTCTCATGACCGCCATCTTGCGCTCACTTCCCCTTTTTTTCATTCTGGCTATATGTCTGCCCCTCCACTCTGCAAGCTTTGCGATTCTGGAACCATCTCTATAAAAGGAATGCTCGTGCTTTTGTTTTAGATGGGTTGATTGCTTAGCTTAGGTTCGTGGTTTGTTAATTTATCATCAACTATGTATGTTTTTTCTCATTTTATCGTTGGTACGGTATTTTGTTTATTTATGTATCTATATTAAATATGTATATGTTGCAGGGATATTATAAAAACCGTGATATTATGATTTCACTAGTGACATTATAATTACACTAATTATTGTCAATTGTTTGTATTACTTACAATTTAACGGGCTAGTTTCAGTGCCATTATAATTTCACTAGATGGATACAGTGAAATTGTAAGGCAGTGATATTTTGACAATAACACTGATTTAAGAAAGCCGTTAGATTATCAGAGCGATCGCTGATTGGTCCGTTTTCGTTACCAACTGATCTACAAGTAATTAACATAGAGTTAGGAAATAAGAGACAGGTATTTGAACATATATTTTTTTTATTTTACTTGTAACTTTTTTATAGTACTACCTATACTATAATATATAAGAAGCAAAATATGCTGAAACTGTTATAACATTTAATAATCATAAACTTTAATAATTATAAGCTTAATAGTAGGTAATGCTGGTAGTAACATGTGGGTCACTAGCCTCGATTTATGGCTTTGAATAACGCTTAAATAATAATAAAGAAATAATATGTACTAATAATCAAACATAATAATTATAATTTAAATCTTTTCGTAACACAATTTCACACTTGTCGTGCATTTGACGTATCTGACGATTGAAACACTTCCAAATGCTCACGATTACTCATTTCGAAGATATTGACTAGAATAATTAAGTAAATATCTCATAAAACAGCAAAAAAATGTAATAAACCGATATTAAAAAAGCACGCCCCAATGTTTACAACTATTGTTTTGCAAATGGCGACTGATTAACTCAATTGACCAATCAGAACACGCGGAGTTCCCACCACAAGCTCAAGTCATAATAAACCTAGATTTATTATAATATCACTATTGCTGCCCAGTGATATTACAAAATCACTGAAAAGAGCCCGTGAAATTATAACAACCAGTCGTTATTGACAATAATCAGTGTAATTATAATTTCACTAGTGAAATTTTAATCTCACGTCTTTGACAAAATCCCTGCGACATATATAGTATTAGTATAGTATGTATGAATTTGTATATTTATGTATGTATTAAAGTGATGTACGTTTATATATTATATGCCTCTTTTGCTGCGATATGTTTCCCTAAAGGTTGACTGGTAGAGAATACTTTTAGTATTAAGTCCGCCTTTTGTACCTAACTTTGTGTTTTGTACAATCAATATTTAAATAAATAAAGTAAAGAACTTGTTAGGCGTGTGTGGCATCGACTTTTTGAGGATTAGTTTTATTATGAGGAAAATGGGTAAATTTTATCATCTACATGATACTTTATTTAAAAAAGAATGCAGTCCAAAAGTCACATTATATTACACTCATATTAGCAGATTTTGCAATAAGGCATTTCCAATTGTACCACATACAACATCAAGAATGCAAAATTAAATGATAAATGGAGCAGTCTACCCCCTATCCATCGACCGAAACAAAACAGAACGCAACAGAATTAATTGGAGCGTCAAAATCGGCTATTGGTCCAAGATGCTAGAGCTTTCGGTCTGTTTAATTAAACGTTACAGAAGTATATCGGAGAGACAAGTTTCGCTGTGGTTCACGCGTAATCAGAGTATGGCGGCGCGTCTTCTCGCGAGGTACTGCGCGCCACGTCCACGTTGTATAACCAGCGGAGTGTGCTGCGCCCGCGCAACTTCGCGTTACGTTGCACTACTCACCTACACAACAGCGCACCTCGCAAGAACGAGGAACGCTCATTTCCTAGTGTTACATTTTACGTGACCTCTTTACCAGGTTATTATTTTCTAATCATGTTCACTATGATCGTAATTTCCTAGACGACAAATAAATCATCAACTATATCTAGTTATTTCCTACAATGACGAAATTTTGTTTTTCTTATGGCGAAATCAAAACAGCGATAATGAGTGTGACCTCATTCAAACTAAATACCCTGAACATAGGTACATTATACTGATCTGTCCTGAATTTTCGACAATCGAAACTATCATCCATACATATGCGATGAAACCCCGGCCCACTTGAACTCGCGCTAAATACATTTTGATAAGCTGACAAAAACAAGGAGAGTCGATGGGTATCTATCTGGATCTAATGTTGTTTATTAGATGATCGTCTGCTAGTGTCGATAATGTAAGGATATGATAATGCGAGAGTCGCAGATGTGATATTTTCGTGTGTATAGCGCTATCAGTGTTTCTCGAAAAGCTATAATGTAATGGTAACGTTGGGAGGCGGGCGGCGGGTGGCGGGAGGTGCGGAGTAGGCCCGAGGCCCCAGCAGGCTGAGGCCGGAATATTGCGCAGCATTCGCTCCTGAAAACGTGTCCGAAGAAAGTTCACGGCCGCGCGTTGACGTCGTTCGCCCGCGCCCCGCGCCGCCTCCACACAACCTTTCTCGCCCGCCATCATCCTGCCGTTTGTTGCGAACTAGATAAATAGCCTCCATTATACTTCTGTGTACTCAATAAACTCGCTACAGGCAATGGAATAAAAGCAACTGGTTTGAGTTTGGAAAAGATCCAAAAAAGTTATGTAAGTAATAATGATGACAACTTACGATTTGTTGTGGGATCTTTTATAGTAGTTATATGTTGTAGACTGGTCTTTTAGATTTTCTAGCTTTTATTGTTAACAAACAATGTTACTTTAAATATATAATAAAAAAAATGAAGATTTCCTAAAACTGACCAACTGGGACCGCGTGTTGGGCCATGTTGCCCATTCTACTTTCAGACATTAAAATAGCTGATGAGTATTATGAAAAAAATAGAAACAGGCCTTCTTATTTCTACGTTTTTAAGTAAATAGGTTGGTAAATAAAATAAAATTAAGGTACGTAGCAACGAGAGCACGAAAGTGTTTTTGGGTCTGAATGAAAAGTATTGAAGTCAGATAAATAGTCAGTATTAATAATGGAGGGAGTCAGGTGAGGCTGGCAGGGGGCGGCCTTGGCGCGAGCATTGGCCCACGGCGGCGGCACGTGTATCGCTCGCGATAATTTGGGCGGTTGCGCGCCCCGCGAGTCTACTGACCCCATGTTTGCGACGCAACTGATCCCCTTGACTTTATTCAAATCATTAACCTACTCTAGACCCCGATAGAAACCAATTTGTCTTTTTTCCCTACCGTATCTTCTTAGCCGATTGAATTATTCAAATATAATATTATTTTGATAATGCTAAGATAGGATGGTTCGTGTCAGTCGATAAAGGGATCGATTGCGTGAGAGTAGATCTCGGAGAAAGTACTCAACGAGCCTGTTGACTTTCGTTTTATCAGATTTTTTTAACGACATGGTGCCCGCCTTCGAGCTTATATGTGGTTTTTGTTGTAGTTCACCAACAATCTAACTTTTAATTTACAAATCATGAAAAAAGTACAGTTTTCAGACCAAATCTAAAAATATATTTCTTATTAGTCTGCCTACACTTTCGACATGATTATTTAGAAAATAAGCGTGGGTTGAGCCATTTTCTGAATATGTATACTAGTCTAGTTAGGCTATTTTAATACGTGTTAGAGGATCATTTTTTTTTTGTCTACGTTGACCTTAAATAGCCGATGAAAACCACAATAAAGAATTCCTTCAACTTCCACAAAGTACGTAGGCCGATTTGTATGAAGATTTTCAAAGAAAGTTCGTTTTCCATACGAACAATTTTTGTTATAGTTACTACCGCAAGTACTAATGCCACAATTTTTTAATGTACAATCATTGTTTGAAGACTAAGCAATCTAATGCTATATTTTTATTTTAAAAATTATGAATAATTTATAAATTATATTAAATAAAGTAGTAAATTTTGCTAACAAAAAAAGGAGAACCTTTCAAGGTATTTTTTATCGTTAATGAAACGAAAATAATAACCATGAGATTAATTATTCTTGATGATTATGATCTTAATTTAATATAAAATCAAGCATAGATGTACCTTTTAATCACAGAAGTAGTGAGATACTCTAGAAGTGTAAGAAAATCATCGGCAATTTCATACTTTAACCCCTATTATTTAAACATTATATTACAAAGAGAAATATACTTATTAATGGAGGAGTTTAAATTTTCGGCAATAGGCAATTTCTCGTATTGTGCGATCACTTCCTCGTCTTCCACCTGGCGGTGAAACATGGCACCCAACCGCACTTTGGTATTAAAAAGTGGTTGAAAGTAAAAAAGATCGTCATTTACATAGTTGATTCTTTTGTGGTGTATTTTTTGTATAGGAAGAGGGTGGAACACACGCGCCATACGCGTTTCGCCTCGTGCCATGTCACAGCCGTCGTTTACGGCTTTAGTATTATTCCTTTCAAACACCTTTTACACAAATTAGACTGATAAAAGTGTATTTTTAAACATCTTCATGTGTTTTGTCAGGGCGACTATTACCAACTGTCAATAAACACATTTAGCGCTAAACATATTTAAAATTACTTTGCATTTTTGTCATTCGTTTGAAGGCAAAAATGCAGGGCTCTAATTTAAATTTGTTTACTAAATACTACTTACTAATCGTATTTAAAGTCACTTAATGAAAGTCCGCCTTAACATGTTTTACTTATTCATTATGGTATGTATTAAAGAAATTATGTTAGTGGACTTTTAAATTTGAGAAGCTTCTATTGGCTGTCGAGTCGGGTCGTTACTGCTGGAGTCGGCGACCGCGCGCGCGTGCACTCAACCCGGTGAGTGCGTGTAACGGTGCACCGCGATTTGCTTTGCAATGCTGGTATTACACTACCATAGCATATATGAACCACTAGTAACATAGTAAAATAATACAGAAAAGCCCACTCTCATTTATCCGGTATAGCCCAACATTTATATTTTTACCTCAAACTGATGAATGATTATGAGAGATTCACTTATATTCCAAAAAAATACAGGTACTTAAAGTTAACGTTCAACTAATTGATTTCGTTCAAAAACGTTCAAATAATTGACAGAAACTTTCATAGAATACTCCTCTACTCTCCTAATGCTCCCTCTTATCTTACTTCTCGTTTCCAGTTCTTATGTAACTCTCACTATAGAAATCTTCGCTCCACTTCCAACCGTTTACTTATTTGTCCTTCTAATCACACTGATGTCTTTCATTCTTCTTTCTTCATTTATCCTATTCTTCTGTGGAACGCCCTTCCTTTAAACATAAGAATGTCAACCAGTCGGTAACAAGCAGCCACGTCTTAAATTTCGACAATCGCCTATTCTATAAGTTAATATTTTTTAAATATATAATTATATAAAATAGTATATTTTTATGTATGTTTATTTGGTTTATAATATTTTATAATTTATGTATTGAGATAGTAGTGAGTATATTAACTACATATAAGTATGATTATAATTTGTAAATTCGTTATTTTGTTGTTATTACACTGGTTGTGCAGCCTACCTATTAATAGTCTCCACATCACCCTAAGGTTGACTGGTAGGGAATGCCTAAGGCATTAAGTCCGCCGTTGTACATGAAGAATAAATCAATAAATAAATACTAATAAAAGTACGCTAACGCTAGTAAATTTTAATAGATAGGTAATAATTACAAAAAAACCACGACTAAGAAGTTGTTGTCAGGCTAACTAAATATAAGCAATAAATGGTTAAATCGCTCAAAGAAAGCTTCTGTAAATAACACTCACTTATGTATTTTATAGAATTATCAAGCTTATTTTATTGATTTACTAGCGGACCCAGCGAACTTCGTACAGCCTCAGAATTATTAAATGTTGTCTATATTAGTATCTCTTAAACCATAAAAGGGCTGCTAGGGTTCCATATCAGGTGTAAGTACCAGATCTTTCATTTTTGTTATCATCATCATATCAGCCGCACGATGCCCACTGCCTGCTGGGTATAGCCCCCCCCCCCCCAAAGAACTCCACAACGATCGGTTCTGCGCTGCTCGCATCCAGCGGCTACCCGCAACCTTCAGATTGTCGGTCCACCTTGACGAGGGCTTACCCATAGAAAATCGCCCGGTGCGCGTTCGCCATTCCGGAACCATTTCGCCCAACCGCCATCGATTAGGAATCGATCATTTCGGTTAACTAAACCGAAAGTGCTCATTCGCTGAAAAACTCTACCCTAGGCGCTATATTCGTATCCCTTATACTTAAGCTGGGCTGCCGTGTTCCACATCAGATGTGCCAGATCTTCGATTTTTATGCATCAATTGAAAATACTTATCACGCTAAACAACTTATCCCAAGGTGCTATATATATATTCTTATTTTTTATAGTTTAGCTTGGCTGCTAGGGTTCCACATCAGGTGTACCAGAACTTCGATATTTGTACGTCAATAGAAAATGCTCATTACGCTCAATAACTTTTCCTTAGTCGCTATTTTCGTATCTCTCATAGTTCGGCTGGTCTGCTATGGTTCCACATCAGGTATTTCAATCTATTTTTTTTTCTTTCATAAGAACATTCTCCTGACAATAATAGAGACAAAAAAATAAAAAATTAACGAAATTGCTCCATCCGTTCACGCGTGATGCGATGATCAAGGAGAATAGAGGTTCATTTTTTATATATAACTAGCTGGCGCCCGCGACTGTACTTACAGTTTTAATTTTACGTTAGACATCCACCCCAACAATAAATGATTATTCTGTCAATATGGCGCGTTCACATAACAGTATTTTCTTGACTTGGTATACATTGGAGGTCCCCCAAATATTTAGTGTTAAGTTCCTCTTCCAAAGCAACGACTTTTCCCAGTATTTGGGGGAAGACTCACCTGACCATGGTCTTCAGGGAGGAGTCCTTCCCCATTTTTTTGACAATATGCTGGAAAATTCTTGGGCATGTGAATGACCACCAAGCTGAGGTTTAATATTGCTGTCAAATTCAGCTTATGTATCTGAGTCCATAAGTGAAAATATTTAATAAGGCGTTAATCTCATCAATCTAGTCCCCCGACTTATAACAGGAAGGGTCTGTCTAAAATCTCCCAAGATGGAATGTGACGTTACCTATGGGTCTGAGAAATGTTTTGTATTTTTCCCACAATATTACAGGATCCAGAAGACCACAAAACACTAATATTATAATTGCGAACAAATGTTGTGAGAAGCGGGGGCTGTCACTGACACAGGCCTCCTCGAGAGTCTTGTCCCAGTGATGAATGTCGGCAAGAAGATGAAGTGCCCTACAGGTATCTTGGAAATTATTAAAGGAGGGGTCCTCGAACAATATGGAGCAAGAGTGGCAAAAAGTAGCATTCTCGATTATTTTTATTTTTGGTTGTTTTTTTGTTTCGTGTAATAATGAAAACGTGTCCCATGCGCTATTTCCAATTTCCTACATTGGGTTATAATATCGTTGATTCTAATTTCAAGTCATTTCCATATCTCTAATAGTTTAGCTGGTCTATTACTTTTCTGCCATTTCCATTTTCCTACATCAGGTTCAAATATTCTTGATTTTTATATGTCAACAGTAAATGCCCATCACGTTAAACAACTTTTGTTAAGGCGTCATTTCCATATCTCTAATAGTTTAGCTGGTCTATTACTTTTCTGCCATTTTTATTTTTCTACATCAGGTTCTAATATAGTTGATTTTAATATATCAACAGAAAATGCCCATCACGCTTAACAACTTTCAGTTTGGTGGTATTTCCAAAACCCTTATAATTTATCTGCTCTCTTAGTCTCCTACATCAGGTTTTCCAGATTTTAATATTCAAAAATAGCCTATACCTGACCTATAGCTACATATCACAAAAAGTTTATTCAAATCCGTTCAGTACTTTCGGAGATTAGCGTGTACATACAAACAGACAAACAAACAGACAAACAATTTATAAATCGTCATAACGTATTCTCTTACTGTTTTTACGTCGTCCCCAATTGGTTTTTGGTAAATATATTCAATGTACAGAAATTCTAATTTTACAGTTTTATTATATTATTATGTATAGATAGATAGATTTAATTACTTATTTTTAAAATTTAAAAAATAAGCCATTATGTTGTAATTCAAGTAGAACCTCGTCTTCGTCGTCATTAGCCATTTTTAATGTCCCCACTGCTGGGGCACTGCCCTTCCTTATGGATGGATAAGGAGAATGGGCCATGACCCACCATGCGGGTCCAATGCGGATTGGTGGGTTTTATCAATTACAAAATCAGCTGGGACCAACGGCTTATCGTGCCTTCCGAAGCGAAGAGGAGGTCGAGACAGTAAATTTTCGGTCACCCATCTCGTGACCGACCATTGCGAAAGTTGCTTAACCTCAACAATCCCAGGCCAAACGCGCGAATCCCTGCGCCACGGGCTTCTCAAGATGAACCTATTAACGTGATTAAAAATCAATCTTTGTAAAATTCATCGCGTATATAGAAATGATAATGCCTGAACCGATAGAAATGATACTAATATAGCAACATCGGGGACTGTATCCAAGGTACAATTTTTTTAAATTTTAAAATTGGTTCAGTTGTTTTTAGGAAGTCCTATAAAACTGTTGTTTTTTCTGTCAAGCGATTTAATACAAACCCGTTCATTTCGGTTTGACTCAAACTAGAAGTGTAGGCAATTATGGGACTTATTGTAACCTAAAAAATTGTGATTTAAATTCTTTTAAAAAAATATAATTAGATTTTTTTTTCAGAATCAGAAACAAACGACAGGATAACTCAATATATTTATTAGAAGTTTGCAAGTCCGTATTTTATTGTGGGCCATTGTGTGCCCTATGGTCGTGACCCACATTGTAGTCGGATCAGAGAGCAACGAGCGAATTTAATGCCATCTGCTACACCAACAATGTACCAATAGAAATCTCCTAACCCTTAAGCTGACTTCCTTTGTTCCGCGATCTTAAGATTCCGATTTTTACCTATTTTGCAAAAAAGTGCAGGTAAAATCAGGACCATTCGCTGATAAAAAATCACAGTGCGATTCGACCTACCCTTTCTTTAAATCTCGGATTTCACGAACAGGTAAAGTTCAACTTTTTGTCCGATGTGTATCTTTGTGCAGTTTTGCGATATCCAACTCTTCTGTCACCATGAAAAAATGTTATTTAATCGAAATCTTTTAGTCCGCAAAAAACGTATGGATTGAACTTTTTACGTGGAGTTTTTTAACTTCCTTTTGTTGGATAGATTCGTAACCGACATTCCCAGATAGTAGAAGCATTGTGTTGACGTTAAACGATAGCGCGATCTAGTGGAGCCCTTTTAAATATTCTTCTTAATGATAAAATATCAGCGGGATATCTTGCAATATTTTCACAATATTGTATTCTCATAAGTTTTGCCGTTAATTTTACTTTGACATAAATGTGTTTCAACGTTTGATGAATATTATTTTTTTAACAGCTCGTTTCTATTTTATTAATTTGTCAATTGAAGTATTTATGAGAACGGCATTTGGTTACTGTGTGAACGATTTCACGGTTAAATAGTTTGCAAAAAAAAACCCTTGAAAATGTGATCAATACAATGGTCACTCGGTCCGTCCGTACGTTGGATTCGTTACGGTGTGGTTACTTCTTTTGTTCTGATGCAAATACGGTGAAATACCATAGTGCAACAATAATTGTGGGTCTGCACATTGTGACTTTTGTGTTAAAAGACCCAGTGGGGTTCGGTCATCATTACCGTGGAAAATCGTTGGGTTTTCGGAACTAACGTTGTAATAATGACGTGTCCTTTAGTTCTATCCTCGGATAGGCAGGGAATATCCTCGTTGTGTATGCACAAGGTGCGCTGGAGTTGCATTAGTAAGCTGGATCGCACGACAATTGCAGCGCGATGACGGCAGCAGTCGGCCGCGGCGTAGGGCCAGCCCCGTTAGGATGGGGTGAGTGACTCTACCACTGCAGCCTGGTGCATTGTGCTCTAACGAGAACACACCATTACGTGCCATCATAAACGCGCCAACTAACCTCAGCGGCGCGCCTCGTGGCTGCGGCCTTCACTACCTTACCTGAGAACAAGGAAAATTACACATTATAAAATTATGTCACACTATCATATTTATCGTTTAAACCTAAGTAGGTACATACACAATTCGTAACGCTTAATAAATTTAACAGTGTTTGAAGTTCATTTACTCCTAACATAATCACTTTATATGTTAATGAGTTTATTGTTTGTAAGTCAAAGTCGATTATATGGCTCGCATACATTTATATTTAAATAGAAATTTAACTGATCTATTGACCATTTCTTCGGCTGGCACAGGAAATGGCTAGGGTCAACGTTCGAAATCGTGTCATTCACTGTGGAAGGTAGCTACTGAACTCAAGCCAGTCGTCCTTGAGTCGGCCACAAAATTGCCAATCACCAACACTACCACGAAATTTAAAGCGTGGCGATACTACAGCTATCGCACACATGTACAGCGATCTTAAGAAAGTTAACCCACACCAGTTCGGGTAATAAAACATTGAGGTACCAACACATGCGAGCAGGAGTCAACGGACCGACTCGTGAAAACTGAACTGACTGTGATAATAACATATCAAACTACAACAACGTACGACCAATAAATTAACCAGTTTTTGTATACGAAGCTAGAAGCACGAACAAAACATATGTCTGTGGTGCTACACTAACGGCTTTACCAGTCGCCAGATAATAGAACAAATTCCGTGAACAACAGAAATGTTCCATTAAACCATTTTATACGGATAGTGACGTCATTATAAGATACTCGTAATAAAACTCGTATAGGTTTTATTTAGACGTATGTTTTTTTACAAATTGTTGTTTCCTCATGACATTATTTTCGAATTGAAGGTCATTTATCTAATATGATTATTATTTGGTATAAAGTAAGGACCAGATATTGTATAAGAACAGTTAAAAATCATTTATGCAATTACGACTTATGTAATAAGGAATTTGATTCATATGATAATATCCCTATATTGAGTTTATAAATTTTACCAAACACTGTGCAAAATTAGTAAAATAAGATTTAAAACGATTCGATTTGCATGTAAATTTGTGTCGCCATAGTTTGGGGGAATATAAATACCGTGTTATTTAGTGACTTATTTCCGGATAGAATGGAACAGTCGCCAGTGGCAGCCAATAAAAAGATTCGTCAGATTACGTGCGCGGGGCACTGACCGCCGCCGAATTTCAAGGTCTGCGCATCGCTGTAAACAAGTATCGTAGGCACCGCCAAAACTTGTACCTAACCGCTTGTAGTCTCATCAACTATGCTTTTTTAAACAGTCATCTGGCTATATTTTAACGATAAATTATTATATCAGAAAGATATCTCTGCATATGGAAAATTTGAATTAAATTTTATTCGTTTTCTTTAAATCTAAATAACATGAAAAATTAGACCTAGTAAAAATGAATTTAAACATTTATTGATTTTATGTAATAACATAAAAAATATAGTTTCCATATCATATAGGTATTAAAGATAGCACGTGTCCCCGCTACGCGAGCGCAAATAACCGACTTGGCAAATAGCCTCAAAATATTACATACACAGGAAGATCGACAAAAAGGTACAATTCGTAAAAAATATCCTTGAATTTAAAATAGGCAGGCCATCGAAAGTTCGATAACGTTTGTAAATCGTTTCAACACATACATCTTGAATCGAAAATACACACAGGCAACTTATACTTGTCACGAGGTGGAGACGTGATAAAAAATTTGCTCTTTAAAAATATTTATAAAGCTGAAAAACTTGAATAATTAAAAAGATAATAAGTAGTCTATTTGTATTTTCACAATGAACAACGTAATGTTTTTTTTGTATATTTGTTTTCATTGAAGCTAAGTCGGCACTGAAATCTCAGTCCACATAGGCCACAAAAGAATAAGTAAATATTAATAAAATTCAAAATCAGCTAAGTACCCATAAGAAACATTATTTTTTGCAACCGTAGCAGGAAAGAGATTTTCGTAGCAGAATGCTACGATCGTAGCACGTCTACGATGCGACGATCGACAAAGTCGACCATAACATTGAGAGTGGGGAAGAGCGGTCAGTGAGCCAGTGTACTAGCACATTCAGGCTGGTGGCGCGAGGTCTGTGGAGCCGCGAATTGGGGAATTGGCCCAGCGGTCACGGGGCCGCACATGCGCTGCTCGGATTGGTCCCGAAGCAGTTCGATTAGATAACTCTGCTTACGATCGACTTTTATTGGTTTTTTTTTAATGGATGCGTATCATATTATGGTAGTCATGTTCAAATGGTGATTATTCTTAAGAAACGTAGAAGAGTAGAGGGTTAAAATTAGTGACGCAAAATAAATTATGATATTTTTTTGCATTTATTTACGATCTACAATGTCGATCATAAATAACATTGAGAAATGGAGAGGGCGATCAGTGAGCCAGATTACTAGATTATACAAGCTGGTGGCGCGAGGTCTGTGGAGCCGCAAATTGGTGAATTGGCCCAGCGGTCACCTGGCCGCACATGCACTTAGCGGATTGGTCCCAAAGCAGCTCAATTGAATAACTCTGTTTACGATTGAATTTTACTGTTTTTTAAATAGATGGTGATTATTCTTAGGAAAATTTGTGAGGTAGACGGTTAAAATGAGTGACGCGCACAACATAAAGAAGTAAAATTTTCCAGAAATTATGAACGAATATTTTCAAATTTAAATATGCTATTATGATCAACGATATCAAAATAAAAAAAGAGAATAAAATTTGGGGCGGTTTCACTAAGGACTAGAGTTCTAGCTTATCTGAAAGATATTTTGACATATTTTTCATGTTTCAACTGTGAAAAATAATTATTTGTCATTTCAATAATCTAAGTGGTAACTAAAAATGTCACAATAATTTGTAAAAGTGTTATATTTCAATACTTTCATAATATCTTCATTTTCACGAGTACCTCTCGTGATAGCAGCTTACCAATTTGGTTTTATCAGGTTCATTGACTCTTTATCATTTAGCCTTGAAATAATACGCTTTGCCTGTGAAATTTAGTTTTGACTATAGGTATATTTTATACGTTTATCAGTTCTTCAACTTTCTTTGTTTCAATTTAGTATATCTTAGCCTACATACATTTTTTCGTCAAAAACAACAAGTGTTTTTGCGCTTTTCTTGTTTATTTAATAACTTTATCAATGTACTTGAAGATCTTTACGTAATTAATAGAATAGAATCTCTCTCTTGAGAAATTTCCACGTACTATATCTTCCTCCCTTTTTATATTTAATGGCGGTGCCCTTTTGAATTTCGCCAGAATCCAGTTTTATTTTATAATATTAAAAAAATTGTACGGTTGATTGAGTTAAAATGGAGTCTCACAACACGTGTTATTACGAAAAGAACTCGGGTTAAACTCTTTTCCACGTATATCAACGCCTATGTTTATAATGCAAATCGCAAACATGTCAACGTTAGCTAAATTAGTCACGTAGAAAAACCTATATGGTGCTACCACACAGGTCACACGCAGCGTTCTCTGTAACCCGACATCTTCCTGGTTCGCGGCACGTCAGCCGATGCTGTCGCACGACTTTCCATGGCACGCCAGCAGATGCTGTCGCGCGATTTTCCACCGAGCGCGCGTCAAAGCCACCGCGCCGAAGTCAACGGCCGCAGTGAACTTTCCACTGACTTAAACTTGATTATTGACATACGGTGCCACCTATGCTTGCGTAACACCTATTGGGTTTCTAACATAACCGGCCAGCAGTGACTGCACATTATGAAAGCTTACACGTATACTATGTAAAGTGTAGGTATTATGTTTTAGTGGAAAGCATTAAACTGATTTCTAATAGAGAAATACGATAGATTACACAAAATTTCCAAGACTATTTGACTTGCGGGACTCGTTTTACCCGCATGGTTAACGTTGCAGTAGGCATATCAGATTAAATCGTATGGCCTATGAATAGCCTATCAAATGCAAAATTTTATCTATGATCGGTTGACCGTTTGCGAGTGCGTGATTGGATAACAAACAAATGCAAAACATTTTCCCATTTTTTGTTTTTAAATCAAAACTTCTCTAATATAAACGATATTAGAGAAGTTTTGATTTAAAAACAATGAACTTTATATGATAAACGTTAAAAACTATCACATCTTGTTCATTTAGTTCTATGTAACCACCAGTTGCATATCGGTAGTAGAGGTAATAGTGAGTGATAATACAATACGCATGCGTGGCGCGTAATCGGACAGGATTCGCACGGTACAACGATGCACCAGGGTGCAGCGGGAAAGAGATGGCAAGAGTTCAATGGTATTTGATATAGTGCACCGGAGTTCTTTAACCCCTTAGCCTACCTGTGGTTCCTGCGAATGAGGCGGCTCGGCCATTGTCCCTGAATGTACCACTATCGAGCACGTATCTTTATAGGTCGCTACTAGGCGGTGTACAGACGGCATATTCTATGAGCAGGAAAGTTTTTTCTTTTAGTAACTACTCTGTTTTTATTGTTTTCTTTTCCTTCAAAGTTATACTCGTAGAACATTATGATATTCCGCAAAGTTTGCTGTTTTGAGAGATTGATGAAGTTAATCAATCATTTTTCTAAGGAACCCTGCATGTTAGTTTAAGTTTAGTTTGTATTAAGTGCATTAAAGAGAAACTCTAGTAATTATATGTTACAAATATTGGGTCACAATTTTTGTAACAATAATATATTTTGTTTGGAATAACGAAGCCAGAAGATGAACCAAAATAAACGTTAATGTAAAAAACTGGTGATTCAGTGTGTCGTAATAAAGACGAGACCAATCGCTAGCATGTACTAGGTGTAATTATAAAGCAAGTAGGCGTCACATAAACGGGTTCTCTCGTTTATAGAGGCGATGACTCGAGTGCAGAAAATAGTGATGTAATCGATCGGCAAATTATGCGAATCACGTTTTGCGGGAGCAACACGCATGTCAACTATAATCTAGGATTTTTTAAATTCGCAGCAGGTGTGCCTGCGAGGGGAATGGTCCGCGGGGCGGGCTGCGCGGACGCACTGGACTGGTTTCCGTTGTTTCGCAATAACACGGGTTCACTGACGCCTCAGTACTTATAATTGCTACCGTGTCATGAACGCGAGCTTTGCAAGTACTAACTTGTAAATAAGTCCCACTTCTCCATCAATAAAAAAAAAGTAGTTTACTAGTTGTCAGCTCGTTCATAATCAACGGTTAGTTACACATAGCTATTAAGCTGATGTATAAAAAATTATTTTATCCTTGTGTAACATCCGTATAATGTAAGATCTGCTTGTTTGATTAGGTTAGGTCCGCTAGAAATTTCTGACCCTGAAGATAAAAAATGTATCTTCCTCAATTCATTGTGTTACTCATGACACATGTTTTTGACGACCTGACAAATGAATGCAACGGCTATTTATTAAACATTTAAGATTACTAGCTCTAATTAGCGGTTGGCCTATCATTTAAAGATAACTGACAATGGAAGAGGCTAATGCAATATTAGTTACGGAAGGACCAACAAATAGACATGTAGGTATTTACTCTGTCTAGTGACCCAGAAAGCAGATAACGAAGAAAGACAACATATATTCAATAATTCATACAGAGGAAAGGCTAATATTGTTTTGATATTGACCCCTTTCCATTAGATAAAGGAACAAATGTGGTATTGATTCAACTCTGTCAATAATAAATATTATGATATCATTGACATTAATATTATTACTTGATTTCAATTTTAGAATTTTATTATTATCGTAATTGGTTTCATTATTCGATACTTTCAAATATTACTTACAAACATAAAACGGGAGCAACTTAGATATTAGTTAGAATCACTTAAATTTTTTATCAATATAAAGGTCCCATAATACATTAAGATAAACATGTCTCGTGGTTTTAGAAACGAGGTAGGCAGGTATGATTTTATGATACGGGATGAAAAAAACGTTGTTTTCTCATGGTTGATTGTGAGCGCGAACTTGACAGTGGTCGTATGAACGAATGAATGAAATTATGAAACAAGTTTGATGGGAATGTTGGCGGATAAGGCGCGTCCCACAGGTGGGACGGCTGGGCTAGCCAGGCGGCGTTGACCCCGCGAGCGAGCGACGACCCGCCGCCGCCGGCGCGCGGTGCCAGATCCGACACTGGCACCGCCAGCCTGACACCACATGCTACGCTCACACGCATTTTTAGACTAAAGCTCATTATTATTCTATCACAATTAAACTTTTCCTTATTATTTAAAATATGAGTCTAGAAATAAGATATTAATGAGGGACATTTAAAGGGATAAATTAATGAGAGCGATGGTCTAAGTATATTTACTTTGGAAACACCCTAGTTTCAGCAGAGAGCCACTAGAGAATTGAATAAAGCTGGCGACATGAATATTAGATTCTTTTAGTCAGACATCTAATGTATATTTTGTTTAAGGACGAATTTAAAAAAAATATTACATTTATATACATTCTTTAATAATTTAAACTAGCGAGCTCCTTATACTTATTCCAATTTTATCAGTTTAACGCTCATTTGTATGTACAAATTGCAAAATTACATGTTAAAATATTATTGTAGTGACACAGGGCTAAAAAAACTTCTAAGATAGATCCTAAAACAAATTTGTACCGGAGTATCAAACTACAAACAACCGACGCGTTCGGGCGTTAAAAGTGTTAAATTAGATTATATTGGGTATCTCGCTGAACGTCCGGGTGTATGCACCGGGTTGTTTCATAAGCCGTGGTCGATGACTCCGAACGTTCCAGTACATCTCCGCGACTTACGCAATGCGAGAAAGTTGACATCGGTGCGCAGGCGCCGCGCGGCTATCAACTTTTAGTTCACTTTTTACTGGTATTCCAAATTCAAAACAGAATGCAGGAAAAAAGGAAAAGATGCCACAGAATTTATATCGATAATCGCTAAGAACTAAAATATAATGTATCTAATTTAAAATGCCAATGTAAAAATGAATAAAAAGTTCATAAATTAAGTTAATTTGTATAAAGTCATATGCGTCACGTGAAAGTTCGAGAAGTAAAGGAAGTAGTAAAAGAAAATATCCAAATACGAAATTTTTTTGAAACTTAAAGTACTTATTTCTGTAAAAACCGATATAAGTTAAAGAATTATGAAATTTTATTAGAACAAAGCAGACCATATACGAGTGTTTACTCGCTGCACTCGAGCATAAAAGCTTGTTTATCATGAATTTTCATTGCCATTGCGTTATCGGAATCGAGGGCATTTTTATATAATTTTGGGTCAATGTACCGACGATGTTTTGTTCGGCTTATCGCTCGCCGCTATCGAGAGAGCTATGTGTGTCACGTGTGACAAAGTCTATTTCTTTACTTGCCAGTCGAACAAAGGAGTTTCATTACTATGTAGCTTAAGGAAAGATCCAAGAAATAATACATTTCTTATTTAAGTAGGAATATTATTGTTTTGGCTAGGTATAATTTGTTGTTACAAAGAACTAATTTTTTAAGAGGAATCGAAAGTTTTAAACCTATTCACCTATATTATAATATTATTAGGTACATGCATCCATTCTTAATTTATTGAGTTAGTTACAAGAGCTCTACAAAATTAAGGTAACACGGTAACAGCCCGCTTCAATATTCGGCAACAACACAAAAAAACAAAAAAAAAACTCTTTAATAGGGCGATCGCTTTTTGTTCGCAAGAAGAAGTCGTTGACTTGCAGTGTTTTTGAGAAAAATTTTAGCACCACATTCAGTGCTGATGTGGCCAACGTGGTTTCTGAAAGCCGGTGTCAATGTACCCGATGGACCGTGTGAGTTGTGAGTCAGACGATCGACCGACGGTGTAACAGCGCGTTGCGATGTCGACCGACAGTGCTGTCACTGTCATACAGCCAACATTTGGAGCCAACTAATTACACTTGGCATATAATAATGATGTGTGCCAGAACCGTATATAATACTTGGAAACATAAGTAGATTTAAGCTTAAAGAAAAAGGAACTGATAAATAAAGATATTTTATTAAAGTGCAATTTCGATGTTGTTTTTGTATTATATCACAAAAACAAGATATTTTGAGATTTTGAGTTTCAGTGTAGATATTTTTTGTTATTATAAAATAAAAATTTATAAAAAGCTTTAATAAAATGTTAAAGCGATCAATCAAAGTTATAATTCTCACATAGGAAGGTAATAATAAAGTTACATAAGGGCTATGTTTGTTACATGTGACTCAGTCAGTACATCGATTACACATTATGCTCTAATTTTACTAAATGATTTTAATTATATTTTAATGAAGTGTCTGTTTAAAGTTACATAACCAATACATTGACTGGTAGTATTAAACGCGAGGAAAACTTGTATAAAATTGTGTTCGAAAGAGTATACCTAAAAGCTGCGGATTCAGGGTGAGTGACCCAGTCATAGAAGTTATTTGTACAATTGTGTTTGTAGATTCGCTTCAAGGACGCGGTTTACGTCAATCCGCCGGGGTGATCGACTGATGGAAAATGTGCTAAGCCGTATTCATCTTTATCGCCTTGCAATAAAGTAAAATATGCAAAATTATAAAACGATAACGATAAAAAAAATTGATAGGATTAAGCGGGCGTTAGCCAGAATCAAGATTTGAAAGGTCGTCGGTATAATATCTGGCATGTACTGGTACCTAAATACCTACAATTGATGTGGTTTCGATAGCAGTTTTATTTATTTATTCTTTCAATTACTTATCTATCACGTACATACGAATGGCACAATTTGTGATGATGCATGTGAAAGTTTTTTAATTATTTTTACACAGCTGTCACCCTCGTGGATCCCGTTCCAGTGGGAATATCGGGATAAACTCTCCGTCTTATCAAATAACTCTATGCCAAATATCAAGTCGATTGGTTGCTTAGTTAGAGCGTAAAAGAAAGACAAACAGACACACTTTCGCATTTAAAATATTAGTTAAGATTTTATGAATTTGCTAATAGATGATTCCAGTACGAGTACAATTTTAGCGTGGGAATTTCAGTTTTTTGTATCTGTCAACAACAAGTTGGATTTAGAAAACAAAACAATTCGAATTATAAACCTTAGCAAACGAGATATTTAGCTAATAAGGTTTTAACTAGGTCGTGAACTAGTATTATATTTACTAAATAGTAGTCGTAAGCGTGTAACGGTGGCGTCACACGGCACTGAAGTCGCCCGGTCGTTGATCCCTCCACCCCCATAGACCCTCAACCCCATTCACTTATTTAGAACGCGGCTTTAGTAAACAATTTACTGACAGCAACACTTCGTTATTTGCGCCATTTTTTTCTGAATCTACAACTTGTCTAATATTGTTATAATTAGAGAAAAACTAAGAGAGATGCTATTTATCTATCTATTGTGATAAAAAAGCTATTAAATTGTTACGAAAGTTGTTCTAGATTTCAGTATCCAAATCTTAGTAGTCTTGATTATAAGTCATCAATTCAGGACATGTGCCGATATAATCGGCGCCAGCACAGGATTGTTCTAGACCTAGACCCGTACAGTTAGTTAACGGCACCCAACCGTTTCCGCGTCCATGCATTCACCTCGACAAAGTATATTTAATAATATATTATTTAGATCGAGTTCAGGTCAAGTCCTGTTAAAAGTTATAGTGGAAAACCTGAGAGTAAAAACAATTCTTTAAAAAACTTAGGTTGAGTATCAATGTCGATACCCAATAAAATCTATGTAGGTAGATCATCATGAATCGATACATAATGTTAGATACTTTTTACTAACAAAAACGATATGTTAACTAATAAAAAGTTCAGACGTAGGTGAACTTACGTGGCGACACATAGTCATAGTACAGTAGATGAGCTTCAATTCGCGGCAGCCGATATAGGGGAGTCGCACGCAGTCGGGCAACGACCGCGGGAACTTGTAACTACATCCGACTGTACGAGCTAGAACGACGTAACTCCCGCCACTTCGTACTACAACGACCTAACTCGCATAGATTAGCGTGCAGCCAGCCTACCGTCGGCAGTTAGGACGTTTGTAACCAAATAAACCCCACGAGCGCTTTGAACTCTGAGCATTCTTCGCAATACGATGGAATAGATCTTCCGCGTTATGTCGCTAATTTTAACGTAATACAATCTACTGCGTGAGCAACTTTTTTTAGTACGTAGCTAAACATGAAGTACATAGCTATTTTAAGTGATAGCAATTCTTTACCAAAAATTTACTGTCTACTTAATGTAAGCTGCAGAATAATTTCATCTATTTCAAGCTTCATATAGTCTCTGGCTAAAAACCCCAATTTTGTAGAATGTAATGTGAAAAAATATATAGAATATATTAAAACGAAGTATGTAAAACTTCCACTTTCAAACTTTCGCACCCAAGCGTCACCTTTTAGCGGAAGATCGTAACTCGGAGAAAGGTCTTTGAAATTTCCCCACGTTACGACATCGCGACCACTGGAATTAGCGAGCACCGTCCTATGGAAATGGAAAATCGCGAGGTAAGCAGGGGAGGGGTGGGGGCCCGGGCATTCGCGTGCACTGGCCTATATGCAGTACGACGACTCGGCGCCCGGGAGCGATGCACTCTGAGTACATACTCTGTGCCGCGTACTCGACGCACACTCAAGCACACACTTATTTTTTCTATCCGCAACTATGCTAGGCTCAATAGGCTCTACAAAAAGTTTGCCTCTAAAGGGTTTTCAACGACCCGAAGAAAATTGAAACGTATGACGACTCTTTTGGAGGGAAAATTGTTGTTATGAACTTGCAAATATAAAGACTTTTACATTGTATTTTTTTGTTTCTTTTATGACACAGGTTACACATTTGATAATAAGAATTTAAATGAATAAGCAATTAGAATTTTGTTATTAGGGCATTTTACAAGGTCTTTTTATGTGATAAATTTTAATCAAGAAATATACTTGAATATTTCCTTGTACATTTTCTTGTTTTTAGCATATTTTCTTGTTTAAAAATTACTATTGAAAAATCTTTTTTTTATTAAATTCAAAATTATTTATAATTCAAATTATCCATAATAATTTTCCAAATATATAATAAAAATATATATTACGCTACATTGTTATTTTCTCAAGCAGAGCTTAGTCGGTCGTACGTTCGCAAAACGTGCGTTGCATCTACATGCACATGTACGCTGTATGATATTATACAACGATTATGTTAGCAGTAAAATTATACAACCACGCATAGAACAGAGGATATTTGTAAAAGTGGAACGGATATCATGCACCGCGGCTGAACGCATAACTGTGGCTCGAAGCTGACGACAAAGACGTGACGAAATTGGTTAGAAGCCAACCTTTTAAATATGGAATAGGTACCGTACTAATGATGTGTGTTCTCCTAAAACTAACTACAAAATGCTACATTGTTTATGAACATTGGGGAGAAGCTTGGCCTTCATCATACCTGATGATAATTTGGACTTTGCACGTTAATACACTAAAGAGATAAACTAAGTAAAAATAAAGAAAAGGGTACGGAACTGATAGGACGGGAGCCCATGGGGCGTGCTGAGCGTGCAGCGCACGGGGCTGGTAGACGGGCGATGTGCGGCGACACGTCGAATCGGCTGTAGTGGAAGCGCAGACTGTGGCACGTAGTGGAAGGGCGTCGAGGACTCGCCTGCTGACCAGGCAAGAAGCAGGGAGTTAGTGCAGAGGCGTCCACCAGGGTATGGGTGGAGATGCGTAAGGGTACGTGGTCACACAACTGCTTCTCTCTTGCGTTAAAAGAACTTGCCGACTACTTGTTGACTGTTTTGTTCTTGCGTTAAAAGACTTGCTGACTATTTGCTGACTGTTTCTTTCTTGATTTATAAGGATTTACTGACTGTTGTGGACAATCTAGACTGATAGAAGGTTGTAGACTTGTAGAAGACACAAGATGAACTTGTAGGACTAAAGATAAACTTGTAGAAGACTGGAGATAAACTCGTAGAAGACTGAAGATAAACTCGTAGAAGACTGGAGATATACTGAACCAATTTCTGTCCTGCGGCCGTATTTATACTTTGAGCTCTTATGTTCCAGAGTAGAATTTTCAAACGTAAAATATAGTTCTAATAGTAGCTTCTAAAAAGGTTTTGATACAGTTTTGTCATAAAAAATAGCATTAAGAATAAAAAGTGTCAAAGACAGTGTCAAGCGTCAACAATCAAAACAATTACATTATTTTGACATTTAAATACCTATGAAAATAGTAATAAAGTAAAGAAAATACAAGTTAAAAGTGATAAATAGAATATAAAATGGAACGAAAAGTATAGACCATGCATACGAAGGGATCTTTTCTAAAAAGGCAACTGAAAAGTGATAATATTGGATTGGAAAAGACAAAACATAATGGGAAATTTTAAAAATCGTAAGTAAATTCGATTGTACATGTATGTACTATCGAATTTACTTACGATACGCGTAAATCTTTAAGTAGGTACTTAATGATAAAGATTTACGCTACATTACTTACAACAAGTGCTACCACCAACCGAACCAAATATGTACTGGGAATCAAACCCGCGACCTCTGGGTCTGATACCGATGGTTGTTAGATGACAGAGGCGGTTTAATGGTGTGATATTTACTTGAAAATAACTACAAAATGTTACTTAAACGTATCTCAAGTTATTATTACCTATAGTTTTTAGAGTTAGGAAAGGCCGATTGCGTAATATAAACAAGCTCGTTTGTAACTGAGCATTGATCATTCGTGGCTTGGTTGATACGCAACGGAGTGTGGAGATCGGTTCGAAACGTGAATCTATCCACGCGAGTTCATTGAATGAAAACTTTTTTATTTTTCTATCAACCATAGAGTTCAATCGTTATTCGACCTTGTTGAAGTAGGAACCATGTCAATATGGCAGCTAGAGGTTGTTAGAGTTTTGTCACTAACTTTTGGAAAATGGATATTACTTGACCGACCTTTTTACAGAAAATAATATAATTATTCTAATTTTAAAATATACTACGAGTATAAGAAAGTGCATGATCATAAACTGTGAAAGGAGCATCATAACAGTTCTATGTCATTTTAATTAGACATTTATTTACAAATAATAATTATAAATATAATTTTTTATAATTGAAAAAGCTAAAAATTATGTTATTAAAAAAAACAGTACTTATGAATGTACATTTTTGTAAAAGTAATCATTTTGAAGTATAAGTTCATGTTCAAATATTAAAGTTTAAAATCTTGTCTAAAGTGTCAAATAAAACTTTACAAAATATTCAGCTAACCGTTGTAAATCAACTTTGCGCTACGAAACAGTTAATCTCATGATCAAAAAGTAAGACTGTAGTGGGCGAACTCGTAAGGATAAAGTTCATTGACCTCATTCGCGATGTTGATAATAAACATAAATCTTGATAATAATTATAAGACTTACCTGCGATATCGGGTGAGAAAACACCGTCGCTATTATTTTCCATGACTTGATGAATGATATTAAACTTTTTGGTGGGAATTAATTAGTTTAGATGAAAATTAGGTTATGACGGTCGCGCGCCTGGAGATGGTTTGGCGCGAAAGCCGGCGAGTGCCGAGTTGGCCGCGTGGGCGGGCCGAGCGCGCATGCGCCTCGTGACGTCAACGAGTAACCCCCTTTATATCCTCTTGGATTAATTACTTCCCCGGGACTATTATAATAAGACAGTAACGAACAAATTACGAGCCTAACTCTCACTTGATAATTTTTCTATTACATCAAGCTTTCTAATTCTCATCTCATTACCACATCTTGGTAAATATCACGAGATTTAAAGTACCTAAGTGCTAGAGAAAGCGGTATTGTTGTAAGGCGAAGGAGGAAGGAAAATGCCAGAAGCTCGTGGAGTGGGTAGGGTCGAGCGAGTTCACGGTCGCTACCCCCTGCCACCTAGCGCCACCCGGCGCCCGTTGGAAGCTCGCTATTTTTAGTACCGAGCTAGATCGCCTGCATCAATCCGCCATCATCAAGGAAATTTAATGTTTCGGTTTCTTCGATTGCACGTCATAATTTTAAAGAAAAAAAATAAAGAAGATTCTTGAGACAACTCCGATCGGAACCTCCTTGTTAATTAGCTTAGCTTACACAAACTGCCGACCTGCTTGTGTCACCAACCTTGATATACTGGATTCGAATCCCGACAAATGTTTCTATGATTAGCATTTGCACTAGAGTCATGGTTAATGATTTTTGAACTTTTGCATTTTTCAATGCTATTTTTATGTTTATGATAAATAAATAGAAAAAATATTGGAAAATATCAACTCGATCACAAGTAAATTCTCAGATGGGACTCGAACACACGATCTTTGGAAATCTGCCACTGAGTTACCGAGACTTTCCTACAGCCTACAGCGTATTAAAAATATAAAAGTATTGGAGAATTTCAAAGGTGGTCCATAAGACTCGGTAGCTCAGTGGTTAGAGCGTTGGACCGGATATCCTATGGTCGTGGGTTCAAGTCCCATCTGAGAATTCACTTGTGACTATGTTGAATTTTTCAAATATTTATCTATTCAAAATTTATCATAAGTATAAAAAAGCCAATACCAATATATTTCTATTTAAAATTTATCATAAGTATAAAAATAGCATATTGGCTGTTGCATCCTAATCGATCGTTAAACCTATGAAAAGATGGAAATCCGGTCTAATGCTCTAACCACTGTGCTACCGAGACTTGCGAATCACCGTCGAAATTCTCCAATACTTTTATATTTTTAATACGCTGTAGGCCAGCGTTGTCACATCAATGTTAGGTATATCTTTGCATTCGAAAGAAAAATCTTTCAGATTAAGATGCAACAGCCAATGATTTATGATTTTTTAATTTTTGGATTTTTTAATGCTATTTTTATACTTATGATAAATTTTTAATAGAAAAATATTGGAAAAAATCAACTCGGTCACAAGTGAAAATCTGAGAATTCACTTGTGGCCGGGTTGATTTTTTTCCAACGCTGTGACAATGTTGGCCTACAGCGTATTTAAAATATAAAAGTATTGAAAAGTATTGGAGAATTTCGACGGTGGTCCATAAGACTCGGTAGTTCAGTGGTGAGAGCGTTGCACCGGATATCCTAAGGTCGTGGATTCAAGTCCCATCTGAGAATTCACTTTTGACTGTGTTGAATTTTTCCAATATTTATCTATTCAGAATTTATCATAAGAACATACAGTTTGTTGTTTTGGCTATTAGAAGAGTCATAATAAAAATATGTGGCGCCTAATATATCTCTACCTATCGCTAGAAGCCAAAAATATTTTGTTTGTTGTTTTACTACGGCATGCTACTGCTTGTTGACATTAGAGCGGCGCCATCTATCGGTGCTTCCGGTAGTAGCTACTCGGCGCTAGATGGCGCTTACCAGAGCGTTTTCGCTTCATACTGAAAAGAACACTTCAATCCATTGAGAAAACGTGAGAAATTGAGGAATGATTTTTGATTTACAACCACATATACCATTTTTTTTAACAAAAAAAAAAATTTCGCTTTGATTCAGTCACACGACTTTATATTTTTATTTTTGGCATTTCTTTGCTATCGTTTTATAACGAAGCTGGTCTGATAATAAATATTTTTTTTTTTTATTTATTTATTTATAAATGATAATTTTTAATAGAAATATAGTAGAAAAACAACAACTAGTCTAACGGGTTCCACCAGAGAATGACTTGTGAGACGCGTTTTCTTTATTAAAATTTGTCACAACTTAATCTGAACATTATAAATTCTACTTGGTATCGAAGTTTCTTGAAGCGCCCTACATAGGACTGATGAAATGACCTGAAATATTCGTTTCGGGCGGGCTGAGGTCGTTGACCCCTCTCCCTAACCTAGTCGGCCATATTTGGAACAGGGCCGCCTCCCGCTCTCTCAATACAGCCTGCCACATCTGGGTCACCACTGACTCAGAAAGTCATGACCCACTATACTTAATAATCATAGAGTAGCGTAACGGTTGTGTTGTCATATTAATATGACCACGTAATAAAAGTTGCGATCCTTATTTGCAAAATGTGGGTGAAGTTATAAGTCCACCAATTGTATTAATATTTTATCTCAATTTATAAATTTTACACTTGAAATTATACTAGTCATCAAAGTCATCTATTGTCAATTTTTTTAACAGTAGAAATTATAGGTAGGTAATTAACGATTTTCGTTCTACAACTTAGTGCAAAATTAACACGCTCTTTATTCTTCTTCGGAGGTAAAATCTAATGTGAAAACAGCGAATAAGTATCGTATTCTACTATAATATTATTTAGTAGTAGTAAATAAATTTGTTCGGGTTTTTTACACTAAAATCATATTTTAATGTGGTTTTCGATACTATGCAACACATGCCGAACAAACGCTTCTTTAAAAATTTAGAGTTTGTAGAATAATATGCGGGTTATAATTTTGTGCAAGATTTTTAAAATAAGTAGTTAACTGTTTATTTATCGGATAGCTAAATTAATTGTTATTTGTACTAAATCAATTTTGTCTCAATACGCTTAAAAATTAATTAGGCAAATCTATACATTTAACACGTTGAGCGTCGACTACACATGTTGCCTAATGATAAATTAACGCTTGCGGCTTAATAGCAATTAATTAATGGAGCGGGTGCGATCGACAGCCGCAATCGACGCGTCGACGCGATCGGCGCGTTGCATCGCTAATGTTCCCCCTTATGTAACGCAGCACAACAATTGAATGACGCGTGGTTACGAAGCGAAGTTGTTACGTTAAACCCGTTTCGAAAATTACGAATATTTATTAATTGGGTAACTTATGATTCGGTAATGTAATGGATCTGTAATCAATCGAAACTTTTAGTAGAAAATATTTTTTTTACATAGTCAAAGTAATGTAAAAAAAAAACTGTAGAATTAAATTCATCACCAACAAGTTTTTATCAAAAATAATCAGAAGCCCTAGAAATAGCGAGGCCCTGTTTTTTAATAAAATGAACAACTAAGTAACTCCTTACGATCAGCTTCTAAAAATCGTTTTAAATATACTGTTTCAAAACGATGCTAAGCATGCAATGGAGGCCAAGTCGTCCGAAAAACTGTGGGTTTCCGCGGTAGCTTGCATCCAGGTTAGCGGGTTACGAGGGAAATGTATCAGCACGAGGAGCAGCGCCGACAGAAATTCTTCGAATTTTATAGTCAGTTAGAATAAACCATGTTGATAGTTGGCACAAGAAAAAGCTGCAAGAATTCAATTTATTTAAGTGTAGATGTGTTCTATTTTCACTTAAAGTTTACCATAAATGTTTTATTATTTATGAAATCATTGAAAAAGTGGGTATTTTCCGCTGACAAACGCCTGGAGTCGAGGTTCGCGCGCTATGACGCGGGCGCATAATGTATTGAATTGAGGTCAGGGCGGCGCGGGCGTCGACCTGAAGTCCTCTCTCGCTCCCCCCTCCTCTCAACTCCCTCCCTTTACCCCTACGAATGTCCTCGCTACTTTTCCTTGCAACTTTCGCTGAAGGCGATGACCGTTTTATATCCATATTAAAGTGGTCATTGAAATTCTGACAAGTAAGTCTGTAGCGTAATAGTGTGACTATAATCGTTATCTTAGGTGTTACTTAACAAATTAAAATAGAAAGTGAATACGAAATGTTGATGACGTATCGTATATCTATTGTCGTCTTTTATACCTAGCAAAAAAGCGTCACTTGACTGAAATAAATTTATGGAATTACACAAAATATATTTTCCTCGTGAACAGGTATTATTATGATAACATCTGTTAATATTTAGTGTGTGACGTTACAGGGAAGGATTTAGTGTAATTGTAAACGGTTATTTGTGAGCGGCGCGGAGCGAGCGTGACCCAATTACGGCGGGTGAACAACCTCGGGGCCTTGATCGCAATACCGCGCCGCCCGCCGCGCCACTCCGCTCCCTGCCGCTGCCTACGTCATAGTACACGCAACGCATTGTTTCGCTCACTTTATTGCTTCTCATCAGATCTGATCAATTAGTTAATTTCAAATATAAAGTTTATTGTCGCAGTTTAGTCTGATTACCTACAGATTAGTCAATGTTAGCTAAAATTGTAACTCATTTAGTTTTCATCGTTAATTATAAGGCTCTACCTACTCCTTAGGTATTATAATGGCATTAAAACCAAAAAATATATATAACGATTTTAAAAAACAAATAGTAAGTAAAAAGGGGAAAAGTATCGTATTTGAAAACTTTTTCTTGGCGTCCTGGGGGCCTACCATCAACTGTCATGCGATTCATTTTAGGTTATTTTCAGGTAGTAAAAGTGACGCGGCGTATGGCAGCATCCCACTCTCACAACCTAAAAATAACCTAAAATGAATTGCAAAACGTTGATGGTAAGGCCCCTGATTTCTCAAACAAAAATAAATAAGGCGAAAAGGTGTGAACAGGGTAATACTAATAAAAAAATATAGTAGTAAGGGGAAAATGTAAGTCTTAAGTCTAGTAATATGAGCTGAAGTCTAGAATATTCTTCAACCTGTTCAATTAATCTAGGTCCGCTGGTATGAGTAAAAGAGACAGACTCTACTTAGTTCTCGAACAGAGTATGAAATAGCTATTGCGAAAGGAGTGCCGTCGCCTGATGTCTAGCGGAGAATTGTCGTGAGTGAGAGTGGGACAACAGTATACTCCAAGGTTTCGCGTGGATTATTATTAGAGTATCGGCGCGCTAGGTTATTCTGAGGCGACCTAGATAGCGCGCGGGGCCGATGACCGCGGGCCCTCCGGCTCCGCGCGCGGCCTCCAAAATAAAATGGCATTCAGCGATGGACTCTACTTGCGAAACGCGACTCGGCCATGATGTCGAGCTCAGATACTCACTCTTCTTTGCGAATAATGCAATCGCTATTGACTAACATATATTTTAGATTAAATTAAGGTAAGTAAAGAACCTACCTTTACTATATTTTACTGTTTTTTACATTAACATTTTATTACTTACAGCATGGAAGTAGCAAATTGCAAGATTTTGTCATTAAAGTTTGTAGATTTAAAAAACGTTGAATGATTTAACTTTCAAGAGGTGTCATCTTAGTCATAATCGAATAATGAATTACTATTTTATAATAAAATGATTACAGTAAACTTTTTGTTAAAAGTTTACTGTAATAATTTTATTGTGAAGACTTCAGTTCAGAGTTGAGTTCGTCTCTGTAATTCCGGAGGGAGGGGAGCGCAGGGCGAGGCGAGGCGGCGGTGATTAGCGATGTCGAATATAGCTGGGAAGGCCGAGGGCAACGAACTCCGCCTGACCTAGATCCGCGCGCCGCGAGCGACCTGCCCCTCCCGCCGCTCCTCTCCGCGCACCACACGAAAGTGAAAAGATTTTGGCCTTTAATCTATCATTATGACTATGATAATGACTTATTGATAACTACAACACACGTGTTAAAACAAAATATGTAAGCCAGAAAACGTACAAGGCACTTGAAGAAACACACTCAGCAGACTAATGAACCGTAGAAAACAATAAACATGAACTTAATCCCGATGCGAGATCACAATCAGCATAAAGTGCACTAAAAAACGCGCGAAAATGAGTCACAAAACAAAGGCGTCGATCAGCTGATGGCTGCGGCGGCTCACCTGCCAGCACTCGTCCGAGCAGCTCGTCGGTGTCGTCGAGCCGCGGCGGGTCCTGGTCCTGGCGGGGGCACTCGGTGACCGTCATGTCCGGGAGACGCATGTGCCGCGCGAGAGAGCGCGTGCGGCCGGCGGCGGCGTCGACGCGAATGGCGCACTCTACGCCGCCCGCGCCCGCTCGTAGCGACTATGCGCCGCCCGCCCCTAAGCGCTCCCCTAGCCGTTTGCCGCCCCTTAGCCGCACGTGGTAGACACTTGAAACTTATAAGTTTCATGAATAATTACTGAATAAACTCAAAACTATACCTACTACTATATATATGACTTTGACTATAGATTTTTCAAGACACAATAATAGTTTAAAAAATTATAAGAATTTTGTTCTTATTTTTAAAATCAATTCAGTAAAGCGGTCAGAATTCAGGGCGTTAAAACACCACAATTTTAGGTTGCTCAGAAAAGCTCAGAGCTTATAGCCTCATTCACAAGTAATCGTTATGGTTCCAATTAAATAACTTCCCGATCATTTTATAGAGTTTTGTGCATTCTATGAAACAGACACACTAATGTTTATTGTACTATTTTGTTTCTTAATGAAATGCAGCTAAAAGATAAACTACGTACGTTCTAATACCGTTTATCTAAACACGTTTCAGTCGTGCGACTTCACTGCATATCGGGGACGTAGAACGCAAGCTTTGTTCTAACATGTTGTTTACAAAATCATCAATGCTCTGAATTTCAAAATCGTACTAATACTAATGACTCCAAGGGTATGATTTTTTTCTGATGTAAGTTTAGAACTTTGCCGAACAAAGAAAGATCTAAATTGTGTCTTTCTGCTGCTGGGAGGTAACATCTTGTTGATGAACATTTTAAATTATTGTTTAACTCAAGTAGGTATGTTTGCTTCTCTCATTATTTTTCTTTTTATAATCATCTGTTTTCATGCTTCTTTAATAGCATATGTGCCATTAGGGACTTTCAGGAGTTAGTTAGTTATTCGAATATGAAGATTTATGTCTATGCAAACATTATCCGGTTTCAATACTTCTGTTATGACATTATTAAATCCTCAGTTGCGAATTATTTTTCTAAACTTTGAATATGAACTAATAACTGCCGGTAAGTGAGATCTGTATAAAAATCATAGATTTTATTGTACTTCTTCAGTAGGGAAAAAAGTATGGGATATACTTTTTAGTAGTAAAGAATCGCAAAATACATCATGCTGATATACAGTTAGCAGACATATTGTGGTAAACATGGAAGATTCGTTCAATCGGATATGAACTTAGTGTACATCGTGTTAAGGTTTAAAATTAAGTGCTGATATGTTACCATTGAACGTACAGTACAAATAAGAGGGGAAATCTGGGGTAGTGGGAGAGGGCATTATAATTGTTTTTTCGTTTTTAGCTTTGTTCAGTTTTCACTGCAATTTCCTAGTCTTTTTTTCGTGAACAACGGGGAGACGCCTTCATCATACTTGATGTTAAGTAATGATAGATGGAAGTGCCCCTCGACCGGAATCCTTAACCACTGATCATAGGGCTTATCTTTTCTCTAACTGCTGGAACACTAAAATGCTAAAAACATTTAAGTTCAAGCTAGGTGGACTTACAACAATTCTACCACCAACCAAACGCAATACAGTTGTATCTCCACTAGTAATCGAACCCGGACCTCTGGGTCTGATACCGGTGGTTTTACTACTAGACTACAGAGACAGTTAAAAGTCGTAGATCGAGTAGAGTATCTTCCACCCTATGTTCTTTATGAAACTCAATAATGGCCAACTTGGTGCACTTTAAGGAACCTTCCTAAGAAAATAATAATAACACTAGTTAAAATACCTCAATGTCTTTTTAGATTGTTTTTCTTTCCTAACCATTTTCCTATTAGACTAGACTTTAAAAAATAAACGGAGATTTTCAGCAAATCTTGAAAATACGGTCGTTTTGGGTACATTGGCGACGTCATTGTGTATGGACCTATTTTAGTATAGGTAAGTACGGGACAATCTTACTTTTGAAATCGGTGCCAGCCAAGGCAAGAAAAACAAAAGAATAGAAGTGCAAAGAGGAATGCCTTGGCTGGTTTTAATTACTGAACTTTTGAAGTCGGTTCTTATTTTTGTAAAAAATCTTTTTCAGCTTATGAATATTGACGTAGATTTAAGCTTAAACAATAAAATTTTCCCCAAAAATATATTTAGTTAATTTTGATATTAAAATTAAGAATTGATTACAACACAACGATAACCATAGCTCACCATCGCAAGCTTCTCAGCCATAGATAGCAGAATAAAAGCCGTTACCAAACAATGTGAGCTAATCAGCCGGTGCCGAAAACCTAGACTTCGGAAGCACCACTTCAACCTACTGAACTGAAAACCTAAATCTAGAATTGGCGAATGATTCGGTGGGAGAAACCGTTTATAGGCCAAGGCGACCAATTACGCCGCTTTGAGTGCTCATGTTCACCTATTCGACGTTATTTTGCTTAGTTTTTTTACTCTTTGTTTATTTTTTTTAAAATATCTGACGCTTGTTTTTTTTGTATGGTATCATCGAAAAGGGCTTATTTAACATATTAATAGCACTTTTGCACCTATTAAAGGCATACTATGTAGACTTGAAACTAAATATTTATTTAATCAAATACGGTCGAACGTGATTCAATGTATTTTTTTCTTGTTTAAAGCACAAATTTGACCCTCTCTTCCACCCACCTCAAGATCTAAGAAATTGGAAAATGTAAAAGATGAGGTGTAACAGAATATATTGATGAGGCTTTTTTTAGTTTATGAACACGGACTCATTGCTCACGAACACAAAGTTTAACAAACCACAAAGAAAAGAAACAGAAAGAAAGTAGACAAAAGGAGGCCTATTTACTGAATAACAATCTCATCCAGGCAACATTTAGTAGAAAAAATATAAGGATAAAAGCAAAGGGTAGTTTTTATTTTATTGAAGGTTCTTTTACATAGATCCAGTGTTCATGAACTAAAAAAATCTCAACTTAATAGAGTTGAGCATTGGACCGGATTTCCAAAGGTCGTGGGTTCGATTCCCATCTGAGAATTCACTTGTGGCCGAGTTAATTTTTTCCAATATTTTTCTGTTTAAAATTTATCATAACTAACAGAGTTGAACTTAAAAAGTTGAAAAAGCTCCACTAAGTCATGCTTGTAAAGTTATCTAAGAAGTTCGGAAGTTTTGTAAATGCAAACAAAACTTATTAGCGTAAACGCAAATATTGTTTCAGTTCAATCATTTACTGCTAACAAACTCAGAAATTTAACAAGCTTTCAAATTTTAATGCTATATGTAACACATTTCTTTATCAATCACGTGAATATACCTTTGTGTACTGCACGCAAGATTTTTGAGAAGCACTTGCTCTTTCTTTGTAATGTATTGAGTCTTAATCGCCTCGGCATCATTATCATCTGGTGCTGGACCGAACCTGCTAGCTCTGCAGCATTTCCAACCTATCCCAGTGTATGCACATAGTTACGTAATTGCAGAGGGTGTGAGAGGTCATAGTCCGGGTTAGCTGCAGCAGCGGCCAGCATCAGGTCGCGTTGACGTCATCGCCGGTCGACCACCTCAGCCCCTCCCCCGCATCCTACCCTCGTTCCACATTCAGCTCCTGCCGGTACCAACTGCTTTTGCAATATGCATTCAAATAATTCCCAAACTATGCAAAATTTCTCCTCGCGGGACCATTCTCTTAGACTGTATCGTCGTGATATTTTGTTTTACGAGGTGGTTGTAAAAGATGATACGAGTTTTAATATTTTGAATACTTCTAAATAGAAGATTTGCTTAAAAAACTTTTACTGTTCATAACCATTTCGATGAATTGCTATTCTAGGTAATGCTTAGCACTAGTGCCCACTCGCGAATTTCACCTAAATCCATTAAGTCAGACTGAGTAACAAACATAACTACACACATCCAATCTTTCACGTTTACCTAAAATATTAAGTAGGATTAAGTTTCCTCATTTTACAAGACAATAATGTTCTCAACGATATCGATACCTATACGTATTTCTTAAATAATAATTTAACCAGAATTCTGTGAAGTAAGTACTGAAGTTGTTGATAATCTATGCTAAACGTTATATATACCTATTTGAAAACATTGCCATAACGGCAAGCCTCTATGTAACCAGAGAACTGACGTGGTTTATAATTAACCTGTTGTAGCTTAGAGGCAGTACCGACGGGTTTGTTGACCTCCGTGGAAAGTGGACCATAATGACAACACCACTTTCATTTTCGCACAACTCTCACCGGCGCTTCGAGATCGAAAGTGTACTACTTATGCGCTGCGTGCGCGCAGCTCCCCCCTACTCGAAGCAACTTTCCTACGACGCGCTTTCTTCTGATAGAACCGCGCTCTTGTGCAATTCGCTTTCTAAATGCATTGTGATCGCATTGTGACTGATAGACTGCAGAACATCATCACGCTGCTGCCCTACTTTCTTCTATCAAACGTTGTAATTCCAATTATATTTCGATTTGTAAACGATCTATCAGCATAACAATAAAAACAAATGACAGACATTTGGTCAAACTCAGATAGAGAAATTTAATTGGATGGAACTGGTTTGTGATAGTAAAGAACTAAAAGTCTTAAGAGGAAACACCATAGCCGTTTTCCATACAAACGTAGTCCCCTTTTTCTTTCCTGCAGGGCTAGCATGGCCGGAGACATTTTATCCACGGGGAGAGGACAAAATACTATTCCTCTCTGTCATTTTTGTCTACCCTCCGAGCATGGCGACATGGGTGGATAAACTATTCACGGTGGACAAAATAGGGGAAACGCTTGTCCCCGAAATTATTGCCATTATAAGAAAACTTTTATTCAATTACAAAATAGTCGAGAATATCGTCGTAAACCAAAGTACTTTTTTCGTTTTATTACATCTGGCTGGATATTTATTTTGTATTGTTGTCAATGTATTGTTATATTTTTTCCAAGAGATATATTTAAACCCACCATCTAAAGATGAGGACAAATTTCTCCCTTGTCAAAATCTCTATAATTTTTCTCTTCCACTAGTCGCTATGCTATAGGCGGGGGTGAGTATCCACGTCTAATGTCAAAAAGTGATATAATTCTCTTTCCCCCTGTTGCCGTGCTTTGGCAGGTGGATAAAATAATGTTATCCCTTGGCAGTGGAAATAACCGGTGGACAAAAGTTTTATCCCCAGCCCGTGCTAGCCCTGCTGGATAATGCCAGTAGTGTCATTTTTTTCCTTAATATCTATGGTCATTATTTGCATAACCCTATGCTTTCCTTTTTTTCATGAATTAATAATTAAAAGAGATATCTAAGTTCAAAACCCTAAAAAAAAGGCCAGACTGTCCGCTGTGTTCAAACACCCAGAAAACAAATTTGACTAGATTATATAAAAAAATAAAAACATAGGAGCACAGCTAAAGCCTTTTTTATTTTTTTTTATGATAAATATACTTTAAATCGGTTAAGTATTGGAGAAGGAATCAGGGGACTACATCTCGTCGATTTTTTATTATTTTCATATGATTTTATTAATTCCCTCACCCTTGAGATTTCCTCTTAAAACTAACTCGCAAACAAAACTATTATTGAAATAGGAAATTAGACAAACAATACATAACCTCAATTTATATCGATGATAAACCTAAAATAACGCCACAATTAATTGCCAGAATGAGTATATGTAACCCAAATTATATTTAATTACCCCACATCTTATTTTAACACGATTAGTTACCAAGTCGATTAAAGGCTAATGGCATCGTAATATTACTATTGCCATTTTACTAAGGATTAAGAATTTCTGAAGGTCATTAACACCAGAAAGGTCGTAACAAAACAATTAAGGTTAAGTGTAAAGGCGACTGGAACACGGATACAGACTCGTGCAAGAAAACGAAGTGCATCCATATGTATATGTTACATAATAATTAAGTAACGCTTAATAATATTTTTTCATTCTACATGACTTCATAATTAATAGCCTAGCCGTTTCTTTTCTTTTAATTTTTACATAACATAAATACAACTTTTGTTGATCTCCATCCGGCTAGTGACAATTTTATGCTAGCTTCCACCCGTGATTTCACCCGCGTGGTTCCGGTTCCCGTGGGAATATCGGGATAAACAGTAGCTTATGTTACTCTTCGTCCTTTCAACTAACTCTATGCCAAAAATCAAGTACATTGGTTGCTTACATAAGGCGTGAAGGAAGGACAAAGAAACAAACACACGTTCGTATTTATAATATTAGTTTTATTTATACGAATATTAGTAGGCAGCAGTGGCGTAGGGTCCATACAACACGATTCCCAACGGCTTCCCTTTTTGGAATCCTGCCCACCAATCTACCATACGGTTAAAAGATTTTTTTGGAGAAATTTTTGGTCCGGCTTACCTTTTTGCATACTTTGACCCCTCGCTACTGGTAGGCAGAAAAGTACCTGACCATTATCGTGTACCATAAACCTTGTATATGGGTCAGCGAGGCCCTGTATTCAATGCAAATGAACTATTTTTTCTTCTCACCCCAAACGTCTCTTTTAATATGCATGTGTTACAGGAAATGACTTGAAAAATTGAACCATATTATACAACTTGCTTTTGTTCGTCGGCTAACGGGACTCACTATTTTGCATTCAGGGTCGTCTAAAATATATTCTTGGGTCGTAGTCTTTATTGATGTCCAATGTCAATCCGAAGGTTTGTTTTTCGTAATTAACGGTTTGTATTTCTTCACTCTTAAACTCAGTGTTATTATAGCAATATAAAATGATCTTATTGTTTAAAATAAGCCTTTGCTAACGGTTTGCGAGGTTTAAAAATGCCATTTGCATTTGTTTCAGAGAATCTTATTTTTATAAAACATAGGGTCACTAAGAAAATTACAAAATCATTATGTAGTTTAAATCAAATTAATACGTAATAATTCATACGACATAGCACATTATAAGGTGTGAGTCATATTACTAAATTCGGGTAATTTATGATAATGCACACACACTAATGCACGCACACCACATCGCACTTAATTTAAGTTTTAAAGAGGTAACCCTAAACTATCAGGTCAATGGCCTTGTCTTAAATTGTTATTCTGTAAATGGTGATTAAAATATAAATTTAATTTAAGCCACAATTTTTTCCTGTCAACGATTTAATTAACCGCGATCTAATATACATAAACGTTAAATTCTCTTACTAATCAACACAAAATAATTTATTATCTGACTTTGTTAAACCCGGATTTCACAAACTCCGAGTAAAATAGGTTTTGTTTTATGCTAAAAAGTAATTATAAAAATACAATGTTAGTTTTAATTTCATTAAATGTAGTTTTCAAAGTAGACCTAAACTGTAAAAAAAACAATACATCAAATATATGTATACCTACAATATATTTGTTTTGGCTCTTTTATTAAAATATACTAACTAACTACTACGATTTTCGAAATGTAGTTTTCAGCATAGACCGAACGGTATAAATAAATAGTCATGAATCCTACTTTTTGTGTTATGTGTGGCAGTGTCGGCCCTGAACAACGGGTTCGATCAGATCAGATAAGCTAACCGTGTTCATAGGATCCAGGTTTCGAACACAAAACTTTGCGGACTTTAATGAATACCTACATGTAGAAAAGCGTGTACGCATCAAGGCAACCATCTTTATTTTAATAACTTCACGTTATGACTTATGACAGAGAATTACGAACAGTCGTTAACTCACTCTTATTACCGATTTTCAACTCTGTAGTAAGGGGAGGATAGAATATCATCCGTTCAGAAGTTTCACGGCTATTTCATAACAACGGCGTATATTTATATCTGGGCGATCGAGAAGGTCACCATGTACGTGCGTGTGCGTTTACAGGTAGATGCGATAAGGTTTTACTGCCTGGCAGCGGCGGGTAAACAACATGGATATTGGATACTGATGTAGATGGCATAATATCACTGAATATATAAGACGTTGTGGATACTCTTATTTCAAGATTCAGACAAATTGTAACCAATGTTTCTACTACTTAATAAGAGCTTGAATCACAATCTAGTTGTTTTAGAAATTGTAAATTATAATCTTTGTAGCAAAAAATTTTGCAAATGAAAAGACAACAAGAAAAATTTATTCGTTACATCTGTATGGTATATTTCCTCTAATCGAAAGGTCTGAAATACATTCATTAGGGGAAAATTACAAAATGTTGTAGGTTTCATTAAATTGTGTAAAGTACCGAATTTATATTTATTTCTGGCATTTTCTGGCGCTTAAATAGTACGACAAAACTTTGTATAACTGACCTAAAGTACTATTTTCCGTTTTTAGTCAATCCAAAAGCTGTGGGTACTAAAGACATGAACGCGTGATGACTTTTCCTCACAATAGTCGCAAAAGTAAGAGGCACAAGCCAGGGCAGCCTTGATCGCTGAATTGGCAATATCCTGGAGCGCGAGAAGCCCGATTGGCGAAACCTTGCGACCCGCGAACTCGGTCGATGAACTCCGCAAGGCCGTGTTGCCGCTTTCTTTGTTCGCTGTTGCAACACTAGCAACCGGGTCACAACTTATCTGAAAAAGTATCTCGAAAATTTTCTATGGAACGTAGAAAAAGAAAAAACTTCACATAAGACCTTCGCCGTTCGATTGATTAAAAATATTGCACGGTTTTATCTGTGACAAATAAAGAGGCATGCGTTATCTGTGACGTACACATGATGGCCCAAATTTAAAAATAGAAGACGAAGTAGTCGCCATAAAATACTGTAATGTTTCACACACCTATTTGCTACTTTATGCAGTGGTGTACCTACACACATCCGTGACCTATTTTGCTAGTAGCGCACACTGCTAATGTCTTCTTGAATTTATACAACCGAAGGAGACATGAAATAGTACAATAACATTTTCCTTTGCTTATAAAGACTATCGATCGAAATAATAAGTTAAGCATTGACTCAAAATCCTTGAAAGCACATTGATCGATAGTAATGCATATTTTACTAGAATAATTCTGCAAACAATAAACATATGGCCTTGCAACTCACTATAAATGCAATCAGATCCGCGTTGTATTTCTGCTAACTGTGCTTAAACAGTTAATACATATTTATGTTAGTATGTAAGAACTGAACTTAGATTCAATTATTAGAAAAAATATACATTATAATAATAATAATAATAAACCGACATTATAATAATTAAATTATATATATATATATATATATATATATATATAATTTAACATATATAAAATTTGTGATGTTAATACGTACAGTAAAATAAACATGACATGACTTAACAGCTCCCGCAACATGTTATAAAACATGCCAAAAAATATCAATTACCACCATTAAAAATGATGCTAAGGAATCGAACGGTATCCTTTATTACATAAGCAAAGCCTGGTAAGTAAGTTATATTTACGTAAGATGAGGCCTTTTCAATCACTTGTTACCGTCTACCGGTTATATAATCGGCTTAACAATTCTTTCCATGATGGTACAACTCCATGCGTGACAGAGATTAACGTCACTTGAGGAAAAAAATTAATGTACCTATCTAAAAATTAGGGTTCCTGCTGATTCACTTAACTATACTTGTTTGTTAGTGCTTCTTAAATACTGAGAACGGTGAGTTGTTCATTTAACACAGGCGTTTATAAGTGTGTGTGGGTTGGTTAAGTAGGTAGCCTAAATTTTTCTAGGAACTCTGTGGTGACTTCATTTAATCCATATAAGTAAAGTAATCACCAGTTTTAGGTTATCAACCTCAGAATCGTATATATCAACCAATCCCACTGGTCTAAGTTTCGAAGGGAGTTTTCCAGTACAATCCGCAATCTTGATCCATTTGCTCGGTATGTCGTGTGAACGAACAACCAAAGGCCATACATTTACATTTTGCCAGCGGAGTATTTCGCAGTTATCGTAATAGGTTCCATGGCCACGTTGCAAAAAGGCAGGCTCGTGCGCAGGTTAGTCGTCAACGCGCCTTACCGCCATCGCGCGGAGGGGGGAGGAGGGCCACTTTCACCTAGCGAGGCTGCGCGGGCGTCGACCCCACTGCCCTACTCCGCTGACCCACTATGAACTAGCCGAAACGTTGTTCACTTTCATTTTTGTGCAGCTCGCCAATAGGCCCGAAGATGCATCTTACTTTGAAACATCAAACCGTTGCATTACGCTATTGCTTTTCGTACTTTTTCTTACGTTTCTCGTGAAATGCGGTAGTGGGAGTGAGTTTACGATGCGGAGATAGTAGCGGATAGAGAGTTGCCTGAGTGACGGAGGCTTGCGTAAGACTTGTTATTGGAGAGAGTGAAAGTGGTGAGGCGCTGACTCCATACTAATGAGCGCGAAACGGGTGCGTTGGACTAGCCAGCTCCGGAATATGCAGTACTGGGTTAAAGTGTCATGAGACTACTTACTTTCTCACTGTTTACATAACTTAGCGTTTACTTACATTGAAGGCAAATAACAAATACTTCATAAATTACGTCACTAATACGTACTGCAAGTGTTTTTAATAGATTACGATAGATTTAAATAGACTTACTTTTATTTTCATTCTAGATTTGTATTTGGCGGGAATTTGTCGTCGTTAATTTCCGCAGATCGTCGGGTATGGTCGGGCGGTCGGTGTCGCTCGAAGCGGCCTCGAGCGCCACAGGGCAACGAACGCTGACTAGGCCGAATGTATTACAAAGTCCGAGTGGCCGCTCCCTGCCTCTTTGCCTTTAAGATCCAGCCTAGCTCGCCTCTTACCAATACCTACAGACTGAGCCTGAGCCTCATTGCGCCAAGGTGAAACAATCGGGCTACTATTATAACAAATATGTATCTTCGATGCTATCATAACGATGACCTACGTTATAAAATATTATCAGAACTCAAATTGTTTGCAAGTAATAACAAGAATTTAGTACAGACCTAGTCATATCAATAATTTCAACACTCGTAATAAATAGTATAAACTATAATATATACGAAATTAAGTATTAGTGACTTTAAAAGCAAATCAAGTTAAACAACTAGCAGTAGTGCAATGCTAAAATCAAAATTAAAACATTAAACTTTATATATTACTGCTAGCTTGTGTTCCCGTGAAAATATCAAAAAATCCTTTCTTTCTGTGTGTTGTCTGTCAGTCAGTCACGGAATTGTGGTATAAGTATAGATTATATAATTAATTTAAACATAATTAACTTAATAGACCTCTATATATTATTTTTATAACAATATTTAGCACTATCCAACACGAATAATCATGTTAGGTACTTACAATAATGTCTATCAAATATTTAATAACATTTCTGGTTTGAAATTGAATATTTTACTTAAAATTAGTGCAATGACACATTAAGAAAAAAAGAGATATAAATAAAACCTATCCATTACATTAACATTTAAATTAAATTAAACCAACTCATATTTACATTTTGTGATTCAATGTACGAAAACAGATAATAAGGCAAGTCCTTGGGTTCGAGAAAAAACACACTTTGTAAGTACGTACCTACCTAGTTTACGCAGCTTCGTTAGATACACATTTCATTATAATATAATTATTATTTGGAGGTCAACTACGTTTTCCTGTATATGGCTATGACTGTGTCAGTCCTGTCCACTAAACTGTTTTTCATAATTATTGAATGTTTCGTATTCGTATTATAAATTTAATTATTTTTAAAATAGTTTTTTTTTATTTTTAGGTAGTCTTTTTTTATGTGATAATTAAAACAAGAAAATAAACTATAAACAATCAACTTGTTTCATCGCTCAGTCGAGAATCAAACCCGCAACCTTTGAATATCCGGCTCACTGCTTTAACCATTAATATAGTTTATTCTATTTCATAATTTTTAATGGAATAATAAGATACGAACAGGTTAGTATGCCAGTATGTTTGACTGTACAATTATCGATTGTGACATCTCTAAACTATAACGAGGATCGCTACAATCGCGGCGAGTGGCGACGCAACTACAGGCTGTTTGTTAGATTCGCGAGGGTTAGGCTCTGTCTACAATGCTATCATAATTAATAATTACATCCGACACAAAAAATAAAATAATCTGATAAGTAAAAAGATTTTTGAATTTTGAAAGCTCGTTGATGTCTTTTCTTCGGAATAAAAGTAATCAATATTTTGTTTCTTTTTTGAGTGCATTTTTTAAATTTTGATTGCTTTACATAAGTCCAGATCCGTTAGATTTTTACCGACTTCAACAAAAAAGGAGGGAGGTACTCAATTCAACGCGTATTTTTTTTTTTTGTTGTCCTATGTATGTATACCGATTACTCCGATGTTGGTGATCCGATTTTAATAGTTGTTTTTTTGTTCGATCGGGTACACTGTCAATTTGGTCCCATATAAGTCTCATTGAGATCCGATGATAATCTTCGGAGATATGGGGCCTAATGTCATGGAAGTCATGAAACAATTATATCATCCAGGTAATTGTTAGATTCTTGTTCGAGCTGAAGTTTCACGCAATAACTACTGAGTGGATTTTGATGAAAATTTTTATAATTCTTTTTTTATCTGAAAGAAAATGGTTTATGTGTGGTCTCATATAATTTGGCTAGTAGTTTTTTCAGAATCCTGAAAAATATCATATACGTTTTGGCAAGTAGTCGTTTACCTAGATTATATCATGGTTGTGTATGGGCTGATTTTTTGTGTAAGTAACGGCACATGATGTAACTAAAAAATCTGAAATAAAAACATTTTATAAAAAAAAATCAAACCGACTTCAAAAAGTAAAAAATAAAACTTTTGGAGTAGGTGCTAGCTAGCTAAGGCAAAAAAAATATATAGTTAATAGAAGTGCAATGTAGAATGCCTTGGCTGGCACCGACTCCAAAAGTTTTATTTTTTACTTTTTGAAGTCGGTTTGATTTTTTTTTATAAAATGTTTTTTATATTAATCGTTGTTGCAACAATCTATCATACCCTATTATGCTCTGAATTCATAGTGCTCGATAGTTTAACTGATTCATTAGGATGAAGGTTACAATCTTGCTTATTATAAATATTTATTTAACTTTATATGTTTAGCAAATAATATCAATTCAATTTTGGTTTTATCTTATAATTCGACAAGTATCTCAAACAAACCCTGAATCATCAGGAACTCGGTCATAAAAGTGCCCGTTCTATGTTAACTTTCAGCGATTTTCTTGTAGTCTAAGTTCTTATACACTACAAATAGTTTCAGAAACAAAACGAATAGTTTAATCCCATACGAACGCGGGTTTAGAATGGGAATTCGCGCAGCGCACGCTCGCAAGATAAGTCAGTCAGGGTCGCAGGGGGGCCGATGGCCGGCCATGCACCCGGCCCGCGGGCTGCTTGCGACACCGCGGCCCGCGCCCGCGCAGCCCCCGGCTTAGGACTGACGCACACTATCAATAAATTATATCTTTGTAAATAAAGGTGAATCTCTTGTATGTTGGTAACCGAAAAACTTGAGAACTGATGGAGCAATTAATCATTTTTTCTCAAATATTTCTTGAAGATTATAAAATGGTTTATATGACGAGAAAAAATAGATAACTCACGGGAACTACTAGCCACTAGTAATAAACAAATACATTTTCTTATAACCAACTCAATTAATTAGAACTTTTTTGTAAATACATATAAGACATACGTAGAGGACATTCAGATTAAGCTAAAACACACAAGTCAGAACTCTGCAGCACTTAGGTAATGTCGGGAATTAATAAGGAAAGTATGTTTTTGAATCCAGAATTTTAGCCATCTGAAAGACCATCGTCTATTAAATACAAATAAGACGTTGTGATGAGCAGGTTAAGACTGTATGCTGTAGTTTTTTTTAGAAAAAATCTTTTAAGTCATGAATTTAAGTCTGATACATTTCATGATTGTCTTACTCTGGGTAAGCAGGCTCCATCATCATAGCCTTTAACTTTTGGTAATGAAGCCAAAGATTGAAGAAAAGCGACAACAAACAAGATAACAACCATCCACAAATAAAATGAAGGCCAAATTCAGTCCCAAAAACATATTATTTTATACTTACATAAAAATACCCTGGTTTCGAACCCAAGACCTAACTGATGGCGACATAATAAAACTGCTTGTTAGTGCTAAAACTTTACAGCTGCATTGCACAGCCTTGGATGCACATTATCTTTGCATTACGGCTTAACAATCTCAATAAGACCAATGCTAATAATACAGTGCCACAGATTTAATAACTGAAACGGTAACATTGATAGCTCTTTTGTATTATAATAATATACTTACCTTTATTGAATACAGGGAGCAATGGATATAATACTATAGCAGAGCATTTTGAGCTCCAATTTGTAATTATTATAATATGTATGTACATAAGTTTATTGTAATCTTCAACAGTTTCATAACTGCATTTTTATCTTCACTTATTTCTCAATAGCCATTTTCATTAAGTTTGATCTTAGTCTCAATTAATACTTTATTACATTCATTACATTAAGTACTACACAAAACCGTCTCACAAACTATTATTTTCTGTAGAGCTTAATGGTTGTTAAATGCACAAATAACCTAGGTCAGATACGAGTATTAGTGGTTTGGTACTTAGTTAAAATTCCAATCTACGGTAAGGGTACACAAGAAATGTTGTTTGCTAGAAAGCAAGGACACAGGTTGTTTGTTGCGATATGCTTCATGTGTTTACCGCTTAACGGTGCCGACATAAACTATGGGGTAAACCACGGCTCCCACGCACGGTGACGCGGTGACGCGCCGCCCGTCGTGAATGCGTTGCAATGGACTAATTCTGGACAAAAGCTCCACCTTGCTTCAGAAATATCGTAGAAAACCGAAGTGGAACACACGTAGGTATAACAAATTTCTGTACTATATTATGTTGCTTTAAATAGCGAGAGAAGCAGAGCTTTTGTAAAAGCTATGTTACGCCTAAATGACGTGTGAAAATTGCGTAAGTATTAAAGTTCGATTGATTAATGTTATCAATTCTTATCTTGTTAGCAAGACAAACAACACTTTGGACGCACGTAGAACGTACTTTTTGGATTTTCGATGACTGATAAAGGTGAATTTAGCCAAATAAAGTCAAAAGAACTAAATATTAATATTTTGTGACTTTTTTGCATTTTTCAATGCTATTTTTATACTTATGATAAATTTTAAATACACAAATATTGGAAAAAAACAACTCGGCCACAAGTGAATTCTGAGATGGGACTCGAACCCACGACCTTTGGAAATCCGGTCTAATGCTCTAACCACTGAGCTACCGAGACTTGAGAACCACCGTCGAAAATATCCAATACTTTTATATTTTTAATACGCTGTAGGCCTGTAGGCCAGCGTTGTCACATCAATGCTAGGAATATCCTTGAATTCGAAAAAAAACATCTTTTCAGTTGTTTAACGATCGATTAAGATGCAACAGCCAATAATTTATGATTTTTTTGCATTTTTCAATGCGACCCTGACTTCACTGAGGTTACCAAAACACATTATTTATCAAACGATTATACGTCTTTAAACCATACCACCAAATATAGTTTGCCGATAAAATTTCGATGAACAAAATAAAGTTCGTCAGCAGCTGCGGGCATTAAAGCAGGAGAGTGAATAAACAGCAACAAACAGTTTATTATTGGTATAAAAAAACTATTACTTTTCGAAATAACGCTCCCTAAGAAATATCTACTGGGCGACCGGGAATTTCTTAGATTGTACACAACAACACGATCGTCATAGTAGGTGCCCAGGTATATGGATAGATGCAGTTGTATAATATTCGGGGGTGGTGGTGACTCCTAGTTGTGGTGCGTCGACCGCTGTATTTTTAGACCGTCTCCCGGGCGCGGTCGTGCATCTGCATACTACTCTTCACTGCATTCGTTACTGACGCGGCGCACGTAGCCATGGCGGCTAAGGCTATAGGAATAGCTACGTTGCGGTTAATCCCCCCGGCTTCTCGAGTAAACAGGGACAGGGCGCTTCAAATGGGTTTGATGTGACACGTAAACTTATGAGGGTAATTTGTAACTTTAATGGGTTCTTTAACTTTTAATTTAATGTTATTTGAATCCCTTATTCCAAGGCATTTGTGTACTATACATTTTACTCCAGGTCCTATTCTATTCTGTGTACCTACATTCTAACGCTCCTATTAAAAATGGTTTTGACCTCTGTAAATATTATGCTCTTTCAATACTTACTCTCTTTCTTGTACCAGGACGGGGAACAAAAGCCTTCAGCCTTACCTGGAAACAAAGAAAAGTTATCAGTATGATATCAACGAACCATGCCTACTTAAAGTGGCGATGACGGACATATTGAGCGATAACACGGTTAAATAACAATAACAACAGTTTTCTGCACTCGTTTACCCATTTGAGTTTTTAATATTATAAGAATGTCTACAGCGAGAACGCGTTTTAACAACTTTAGTACATACAATTGAGAGTGAATCAATATTCTCCTGTGGGTACAGATAAAGGTAGATTCTAGAATAAGGTTAAACCCATTATTATGATATAGTGAAACACTTCAAGCCAGCTCACTGCCGTCGGAGTCAGCGTATTTGCCTAATTGATCAAATACATGTAGTTCAGTTCGTGGTTGCGCGCGACTTGAATTCTTATGACTGAAGCTTTGGAGTCGAAAGTCAAATGTAAAGGCGAGGCGTTCGAGTCGTTATGTTGTCATCGTCCTAATTTTGCAGTGTCCTCGTTTTTGAGGTCAGCCTGTATCGGGCCAACGAACTCGTGCCCTTATCGCGGCGAGAAGCGCGGGGCGCGGGGCGAGCGGAGCGCTAAGCGCCTCTCGGTAACTACACATTCTTCTACTCTACACCAGATGGCGTCTGATTTTGAATCAAAATGTAATTTAAAACTTAATTAAAATTATTTCTTTCATTTATTAGTTTGTTAGTTTAAATACTTATACTAGAAAATAAATAGTATGCTACTCGCTCAGACGGGACAGTTATGAATGTTGGAGACAAGTTGTGGACAATATAAAAAGTAAGCAGGAATTTATATAGAGTTTTAACCCAAATAATAATTAAGTCATGTTACATTGAAAAAAAGCTATGTTTATATTGTAGTATAATTATCAAATTAATGTGTTAAAATCAAACACTATCAAAAGAAGTAAAAAAGTTTAATATCTGACCTAAAGCATTGAACTCCTAGTAATACAAATCACAACAATCCAAAAAAAGTAAACACCTTCAAATATGGTTCCAACACATACGATATTACATAACAAGACACAAAATTTTCCATCACATTACAAATCTGATTACCCTGAAACATCCCTATATAAAAAACGGTATAGTTACGTCACGGTGCATACGTGATACGTCCCGTAGTATGCTCGTAGCTGTTAGCTACGCATACATACACTTTCGTAGTCACTCTTCTGAGGTTTGCTCGTTTGATTGAATCTGTAGCTTATTTTTTATACTTAAGGTCGGTTTTTGTTTAAAGGTGAGTCGAGAGCGTACAGCTCGGGTCGACGGCCGGCAACCGGGGCAGCCTTGCTCTGTCCTCCGCGCCCTATTTCTGTCGCGATCTCCCCGCTCCCCGCGTCCCGTCGCTCAACCAACCCTCCACGTTGAAATCACACGGAATTACAAGTGTTTGGCACATTTCGAAATACGGAACTTTAAAGGGAAAACCTGAATAGGTTCACGGAGTTAAATAATGCAACGACAAAGCGATATTTTGTCGGATTGAATGGAAAATTTCTAGGAAAATGTTGTTTTGAGTGGTACATTTTTGCATAGACTATTTCAGCCACGATTTATTGTAAATAAAAAGGGTTTCTACGTGATGGCAAATGAATAAGTATAAAAATAGGAAAGTCATCGCAACGGTTTGGTACAATCAGCGAACTTCCCGGTTAATCAGTAGAGCTTTTTTAAAGAAAGTTATCTCAAAAACTTTTTTTCTTGAAATTATGTTGTTATGCTGTTAATAAGATAAATGAAGTTCTTAAATCACGAATCATTGACAAAAGTAATTGTTTTTTGTTTCATACATCTTCATACAAACATGAAGCAAACGGCGAACGTCAGATGACTGGTAATCACATCCCATGGACTTGCAAGTCCAGAGGTATTATGTCCAATTACCTACGTGCAGTAAAGCGGCGCACACACGAGCGTGACGTGGCGGCGGTGACGCGCGGTTGCGTCAACTTTTACTCGCACTTTCTCGAGCCGCTTGCGCAACGCGTAATACTGGTTCAGTCACCCACCGTGTAGTGACAGCATTTTCATTAGCATTTAACACACAGTTTATATGATAGGGTAGAAAAAAGTTACGATAGACAAGTCAAAATATTTCCTCCAAAAGGGTTACAAAATAATTGTTCTTCTACTATCGCTATTTAAAAATAGTACAACTTGTTATAAGAGTTAGTCCTAAACATTATAATCTATAAGAACTTATCAATAAAGTTACTTTGTTTCATTTGAAGTTGGTATCTAGTTGCATCATTGCCTCGTTCAGACATTCCCATAGAATATTGTTCTTAATCATCTTTAATAATTGACTTATATGAATTATATTAAACTTTACTGGATTAAACTTTTCGACCTAAGATAACTATCGATAATGCATTGAGTCAACACAAAGAACATATTCAGCTGCGGTAATGGATAAGCAAATAACATTCGCCTTGTTAAATAAACCGGACTATACATTCGTTCTGTTTTAAATATAGGTGCCGTAATTACATTCCTGAAACTAGTAATAGATACATTTCAATGAAAAGCTAGTGGTAGGTAACGGGACGGCGGAGAGGCGGCGGGCGGCGGGGGCACGCGGTACGTGGCCCAGTTTCGCTCGGGTGCATGAACTCAAATGAGGTAAGGCCACCGACCGCGACGGCCGTCAACGTAATCTCCACCTTATTTACATTGCACGGAGACTTGTTTTGTGATGCAAAGCGGTCGGTCCGTATATCGTCATGAGTAACCTAACTATTGATACCACATGGAGGTGCTGGGTGTGTGACGCTGGCTCCAGCTGCGGCGCGACCTTCGCAATTATCGCCCTCGCGAGGTCCGAGCCACTGCTGTGCATTCATTTAAACAGAAATACCTATTGTTCTTCTAGAAAATGCTGTTGCAAAGACTTTCAGTCTGCACGATTAACTGTGATGCTCATTGTTTGATGGTCAGAAAAATAAGGTCGGGCATCAAAATTTTACCTTGTGTTAGATTTTGTTTACGTCAATAACGGATATGATTATGTCGACAATGTATTTACATTTTTTGTGTCAAAATAACATGTTTATTTGTCTATATATAAATTACTTATATACTTACATAAACAACTATCAGCAATAAGTGCTAACATTAAAAAAAACTAGGTAAGTATTCCATTAAGCATAAACACTGTCATTCTGTAGCTGATCATCAAAAAAATAGACTAAGTAAAAAAAGCTTATTTGTGACTAGTTAGTTTTTATGTTTCTTTAAATGTAAGGGATTTAATCTTAAAATTTGGGATTTATTTGAAAAAGATTGTTTTCAAAAACATAGGCGAACAGTTTTTGACTCTTATCTATAAAATAAGAGTATATTAAATAGGTATACTCTAATTTTCGACTATCTATACCTATCGACTAACAACACACAAACGATATACAAAGGTTTATCATGAAAGATTCATGAATAATTCTATTGTACGTGCGTATATAGGTCACGTCTCGATGGATGTGTAAACATCTGTATCTTCAGATAGGATCGCTTCGACAGGAGATGAGCGCTGAGCGGCCATGTGAAACTGGGACAATTGTTACTACAGTGGAATTTCATATTTCTTAAGTATGTTCAATTAGGATTTTCGTTTTTGTATTTACTATTTTTCTTTTATGTGTAATATACAAAAAAAAACAACTAGTCTCCATATCGCTCAGACGGCAATCTTTGGGAGTCTGGTAAAATGCTCTCAAGGAGCACATAAGTAGGTACGCTTAAAATTGTTTATTTAAAAAAAAAATATCTTTAAGATGACCAATCACATTATACACAAGAAAAAATAGCAGAATAGGTATAAAATTATGTTATTTCAATTTGTTGTTTACCTCACATTGAAATCCGTACAAACCTTTTACATTATTTCAATTTTGTAGCTTCGTTTTTCATTAATGAAGTTGCAGTTTAAACGTTGTTTTTTTTATTGTCATAGTAGGTATTTGTTTCTATGATTTCGCATTTATTATCAATTTTCAGGTCGTTTCCAATAGTGTTTACGTACTAAGTAGTTGAACAACTAAGGATTACCTTTAGCGCGTAGCTGCGTGTAATCTACGGAGTAAACAACCTACAACTGGAACAACAAACTCCATGAAGAACGAACGATAATTGTGTACGATAGTTAAATAATTATTTCATTATGTTTTCGATTTGGTGGCCGCATACAAATTTGCATGTTTATGGTTGTATTTACATACGCTGAGAGTAAAAATGTGCTGGTGGCTACATAGACGAGATTCGCCTGTTGTTGACCTACTTGTCACTTTGTAACTCGACTGACGCCAAGGATAATAACACCCTTTTTCTATTATGTTGTGTTTCCATCCAGTTGAGACAAACATTATACAACGAGTTTTTTACGGTAAACAATAGAGAGCCAGCAACACAACTCACACCAAAGACGCTATAAAACCAAATATAAATTATTTTGCAAAGTTTAGACCGTATGTCAAATAAAAATACCTTATACCGATAGTTAGAACAATAATTAGTAACACTATAGCATAGCTTCTTTCATTTCCAAAACCATCAAAATTTGCACCTAAAGAACGTCTTGTATTGTAGAAATCTAGTAATATTGCAATATAAATCGAATTTTCCTTATTTCAACACCACAGATGCAAGAAATTTTATTATCTACATAAGCGATATTGAAATCCAATATTTCTGGATTCAATAACTGTCTTAATCCCATACACCTTCAGAATAGATTTAGTTTAATGAAGTGCAGTTTAGAAGTGGTTAGAGCGTATCAGTGGAGGTTAGACCGGCCGCCCCGCGCGGAGCAACAAACTCTGCAAGGTTGCGCGTCGGCCGACTATCGCTAGCTACCGAACGGTCACGATAGCGCCCTTCTCCAACAAACTGTTTTATTTTATCATTACTTACCTACCGTATCAATGCAACATCGAAGGTCTCTCGGATTACGTTTAAGTTGCTGTCCCAGTTTTTTTTATATTTTTCTAGAATTTGACTGAAAACTTGATAATTTTGTCAAATTACCGATGATGTTTTTCATAGACAAAAGTAAAGTCAAATCATTTAGGACTGAATTACGCCTTTTAAATGCTTTCAATTGGTTCTTATTATGATTTCGTTTTAGTGAGATTAGATACTAATGGTAACTATTTAATTTTTTTAATTGACTACACATGAATCGAGGAACGTGAGCGAGCGAATGTAGTTGTTTGGTAAAACCGCTAACGCCATCTAGCGCCGAGTAGCAGAACTAAATTTCTCGTAGAAGTAAGTATTCGTGTTTTTAATTGCTTGTATGTTATCATTAACATTGACATCTAAAATCCGCATATATGAGATTTCAATTTGCAACTTGCCCAAAAACATATTGATGAAGATTTTGCGTTGTTTTCATTACGAAAACACTGCTACAAATAAAAATTTCAAGAAGGCCCTTAGTGATTCAAAGTTAAGGAAAATCCGTTTCGTACAATAACAAATAACACAAAGCGGAACAGCTATTAAAAGATATTGAAGTGACGTAAGAAAGCAATATACTGCAAAGCCTATTACGGTTTGTGCCTTTAATTTATTGATACTTATGAAAGAAAAAATGCACGTGTTAAGCGATAAACATAATGAGTCAGATGCTCAACTGCTTGAAAGGGAGCGACGACCGCGGTGACGGTGACGCACGCCGCGTCGATCGAGTCGTGACTGCGACGACGCTACGTGTTCACGCAAAATACGAGCACGTATGCACGCGATGCCGATCGGACAGAATTAGGAGCCCGTTTAGTCGTCCGAATTAGTTACAAACAAATGTCAAATAATTAATGTCTTCTTCAATTTAGACAATAGCTTTTCTGTTTTGTAATGTACTTATGCAAAAAATCAAATAATGACACAGATACGGATATCTGTGTCGTATTTACATTCAAAACCAACCCCTTTTGTATCAAATTAATTAAAATAAATTCTTTTTACGGATAACTGCATGTGCCCTAGATAGTCACACACACATTATTAACTAATAGTCATTTATAGAAAAGTGCCGAAATGTCGGAAAAATTGAACCAAAACCAAACTGATGAGCAAATGATATGAAAGTAAATGAGATTTGCTGTAATGAACGCAATGCGATGTATACCGAAAAATAACGATTTATTGTTAAACCTCCCTTGCTTGTTTAGCCTGTACTGGTAACTTCTTTAGATCTATAAGACCCTTATAGTATCACACCCATGTGCCTGTCACGTATAGCAATCCCGAATACAAACGATCATTAAGGGGGTTCTGCACGAAACACTCGGAACATTACATAAGTCACTAGTACTCTGCGCTGAGTTAGTTATATATTAAAACAGCGTATGCAGGTTAGCCTGGATCCTTCCACAAGGTCACCGATTTGTTGAAGTTTGAAATAATACATAATGAAACACATGAAAATGATTTTATTGATATCCAGCATATCGCCCCGTTCTTAAAATAAAAAGAAAAAAAAATACTTTATATTTCTTTGCACAAATTATTCGTCGTTTTGCAAAAATAAAAGTTTCTCTTATTAAATAAATATGCATCTTAAAATACAATGCGTGCTGACTGTTATTGCTCTATATTGAAACTGAAGTATGGGCTACAAGAAAAATAAACATTATTTTGAGATTAAAAGTTTTAATTTTACTCTGTTTATTCTATTTTATTAGATGATGAAATAAATATAAGGACAATTCGTAAATCTTCAAAATACGAATTTAAGGAAAATCAAAACCTTATTTTTAATTTTAAAATCAATGACTTCCACAACTTATACCACAGGTTCAATTCCTGCCAAAACTTTTAACACTTAGCGCCACGGTAAAAGGTGGTACCACTTTCTCCGAAAGCTATTGCATTTCGCGCCAAGTAGCGCCATCTCTTAGAAAATAGAGAAACCTCCTGAGCTCGCGGACTTTGCGAGCAGCGCCACCTATCGGAATTTTCCTGAACCAGGCAGGTTTTCTGCGTTCTCAACTTGAATGAAGGTTTTGCAGCAGTTACTAGATAACGCTTTATCGGGTTTTTCTTGTTGTTTCCCAGATATTATTTTTTTCCATATGATTGTTATGCAAAAGTAGCTAGTCGTAAGCTTAAAAAGAAAACAATTAATGTTTAAAAAAGTTAAATTTAATGTCGGTATATAATTAGCTAACATCTTTTGTTTACAATCGGTTTAAATTCAATATGTAAAAATGTTCTACTGCGCAAAGGTCGTTTATTTATATCATTTCGGAGATTCCATTTTTTTTTGCTATACAAATAAAAGAGGACAAGCACGTCATCCAATACATTTGGCAAACTATTCCATCACGGACTGCTAATTAACTTGTCTTAGGACATCGAGTTTGCTCATTATTTTAACATGTTTGAATTATGCGGTAATCTGACGTAAATATCTACGTAATGTAACCTCCAGCCGACTTTCGGACTACTGTCCGGAACAAACGCACGATTGACCTACAAACAGTCGCGAACACCGAACGATAAGATTGTTCATCTCTCTCTAACACCAGACAAGGTTACGAGTGCGGAAGAGACAGGGCATCCGAGCGATGACGAGCCTCCGCGCTCAATGTCAAGTTCACCGATATTATTAGAGCTCAATGCCACAAAACACACGCAAGCATGATGGCGGCTCTCGCGAAAATATATAAGAAACATTTTTCCTGTGTCCTGGTAGACATCTGTATAATATCCCATCAAATAGAGTCTAAGTAAACGTCAACCATTGGTCCTTTCTTCCACTTTAATGTAGAAATCATAAAAGACGTCCTTTCATCTTATTTAAGATGCTTAAAACTCTGACTATTGCACTAGAACGATATTTTAATCAAGTTACTCCACTGCTTGAACCTGTAATGGTTAAATAGTGTTAAATAAAATGGAAGATGATATACCTATAATAGGAAAAACTATTTTTTAACCGACTTCAAAAAAAGAGGAGGTTCTCAATGTGTGTACACCGATTACGCCGAGATTTCTAAACCGAAATCCGTGATTCTTTTTTGTTTGATGCAGAATAGTTGCCAATTGGTCCCATAAAAATTTGCTTTAGTTTGACCCAGTGCTTTTTATATGTTTTGAGCATTTTTATATATTTCATTTCATATTTGTTACTTGGATGACATGATGTTATCTACCTACCTTTAAAAATTTATTTAATGCTTTTTAGTTTTTTGAAGTCTGTTTTAATTTTTTTTTATAAAAAGTGTTTTATAATATGTTAAGTTATGCATGCAGTTCTCCTCCATGAGACACATAATAGCCAATATACATATATAATACTGCAACTTTATTTTTCATATTTACGTCTCAAATAGGTAAATAGATGAATTTTTGTTTTTGTATTGGAAAAATACACATTGGACCTATATCCGGTCCAGACACTAACTCAAACCTTTAAGTGCGGTAATACTTACTTTAAGTGAGAATAACATATTTGTAGACGAAATAATAGAAGCTCTTTTTATACGAGTTGATGTAGGAATCAGTATTTATTTACATTTCAATTCGTCGGCGACGTTAGTGTCTGTGGTCAGGGAAAGACGATTCAAAGTCAACCGTCTGATTCGGACACTAGGACAAATAAAAAGATACATTTGAGATTTTATCGCTTCCTGAATCTAATGAATAATAAATACACAAAACCAAATAATCATCAAGGTCTTTTGATCGATTTATCGATTCAAATGTTTGAAGACTGTTTAGTAGAGCAAGCATAGATTTTCCACGTTTTTGTTTTGTTTTAGGTAAATGGGAAAACTGTATAACAGTTTAATTTGGTGTTTGATTGCTTGTTGATCATATAGGAAACTTGGCACGTAATCAAATAAAAAACTTCTTAAAACTTGTGAAACTTGGTTGGCCTCTGCAGAGCAGTATTATAAAATATGTATTATAATAATAATTATTTCAAACAATCAATCACATTACATTTACATAAATGTATGTAAATGTAATGTGATTTTATATACCTGGGGTGGGGAGTTTTCTTTGAGTAGAATATTTATCAGAAAAAGGGTAACCTTGTTGTGTGATGTCTGTCCGTCAAAATTATTTTTCTCAGGAACGCAAAAATGTATCAAGCTGAAATGAATATTAAACGATCTCTCGAGGTTATAATCTACGTAAACTTGTTAAAAAAACATCGCATAGTTAACGCTAAAGTTATCAAATCTATTAGGTACAGGTTCTGCTAGCCTAGCATGAGCGACTTTTATCGACTCGATAGCTCGATAACATATCACTGTCTCGCTCACATCGTAACGGGCTAAGCAAGACAGCATCATGCGCCATATCATATCGCGTGGTATAGCGGTGTTCATGCTAGGGGGGCTGAGACGAATAAGAATTATAATTATCATACTTAAATTATCATTTCAAAAGTTTTCCATACCTACCTACTGTTATTATCTGCTGTGAGAGTGCCGAGTTGCGACGGCTTAAGAATACAAGTGTTACCACTCCCTCACTCATGCCTGAGATGTCGTAAGAATCGACTAAGAGGCTCGACGCATTGAACACCTGTGCGAGAGGAGGAAAACTTGAAACAAACTCTCTACCAACCCGTCTGGCCAGTGTGGTAGCAGTAGGCTAATATCCTCCTATGAACGCCACAATAGGCGTGAGCTAGGAGATGCCTAAGTCCAGCAGTCGACATCCACAGGCTTGTAGTGTGTGACTCACCTCCCCCGTAATTGAGTCACACACTACAGGCTGATGATGATGATGAGTTATTATCTGATAGAAACTCCTGCAGTCTCTTTGCTCAGTGTCTCTTTCTTGTTTAACATATCCGAACCCAGAACTTTTACACCTTAAACTTTTGTAGGTAAATCAAAACGTCTCGGCTTTAGAAAACCGACAAACTCCAATTGGTTTTGAACGTCTCATAGATTGTCAAAAATTAAATTAGCTCTCTCTTACTGTTATTTTTCACTGAAACTACCGAACCAGCTTTGATGAATTTTGACACGGATATAGTTTAGTCCTTGCGTAAAGACATGGGTTACTTTTAGTCGCAAAATTTGAGCGGATGAAATTACGGCCAAAACACGAGTAAATTTTTATTTTCTTTTCCAATATAATTCGGCTTGAATGAGGGTCAATATTTCGACTACTTTTTTCGCCTAAAAAGTACAAATAGATTATTGCGTAACTTGTAAAACATAAATGTAACATAATACTTACTCCGGTAATCTTATTTATTGGTATTTGTTTTTTAGAAACGCTATTTAAATACTGGACCAATTCTTTTCTCATTGGATTCTTAATGATTGTGGTAAGTGGTTGGCTATTTAAAATCACGCACGCGAACGAATTCGCGGGTGGCCGCTTGTTTAAATATTAACTGAACCAGTGAAGCTGTTAGCAAAAATAACCAAACTTTAATAATAACCTTTTTCTGTCGTTTCTCCGAGTCATCGGCAAACAACAGTGAACATAATGCCAAAATATTATATTTTTATTTATGTACTTGCATGACTTTTTATATTTTATTTTATAATTATTTATAAATCTATTATTATTTTACTTGTTTTTTACTGTCTGTGTCCTTTGTTGTACCCCGTCAGAATAACAGCGCTACTGGGTCACTTTGCACATCTATTAGTGGCTCAGTAGCATTATGCTGAGACGGGGTATTTATTGGCCCTGCACGCATTCATTTGTTTTTCGTCTATGTGTCAATATTGTAACTTCTAAATTGTAGCTCCTTGTATTGTTGTGTGTGTGTGTGTATCTTCTGTGTGTATGTGGCTAATAAATGTTTTTTCTTTCTTTCTTTTCTTGCTTTTTTCTTTATTTTAATTCAGCTTATTTAAATAAGGAGTCCATAGTTACCCTAATTTTGGCTACTAAATATTATTTATATTTCATATAGAAATACTAATTAAATATTTCTATAGAACGATGTAAGATTTATTTTTAAGTGCAAATGAAGGGATAGAAAGAAACAACTGTATGATCACGCGGCAACGGAAATTCGTTGTAGCTAGCGCTCACAAAAAATGACCTTACATTATTTTCGTAAGTTACTCCCAAGGATTCTTGGAATAAAACTGTCTTACTAGGTACCTTTGTCACCTTGACCTGAGAGGTGAATTCTATAAATGAGTAAGAGAAATGAAATTGATAGACCATAATTAAGTCAATTACTTTTTATTGGTGATATTTTTGAATTATAAAATGGTCTTTATCTTGATATGCTTTCATTGCATTTTCATTCACATTTTATCAAGCGATGCAAAAAAGGCAGTTGCTTTAAACAAGCAACATTTTACAAAACACAACTTACCAATTACATTTTTTATTTTGAGGAGATATAAGGCTGAAGAAGAGAATCCTAAATATTGAAATCCAATCCTTTATTATAATTTTGTAATGTTTTTTAACTATTTATTAAATATCTGTCTAGACATGGAAAATAACTTTACGTACATGACCAAGTACTTAATAAATAATTTCGGCAAACAAATTCTTTATTCTGTCAACTACTGAAAACTCATAGTTTAAAACACAATTTTTCATTATCTTGGAAACCCTAAAGTATAAACATTTATCTATATTCTATAATATCAAATATCGCTTTCTCTGATGCCATCACCAGATCTCGAACAGTTTCAGCCAGATGGCAACATTCCAGGAAAGACATTTCAACTACATTTTAAGCCTACTTATAATTATCTTCTTGGTTTTTTTTTCAAATAAAGAAAACATGTGTGTATCTTAATTACTATTTCACCCCTTCAAGATTTCTCGGAACAGAAAAGAAACCAAAGTGCAGTTTAATACTTCTCCATAGAACAATTTATCTTATCAAAAATAGGTGTGAAAATCCGGAAAGAATTTACTTTCGCAGGTAAGTATGTATAGTATGGATTTTCTTAAAATATATAGAAATGCGTTAGAAATACGTTTTTTTTTTCAAAATAGAAAATTAGAACGGTAGAATTAGAATGGGAATACTATTATACCTATTTGTAAGGTGTGGAAAACTACTACATTCTAATTGAACATCTATAAGAAGGCAAATTATATTTATTTAACCTTACAACATCTGATAGTTTCCTGCCAATAGCCAATAGACAGCTCACCAAGCTACACAGAAACACTACGAAAACCGTTCTTATTACGTACTAGATATGAGTGTGCTGAAAGACGGCATACAAAGCTGGATTTACTGACAGTACATGAGGGGAACCTTAATAGCATTTTCCCCAATATCGACAGTGTCCGGGACCCCGTGCACCGGCGCGGCCGGCGGCGGCGACGGCGGCGGCGGCGTGAGCACGCATTTTCATGCAGTATTGATCGCGGCCGTGACTCACGCCGCCCTTGCCCGACATTCAACCTTCCCCAATACCACCCCCGCACCCCCACCCCAACACTCCGGTGCAACGCGTTATCATTACATCTCCCTATCTTTTAGAGTACACTATAGGGTTGAGTAGCTATCTTTATAATTAGCATATGCAAACTGTGATACTTTCTATCAATTGTTAAGCGATTCCGATTTACTTTTATTATTTTACATTCAAAAGCATTTATAAGAGATACACTCAATTGCGATTATGTTTTATTTATTTTGTATTATACGGAGATAATCTACCTCGTTTCCGATTATCTTATTTTTTTTCCTTTGTCTTTATTTAAATCAAAATGTTTATTTGTTAACCGTTAATCAAGCCATTGTAATTTTTATACAATCAATAGAGAATATTTTGATTTTCCGTTAGAGATATTGATTCTGTAGGGGCTTGCCTTATATTTTATTCCTTGCACCCTTACTTACTCGGCATGGGTTGCAGGAGTCCCCGGATAAAGACGCCTATATAAGAACGCACCCCCGTGACCGGCACCCTACTAACTTTTATTCCGTTATTAGATCGAAGGAAAGAGGGAAGGAGGATTTCTAACTTCGTTGTGCCTCGATATTCTTACCAAGGGAAGCTATTTTGGTCACAAGTGCATAATTCGGTTTTGAAAAAATCGTATGCGTTCTCCTTTCCATATTCTTTTACTTATTATTTTATTAATATTTAATTATTTATGTTATTAATGTAAATTATACAAACTTTGGTGTCCGCTTTTCTTATGCTCATTAACTTTCTTACCTATGCGCTAAAATAGAGAGAATCGTCTAAAATATTTTTAACAGAATAGGCTTTTTAAATAACCGTAATTGTCAGTTCAATAGTCAATCGATTACCTTTCTGGGAGTTCTAAATAAAATTACTATTACACAGCAGGTTAATAATTTACAAACTATTGTATAAACAATTTGAGCACGACACAGATGAAACTTCTGTATTTCATCGCATATCGATACCACTCTTTATCTAACATACGTTCACGCAAGTGTTAAATAATAATATTTTCTCAAACATGCTTCAAAAATATGAGCATTATTTTGACAACCTTCTTCCACATACCTGCGTGCAGCGGCCGGAAAAAGTTGTATGAAAATCCATATCTGTCGTGTTTAGTGGCCAAATAAATTACATAGTAAACTCATATCTGTCGTGTAATTTAAAAATGGAACTATCTTTTACTCTGAAATATGGCCACCAAGGAGGTAACTTATCAAAGGTTTTTATTTAAATTTCAAACTGGCTTGCAAATAGAACTGTTTTATAAAAAAAAAACAACAAATGAACACTTTAACGCTGGAATAGTTATTTGTTGTTCGTCCGATTTCGGAAAGTAGTTTTGATTTCCAGGCATTATTTGAGAAAAGTACTATACAAGCCTTGGCAACAACTAGGCATGGATGGCCCACATTTACATGTTCGTGCATCAATACCTCTTTTGCTGGTCGCTGCAGTAATGTACTATTTATCGACATAATCCGTTAAATCTTGACAAATTCTATTGCAAATAAGATTTTTAATTAAGGACAACAATAACTAAAAGCTCGGTATTCTAGTTGTGACATCACAACTTATAGTAGGTTATCAAATATTCTGATTCTTGTTGAGCAATTGGCTTATAAATTTTCTTTAATTTTCGAGTATTTATATACATATGTGTACAAAACATTTGTGTTACATAATTTTGTATTACCTACTCGATAAGGAAGGCGTTAAACAAGGCGTTAGACAAAACAAATATTTGTGTGCATGAACATGTCTATTTGTCTTGGTCTGGGTGTTTAATATGTATATATTGTATGTATTTATAAGTATGTTTATCCGTTATCTAGTAACAAATTATTTATGAAACTTAACATGGGCTAGATAATTGGTGTGTTTGTATGCAATTATTTATTTATTTATAATGTCCCCACTCTGCTGGAACACTGGCCTTTCTTATGGATGGATAAGGAGAAACAGGTTATTTTCAATTAATAAATATATATCAAATATCAAGCGATTATTTCAAAAATACGTTGGAGGGCAGGCCGAATTTAGTCCTCTAATTTTGGAAAGTTTAAATTATCACGTGGCTAAGGAACGAACAAAAAAAATTTTCTCTATGGTACCCACAACTTAAATATACCTGAGACGGAAATAACTTTACCGTACACGAGATAAAAAGGCCTGCTAATACAAGCAGTCTCGCGCGTGCCTAGAGCGTGCGCACTGTGCCCGATCCGAATACAAGGAAGAGCCACAGACGTCACCAAAAATCAGACCGAGAAAGTATTTTTGAACAAAAATCTTGTATGAATAACAAAAAAAACGTAAATAATTTCGCCCATCTATTACAGAAAACAAACTTTTTCTTCTAAGATTTAATTATTTTTTATGACTAATTAGATTGTCGTCATATAGATTTTATTTTTACCAAATTGTAATTGTCCTCAGCATTACACATTCGATGAGTTTATGAGCAAATAATATGAAAACACACTCTAAATATTCCTAAATTACAGAAATATAAATATTCCCGAAGTAATTTTATAAAATATTATTTATTTAAGTTCTAAATCCTCATTATTATTTGTTATTCAAGATCTTATATCTTCTATTGAATACATACTAAACGCCAAACTTATACAGTTACAAAAGGCTTTTGATCTTCTGTCGTCATTCACTGCGAGTGAGTGTAAAGTCAGCATACATGTTCTCTGTTGGAGGATCTCTTTCAAGTTCAGCTGAGCTTAAAGCTAATGACGACGATGACTTGCGACGCGTCGGCGACGCCGCTCGCGTGTTTGAAGTCACGGAACAACGATGGAGCCAGTGTTGCCAGGACACACATTTTCCGTTACGCAATACATAAACAAAATATTTTAAAATGTGATTTGATGTTTTGGTTGTATAGTGCAATTTTAGTATATTGATTATATTTTATCTTTCTCATTAATTCGTCATTTGCTGATAGGAAACGGTGTCCAGGTGTAATTATTTATTATTATTCATTTATTTCAGATAACAAGATCCATCTTGTGGAACAATGGAATATCAATTTTGTCAATTTGTAAATTTTTAAATGTCTTTGTTTACCCAATTTCAACAAAACTGGTTTAGTAATAGATTAACAGAGCTACTTTCGCATTTAGAATAGAATAGATAGTTCATAAAAAGATTTATATATTTAGCATTTGTGATATTTTAAAGAATATTTTAATATATTTTATAAAACTAGCTTGACAAAACCTAAGTTTACCGAGCTTTTAGTTTGTCCTCTCTCTATTTTTATAGAATTTTCGAAAAAGCAGGCAACACTGGCGTAGGCACAGTCGTCACGTACTTTCCGTTGCGCGAGGGTATGGCCGCCGGATCGATGCCGCCCCGTTCACGGTCATCGCCCTCCGCCCGCCCTACGTTTCCGCGTCACCGCAGCCCCCTCGTCCCCCTCTAAATATACCACAGTCCCTTTAGTAACCAATTACAATTAGCTCCATTTGGTATTTCTCATCTCAAAATACCGAGCGTTCAGTCTGAAGAAACAAACTAAAATTAGGTCAGTGTAGCTTTATTATCCTTTTCCTTTAAGCGTGCAGAGCTTTCTAAATTATTAGTCTTTTATGGCGTAAATTTAGGCATCCATTAGCATAGACTTTCACAAATCTAACTAGTTTATTCCAATAAACATACAGATAAAAAAATTTGCTAATATCTAATTAGAAAATACAAAAAACTTAGGTGTTAAATAATATTTACTTAGAATTTATTTAATTCAGCAAAAATATGTATGTATATGTATATGTATATCTTATAGAGCCCGTGGCCTAGTGTTTCGTGTGCTCGGCCTCCGATTGTTGGGGTTAAGCAACTTTCGCAATTTGGTCGGTCACTGGATAGATGACCAACAATTTACTCTCTCGCGCACCTCCGTGCTTCTGAAGGTACGTTAAGCCGTTGGTCTTGCACTAATCCGCATTGGGCCCGCGTGGTGGATCATGGCCCATTCCCCTTAAGGAATTCTATAAGGAAGGCCAGTGCTCCAGCAGTGGGAACATAAAAAATGGCTTATTACGATGACAATGACGACGATGAAAGTATTTCAAATAAGTTGATTGACATTAAAACTATTAGAAATAATTGTCTCAAATGTTTGGCGTACACTACACATAGGTCTAGATTTTTATCTGCTAAATCCCGCAACGGGAAAATGCTTAGGCCTAACTATAGGGCTGAAAGTTTTTCCCGGAATCATACCCACTGAAAAACTGGCTAACTGATTTCTACCGGACCTGATTAGCTTTTTTGTTTATGTTTTATTTGATGGTTTGTACCTTTTTTGTATGTTAAAATGTCATGGTCAATAAACGTACCTCTACCGTGTGTTTTCGAATTCGAATTCAAATTCGTGAATTCGTTTACGTGAACCTTGATGCAAGTTCCTATACTTTTAATTTCATACCATGTCGACATCCTAGAAGATTTATTTTCACAACTATAGTTCTACAGCATTCCGCATTGTTTTCTTATTGATATTTGATTGATATCTTATATTACTTATTCAGACTTTTCATCAGAATGTAGATCAAATCAAGGGGTGGACGGACAAGATGTGTCAGTCTTTTAGTCAATAGTCAAGTAAGACTTCTTGGGCTCAGAAACGGTATTAGGATACGAAAAAAGTTGAGAGATGTTACAAAAAGCTAGCTACACATTAAAGTTAACCTTTTATTTATAAACGAAACTGTTGTTTACGACTATAAATAAATTAGTTTTTCACATACAGTCTTTACCTGAAACGCTTTCCTTTTAATTTAGCCGGCGCATTCATAGAAGCGTACTACGTGTAAGTGGGGTAGGTAACAGCGGATAGACTCGACTCGGTGTCACAAAGGCTTATTAAAGCAACAGCCCATTGTCCTAGACAGCTCCTTCTGTGGCCTATGAATGCAATGTTTACGCGCAACCTAAGACGACACCTCCAGGAATCGAACGTGCCTGGAATCGTTTAACATGTCACCTAACCTATTAGACGATATACGATATCACAAGTAAGTAGTTACTATTTAGATTAACATTACGTCTGACGTTATGTTAATCTTAAATTCATGAAAATTACCTATATATTTAGGTTAGGTATATTTGTAAACAAATACCTGGACTGGTAAAAACGAATAGTGACACATATTGGAATGTCCATTTAAAATTCAATATATCATTCAAGATCAACTGCGGCTTTCACGATAGACAAGTTCAAAACCTTGATGAATAATAAGTGCTGACAAGGCCTTTGTCACAAACTACATAAGCGACTAATGTCCGGGTCCAACCCTGACATTGTTTCAACGTAACACAATTAAGGAGATTTCAGACGTCCTTATTGATCCTTGTTTCCCCACTGGCTGCAATAACTGTACACCTACATAAAAATGGTAAGTACATATAATGCTACGTCAGACGCGACGAGGGTCCTCAGACGGTGGAATGTATAAGTTTAGCTACAGTGCAATGAGTGGGTGAACAGACTGCAGTCAAAGCCGGCTGAATCCCGGAAAACTACCGACCCAGTCTAGACATGGGGGCACTTCCCCTCAGCCCCGTCGCCCCGCGCACCCCGCAACCCCCGCTACCCTGGCGCTTTCACCACCGACTTGCAGACATTATGAAAAAAGAACGCACACTCTTTTGAGTGATGCAGTGTATGACGTGCGAACAAAACCTTGGGAAATGGAGATGAAAAATCACAAAGGTGCTTTTCAACACAACCCTTGTCTATGGAATGAGTGAATGAGTCAATTCCAAGACCAATTAAAGTGAAATTTGAAGGCGATTTAATTTCTCTAATAGTCATATTGTTAGACTTGAGTATATCTAAATAGACTTATTTACGTCTGCTGAATACAAGCTTTCAACTGTCTACATTTCTGTAGTTTTCCAAAGTTATTTACTAATTTCTATTTGTATGTCTTGTATATTTTAATTAAATTTCTATATATATGTATAAAATGAATTTAAATACACTATATCAATAACCATATCTAGCTTACATCCGAAGAAGAACAAAATTTTGCGGAATTAAGCTAGATATTACTGTCATCATACTTAAATACGTTGCTATTGTAATTATGGGATTCATTTGGATTTACCCTACACTCAATTATTTGGAAAATGTACAACAATTATGTTTAAATCTTTTTAGCTTGCACGTAGAACGTAGCACCTAAAATAAAGGTGCATCACCTCCGGTGAGGATCACCTTGAATTAGATAGGTACGATATGCATGATTGACTGTACTGCAGTGGGTTAGTGAGAGTGAATTACACGGGCGGTGCAATGGGGTAGACGGGGGGAAGCCCGTGGTGTGGGTGCAGACGGGAGAATCGACGCACCTCGTTTCCGCACCACCCTATACGTACAACTCCGCATATGCGGGGTAATCGGCGACAATGTAGTCTGCAGTGCCTGCACTCATTCACATGCAAAGAACTGAAAGGGCATGCATATAAATATCCTCTTTTATGTTACAATCCTTTAGACAAATGAAATGTATATAGACGCGTATGGTTTGTTTTTTTTTATGTTGCCTCTACTATTTATTATTTAAAAACAACAATAAATATTACTGAGCAAACTGATTTATAGATTACTTATAACTGGACTTCATAAAGTAGGGACTTGTGTATGGACGGCCAAACGCACTCCCGGTTTAAAAATTTCACAAAACCATTAGATTTTCACCACTGATTTTCATCTTGAACATTTTGTTTCTTTGGGTTGAGATTAGATTAACCAAATTTCATATTTAAGATTTAATTTTACTAGCAGCCGCTTGGTGGTTACCGTTCCCGTGGGAATCTTGGGATAAAAAGTAGTTTATGGTTTAATTCAAGCTTCTATGTGTATGTCAAATTTAATCCAAATCGGTTCAGTAGTTTTTACATGAAAGAGTAACAAACAAACAAAGAAACTAACATACTTTCGTATTTATAATATTAGTAGGATAGTACGTACACAGATCTTATATTATTATGTTCAATTGCTACGCTGCAATAATTATTCACTAATAACTACGTTTACCTCTCAAGATTGTTTGTTTGTTTTAATTACGTTTTATAGATAGACGTGTTAAGTTAAGTATCAAAGGGAGAGTTGTTAATGACAATTAAACAAAACGGTTTTTGTTTAATTGTCATTGTAAAGATTACCTACTTGTCCTCTAAATTATAGACCAGAGAGAAGCTAACTATCATCACAACTGCGTTTCAAGCAGCTACTAACAGAGTCTATACTTTAAAGTTTCTCAATCGTTCCCTGCTATTCAAGATTCAAGTTTAAAATTAGACCAGAATAAACTTAGCACATATTGTCTTATCGACAGTCATAACCGTACTACTTTAACATAAGCATAAACATCGTTCATAAAACCAAACAGGCACATTCACCCCAGTGGAGTGGGGTTAAAAACTCCATAAAAGTAAATAAGTAACAACCTCCTAACGCAGCGTGATCGGCGTAGGAGTCGAGTTAGATAGCGCGCCCCTGACCGCCAGCCTTGGAGTAGGCCGTCGACTCCCGCATAAATGCGAAGCCTTTACACCAGCACCAATAGAGAATGTAATTAAATGTAGTTTAAAATAGAAAAGCTATGCAGTTTGGAGAAAATCATAATGGTGTTAGTGGGCTTAGCAAATGAGTTCATATTTAGGTAGGTATATTATATATATTATATATTAGAAGTATCTAATGTGTTATTTTTCCTCTTTCTGGAAACTATTTAGTTTGGTTGGTGGTAGGACTTGTTGTAAGTCCGTCTGGCTAGCTACCACCATCTTATCTAAGCCTGACGCCATAACAACAATGTTTTCATCATTGTTGTGTTTCGGCAGTTAGAGGTAAGATAGCCAGTTCCTCAGTGATGAGGAATCCAGGAGAGGCTCGCTTCCATCTTCGGCCTTATCAATACTTAAAATCAAAAAAATATATTACATTGGTGAACTATAAGAATAATCGAGTTAAAATTATGGTTAATTTACTGACCACACAACATGAGAATATAACCGTCTATAGGAACTATAGGAACACTACTATGAGATAGTGTTAAAACAAAAGAAAACTGAAAAATCCCTCCATTTAACAAAAAATAATGTGCAACACAGATACAACCAACACAGAAGTCAAAGTGAAAAGTCTTTCCATAATACAAATGCAAAAATAGCTGTTTTTTTATCTACTCACGCCTACCACTTTGCTGATTTTTGATATGACATCGCATGACATTTGTTGACTGGCTTTTTTTCGCGAAAATTTTAATGAAACCCTAAGGAGCGTGATAATTTTCAGCATGAATTCGCCAGCAGAACGCTAGTAATTCATGAAAAGTTCTGTCTCTCTTTAACTGATTTTTTTATCAGATTCATATTTGAAACTTCCAACAATTCCAAAACTTATGTGAAAGTTTTGGTAGTAGAGTAAATCGTTAATATGATTGTCTATGCTTTACCCAAGTAAAATATTGAGTAAGTATTATTTTTCTAATGTAGGATACCTACCGAATGCTAATAAAAGCGGAAACACTATTTCACTGCTTCTTAACTAAATTCAGCAAGTAAGAAATCACTTTCTACTGGTTTGTAAATAACACCAAAATCGTTGAAAGTCTGAATAAATCGAATATCCCGAAGGACCCGATGAGATTAACGAGGACAGGCGTCGCGTCGTATGCCCGGCAGAGTTCAATGTTACGAGGTTTTCGGGAAACTATAACATTATTTCCATTTATGCGAGCAGTTATATTACGCAGAATATTCGGAATATTTTTTGTAATCATCAGCATTTACAATTTGCACTAAGAAAGCATGAGTTATGATGAGCGACATAACAGGGAAAACATGAAAAGCTGTTTGTATGAACTATTCACTCTGTTAAGAATATTATTTATGTTTTCAAATTCTATATAAGCACAGTTAGTTCTTCTTACACTGTAATATAAGTATCTACGGAAATTATTTTGATAAGCAAGTAACATTTATTTATACCTAGACAAGAGAACAATCATAAAACCGGTTTGCAAAAGTCAAAGTACGAATTTCATTGTCAGAAGAGCGATTTAATACTTTTCATAGTTTTTATTTCTTGTGACACAATTCTTTTCCATTGTGTAATTAGGAAAAAAAATATGTACATCTAAGTGCCTATAAAGAACTTATTAATAGTTCTTGGATCTACTGGATGAGAACTTGACCTGACGTAACAAAGGAGATTCGCTTCTCACGCTAAGTTCTATAATGTGCATTGAGTGCCATAACACTGTTTCGGCAAGTTCATAGTGAATCTTATACTATGAGGATTACGGGAATGTCATAAAGACTTTGCTATTCCCACGTCTTTGAATTACTTTTATCGGCGAAGAAAACCACAAGAAAACAATACTTGATGAAATAAGCACCCAGGGCCGACTTTTTTATGCTGAAATAAAAATAATTCTCTGACACCGTATTTTACGCACAATTTATTTTTCTGTAATTCATCTCTTTTATTTAGTTTATGATTTGAACTTCCCGTAACTTTCTAAGATCTAGCGAGATTAGTTTACCGAAGTAATCATGTTACTTTCATTTAAATAGTATAGTTATTTTTTTATTTAATACCTAAAAATATGTCATAATGTTACATTTTATACTTATTTTAAATAGCTTTGAATTAATTTTAGTACTCCGTTTTGGTTTGATTATATTATTCTAGTTCATTGAATCATAAAAACAATAACAATAAGATTAAACTATTTGTTATATAAAAAAAATATTAGGCTGGGTGAGATTTCACAACCTATGATTGGATTTCGGAACGTGGCATCATAAACCTTTATTATTAAATTGTCTTTGTCTTGTACCTCATGTCAGTGTCAACATTTACCGAATCGTTTTTATTGTTATTGATAAGTAACAATATATTCCTACTTCAAATAACCTTGAATTAACTATAATATTACCCCTATTTTATTATTTTAGTTTTGTATATCATTAAAACAACAAGAATAAGGTATATTTAGATTAAACTTAATGTTTAAAGAATTTTTTACCGGAAGTTGACCGCGGAAACAACCATAAAATGTTTCTCGCTGTTGTGAGGTGAAAAACTGAGTGTTGCGCTCGGCTGAAAAGTTTTGAGCGTCTTGTACCTTTGAGAGCCTCGCTTCGCTCAGGATTCAATCTTTGAATCCTAGAATCCTTCAATGGCTCAGGTTTCAATAGAGGTAACTCGCCGCTAATAACCAACTTTCCAGCCTTGCATAAGAAATAACTATTGTAAGTTAGTTTGTAGTTGTTAGTTTGTTTGTAACTATTGTAAGGTAGGTATTTTCAGTCTTAAAACGTGAATTTAGTTTTTTTACCGTGGTGAAAAATATATTTTGTAGGTACTTATCTACTTAACTAAAATTGGTTTAAATATGATTTCCAAAAAGCTTTCAAAATTATAATACCAAACGCTTTGCTTAGGACTTCAAAATGCTAGCATTAGATTTTCTATTTCAGTCGTTAGAAAACGGTCAAGTTCTCGAAAGCTGGAGCAGCTAAGCTGCGCAGGCGGCGCGAGGTCAACCGCCTTGCGCCGGTCGTCGGCCAGGTCGCCGCATCTGTATGCGGGCGGCGGCGGCGGTGGCGCGGGCGCAAAAACTCAACTACCCCGATCCGCGTCGAATGATATCTTAACATAACTCCCATTAGAATGTTTACTGCTTACGTGACTCGATTAGTAATTATAAGCTCCAATTACTTATTAAAACAGTTTTGTTTACTATTTGTTGTTTTACACTTTACACTCATTGAATACGTGTCACATTAACTTTGGGAAAAGTAGTCATTTCGTGAAAAAGAAAGAGAAAAATATTTAGGCCGCATTTTCCAACCAACATATTTTTTGGATTTATATTTCAATCGTTATATTTATTAAGTTTATTAAAAAAGTGTCGGACCAACTTTAGCTTATTTAATTTAATTGAATATATCTGTAATTTTATTATAAAATGTTATATTCAAAGAAACGGAAATGTATTAGTTTGCAATAGTACTGCTATACCATAATATTATACGCCATACCGTACACTTAAAAGAACCTGCTTTAATAAAGGGTTGCCATATTTTCCGGTAATCTTGATTACGTTCGGCTCGTATTGGTAATTTTATGCGATTTCCTGACCGTTCAGTGTCACTTCACTCTGGGGTTTTCACTTGACTTTCCTTTTTTAACTTAGACATATTTTTATATACCTGATTCGTATTTTTTAATCACTATTATATTATTCATTACTGTATGCATTAAAAGGAAAGTTTTTATTTGTTTAGTCTTCTTAATAGTTTAGTGAAAGTAAAGACTTCGTTGCTTTAAAATCCTAGTAAGTAAATTATTAATTTTGTATATTTATCGAAACAGTAATCGTTTATAATTTATATGCAAAGGTCCGCAGTATCAAGAATTCAAGATCCATGGTGGATGCAAGGCGCCCTTGATTAAAGTCTCCGGTCACTGCTAATAAATCATTGATCCGTTGAATCATATTTGTATTACTAAATTCATGGTTGCGTTGCGACTGAATCCAAAAAATATTAATAAATTCAATAACTGATTTAAGCTGACGAGCATAAAGACTCGCAAGTAGACACATATAAAAACTTCGTAACTTCTAACAGTAGTAAAGATTATTTCATTCATTTATACCTTCACACCATATATACCTCGCGTTATTGGCAAAGCATCAAATTTGCAATTTGAGAGTAAAAAAAATTATAAACATCGCTGTCACAGCCACACACCAACCACGCCACATTTGACATTGCTTGGGTCTAGACTAGATGTTTCCCGGAAACAATAGTGACAGGTTGCCATCGCATCGCCTGCAATAATCATCGAATATGCCCGTCCGTTGAATAGGCTTTTACTATCTACACTGGAAAGATAGCAGTTGACATTATCTTGTTTTCTTTCGCTTCCAAAACAGCATGTAAAATAGAAGTAATAGAAAGTAGGTATTAATTTTACATTTTTTTAAATATATAATAGATATATTCATTGCCCAGACTAAGACAGATGGACATGTTCATGCACATGAACATTTGTCTTGTGCGGGAATCGAACCCGGGACCTCTGCGCAGAAGGCAGGTATAATTGCTCCTGCGCCAAACAGATCGTCATCTCAAAACAAAACAACTTATTACAGACACTAAAAAGAAAAACTAAAAAACTACCTACGTTAAGAAAACTGTCTTCAAAAACTAAAAAGCAAAAAATAAGCCTTTTGGAGTCGGTGCCAGTCAAGGCAACAAAAATAAAATAATAGGAGCTCAAAGTTAAATTAATATTAAAGACTCAAAAACAATTTTTTTTAAGTTTTAAAGTAAATATTAGGCAGTAGTACAGTAACTTAACTATGGAGATATGTGATGACGGGGAAAACATAAAGAAATCGGCAAGACATAAATAAATAAAACTGTAGATAAATAATAATGTACCTACGAACAAATTGACGTCAAATGTCCAACTTCTGGCAGAGAGGTTTTACGGTTTAACTTTTACGGAACCAAAATAATACTTTAGCTATAAATAAACCTGAATAAGCGTAGTCACTAAAACGGGAAACCCTACGATTACAGAAAACAGCCTTGAGAGTGCTTTTTTGGTGACACAGCTTTGGAGTATGAGTCACGAAGTAGGAAAAGTTGAACGAATTTTTTCTTCCATTAATAGAAAAGTGACTCATTGGGGTGATTCGGATTTCCCTGAATTCACCGGGATACGTCAGGATCCCTCGGGTTGCGATGATACAGCCTTTTTTATGACTGTGTAAATTTATAACATCACCTAAAATAAATTCCAAATACGGACAATCGTGAATATTGTGGACACATTGAATGACTTCTTTTAAACATTTTCTATGTTTGTAGTAAGTACTTCTGAGATATGAAGTTCGGCAATATTATGATTTTTATTTTTTCTTTTTGCTTTTGATTTTTTGACTTAATCACCAGTAGTTAGTGACCACGTTCACAGTCACCACGTTACGATGCATAAGACTATATTTATAGAAGTACTCAGCTTGAGTACCTACTGATGCAGTGTTTTTTTTTTAATTTGCTCAACAAGATTCTGAACATAATTTATGTCCCTACTTACACAATACACAAATCAGTTAAAACGGTTTCATCTACATCCTACATAATTATTTTTCTATATGCTTAATGCTCATCAAGTACCTAAGAATTGATGTGAATGTCAATCAAGTACCTAAGAATGACAATAAATAAATAATTAAATAATAACATCGAATTATTCAGTAGACTAACACTTATTTTTTAATGATAATATAGTAATCTGCTGCGCGCCGTAGCACGTAGCGTAGCTGCTACGCGACGCGTTTGGGTCACTGGCACTGGCAGGGCACTGCACCCGACTACCTTAGATACTTCTAACATTGCAACTTTTTCTATTGCTAGCATTCCCACCGAGCAACTCGTTATATAAGTACCACCCGTTGAATTATAACCATAGAACGAGTGTTTGTGTTTCTCTTTTTCTCGCACGCCTATGTCATAAAGTTACAAAAGCCAGTTTTATTTTCTTTGAGTAGAAGAACTGCTGTTAATATTATTGGTTGTTGTCACCATGCTTATCAGCATATAAACATGCAATTTAGTCTGCATATCTGACTACTTAATTTAAAATCCTTTTGAATGTTACGATATAAAAATATGAAAAAAAATTCAAATAAATCAGCAATACTCGTTTAAACGAGGAGCCCTACAGAACTCGCACTTGTAAACTTATATAAGCACATATCAGGTCTCGTTGCATTGATAAAATGTATTGACTTGGTAACAAAAAGCTTACAAAGGGCCATCATAAATGAATGAATAATGTCAACAGACGGTTGGTTCGCATCGTGAATCACTTTCGCGGCGCGGGCGCATCGCGGGTGCAACGTCCTCCTGAACTTCGGCTCTAAGTGGGCCGTGCATCGCTGTCTATACTGACGAGTATTTCTGTGGTGGAATTGTGTTATAATACTGATAGTCTAACGGCTGGAATTCATTTTACGAATTCGTAAAAAGTCTAATCGTACATTGCTTGTCAAAGCTGTCAAACTCCATACATTCTTAAAAACACTACGGCACGTTGGCGGAATTTCTGTGAAAAACGGAAGAAGCCAAAACATTAAAAAAAAAAAACAATTCTTAAAAACTTTGATAACCAAATTCCGATATATATTTTTACGAATTCGTAACATGAAAAGTATTGGAAAAAGTCAACTCGGCCACAAATGAATTCTCAGATGGGACTCGAACCCACGACCTTTGGAAATCCGGTCTAATGCTCTAACCACTGGGCTACGTAAGTCGTAAGTCTTCGTAGCAGTGGTTATCTCTTCCAATATTTTTATATTTAAAATTTATCATAAGTATAAAAATAACATTGAAAAATGCAAAAATTAAAAAATCATAAATCGTAAAATGAATTTCGGTGCGGCCGGCTGTAAGTCAGTTCTTCTGATTTGTTACTCGTAATTTATATATCATACGCGTGGTTAATAAATTTACTCGTAATTTATTTATAATTTTTTAATTGACTATATAAAAAGTTTTTATTCGAGGTTTATTTTAGCGAACAATTTGGTAAGAAGTTATTCCGTAGTACCTTCACATTTACTTCTTTAAAAAGTGTTAAGATTAACTGTAAAAATTAAAATAATTGTTTTAACCAACATACAATGTAAACACATTTCGATCCTTCAATACAAATTCTGTCTTACAACCACGAGTTATCTGATATACGCATAAAGTTTTTCATTAGTCGCTTGCGTTGGTTTTTTCTAAGCTTCTCACGTTACAGGTAAGTCGTTTGACGGTTAAAGAGCGTGCGGCGTACAAAGCTGCGCGAGCGCGCTCTGAAATAGTCAGGGCAAGATCTATTTCCCGGGCAGCTGCACGGCGCAGTGCGTTGCCCCGAGCAGGGCGTTAGAAGTGCAACGACCAGCGATCTCTGCAATTATCGCTCGCCACTAAACTTGAACTACAAGCAATGCGACCGTGCACCTCACCTTCACTGCTTAGAAAGCAACATCTATTACGTGCTCAGCTCACTACCACAGTCACGCCCGCAGCCGCACTGCTGTGTAAAAGCGAGAGCATTTGCAGTTTTCATTGACTTTAATTGCATACCAAGTTTTATTCGCTGCTCTTAGTTTTTATTACAAGATAAATACTTTAGTTGTGTTTACATTTTTCATTTAAAAGTCAGCAAATTGAAAAAAAAAACATTATGCAAAGTATGCCATTTGAACGTAATAATATCTGAAATAATTTGTAATTTATAATGTTTATAAAGCGATAAGCACCTCACATCGGTAACAATAATGAAAAATATTTGTACAAGTGAGAGTGTTATGATCTCTCCATCAAATTGGGTTGTATGTGTTTCACGTCGGGGTGTTTTTCAAAACATTTCGCTCGTATGTACATCGATAAGATATGCATTCTGTACACTTAAGATACTTTGTGCGATTCTTTAATAACATCGTAAGTGTAACTAAATTGTTAGCTAAGTGTAACAGAATTTACACAAAAAATAATTTATTAATGTTGTATAACATGAAACTGTTACAAAAATTACATTGATCCAAGACTAGATTCACTAGAATTTCGCTTTCTCTTGGGAACTCAATATTTATTAAAATGAAAATGAACGCAATACGACTTCAAATTTTATCGAGTTATTTAGCCAGTTATCAATGTATTAAAAAATATTTTAATATTTTGCTTGAATGAATATTTATAAGCTTGTAATTATAAAACTGGCAAGATATATTTCCACGTGATGCCAGAAGTTTTGGACTGACATTCGTAATCGTAATGTTGATGCAAAGTGCAACGTATCGCCTACGCCGTTCTTCTGCTGCCCTGGTGAATCGTCCGCGCGAGAGTGCATTCGGAGTCGACGCAATACTGCAAGTTCTTATTATTTTGATTGTTATCGTAGTGCAGAAGTATGGAAATATTTAATTTAATTTAATTATGATGAATAATTATTAATAATTATTATAATTGTTATACTCCGTGTGATAGATTTTGGTTGCTTAGTTACGATTGTGAATAACAAAATGGTCAATGATGAAAAAAACTCTATGAAAATTTGTGTGAAAATATGATTTATTTTTAAAATCTGGTACCGCATTTTTTTTCCGCGAAGAAATGCGGTACCTACCAGATTTTAACAAGTTTTGTTTTTTTTGACTTGACAATTTTGTTTTGACAATTTTGTTATTCACAATCGTAATTAAGCAACCACAATCTATGATAAAAAATGCTATGCAATAGCTTTACCGCGGCAGTCCCCGAGTGCCGTATTTAGTTATGTACGTATTTAGAAAAATAATATTGTTATTGTAAACTCTAATAGAAAAACACTACGAAAAATCAGGCTTGAGACTAGCTTGTGAACCGAGTAATTTTTAGGGTTTCGAACCTCTAAAGAAAAAAAGGAACACTTATAGGATCACTTTGTGATTGTTGTCCGTCTGTCCGTCTATACGTCTGTCCTCGTTTTCTAGTATTATTCTATCTATCATAAGCGACAGAACTTTCAAAATCATAAAAAAAATCGTATACCTGTAATTCGCCACTGTCTATTCATAACACAGTACAAGCTCTGCTTACTTGGGATAGTTGGTGATGTTATTTACATTAGTAGTAGTAGGAAATTGGGCTTTCTGACTCACGGTCTTTCAACATAATTGAAGTTTTAGTTTTCAGTTTATAGTGAATCATTCAACTATTGAGCGCGCTTGAGAGGCGCCTGACGGCGCCTCTCAAGCGCGCCCTAGTTGAATGATTCACTTTAGACTGAAAACTAAAACTTCAATTATGTTGAAAGACCGTGAGTCAGAAAGCCCAATTTCCTACTTTTACACCCATAAACTGGATTTATGGAGAGTGGTGTGATAGCTTCACATAAAGCATAAGATAAGTAAGTATACTTAGGTAGGTTCCCTACACTCAAACTAGATTTTGGAGAGTGCTTAGTGTCAGTAGTTCTATTTATGCAAAGGATGAGATCTCCATTACTGATAGATAGGTATATCAAGCTAGAACCTATCAGTGATTATTTCCATCACCATTGGGAAAATATTCTAGAACAGTAGGTCTACAAATGTATCGATAAGTTGGTATAGGTAGAAAATGAAAGAAACAAATTTATTTAAAAAAGTTTATTATCTTTACACCATTTGTTTAAACAAAATACATTTTTTAATGCACACACCTGAGTGTGATACATGCAACTAAATACATCGTTTGACTCTTTATACTTATCATACAAATTAAGTAAACTAGGACAAAACTTATCTTCTAAATTATAAACATTGTTATTTTCTGTTACATCTTTTAACCACTTCACTTTTTCTATTCCCTTAGTATAAATAATTTTGTTTGCCAACAGTCGCACAATATGTTCTTTATGATAGGGATATGGTATGAAACCCTCTTTCCAGTAAACTGCTCGGTTTCTCTCAATCCAATTTACCTGTTTCCTCTCTGTTTTGCTTAGCTCATAATAAGGATACGGAGGTTTTATAAGAAGAACTTGTAACTGTTGTTTGTTTAGAATAGCAATTTCTTTTAGAATGAATTTATTATCATCTGTTTTAAAACCCTGTACATCTACAATAACCTTCATGATAATTTTCGAACTATTTTACTCAGAGGCTTGTATTCAAACAGACGATCGTTAATAATTAAACAATATGCTGTTGTATCATCTGGTAAATATTCAGAACATTCAATTTCTATTCGCACATCTACAGGTCCAGTTTTCAAATTATCGTTTTGTCTTGAGCAATCAATGATGAATAAAGGAGCCTTGTTTTTAAAATTATCTAGATTGAGCAATGGGTCTGGTGAAATGTTGTAATAAGAGTGACGGAATTTAGTGTACATATCGTATAATATACTATATTTATTCTCATTGAACTTTAAATTCAAAGATTCGTAGGGGAAATATTGCGAATTCAAAAATAATGTAACGTTTGTTAATTTACAATGATCAAACTCGGAACAGTCCAGATTTTTACTATTCTTTCTGTTTGTTTGTAAGCCTAAAATCACATAACGAGGTTTTTCTATTTGTGAAGTAGTCTTTACTGACCATGAATGTTTTACTGTTTTAGGCAATACAGGATATTCATATAAATCCCAGTTTCTAAAAGCAATTTGGATAGGCTTATCTTTGTCAAGAAGTTTAAGCAATGATAGTTTCTCATAATCCGAAACTTTAATATGTGGAACTCGCCACTGTACTTTTTGTATATTTATTTTAATATGATTGACATCATCTGGCAAAATGACACTATTCAATACGCTATGACCTCTGTTTAAAATAAGTTCATGCTTGCAGTTAATTACAATTTTCTTATAATCTTCTGCGAATCCTAATATTTTATCAAGGGGCACAACTGCGCTGAAACTATTATTAATCCTAATAGTTCCATTCAAACTCCATCCCCATAAAGCTGCAACTTTGCTCTCTCCCTCATTCATTGATATATACGATTTCATACAAGTTGTTATGCCAGCATTTTTGATGCGGTCTATTTCGATACCATTCATCTCATATCTAATATCTTGAAATAGAAATAAAACCGGGTTATTAGTGAGCTTAATAGCTTTTTGCACAGGTTTACCGTCTTTATCATAGAGTAGTATATCTCCTTCAATATATATAGCACTCGCCGATGGTAATATGTATATATCCTGCTGATGGATTGGAATTCTTATTTCATCATTTTCATTGAAATTATTATTGTAAGGATTATAAGTATGAATTTCATAGCTTTCAATTGAGTTATCGTATTGAGGTAAATCATTTATTCCAAGAATACTCATGTTTTAAATCCTAGGGCCTGAAGAAATTTTTTATTGACTTTCGTTATTTTTTTAACAGGTTTAACACGTGTGGATACTTTAACGCTATGTTGGGTATTGACACGCTTGGTGTTCGTATTCTGAACTTTATAAAAGACTATCATGTTGCTCTACGTAAATGAAGACGTAATTGAATACTTTCTCCTCTGAAATCAATGTAGTTTCCGTATTCATCTAGAATCTTTACACTCAGAGATGATATGTTGTTTTTGTTAACTGGTAGATATATTAAATTTTTCGGTATTTCTATATATCGGTGACCAGGTGATACGTTCGGCACAAATTCATATATAATATGTGAGGGCGAGCCGTTATTATACGATCCTTGCACTAGATCACATTCAATCCTGATCACAGATAGAGGTAGAATGTTTACTGGACTCACAGATTCATACCATTTATTTGCTTCTAACTTTACGTTCTGAAAGCCAAATACTTGACCAATGCTGTTATTTACGCTGAAGTCTACTCTTTGAGAACAGTAAAAATAACACTTCAACGTATTGTTGTTAGGTTTAATCTTGATTTCACAATCGATGATATTTGTTTCAAGATATTCAGCAATATCGTAAAGATCGTAAGTTCCGTCAGGTATTTTTATCTGCTTATTATCATCACCATAAGTAAATATGTTGTTAAGAGCAGTTACATTTGGTATGGAATTTAAAGCGGAAAAGTATAATAATCCACATTCACATTTTTCCCATAAAGTTAAAGGGGGTTGGAATTGTGATTCCAAGTAGGACTTGTCTCCAGTAATGGTTAAAGTAATAGACATTATTTAATACTGACTAATTTAAAAGCTTTACTATCTATTTATTTAGTATTTTAGACCAAAAATTTCTAAGAAATTGAAGACATAAATGCCCGCAGTTATAAGGGTGATTGCGCTGTATATTTTCATGATTATATTTTATATTACTAGTACCAACATAAGAAATAAATTCCTTTGGTGGCTTCAAATTACCATAGCTATCGAAATACATTACACTTTTATGATATTTTGCGTAGGCTACCCAGTGAGAACCTGGATTTTTGGAGCTATCTAGATTAATAATACCACATTCTTTTGAAAGTGGATATTCTGGCAATTCATCACGCATATAAACACCTCGAAAGAATGGAATATCTTTAGCATTTTTAATAATATCGAAATTGCTCAAAGCTCGATTGGGTAGCTGATTACTTAGTTTTTTTTATTAGAAATAAAAATTCCTAATCCATTATGATGAGGTCTTATTTCTAAACCTTTTCCTATACACAAAGTTTCCATCTTTTCGTTGTGTCTTTTTAGTTCAGAATAACGTTTTTTAGCGGCTTTAAATTCATTAATAGCTTTAGTAATTGCTGCTGCTCCACCAACTAAGCTTCCAGCCGCAGACAATCCAGCAAATATAGGTATAAGAGGAAGAACTCCACCAGTTTTTGGAACAGGAATCATTCGAGGTAGTTTTACAGAAGAATCTTTCATGAACTCTTTAGCTGCTGCTATTGCTAGCTCAATAGCCATTTTTTTACACTTGGGCTTCAGTTTATGTAAATGTTTTTTTGTATGAGAGACAATTTTTTTAAAATGTTTCTTCACACCACCTCCACTTTTAAGGGTTTCTTTATTTTCTTTCTTATTTTTTCTCAAACCATAGCCTGTGCTTAGTTTAGCTAACATAGCTTTATTCACTAGATGAGCTGCAACTTTTTCTCCTAGACCAGCATTCAAAGCTTGAGCACGTTTTCGTGCCATTTTCATTAATTTTATATCAGCTTTATGACGATCACTTAATGAAGATGATTTGTAATAAGCTATATCGTGTTCTTTACAGTATTCGTCTAATAAGTTAATACCCCTTTCTCTTCGAGCCAGTCGTTTCGGTAGTTTAGTCCCAGGACCACAATAATTATATCCAGGTAAGTGAAGTTCAAAAGGTAAATTATTTATAAACCAATTTAGTAGACTGTTGTCTACCATAACTCGTATAGAACTAGTTTTGTGGAAGAATGTACCAATGTTAATATACTATTGAACTATATTTGACTTATTAATCCAACTGTTTTCATTCGAAGGTAAACCCAACCATTTCACAAATACCTTTTTTCCCCTGGTTTTTAATACTTTTTCTATTAAGTATATATCAGGATGCTTTGCTTTCAATAATTCTTGCTCATAAAATGCCCCTAAAATAACTCGATTTCTTGCATCTTCTATTAAGTATGTTGGTGGAGACGTTTTTTGTAATTTAATTATCTTAAATATTTCTGCTGACCAATTAGGTGTATAACCTTTTTCAAATACTCCTTTGTATTTGCTTATTCGAACAAAATCCCCAACTTTAAACTTGTATCTCTTCACTATTTTATTAGATAGGTTAGCATACCTATCGAGCAATATCTTAACATTATTTTTATTTACATTTACAGGCTTTAGACCTATAGTTCTATGATAAGTGTGATTATATTCACGAATCACTTCATTTAAAGTTCCATCATTCCACTTATAATTACCTTTTAAACTAAACAATTTATACATTTTCATTTTCAATGTTCTGATAAGTCTTTCTGCAATAGAGGCCTTTTTAACAGAATACGTGGAATAATGTCTGATATTATATTTCGCAAAAACTTGTTTTAGTTCTTTATTATAAAACTCTGTTCCAAGATCAGTTTGTAAATTTTTCGGGATACGTCCATTTCTGAATAAATCAGTAAAAGCTACGCATATATCGTATTTTGTTTTTCGTTTTAATGGATAGGCCCATGCATATTTTGAGAAAGTATCTATTACTACTAAAATGTATTTATAACCATTGTTTTCTTTAGAGACAGCTTGCATATCAATTAGATCAGCTTGCCACAAGTCATCAATATCTTTCATAATAACTCTTCGTCGTAGAAAATTCACCCTCACATTTTTATGTATTTCATTAACCACATCCGATTTACTCATTTTTTGGATTTATTATTATATGCTTTTTCAAAACTATTTAATTTAACATTTAACTCACTCAACTTCTTATCAGTTGACTGAATGGCTTTTAAACATTTTTCTAAGGATTTATATAATAACTCTTTGTCTGTAGTATTTTTATTATCTATCTTTTTATAGATGTCTTCAATAGACTTATCAACATATTCCTTGTTTGCGCTATCTGTTACGTAAACTGGTAATTTTACATTTCGTATAATTTTATTTTGAGCATCCAAATTGTTATCACTCAAATGTTTTAGTGCACATTCAACTACCATCAAATTATTTTTAATTCTTTTGTTTTTATGTACATGGTGACCAAATTTGTCGACGTTCATATTGAATGTTTATTGGATACTAATTATTTTTTTATCGAGTTCTTGGTTTTATTCTTTAATAATTCCAGATTCTTTCAATTCTTCAATAATAGATAAAATTTCATTATCATGATTAGTATTACCAGCTTCTTTGGAAGCAATCAGTAATTTTAATCTTTCTATCAACTCATTAGGATCATCCCAGTATACCAAATCAGTATTAGATCTATACGTTTTAAACTTTGGTAAATTTCCACCGTGCTTTTCTATGTCGGTGTTATTGAATAATGGTTTGATTATTTCACGATATTTAGCGCTTTTATCACCTTTGATTTGTCCATTAGGATGATAATCTCTTCTATGCGCATTAGTAATGGACAGCATATGTTTATATTTAACTTTATCATTTTCAGAAACCAAACTTAAATCGGGTTTCTTAGATAACAGCAATTCTTTAAGTCCTGGCGTTAATTCACACCGTTCACTATCTATAGTAATGAAATACTTGGTGTCATAACCCGGAGCATTGTCCATTTTAGATAAAATTACTTTCGAGTTACCCATAAATAGATATTGATTTAGACTTCTTATTCCACATGGAATATTTAGGTTATCATAAATATTTAATAAATCATCTTTCACTAATGACTTTAGTAAAATATTTTGTTCATCGTCATAAAAATCAGAGCTTTTGTATGAAATGTTTATGTTTCCACTTTCATATTCATCATCATCATCTTTTTTACCGATAACAGTATTGTTAGAATCTGAATCTTTGAAATCATCACTTGCTGTACTAAAGCTGTGCACTGAATTAGATTTTTCCATATTGTTATGTTGAAAAAGTTTATTATTATTATTATTATTATTATTATTACAGCTATTTTCAACTAAGGTTTTAATTGGAACGCTCACAGGTTTCAGCAACTTTTTCATAGTTAATTCAGTTTGATCTTCTTCATTTTTCATTTGTTTTATTTTAGCTTGGATAGAATTAACTGACTTAATTAATTGCTGTTTAATATTTCCCTCCATTATTACCACACAACCATTAATTGTAATAGAAATAAAGATACTAATATTATTATCATCGTTTCAACTGATTTTATAAACGATAACTCCTAATGTTCATAGTGTTATAATGATAGCTTAATACTTTTCAGAATATTATAAACATGTCAAACTTTTTTCTATATCTTCCTTGTGCTATAGGTCTGTCTTTATCAATTATTAAAAAACTGTGTTGGTCTTTCCAAATTTCTGAGCACATGTTTTTAAAATAAAGCCAAGCCATGTCAGTATTAACGTGCTCATTGTAAATATGCTTTAGATTAATATCGTCTTGTTTGAAGATTATTAAGAAGTTAGCGTTATCACGTATCAATTGTTTTGGTATTTTAGAGTATGTTTGTGATAAATAAAAGCAGTCAATATTGTTGTGTCTACCCATGGTAAAATAATTGCGAATATTTGATTGTTGATCACATACAACATCATCAAATATAATGATGGAATTTGGGAGAGCATCTCTGGGGTGAATAACTTCATCATGGTCATTGAATCCAAAAAACTTCACTCCTTCTACTTTTTTTAACACATTTTGTAAAAATCTGTATTTAGGTTGAAAAGTTGTTTTGGAATATAAATAAACGTTATGAAACTTCAAGCCATTTTCATGTAATAACAAACTTATCATAACATTTGTTTTCCCACAATTTGATGGACCACAAATTATGCTCCGTATTGTACTAGGTAAAAGCTTGCTATGCCTCACATTATGCAATTTGGTATCAACGTTCAAATCATTGACCTCCAATGAAGGAGTTTGCTTAACGAGCTTCATTATGAGTATAAAGGCTGAAAGAATGTGTAGCTTCCTTAAATAAGATCCAGATTATGTTAAATAAATGAAATAGGCACTTATAGGTAAATATATGAATTTATTGGATCTGAATACAAACAATTTCATCATCGTCTTCTTCCAAATTAGCAATAGCTTCCTCGAAATTATCAGTATATTTATTTTCAAAGGTACACTGCTCCAAAAGCTGCGTGTTCCATGGATTGTCCGTCACCAAACTACAAATCTTGAAAAACAGCTTCATATTATCCATAAACGCATGGGGCTCCAGTTTAAAGTTTGCATCGTCAATGTTTTCCAGCAAATCAAAATAATACAGAAAAATATCTGAACTCAAGCATTGGTTTCTAAAGGTTTCGAAATCTTTAAACACCCAATATTTCGATTTATCCATTAGTAAATTTTCAAGCTTCAATAAGGTAAGATGTAGACTCATTTTCAACGTTTTTTCGGTCTCTATCTTTGCGTATGTCATAGTAAGCTAAGCAGTCGACCGACCGGCACACACACACAGTCGTAACTGTCTGCTTACTGGAACCCCAATTATCCACTACTTATATTTTATTTCCAGCTTTAAATAGATAGTGAATCTTTAAGTTCTTTGTATTGGTAGGAAATATTAAAAAATAAAAAGTCTAAAATCAAGGTAAGAAATTTATTATATTTTCACTCCTTACATAATAATAATATTATATACAATTTTAGCAAAATACAAACAATACAGCTAACTTAATTTAACATTTAAAATAAAGTATCACAATGCCCCCATGGCAAAGTATAAATTTGATTTGAGAGAACTTGTCGTTTATCGTCTTGTCTATTTAACACCAGTTTATTAACTCTCTGTGAATATAATACATGTTTTAAAGATCTAATTAAATTCATACTACATCTAATATTTATATTTTTAATCAATGTGTTTTCATAGTGACTTGGTTTCAGTTTCTTGGTTACAGACTTTGATATACCTTTTGCTTTTTTTATCACAGTTTTTGTACTTTCAATACAATAGAGTTTTGCCCTCAAACCAATAAATTGTTTAATAATATCACCACCCATTTCATCCTTAAAAAGACCTGGTATTTTTGCATTCAAGGCAGGCATACCGTAAACATTATTCTTTTCAAAGTTACTTGTATCATAATAAGCAATATCTCTTCTCATTTCAGTATAGAAATCATTACTATTTATTAAATAAAGTAAACTGTCGGTGTCAGTATAACATAACTTTACGTTTTTGTTATACTTCTTTTTAATGCAATTATAATGAAAATTATACATGTGTTGTTTAGCATATTCAAGAACTGAAAATCCTATGTATATTGGTCTATCTAAAGTAATCTTTTCCAATTTTAACTGAATTGCAACAAAATTATCTGAAAATATGGATATACTTTTCAAGTTGGGTCTCGAAATTAGTTTTTCTGCTCCAATTATTTTATTTGTTTTATTATTAGTGTCTCTCCATTTTGTAACCAATTTGACATCCACCTGTTTTCTTCTGTTTTCAATTGTCTTTCCAAAAATAGCATTATTTAAAAGTTTGAAAAAGTCTTTATCAAAAGTGGAAGATGAATTTTGACGCAAATATGTATTTAAGTTTATGTATTTAGCTAAAAAATTTTGCTGTCGAAAACTGATCACTCTGTGAATTTTTTTTAATAGCAAACCATTTCTCATACACTCTTTTAAATATACATAATGGATAACGTAATAAAATTTGTCATATAAGTTTGCTATTAGTTTTTTAGTTTTGCCACCGGGTGGAATATGTTTTTCCGGTGCAAATGGTAAATCACTATGACTTGAATGTAAATCAGTAGGATAAACCAGATCCACTTCTAAGATGTATCCAAATTCAGCATTATCAGAAATACTTAATATATTTAAATTTTGAATTTCATCGTCAGATAAAAATCTAAAATCAGACATAGGCATTTTTTGCATCATAGCATAGCCATACAGATTATTACAATCTAAGTAAATAAGGTAGCTAGATGGTACTGATTCATCATAGTTTGACATGTACTTATTATTCGCCTTAGCATGTCTAAGCGTGCACTGAGCTAATCCGCCGCGTATTCCTTTCTCTATCATTTCATACATATCTTTATCATCTAGCAAGTCTAATTTAACACCTGTATATAAGAGCATGGCATCCCAACTTAAGCCTGGAGAAGTAACATAATAAACTGGGTCGAGTTTATAATACTTAAGACTACTATTTCTAAACTTTTCGAATATATCACATAGAAGCAACACATCACATTTCAAATATAAGTCTGTATATTCTCCGAGCGATTTAATGTTAAAGACTTTCCAAATTTTATGTGCACGAGAATAATCCTCCTCATTTATGTGCTCACCGGTCAAACTATTGTAAAAGTAGTCTCTTTTTGGTAAATTTGTTTCTTCGAATCGTTTAAATGAATCCATATAATCATAGGGATATACACCTTTTTGATGAAGTAAATAAAACTGTTCTTTGGAATTAAATATTTTTCGTAAATGTTGCAAATCTATATCTGCTAAGTTTTTACTTAAAGTATCTAAACTGGAGCTGAGAAACTGAAATGAGTCCAAAAACTTAATTTGAATTGCTGATGGGAAATTAGGGTTTTTCAAAAATTTTGTAAAAGATAAATACTTTTCTTTAGTCTTCGGAATAACTTTGATATCACCTTCATATTTAGCTAATTCTTTTATGAACAAATGAGCATCATAGTTTGCTAAATTGTGAAAAATTACTGGCACAAAGGGACACACTCTATATAATAAGTTGCATTTAGTATGAGCAGCACCTCTGTATACACCGGTTATATGGTCATGATCAGCAACTTTATCATTAACTAGTGGTAGTTTACAAACATGACAAATACTTGCATTTCGATGCTCATCTTTCAGTAATTGAGTCATCGGTAGCATAGGTTTCTTCTTTCTAAGCATGCTTTCGATATATTTTACATCATCGATTAGACGTTTTATAAAAACTTCAACACAATCTAGACCTCTATACAGCACAAGTTTATTTAAACTTTCATCATGTGAACAACAAATGTAATATGCAAAACATGAAGGTTGATGTAATTTATATGTTTCGGTATTACAACTGTTTTTTTCATGCTTGTTTAATAGTAAACTTTCGAAATCAGCATAAATAACAAAATTAATTTTCTGCTGTCTTTCATAATTTTTGAATTCTAATTTACTATTTTTACTTGGTAGTACTGTTAAAACTTTAGAACAAGTGTGTGAGTTATATTTTTCTTGTGTTATAAAAAACTGAAGACAGCTTTCGCATAAGTATGTTTTACCATGATGTTTACTGAATTGACGTCTAGTAAGTTTTGCCAAGTCTTTTATTAAACAATAATGACCTCTGGATTTCTGTTCAAAATACAATAGGTTAACATGATTTTCTTTTCTCTGACTTGTCATGTATAATGGGCCTGTGATATGATTCTTGTTATCTAAACCATAAATGCTGACACTAATAGAAGGATTAGTTTTTTCGAATAATCTAATATCTGTGTATGATGGCGGGAAATTCATTCCTTTGATGTTTAAAACTGAAGAATAAAATGGATATGAACTCGTTCGATTGACGTTTTTGGTACAAGGAAATAAAGCAGCCACTATACTCCATGCAAAACAATGATTGTCATAATTTTTCACATTTAGACAACTTTTAATAGTACTAATTTCTTTTGGTAATTCTAAATAGCTACCACCTCTTAAAGGGGAGTATTTATTAACGTTTATTTCTAAATGACTGACAGAGTTAAAACACCAGCCTGACTCTCGGTGCTGAAATTCACTTAGTTTATTAATCAATATATTCTGAGCTTTTGAATACAGTTCAGTTAAATCAGTATTTCTAAATATGGTCTCATACTTAGCATTGAATGATTTCATTTGGATTTCATCCGATGTAGGTAATTTGAAATTAGCAAACAATTCAAAATTAAGTTTTATGGAACCATGTTTAGACAAATTTATTACTATAAGTTTTTTCACATCATCTGTAATATTATGTAAAAAATCCTCAGGAGTTGAACAAACATTATCATCAGAGTTTACTCTATAAGTAACTATTCTCTCTCGAAAAGCTGACGCTATAATATAAATGTTATTGAAAGTAGTTTTCAATAAGCAATTCTTTTTATGTAGATTCGTTCTTAAATGAAATTTGTAAGAGCTTTCTAAAACTTGAATATTACATTCAGTACAAATCTTTATTTTATTTTTATTTTTATTTAGCTTTTCATTCATTGCTTTGGTATGGTATTTGTCTGAAAGAATAAAAATATATTCGTTAATATTAATGTTTTAATAATCATCTTAAACATACAAATTACATAAACAAATAAACTGGTTAAAAAATTGGTATATTATATGAATACTATATTATATTATATCTATGATTATAAGTGCTTAATTCAACATAGTGTTCAAAAACTTAAGAATTCAGTAAGTACAGTTCAATAATTCAAGAATTCGGTAAGTTTTATTTTACTGATTCGGTGTACTAACATAGGTGATTGGACAATCCTTAAAGTTCTTTTTTAGTTTTTTTAGATTTTACCAAATAACAGTATGCTGGATTGTCGTCATCTATTTTAGTTTTCAACGTTACTACAGCGTGAAGTTTTTGAACACTCACTCACTATGAACAGGTCATAGTGAGTGAGTGTTCAAAAACATAAGAATTCAGTAAGTACATTCAATAATTCTAGAATGGACTTTTCACCGTTGTTCTACTGTTTGTTATAATAATAATAGAACTGACGGGGGGACAAAAAAAACTCACATGTCTTCTACTGTACGGTATGACAAATAGAAATTATTTTTATAACAAAATCAGTAAGTATTTTATTTTACTATTTACTGATTCGGTGTACTAACATAGGTGATTGGACAATCCTTAAAGTTCTTTTTAACTTTTTTTAAAAATTTAACCAAATAACGGTATGCTGGATTGTCGTCATCTATCTTAGTTTTCAATGTTACTACAGCGTGACGCCACCTATTCATAGGTGAAATACTTTCAATTTCATTACACATATAAAGCTTAAGATCGACAAAACGTAAGCCTCCAATATCTGGATTGAATTGTTTGGAAATGCCATTAGATCCGCGACGACACAAATAAGATACAAGCTCATCTTTTTTACCGGCTTTTTGATTTTCATCTGCATCCGAATCGGTCCCCATAATATCTTTCGCAGTGACCTTGGCGGAAGACGTCCCAGCTGGTGGTTGTGCAAAACGCTCATCACTCTTCACCTTATGCTTTTGACTCTTCTTCGATGTTTCCCCGTGTTTAGCTCTAGAATAAAAATGTTGTAGGTTAGTGACTAGTTTTATTATATAATCTACATGCTTTCCGCCCGCAGTAGCGCGTGCGCGGACTACATAGAGCTAAAAAGTAGTCTATGTAGTGCTCCAGCCTTCAAACTATAACCCGTGCAATAATCAGACTAATTCATTGCTCCGGTTTTTTCAACAATAAATAAACACACTTTAGTATGGAAGTATGAAAACTTATACAAGAATTACGTATAATTCAACATCTAAAATAATATAGTATAATATAGCATTCAATAAATAAACCTCTATCTTTATGATAATTATTCAAAATATAAAAATAATATTTTATGTAACCATAGAAAATTATATAAGTAATACATATTATGGCTACCTTTTATTAGAAGAATGCGAGTGAGTGTACTTCCTCTTCCGCTCATGTGCTGCAGGCTCAGGCACTGGTTGTGGCGCGCGTTCGGGGGATGACTCCCGGCTGCTTGACGAGCTGCTATCGCTCGATGAGCTACTCTCGCTCAAGTGCGCTTGTACTTCTTGTTTGCTCGACCTTATAAAGATTGTTTTAAAATATTATTCACATTTAAAATATCACAGAAAATGTATGGAGAAAATCTAGTAACTTAGAAAGAACATCTTTGTAAAACTCAATTGTATACTTACATGATTAATCCTCTTGCTTCTTTTAAAACACGTATTTTTTTAAACTGAAGTTATTAGAAAACGCGATAACGTTATTCACTTAGTAGTAAACTCGGTCAAAAAAATTGCAGCAAATGGCGGGGGATACAAATTAGGACCTATAAATAGATTCAGGAGGTGCATTAGTGGTAGTTTGTTGTAAGACGAAAGAAACTTACCCGATATGGTACACGCTGGTGTGTGCGCGCACTTCACGACGCGTGGTGCATGTCAGCAAAATGTCTATATTAGAAAGACAATCAATATCTTTGTAATACTAATATTATCATGCGGTTTTCCTCGTATTATTTATTAATTTATTTTAAAGAGCATGTACCTATGCTATATCAGTTTGAACATCCACAAAGTAGGTAGCTAACCTGATTAACAGGTTTGCGTATAGTAACAGTTTCTATGTAAGTATTTTTTGCTATAATAAAATGTCGTAGAAACAATAGTGGAATTTACCAGTTCATCAGTATTTTAACAGTCTGAAAATATTATTGAGTGTGATCGCACGTGTGCCTATCTGTTCAAAACTGAAGATCAAACGACAATGTCGGTAAGTTTAATAAAACTTAAACTACATAATTTGTGAAAGCAAACTAAATTATAACGAGAAGCAATAAAATGTTCACATTTCTATTTAGTATTTACCTCTCAAACTTATTTATTTCTTTTTAATTTCAGGATACCGAGTCTCTGTTTAATTTCATTCGTCCTAATCAAGTTCAAGAAAATTATGGGAAACAAGTTGGTGAAGGATCAAGCGTCTCAAGAAAGCGAACCAAAGAAAACGAGACATATTCTTATATCAAAATTCCTGCCATGGGGCGAAAAATTATCAAGTTAGAAATCTATGATGCGGAGCAATTTAACAGTGAGGAGATTTGTAAATGTACCGCTGAAATATGTTGTCAGCATATCGTTCAAAATATTTTCAAAGATGAAATATATAAAGCTGCACGTGAAATAATTGATAAACTGACTGAGCAAATATGTAAAGAAAAGTATTTTTAATATTATTTCCTTAATAAATATTAAGTGCGTTATATCTTTACTGTTTTATTTTCCCTTTATTAATGCAATACAGAACTAAATTAAGCATGACTTAGTTTTCAGTTGACTTTCCTACTTATTTCTATTTATAACATTAGTAGAGAAAAGATAATCATTATCAATAAAATATAGTTTTATGCAGAATTGCGGGTTCTGAATTGCAAACTCTTCGAACACAGAAGTTTTAAGCAGTTACTATTCACTCAGTGAAAGCTGAGTCCTCAACAAGGCCTAATTCAGAATATAGTTACTACTATTCACTATAACTGAGAGCTAATAGTAGGTTCCCTAGTTAGGATTATTTACTTACCTACTACAATAATATCTCATTTTCTATAGGTTATGAACAATATCGCTGATGTTCACCTATAAGTAACCTAGCTAGGTATATAATCATCCTATGCTTATGTGAAACTGTCACAATAAACGATTCCATAAATCCAGTTTATGGATGTAAAAGTAGGAAATTGGGCTTTCTGACTCACGGTCTTTCAACATAATTGAAGTTTTAGTTTTCAGTCTAAAGTGAATCATTCAACTAGGGCGCGCACAAGAGGCGCCGTCAGGCGCCTCTCAAGCGCGCTCTATAGTTGAATGATTCACTTTAGACTGAAAACTAAAACTTCAATTATGTTGAAAGACCGTGAGTCAGAAAGCCCAATTTCCTACTACTTACATTTTTTTTAATATAACGGGATCAATGTTATATTAATTGTTATTAATAATAACTAGTTGTGTAGTGTCGGCTTAGAATACCTCCTCTCATCATGTGGGTGTCGTAAAAGGCGACTAAGGGACTCAGCCTTCAGGAGACGGGCAGCAGCGTCTCCTACAAACTTGGCCATACTGCGATCGCTAACCCGCCAAGCGCCAAGCCAAGCGTGACGATTATGGCAAACCCCCCCCCCCTTTGGGGGAGGCCTATACCCAGCAGTGGGTGTTATGTGGCTGAGACGATGACGACGACGACGACGAATAATAACTAACCATGATCGAACTCACTGTCTATCAATGTACTTCAAAATAACGAAGTTGTTAGATGCAGTAAGTGCAGTTTCGAGACGAAGTTTCACTTTACTGTACTAGGATCGCTGAACTGACCAAGAGTTTTCACGTGTCAAGAAAACACCGCGCTATGCATTTATATGCACTTCGACAGAACTGCAATTGCAACCGAGTGCGCAAGGGACAGAAATATTTCTTGCATGTGTGCGTAACAAGATCGATAGTGACGTGTGAGTCACGTAGGACGTACGTATAAAATGCATTTCTTGTATGTGGAGGTGAATTGTGTCAGAGTGGTAGTGGGTTCATGCATTGCTATACGTCATGGATGCAGTGCAACAAAACATTTGTGCCATACTAACGAAGACGACTTATTATTATTTGATAGGGACTAGGGACTATACAGCTCCATTGAGAGCTGTAGTCACTGCGACCTAAAAGACCTACTATGTATTACCCACTTAAAACTCTAAAGTCATTTATATAAACACTAAATGGGTTTAATTACAGCCTCTGAATCAATTTTATATACTACTTTGTTTGCTATACCAACAAATCCTAAATAAATATACCGTATTGAAGTAAAACTAATTGATGTCAGTGTGCACTGCGTAACCGCATGCACACAGCAAGGGCATCGCCGCCCGCGCCATCATCGCGACCGCCTCATTAGTTCTGCACTCCTGGTACCAAAGGTTCCTAATACACACAACCCTTTTCTTGTCCTAGAACTATCTCAGTCTGAAAAGGACTCTTTCAGACCATTGTTTGTAAATTGTTTTTTGGAGCAGAGCTCAAACAATGAGCGCGTCTGTAATTTACTCGCAGAGCGAAAGAGTTGATGCAGATATATTTTGTACCCGCACAATTTTATTTTTAATATCGAGTCACCGGGTTGCGGTCCTTTAAGTTCTTCGCGGCCAAGGTTATTCAGAACAAACGTAAACTCGTGATATAAATCAGTAACTCAAGAGACTGCACGTCACTTTGCACAAAGACATGTAGATGCGTTTTGTTTGCACAAATAGCTTAAATAACGTACATGGAAATATTTTCACACGCTCTCATTACAAATGCGGAATGAAAACAAAACTTTTGAAATATAAAAGGATACAAATTGAATTATTATTTTCGTAATGAAATTGAAATTTAGTTTTTAGCGTTTGCTGAGGTTTTAAATTTTTCTCTGCAGATAAAGAGTAATTTCTTGAAAATATTCTTGAAAGCGTATAGCGCCCCGCGTTTGACAAATAAGATCTTTTACCGGGCTCTCATGAAATATAAAGAGCTCACCGAAGTCTACATTACCTATGCCGAAATTTTGCAAAATAGTTTTTATTTTTTATTAAAATAATTATAATTAATTGTTTCACGTTTTTATGTGATAAATATTAAACAAGAAAATATACTAGAAAAAAACATTTTATAAAAAAAAATCAAACCGACTTCAAAAAGCCAAAGCATTCTACATTGCACTTCTATTAACTATATTTTTTTTGGCCATAGCTAACTAGCACCGACTCCAAAAGTTTTATTTTTTACTTTTTGAAGTCGGTTTGATTTTTTTTATAAAATGTTTTTATTTCTAATATTTTTGTTACATTATGTGCCGTTACTTTCACTAAAAATCAGCCCATACACAACAATGATGTCATCTAGGTATACGACTACTTGCCAAAAGGTGATTGATATTTTTCACGATTATGAAAAAACTACTAGCCAGATCTTCGTAAAAATTATATGGGACCACACATAAACCATTTTCTTCCAGATAAAAAAAGAATTTTAAAAATCTGTTAACAACTGGCGAAGTTATGGTGGAACATACATAAAAACGGTCGAAAAAATACAGTCGACTTGAGAACCTCCTCCTTTTTCTGAAGTCGGTTAAAAAGCAACTAGTCTCATGTCGCCCTGACGGGATTCGAACTTGTTCACTGTTCGAATTGTTTCACGTTTGTTTTTAATTTTCTGTTTTATTTGTTTCGGGAGGAGTTAAATAATTATAGACGTACTATGTGTAAGATATTCATGTAGGTATCACTTGGGGGTCTAATAAATGAAAACTTTGTGATAATGATTTTATTTAAAGCCTGTCCATTCCTGAGGTTCGTGTATTTGTTTTGTCACAGTATTTTAAAAAGACCGGCCATTAGATAGTACCCTTAAAAAAAAGTTTTGTTTGAAAATTGTGTTGTTTCCAAGTAAGTGAAATTATGTTTATGTTGAATAAATGTCCTAACCTTTTCTAAATATATACCACAATTTCTCAATAAAAACACAATCTTTTCCAGCTCGTATTTCGCACCGTCTGTTACCTACGAGCTATAAATACGAGTATTAATCATAACATACTAATATTATATATGCGAAAGTATGTCAGTTTGTTTGTTTGTTTCTTGCTCATTCACGCAAAAACTACTGAACCGATTTGGATGAAATTTGGCACACAGATAGAAGATAGCCTGGATTAACCCCTTTATAGGGCAGCAGAAGCTAAATTAGTATGGCGTCTGTAACCACCCGACGAGGTTTACTCTAGGGCTCATAATTTATAGAAAATAGTAATAGTAGTCGACCTTATTGTTTGAAAGTGTTTAAATAAGTAGTCCTTAAACGGGCGCAAGCAATAAACGAAACCACCAAAGCTAAATTATTCACGTGTCTCTGGTAAGACATATTATATTGGTGGTCACGTTTGTTCCTTCTGCCTCATCAGCGATTACGACTTGGAAAAATTACTGTGTCTCGTATATAATTATATAATTTTGTGGTAAAATGCTTTGTTTACGTAGTTCAAAGTAAGTAAATGAATAATTTAGTTATTTTTTATCAATTTGGTACATAAATCTAAATCTCAACTTGTATCTTTAAAGTACAATAACGCTTTGAACTCAACAAGTAGTAAAGACTCATTTTTAGGTTACAATTTCCACAAGCGCATATTTCAGATGCTCATTTTTTTGTTTTACGTGTTTGGGGTTGTTACAGTAACTTTTGCAAACTAGAATTATCACTTAATGCCAGGAAATGGTTAGTTTATTTAGCTATTATTGGACAAAGATGTTATTAGGTATGGAGGCTAGTGAGGTTATTGCTTTAAGTACAACCGAACTGAATCGATACAGTAATTAATTTTCTGTTTGTTTTAGATGTCTGTACGATTACTAGAATAGAATTAGACAAAAGTGCCCTACAATCAGCTACTCAGTTTTTTCCAGGTAATAAATGATGACCAAGCTGAAAATTCAGATTTTGGGGCTGTCAGACCCTGAGGATGATCTACCTGTGAATGTCGTATCATAGAGATTAGCAACTTCAGGAGCATTTCATCGCGATGCTATTGACATACCTCCACATAATGCGCCAGCTACAATCATCAGTAGTGATTCACCTATACCCATAACACTAGTACCGACTCGACAAAGAAGACGAGGACTTTTTTTTTTGGATATTTGTTCTTTTTATTATGTTACTTGATTCTGAGAAGGGGTTTTATGAGTAACGTAGGGGGACGAAAAATATCTTATTTTAGTGCTACGATGCACCGTTTCCGAGATATATCGAAAGTTTCTAAAATCTCTTAAAAAGGACTTATATTAAGTAAAAAAATATGTTTTTCACCTCACACGCTCTGAAAAGGAGGTTTTGTCATTCAGTTTCTGCGTAGATAATCGCTTTTTGCGACCTAGCGCGGTAAAGTACTTTTTTAATTTAATAGGTACCTTAAAATATGTCATAATGCGTTCCGAATCGCACTATTGACTTTTTGTTACATTTATTATGGTAGCTTTAAATTAATTATAAAACTTCATTTTGGTTTTATTATATTATTTTAGTTCATTGAATCATAAAAACAATAACAATAAGATTAAACTATTTGTTATAAGAATTTTATATTAGGCTGGCTGAGATTTCACAACCTATGACTGGATTTGGGAACGTGACATAAACCTTTATTTTTAAATTGTCTTTGTCTTGTACATCATTGTCAATGTCAATATTTACCGAATCGTTTTTATTGTTATTTATAAGTTATAATATATTCCTACTTTAAATAACTTTGAATTAACTATAATACTCCCTTTTTATTATTAAAGTTTTTTATATCATTAAAACAACGAGAATAAGGTGTAATTAGATTAATCTTGTTGATTAAAGAGTTTTTTACCGGAAGTTGACCGCGGAAACAACCATAAATGTTCCTCGCTGTTGTGAGGTGAAAAATTATGTGTTGCTCTCTGCAGAAAAGTTTTTAGCGTCTTGTACCTTTGAAATCCTCGCTTCGTTCGGGATTCAATCTTTGAATCCTAGAATCCTTCACTTGCTCAGGTTTCAATAGAGGTAACTCGCCGCTAATAACCAATTTTCGAGACTTGCATAACAAATAACTATGAAGAAGCCGCTTCTCTTCCATAATTTCCTAGCCAAAAACTAAGTTTAGGTAATGCATCCGATTCTCCGATCACTGTTAATAACTGAAGTCTATTTTAGGATTAAAATACCAAAAACATTGTTTTTTTCAAGTAGTAATACTCATTTGATTATGATTTAGTTTTATTTGCATCTTTTCCCTTAAACGGTCACAATTCAAAATTGGTTTCAAATAAAATCACCAAAATTTTTCCCTGAATGGTCTTGGTTTCATATGGAACCACCCCCTGCAGGCAAATCCGAATGAATTAAGTAGTCAATATCACACTTTTTCCAGTCCTTATGTACCCCTCAACCTATCCCGATACCAAAAACTTAAAATCAACAAGAAACTTCTGTCCTATAAAAGAGTTAAAACATAGACTATGTACTTTTATCCTGTTATTACCACGGGAACCGCGGGCAGCCGCAAGTATTCACATATTTTTATAACCCACCAATCCACGTGGGGCCTGCGTTGTGGGTCATGGTCCATTCTCCTTAACCATCCATAAGGAAGGCCAGACGCCAGCAGTGGGGACATTAAAAGTGGCTTATGATGACGACTTAGTTCTATGAAGAACTCTACTACGACAATTACTGTTATTTCAGCGTAGCTATGTCGTAGCTCTACCGCGGTTTTCTATATCTTACAAACGTATTATTTTGACTACGGACAGTTATATTTTGACATAGTTTCCGTAGAAGAAATGTCAAAATATAACTGTCTGTAACCAATCAATCATTAGTAAGTTATGGAAACCCAGGGTTCAATAACAGTTTAAACGTTCCCACTTCATAGCCCGAAGTATTCGCCCTCGGCTGCATACGAGTGCAGCGGGATCGATCGGCCGTGACCATGGCAACCCGGGCTGAGGGTCAGGGACGGCCTCACTGCCACGTTCTACCACTGCCTTACATAGAACTGCCTATTTCAATTCAGCGAAACGCTTAGTAGAATTGGCGATTTGAAGAAATAAGATAAAAGACTTTCCATGAATTTTCGGCAGTCATCTCACATGATTATATGTTTTAAATATTCTGTTGTCTTTCATAAACTATTGAATTCATATACTATTGTTATATATATTACTAGCGGCCGCTCGCGGTTTTACCCGCGTTATTTCTGTTCCCGTAGGAATATCGGGATAAAAAGTATCCTACATTCATAACCAGGCTATCTACTATTTGTGTACCAAATTTCATCCAAATCTGTTCAGTAGTTTCGGAGCCTATTCAACGCAAACAAACAATCAAATCTTGCCTTTTTGCAGTATTAGTATAGATAATGCATATGACATTTATTATATTTATTATGTCAACAGCTCTATAAAATGAGGTTCTATAAAACAAAACGTAGCATAGCTATGAATAAATATTTATCAGCTACGCTACGCTACTTAATTATCTATTTAACTACGATGAGTATGAAATTATTTCGTTAGTTAATATCCTATCCTATAATGTCATCCTACTAGAATAAAATGTAACATAAAAAGTCAATAGTGCGATTCGGAACGCAATATAAGGCATTTTTCTTACTTCTCCTCGCTAGGCCGCAAAATGGGATTTCCACTCAGAAATTGAATGTTAAAACCTCCTTTTCCGAGCGTGTGAGGTGAAAAGGAAATTTTATGCTTATGATTAATTCTTAATAGAAAAATGTTGGGAAAATCGACTCGGCCACAAATTATTCTCAAGTTGTCCTGTCTGAGAATAACTTGAGGCCAAGACGATTTTTTTTGCAATATTTTTCTGTTAAAACTTTATCATATGCATTGAAAATGCAAAGCTTAAAAATCATAATTTTATGCTTTTAGCTCGTCACTTAGGATTCCCGACATATTTTGTTTATATTTCAGATATGTAATTGTTTTTTAATAGAATCATCACTACAATTTACCCAAACGAACTTGCCTTTCAAGATTACTTCGTTTATTACAATACACGAGTAAGTTACACACAAGGCAAACATCAGGTAACATTTGTAATACTCTTTATTTCTTATCAATGACCTTCATTGCAACTCTGGACTTGCACAATCAACAAAGCATGAAACTAACAAATGTACCTATACTGTTATGCATACCGAATATAAATTTAAGTCTCCAAACGTAATCAGTACATCAAGTAGATTATGAGTAGGATATAATACATTTTCGTGGTCGTGTAGAGTGCTCATTATCGTTCAAGGACCTGATTCAATGACACCCTTTGAATGATAATATGGCATTGATCGATCTTAAAGGTTAATTAATTTGGTAAGCTATCAAGCCAAGGCTTAGATTCTATACAAAGTTACATTTACTACCTACTTACTTTATTCTTTGACAACACAAACTATTGCTGCGCACGTAACACAGTGCACTACATCTTTTTGTTGACATAAAACATAAAGAAATGTAAAAATTGATGTTTTTGCCAAATGTATGTACCTACTTAAATTAAAACAGATAATTAAATTGGCTTTTGATTTAATCTGGTCCCATTTTCAAATAATGATATCCATATTTTGTGTGTTAATTTAAATTTAGTAATTAACCGATCAACTAAAAAACTTTTTGAGTCACAAAAATGCTATGTCAGCGTTTTAGTCGTCAACCTAACCTAACCTAACCCTATATTTTCCGCAACCAAACCTAGTATTTTAGTCGCTAAATTTAGTAATTTTAATCGATCGATTTATTATATTCCATTAATTTTTATTGTAAACTTTGTGTTTTCTGCCGAGTGAATGAATGATTGTGCTTTTATCGGTCATTCTCACGACAAGGCGTTCTTCGTTAATTTCCGTCACGATTTTTATTTTTCATTAAATTCTTTGTACCGACGATAAAACTTGAAAATACGTTCAACTATATAAATGTGTATATTTGGCACTTCAAAATACCATAAAGTTTTGGATTTATGAAGCGATACATTTTACGGTAGAACGTGTAATGAAGTACTTAAAAGTTTTATGAAAATTAATGTTTTAAGCTATTCATCCTTCTAGTTATTTACTAGCACATCCAAGCTCAATGTTGTTTATTTAATTACAGTTGACCGTGACCGTGGCCGACCGCCGCCAGTCGTGATAAAAATATACACGATTATATATCATATTATGTATATTTTTGTAATATTATTATAACTGTTTCGGATATAAACATTGCTATTTCTTTTTAAGTATGATATAACTTAGATAATAAAGTAGTCGGAAAAAAATATTTTATAAATACTGAATTTATACTAATTCTTAATTAGTTATACAATAACTCTATATATATAAACATATATATAGTTATAGTTTTACGTTTTCGTTGACAGTTTTGACAAGCAAATTACAGTTACTTTAAAGGAATTCGTAAAAAATATTTTTGGTGCAACCGGCGCGGTTGTATGTACGTAATATAACAATCAAAACTTAAAAACACATTCATTCGCCCTATTGTTACTAACAAATTAAAATGTTTAAAGCAAAAAAACCAGTCTCCTCTTTCTACTTTTAATAAAAGAGACTATCGTGTCCTTCAACGGTCGCCAACGACGTCCTCATTTGCATTACATCATTACCTGAGATAAATTTAGTTTACTCAACAGCTATAACAATTAAGTACTGAATGGTTTCACGTATCGCAAAACTGTAATTCGATCATACACAAGTAAGTATTTACTCACAGCTTTATATAAAAAAGCGCTCGGCATGTGTTCAGAAATACGTGTGGCCGTGACCCTAAGCCGGTCATGTTCGGGGTTGATCGCGCGTGGGAGGGACTCTTGCCGAAGGACGCGAGGAGGGGGCAAAAGGGGGCAAAAGGGGGGCATGCTGAATAGATATTTTTTAATACAGATCAGTTTTTAACAAAAATATTTTTATTCTCCTTTATTCCTATTGCTCTATTATTCCAGGTCTTCAAATATAAAAATGTCGTAAGTAACATTTCAAAATTTACTAAAGATATAGGAAAACTAAACTCTGTTTCAGCTATTAAAATTGTTTACATAGCAATTGTTTATGTAATGAAACGATCTATTATGTATATAGCGAGTGACGCGAGCCGACCTCGGCCAAGGTTGTGAGCCAGCACTTCCCTATGTACTCGCTCGTTATAGAGGCACGCATACATACGCACATCTAGATTGTGTGCTCTGAGGTAAAATTGCTCTGCAGTCTTCCGGGATTTTCTGCTTTTAAGGCATTTCGTACAATGTCACAGCATCGTGAATGCAACCGTAAGTAATCTTGTTATGTTACATAGTAATAATATATTAAATGACACTAATTTCATCATCCACACCTACAGTTATTGCAGTATTGAAAAACTGTTGGAGCTGACTTATGGAGCGTTTTGATTAAGAACATTAAAAATCTCTAAGAATAAGATTTTATTTTAAATATTATTGCCCATTGAATAAATAGTTACTTATATTTGCGTAATATAATATTCCTATTAATATCCTAATATTATAAATGCGAAAGTGTTTTTGTTCGTCCTACCTTGACGCCCTAACTAAGAAATCAATCGACTTGATTTTTGGCATAGAGTTAGTAGAAAGGACGGAAAGTTATATAGGCTACTTTTTATCCCGATTTTTTCCACGGGCACAGGAACCACGTGGGTGAAACCGCGGGCGGAAGCGAGTAAATAAATATACTTAACTATACAATGTAATGACAGTTAATTTACGATTATTATATCCTAAAACCAGGAAGAGTGCGATAAATATCGCGAACAATTATTATCAACGGGAAGTAATTTGTACTACAGAAGGTTATGATAAGGAATCCAAGCACCACGGTCGATTCTCTTAATATGGAGAAAATTGCGCCATTCTGATATAAATTACATACGTAATTGAGAATATTTAGTTAGTAGATTAGTGTTGTCGGTGAGTAAAAAGTTACTTTTAATATTTCAAATGAGCTTCGCTCGTAATCACTAATATTCTAAATTAGTTTATTAAATACTGACCCATAATACTTTTTTGCATTTAAAATGCTATTTTTAAATCTTGCAGTAATAATTAGGAATTTTCTGATAGTCGCTATCGATTCGTAAGGCTCCATTTTTAACGTAACAGGTCACCTCGCCCTCCAATTGACTTTTGTTAACAAGTACATCTTTTTAACATTTACCTTACAATAAAGCATTGTGATCATTTAGCGCAATTGTATGTGAGTCACTTGACGTAACTGTCAAGTTTGCGATGAGGTTTGTAAACAATCAGAGTGCAGGGGTCGCAGCAGCACCTGTTGCGCCCGCGCATTTGACATTGCCAGATAAGATACGGCTATTATTTTGTCACTGTTATCTGCCCAATGTCACAGTGACCTTAATGACACCGAATGACGCGTCGTCACCACACGATGTACTGACCTTGTGATATTTATCTAATCTAGCATTCGCGAAAATAGGTATGGTTAAGGATTATTATCCAACTCGCTTTTGTCTACCATTTTTTACTGTTATATGTTTGTTACTTCTCTAGGTCAACAAAAGGTAAGTACATTATGCACGTGATCTGTCATCAATATATAATATATAACCTACAGCAAAAACTTTACCTATAGCTTTATTATATCGGTATGTTTTGTTTTAATTACTAGTACTGACTTACTTTATTTTGCTGAGCTATTTATTTGACATAATTTTATATAAGAACAAAGAAACTTAATTGAAAATCTAATAACAAGTTATTTGAAATGTCATTATCACATTATTTAACATAAGCTACTACGTTAAAATTCACGTGTTGGCACGCATGCAGGCTAGACATAAAAGACAAGTACTTTTTGTCTTGTGTTGCATATTTTTGTGATCGAATTATCACCTAATATATAACCTAATATAGTCACCTAATATAATACCTAATATAGTCACACTGTGGTCACAGTATCAAAGTCAGATCTTCGCAATAACTCAACTCAAGCTTTTAACTACTTTTAACTATTTTTAAGTCGACATCAATCTTAAATATTTGATACATGATACAAAATGTTTTAGTGTAGATCAGAGTTTCCTAAACTATGGGTCGCGACATACTGGTGGGTCGCGAGCGAATATTAAGTGGACCCTGTAGAACGACACACCAACCGGCAGGGCGAGAGAAATTTCCGATTCTTTTACATTCTAATAACAAACAAGGACAACAACTCGGAACTTGTCACTAGGCTTGACTAGCATCTGAGAATTACCAATTTTATGCCACCTTTTCCTGAGATAGCTTAGAGGTGAATCCCGAGTTTGGGAACTTATATTAGATGGGTCGTAGCCCAGACATCTTTGGGAACCATTGGTGTACATTATGCAGATCCTTCCTCAAACCAGCGTATAGCTCTACGAGATGTCATCAAAGATTTGAGACTGGATTCCCAAAAAAAAATATCAGCCGCTCAATATCTCTCATGCCGTAGTTGACTTTTTTGGTATGATTACACTATAATGAAAGTTTCCTGAGTGCTGAAATTGGTGCGCAAAGGCCGGCTTTAATGAAAATTCTGTAAAACTCACTGTAATATTTTCTTGGTCAATAATGTATTAGCATCTGAATATTTTAACCGCCCGATTCTGATCTTTGTGATTCAGAATATTTTAATCTATTTTTGATTTAGCAGAAAAGAACATTTTATTACTAGAAAAAAATTCTTATTTTTTTTTAGTTTTTACGGATGTTTTTCTTTATTTGTACGCAAGTCTTGGTTTGTTTGTTGAGAGATATTGAGATATAACTGACAATATGCCAAGCTATAGATTCATTTTCATTACATACACGATAACAGGGCGCTGAACGTCGGCGACATGTATAAAATCTTATTTTTTTAAAGGTAGAATAGAACCTACACTAAAAATCGGGCTAAGATAAAGTATTATTTCTTCTGGTAACAGTTACCAAAACAACACGTACTTTCACAATTTCCTTAAAACGAATCCAAAAATTTTCAAAATGGTACTACCTTTTATTTTATTAGAATGCTTTGGCTCTACTTGAGATATGATGACTTTTTGACAGTGCGAGCTATATGGTGACGTTTTGGCGTAACATTCTTAAATGAAAATATTTTTAGTGGGATAATAATATTACTAAGAAGTTATATCGACTGTGATATATAACAAAGCAGCGATATTTATTTCGTCAAATTACAGTTTCCATATTAAAATTTAAGAGAGCGCATTCATTCTACAACAAAACAGATGTGAAATTGAAAGTAATATATCTATGTACTGCACTCCGACAAAGCTTTAATCTATTTATGGCTTAAACAATTTGTCGAAATGTGGTCACTTTTGGCAAAAAAAACTATTCTTGCTAAAGACAGCATTGGGAATGATAAATAATTTAACGCTGGCTAAGACCACAAAACTTATTTCGAGTGAACTACAGAGAGATAATTTTTTGTCTTTATTTAAATCTAAGTACTATGATTATTATACAGAACGTTTGACCTGTTTCAATGGGAAACCATGTCAATTGACAGCTGTAGAATTTTCCTATAGAAAAGTATAATTTTTTCATCATAAGAAAAAAGAAAACCTAAGAATAAGAAAAAAAAGGAGCCCGTGGCGCAGTAGTTCGCGCGCTCGACCTGTAATTGTTGAGGTTTCGCAATGGTCGGTCACGAAAATGGCTGACCAAAAAATTACTATCTCGAAGTTCTCCGTGCTTCGGAAGGCACGCTAAGCCGTTAGTCCCGGCTACATTTGCAGTCGTTAAAACCCACCAATCCGCATTGGGCCCGCGTGGTGGGTCATGGCTCGTTCTCTTTATCCATCCATAAGGATGGCCAGTAGTACCCCAGCAGTGGGGACATTAAAAATGGGCGATGACGATGACGACGAAAAAAGCCGAAATTAATCAAATTCTCCTAATTCGATTGTTAATGATATTTTGACTTTATCTGATAAATAATAAAATCAATGTAATTTTTTTTTATATTTGTGTGTTTCTTTTTTAAGCTTATTGTTACGGTTTGAGGCCACAGAGTAAGAGGTTTAGTTGACCTAACTTTGACTATTATTCGTTTTTTTTCTTGTTGTCAATTTTGTAAAATGAATTTTGTACTTTGACCACCTCTTATGGTGCAAGGGTTAAAAAGCCAGCCTTCTGCTCTGTCTTCTCTCCGGGATAAATTCCCGGACACGACAAATATTTGTATGAATGAACAAGCCTTGTCTTGGTCTGGGTGTTTAACATGTAAGTATTTACAAAAAAGTTTTTAAGCATGTTTGTTTATCCAGTATCCACTACACAAGTTCTAAATGAAACTTATCTTGGGCTTGGTGATTGGTGTGACTGTATGAAAATTAGTTATTTATGTTATGAGTGGCATTTCGCAAAAAAATGTGATTGTCTCGAAAACAAACAATCAAGAATTATAAAAAAGTAGAAGTCTCTAACATACCTTTATAATTTTTGTATGGCTATTTACATTCTACAGCATAAATATGTTACTAAAGTAAGTATGTTTACATTGTTGTTAAAGTAAAATAATGCAATCAACGTGTGCAATGAAGATGACATCAATGCATATGTCGTTTAATAAATAGTTGCGACCTTCGGCGCAGGCCGTCATCACCCGGAAACGTACAGCGTTACAGTTTTCCGAAGCAGGAAGTAAAGCCATCAAGGTGATGTGGAATCTGGTCAATTGCAACATGCTTTACTGAGTGACATGACACAAAATGCTACTATGGGTGAGGTATTAGCGATGATTAAAAATTATAAAAAAGGCCATTGAAATTTTTTCTTCGTACTTTACTAGGAATGTGTGTGTGATGTAATTGAAATAATTGTAAAGAAGCGTGACCGGTGTTTTTCAAATTGTTTATGTTCAAAAGGGTTTTGTAATACGGAAACCCATAAGTAAATAGAAACTAGAGTACACATGCCTGTATTAAGATGATGACGTAGATTTTTCATCGACGAAATTTTCAAAATTAAATTTAAAAAATGCTACATAATATTCCTCTTACTTAGGTATACGTAAACTTATACTCATGGTAATTACTAGAAAAAAAAACATTCAACTATAAAAGTTAAAACTCAATAAAATACTCAACTGCATGCACTGGAAAAAAATATTTGTAACATGCTCTAGTCTTCACAAAAGATACTCACCTAAATCTGGAATGGAGCTGGATGGTTCCTCGAAGGATGGTGGTTTGTGCAGGCGCGGCGGTGGCGGAGGCGGCGGCGGCGGCGGCGGGCGCATGCACTGGATGACCGAGTGCGTTGGGACCGGGGTCGGCGCGCCCAGCAGCACGGGCGCGCGGAACTCCTTGCCCGGCGGCGCCGGCAGCTCCAGGCGGCGGACCACCGGCAGAGCTTCCTCGTACCCGCCCTCCGACGGCTCGCGCTTTGGCGACAACTTAGGGTAGCACTGCATAGTTCTTCCAAAAAGTCCTATCTCAGTCTTTTAAAACTTAAACAACAACTGCGAAGCTTCTACACACTATCAGCGAAATGAATCAAATGCGGAAGTCTTCATTTATAAGTCATTTATTTAAACATAAATTGCATTTGTTTACTTCGGATGCATGGGAAGTGCAAGGACGGCAAGGCCGGCACCGGTCGGATCGCGTATCGTGCGTGCGCGGCACGCCGCTCCCGCTCGCTCGCCGCGAGAGTCGTTCGCTCACCGCGGCTAACTTTCTCTCACTGGCGTGTCGGGCGGCCGTGGCCGGACGAAAGTGAATCTGCACGGGCGCCCCGCGCCCCACCCGCGCCCCCGCCCTCAGGTGTCTCGCCCTGCGCCCTGCACCGCCCGCCCAGAACCATCGCCGCCGTTGCAACGCCCAACCGACATCAACTTTAACCTTAACTCTGACCTTTACTCGAGTACACTGCACTCCGATTCACGACCGACAATACTTTGCAATATCTCTTCCAATACTTTTTTTGGATTCTGTTCCCAAAAGAGAAAGTGATTAAATTTCGGCCTGCCTATTAAATTATCAATTACTATTATAAGCATTTTTCACAAAATTTAAGGATCATCGGAATATTGAGATCTTTTATGTCGAAAGCTATATTCTCGCCGACCTAGAATCGTGAAACTTGAACACAAAAGATTAGTAATTACAACATATTATCCAAAATATAACCAACTCTATATAATAATTAGAACACTTTTCAGTGTTGATATTATGTTAACAACATTGTAATCATATCAAAATCGTAACGTTATCTTTTATACAAAGTCAATGGTAATATAAGTTGTAATATCTAACATTTATGTCTGCCAAGATATATATAAAAAAACTTCAAAATAGGTGATTAAAATTCAATATCATTTCAGAAAAAACAAATATTTTAAAACTAAATAGGTAGGTAATTTGCTAATAATATTTTTGTTAAAAGAAGCCGTATTTTTAGCTGATAATATAAATTTACTTATTAATGGTAATAGTCATATACATATACATTTTAGGTAATAGTCACACCATTTACCTAAAATGACTGAAAATTTCTCATTTGGATATGTTGTTGTTTAATTTATTTTACACAGAACGGCACCGGGGCTGTACTTTATGTAATCAGATAAGGAGACCAATAACAATATTTTAATTATGTATCCAATATGCTAAACTTAAATGAGACATTAAGACGATATACGGAAAAATATGTATTTTTTTATATAAAGCTATACGATGGTTAGATAAGTTAAAAATCTAGTAATAAGATATATATTTCTTCATACCTTTTATCTAGATTTGTAATGTACCAGAAACACTGTTTTATGATTTCCTCGTCTCGACACTTTTTCCTTTCGAAATGGCCCGCTAATAACCTCCTCGTCTTATGAAGTCAGTTAAAAATACGAAAATTCAAGATTATTCTCATAATTGCTTCAATTTATGGACACTAATAAATATTTAGCATCGTGTAGATGATAAAACATTTATACATTTAAAGAAATTAATGGAATGAATTGAATTTTCCATGATGAAATAGATATCACGTAGTTATCTCAGAAACGTTATTCCACAATATTTCTTAACAATTCTTATACGGGTATAATTTAAGGCTCTATGAAAATAAATATTGCATAACAAAACAACCAGAAAATCAAATTCTGAAATGCTGAACTCGGTCAATGTGATTAAAATTGAACGAAAATTGTTATCGCTTCCCTTAGATAAAGCGGTCGATCTTGACCATCACACGCGCCGATAAGCGCTGATAACCATCCAGTAGATAGCATAAGTTTCAACTATTTAAACAGAAGGTACTTTATCACTGATTAGAGATATTACACGACCTTCCACCGAAAGAACGTGCCGATACAAAATTAGAAGCACGTCTGAAATTACTTACCAAACGATTGAGATGTGATCAAAATGATAATGAAGAGCGTGATATGACCGTTTTAGTTATTCGTTAAAAGATCTCAATGAATATTTGATAATAATTAAAAGTAAGGGTGAAAGGTTTTTGTTTTTTTTAAGAGTAAAGTTTTTTTAAACACTGCATTATACAGGCTGGATAAAAACGGATACTAAAAGGGAAAGTACCCTCAATATTGATGTAAGCAAATTTTACCCAAAGGAAACATTCCTTCATTTTCAAAAATAAATTAAACTGAATTCAAATATTTTTTGAAAAATTACCTGCCCGCACCGAATCAAACCGGCTTGTTTGAAAAAAACATCGTGTAATTTTATGGTGCTATACCTATGCAGCAATACACTGATTTTAATTATTAGGTTATTGACTTTTTTACTAATATATCTACCATAATTCCATACTAAAGGTGTCAAGACGAGAGTTCAATCGATAATAAGTTTTTAAATAGGTTGTTCAAGAGTTGTTTTTAATTTTAGAAACTATTCTACTCACAGTAAATTGATCATTATGATTAACACTATCAATTGGTACAAACGGGGAACTTCCCAGTTAATCATTAGAGTTTTGTTGGGAAATGTTTTCTCGCAAGGTACTAAGGTTAAAGAAATAATTTATTATTCAAATGAAAAACCTGTTAATATTCTATTATTTGTGATATAAACGTTTCTATATATCTATTACTTTTTTAAATAAAACTCCCTAAAAAAACTCTACTGGTCAACCGGGAAGTACCAAAAACTGTACCATAAAAACCCACGATGTTATTTTTCTCATTCCGCCGGTTCGATTCCCGGTGCAGGTAAATGATTTTTCAAAAATCCTTGAATGCAGTTATATTTATTTTTGAAAATGTTTCATCTGAGTAAAATTTTCTCACATCAATATTTAGCGTACTTTCCCTCCAATGACCGTCTTTTTTTCCACCCTGTATAATACTATACTAGTTTGATGGCAATAAACTAAAATCTACTTCAAAATATTAAACTTTGAAATCATCTTGCTATACCTAAATATTTTATTGAAAAAAATGCTCTTTTTTTATAAATTACGGGGAGACTCTTAGCCTTCATCATACCTGATGTTAAGTATTGATAAGGCTGAAGATGGAAGCGAGCCTCTCCCGGAATCCCCAATCACTGGGGAACTGGCTATCTTATCTTTAACTGCCGGAACACAACAATGCTGAAAACATTGTTGTTTTGGCGTCAGACTTTGATAAGATGGTGGTAGCTAGCCAGGCGGACTTACAACAAGTCCTACCGCCAACCAAACCGAATACAATATGTTCCCCCGCTGGGAATCCAACCCGGGATCCCTGGATCTGATACCGGTGGTTGTACCACTAGACCACAGAGGCGGTCTTTATTGTTAGTTCGCACAAATAGGACTAAGTATTGTGCAGGTATGGAAATAAATAAAAACATTAGACTTAACTTCACGCCAGTTTGCAGTTTGAGACGAAAATGTATAAACAACTTTCCACGCTTCAACGACACGCCACCATTTTTTTTCACTGACTTCGAAGAAAGGATATCAATTAATCTCGTATTTTTTTTACTGGAAGACGGCTGAACGGATTTAAATAATTCATTCATACAAAAAACGTCTGCGATCACTTAATTATTTTCGCACAAAATACCTGTTTTCGTAGAGGGACTATTAAAGTAAATCTTGACCGATATCTTTTTCAATTTGGTAACTTTCAAAAAGCTAGAATGTTCAACATTTCGATGGTGTTTTTTGTCTTGGACAAAAATGTTGTAAATTTAGGTCATATGTAATTTTGAAGTAAGTACCTAGTTAGTACCTAGTTTAAACAAAACAGTCACAAAATGAATGAATTTTACAGTAGAAATATGGAACATTCTAGCTTTTGGAAGCTACCAAGTTGTAGTCAAAGTACCCAAGTAGATCTCATTTTTGAAAATATGAAATCGGTTCAGTAGTTTCAGGAAATCTTTAAAAACCGTAATTTTCGTGACTCTTGCCTAAACGATACAATACTTTGCAACCCGAGTTTTAGTTTAGGTAAGAACGGGATCGATGTATTCTTTTAAAAACTAAGAATCAACTTCAAAAAGAAAAAAATAAGCCTTTCCTGAAAGAAAATTATTAAACCGAAATAACACCAAATTTTCATGATCTCTATCATTATATCATTATGTATAAGGAAATACAGGATTTTTAGCATGTTTGCATTTTCTTTCCAGTCCCCGTGAGTTACTCTGTGATCATTGTGCATGCAACTGCGCCGAAACATCAGGGATTCGAAAGATAATACGGACATAGTAAATATCCCATTTTCCTAATAATGATAACTGTTACTACTAAACGTATTTAAAAATTTAAAAAAATGGGGAATTTTAGGTGTAATTCGGCTGTGTATAACTTTTACTACCAAACCAAAGGGTTATTTATATTTTTACCAACGACGGTACGAAGACGGTATATGCGTTTAGGGTGAGAGGTTGGTTGTTTGTTTGTGCAAACCAATGTTACCATTTATTTCCAAAACTACTAGTCCGATTTTGATGCGGTTTGCAGTGATGGGTTCAGGTTTGATTGGAGCATGTTCTTAGATAAGGCTTATGGTGACAACTCACCAGAGGGCGCTGCAGTAAACATTTGTTTTGCAAACCAATGTTACTATTTATCTCCAAAACTACTAGTCCAATTTGATGCGGTTTTCAGTAATGGGTTGGGGTTTGATTGGTGGGTAATAGGTACATAGATAAGTGTTACGATGACAACTCATCAGGGGGCACTGTAGTAAAAATTTGTTTGAGCAAAACCAAAAGTACTGGTCTGATTTTGATGCGGTTTTCAGTAATGGGTTTTCTGTAGTACAATGTACATAACATCTATGCTCTCTAAAAAGTTTAAAATAAAAGTAAAAAAAATCTTTAAAAACCCACGACGGTTAAAACGTATTTGAAAATTATAAAATAATTTAAGAAATCCCCCGATTTAAGTATCCGTCGGGGGCTATTATAAATTTCAGAATGAATATAAATAAATCCAATTATTCACTTTACTATAAAACTGCAAAACTATACCTAGTTCATTTAATGGCAGCCCCCGACGGATAATTAAGTCCAGGGTTTTATTTCATTTTTTTCAATTACGCTTTTAAAGATTTTTTTTTACTTTCCGACATTTTTATTTTAAATTATTTTTCTTTTCTAAGTCTGATTGCTCACTTTTAACGATTGGTGTGTGATTATTTCGCAGAATTTGATACTAAATAATAGTTGAACTCGGGTACGGGTGGGTGGATGGTGGGTGGTGGCAGGGTGGAGGAGCTTGCAGCAAGGGTCACTGCCACCGCCTCACGGTTGGCAGCTGTCTATTTTGGCGACAAGTCTCAATGAACTGAACGCAGTTTTCACAATTTGAGACTTAAAACTTCAGCACGAATTTCATAGATGAGGTTCACGAACTAAGCCAGTTTTCATGTACGTGTTGTTGTTACCTATCTCAGCATCTCAGCAGTGTAATCATTATAATCTTTAGTAAAATTATAGAACTTTTTACACTGTAGCTCACTTCACCGTTTTTATTAGGATTCCGTACCCAAAGTGTAAAACGGGACCCAATTACAGGACTCCGCTGTCCGTCTGTCCTGATAGTTAGACAGTTGAAATTTCACAGATGATGTATATCTGTTGCCGCTATAATAAAAAATACAAAAAAAACAGATTAAAATAAATATTTAAGGGGGCTCCCATACAACAAACGTAATTTTTTTGCCGTTTTTATAGATAATGGTACGGCACCCTTCATGAGCGAGTCCGACTCACACTTAGGCGGTTGTTTTTTCAAATACGCATGGGATGTAAGTTGTAATTTTCAGAGAATATTTACTTCTATGAGCTAATAATTTATTTCACACAATAACAAAACTAAATTAAAAATTTTGGAATAAAATCCCACGTCGTATGTAAAAAACGTCATAGAGTTAAATAATTTTACATAAATCCCCCGACAAAAAATGATGTGATACTATAACATAATTTATCCACCTAGGTATTCATAAATTATAAACGCAAGAAAATCCTTCGGTTGCTGCCATTGCCACCTCTCTGTTCTAAGTATTTCAATTAAAATTTTATTTAATCACATCTGCTAAATCTGTTCATTTCTGGGCAGGTCTTGCGTTTATAATTTATGAATTGGTGGATAAATTAAGTCATAGTATATGTAGATATCACTTTAGTCGGGTGATTTTCATATAATTATTTAAGTTTTTTTACGTTTTGTCTAATGACGTTTTTTTACATACGGCATGGGATTTTTCCAAAATTTATGTTTTTATTTCAATCTTTTTGGAGAACTCGCAGCAGACTACTGCAGCGGCCTCTGGCGGCTTACAGCTGTAAAACATGATTAGAAACCTACTCTAAAATGTCACCTGTTTAATGCAAAAAACAGCATCAGAATCAGTTAAATAGTTTCTGAGAAGCCTTCAAACGCCAAGAATCCTTGCTGCCGCAGTGCCACGTGGTGATCTGCAGCTGTCCTGTAAAACCGAGTCTGAAATTATACCTGTTGAATGCAAATAGCCACATTAAAATCGTTTTAGTAGGTTTGATCTGTTTTCTGGTTGCTGCAGCGCTCCCTGGTGGTCTACCACCATGAAACATGTTTAGGAACCTGCTCTGTTATAACACCTTTCGAATGCAACAAACCGCATCGAAATCGGCCTGGTAGTTTCCGAGAAAAATGCTAACAGACATACATACACACACACAAACAACCTCTAACCCCAATCGCATATATCGCCTCCATTCCGTTCCGTCCGTCGTAGGTAAAAACGTTGTGTTGTGTAACACTAAATCAAAAGAATAACCATAATTCAATAGGTAGGTACACTATTTTACAATGTACCCGTACTTTAATTTAATAAAATTAAACAGGCAAACATTTATCATCGAGTATAACTGTAGTAAATCTGATTGTTCAATTTTTTTACTATAACAGAATTTGGGTAAAGTGCAAGCAGTCGGTGGAAAACCGACGCAATGCGATTCATCGATAGCGCAGGAGCGGGAGTGAAAGTTGCCAGGAAGGGCACCGGGACACGCATGGGGTGCACCGAGGGGTGCAGCGCGCGTGCGCCCTGCGCCGCCCTGGCCGCCCTGGGCCCCGCTCACACCGTGCACTGACTAACAAGTGGCTACCACTTGTTAGACATCTAAGAAGTTCTTAGCGTAATCGTACATTATGATATAAGTGCGGAAAGTTGAAAATTACAGCCGAGGCGATATGGCTACAAGAAAGCAGAGGCTGTAATTATCAAAGCGCATGTATGTCATACGACGTTTTATAACATATTTGCGTGGAAATCAATCAAACTCGGATTTTCTTAAAAAAATACTTAATTATTTTTTGTGCTTTTGTTACAGATAAATGGTTGTAATTTATTGTCAAAATTATTTAAATAATACAAGTCAATGTTTATTTATTATATTTATCTCCCAAAGTTAATTTTATTTATAAAATGTTGCCCTCTTTTCTGACATAAAACTCTTTGCTAAGATTTAAAAAAGTAACGTGATAAGAGACCCATTATGAGCAAATATATTATAAAGAATATTAACCATTATACTTTTATCTTGTTCATGAGTTCATCTTCTCACTACGACACGTCTCGAAGACATGCAACGCAGGACTACTACCATTTTCTTGCGACACTTCTAGACTAAATAAATAAATATCAGACCATTTATATCAGAAGTTGATCTCATTTCCATAAATAATGTGATAAATATGTTTGTCTGTATGTCCAATCGGGGAACTGCCCGATCGACCAGTAGAGATTTATATTGGGATTCGTATTTTGGAAAAGTATATAGGTTAAAAAAAATATTTATTATTCAAATGAAAGCTGTTAAAGTTCTATTATTTGTGATATAGTCGTTGTCTATAAACGAAGAAATGAAGAAGCTTTTCCCCGGGTGAAGAATAACCACTACGGGTCCGATGAGGCAGTGATAGAATCTTCAAATACAAAAATAATTCCAAAAAAATGCAGTTATAAGTATACACCAACACTATCTTTATTATCTTGTTCATCAATAAAATCTTCATTGTGACGACATATAGCACTATCATTTGCTTGCGACATTTCACGACGATTAGGATTTCATTTCACTATAGACACGAGTATTATCTTCAGAAACATTTGAAAGGAATTTTCCACACTCCTCATGGTCCATATTTTCTTGAAAGGCGAGTTAAGTAAAATCCTTAAAATGTTTCTGAACCAATCACAATCACGAAGCTAATTTTACTCCATTTCATTAACACTCCGCATTGAAATACATTGACACGACCACGATACTTAGTTACTTATATGACGTTTCAATATATCTTATTCCAAAGTATATCTATTATGTTATGTGAAAGCGACAAGAAAAGTAATAAAAAACTAGCACATCAACTGACATAGATAAACTTTGGAATAATCCTGCTTTAAAAATGTTATCGAAGCAAATGCTATTTATCGGACTATTGTCCTAAAATGGATATAAAATAAATGTGTAAGCCTAATTTCCCTATGATTAGAAGTGCCACGAAATGACATTTAACTTTTAACTTTGATATTTTTTTCATTGATATTTACCGTTGTCAAAAATAGAAGAAACAAGCTTTAATCTACTCGACTGAAACTTTTTTTCTCTATTTTCAAATACATCGGGGTGCATCGGTGTGACTGCATTCCGGCGGGCACGTAATGGCGCCGCCGTAATCGATACGCGGCGACGGCGGCGGCGGTGGCGCGGGATACAGCGTGTTTCCCCTGTCACGCTGTTGCGCAGCGTAGGCGATTACCAAAGAAGCCAAGTATTTAAGTGTGTAATATTAAGATAAATTATTTTACATGCCAAAAATAGAAAAACGTAAATCGAACTGAATCTGCAAGAATAAGCCCTTCAAGTTCAAACTATTTTTATGCCTTTTTTGCTTGCTTGTTTGTTATTTGCTCTGTCTTTATACAATTATTTAATTCGTGAAAAATTAAGCCGATTATGTATATAGAGCTTTAGATAGAGGTAAATTAAAAATACATTGGTGGAATATGTGTAGTACTATGTTGATACTTTGTATCGACCATAATAATAGTTTTTTGAATGTTAGCATGTCATCAGTGTTTTACCTTAATTGGATAGTCCGAACAATTAATTATTTTAGTCAAGTGAATTAGGGTAACAGCGACACCGTCATCGCGTAGGGCATATTGACCCAATGGCCTTAGCAGGATGACCTTGCAGGGATTAACGAAAAGATTCTGAATTTTGCTTTCACAACACAGTGGTCGATCCAGAACCTTAAAACTTAATGGAAAATTCCCCTATTGCATTGTATAAAATATGACTACAATATAACTGTCACGTCAACTGTTACAATACCACTTACCAAGTAATGTAGTACACAAAACAAATACGTTGTTTACGTATTAGAAATTCAAGTCAACCAAGGTTAGAAGTTCGTGCGCCGAGACCCAACAATAGAGCAGTGCTTTGGCCTTAGGCCTTGAGGGCTGCAGCAGCGAACGCCCGTGCAAGGGCGGCTGAAAGTCGCCCGCCCGCCCCACCCCACTATCGACGAATCGTAAACAATCTAATTAACTCGTTTAGGTTTCGGAGGCTCCGCATTACATTACTCAGCTCAGTTACTCCGAAAGTCGACTAATTAATTCTTGTAGCTTTATGTAGTGTTACGTGGGCGTGATACAACATTGGCGACTAGAGTTATTAACCGAAGAACAAAGACCACTACTTAGTTTGTAACCCTGAGATATTCAGAAACAGAATTTAATAGTTTCTTTTACCATCGGTTATTATTTGCAATATTGAAGTAATGTTAATTAATGAAAGAGCTATACACTCCACATACCTATAGCACCATCTCGCCCGCAACCATACTCTGATCGGAGGCCTCAGATCAATCTTGTAACCAGTTTCACATATTAAAAGAAGTCTTAAAAATAAGAATCAAAACTGATAAGTCAGCGAAAAGTCTTTAATTTGAATATGTATGTCATTAGGTATGCGAAAACGTAAAAAAAACCATATGCTTTGGTTTCCATTTTATTTTATGTATGTACCTACTCAATTTTGGCGCACAAACAAAGGACCCCGATTTTCATTCACCTAATCCTAAAAAGGTACCTATCCAAAAACATGACTTTCACAACCTTCCACCTATTTTAGTTCCGGGCGTACGAGCTAAATATGAAAATACATTATCAGCAAACACAATTTAAGCAATAACTTCACAGTTATACAACTCGGCGAAAACAAGACACCCGGGCGGCTTCATTTAATTTCTGGAAGTTTGCAGGGTGGCGCGGTGGGGGGCTGGAGCTCGCGCGGGCCTGGCCTTCAGTCGTTGACACAGCCCGAGGACGCCGCGGTAAGGTCGCCGGCCCTACGGAGGACGGCCCCCCGACCTTGAGTTTGAAGCCCAATGTTCTACCTATCGAAATAAACGCTGTTGCGAACCAAAATACTCACTAAACATTTACTGAATATTGGCCTGATGGCACAGTGGAGAGTGACTCTGCCTAGCGAGTCAGGCGTCTTAAGCTTCAAGCCCTATCCTAGACTAACATGAGTCCATTAGGCGAGCATTTGTGGTGTTATTTGTCCATCATCTACGTAACATGTATATATTTGTAAAAGGTACCTTCGTTGGTTATAAGCATTTAAAGTTTTTGAGCTTGATCAGGGGTCTAGAAAGGACGATAAAGCAATATTATTAAGTGAATCCCCTGACAATTCATTGATTTATTTCCTATGAAATTAGCTTTTAGTAAGTTATCTTGCTTTCAAAAAATTAAAAGCAAATTTTGCTACACTGACCCTGACACAGTTCTAAACTCCATGGAAAATAAACAAATAAATGAATTCTTAGGGAAATAACTTAGCAATATTGCGTTAGAGCCCATTTTAGACTAGATTTCAAGGATGATTATATTAAATTCAGATCAAGATATGAAGCACTTTCTCATATTTGTAACGTAAACAAGGATGAATCTTTAAATAATTTTACTTATTTGTAATTTTATGGAACATAAAAAGGAAATCTGATTCTATCATGATATTTTTTTAATGTAACACGAGGAATTATAAATAAATAAATAAGTAATAAGTGAATAAATTAGTTGAAATTCATTTATCATATAGTACTAAAGTACCTACTCTATTAGCTCTGTACAAATATTAAACTAAATTAAAACAAAGGTAGATCTTTTTACAATGCAAAGTACGACTACGAAAAACCTGTGAAGCTTCTAACAACAAGGCAGAGAAAAAGGCTCTCTATATACAAATAGGTAATAAATTCCGTTACGATTATTCGTAAACTTTTTATAAAAAAAAAACCGACTTCAAAAAGTAAAACATAAAGCTTTTAGAGTCGGTGTTAGCCAAGACATGAAAAATAAAAATTGGCTGACACCGACTCCAAAAGTCGGTAATTTTTAACTTTTTAATTTTGCATTTTACAATGCTATTGTAACACACTAATTAATAACATACTAATTATATCTAGTTATAATTAGATGGCTGTTTCATCTTAATCGATAGTCGAACATCTGTAAAGATGTTTCTTTCGAATGCGAGGATATTTCTCTCATTGATGAAGCGACGGTGGCCAACACCGTAGAACGGTGATATACTAGAAAAATTCGACGTGTCCTCATAGGTCTCTGTAGCATAATTAATTGGTTAGTGCATTGGGCCGGACTCCCAAGGATGCGGGTTCGAATCCCGTCAGGGCGACATGAGACTAGTTGCTTTTTTCTAGTATATTTTCTTGTTTAATATTTATCGGTATTTTTTTTTTTGTTTTACCTTTTTTAAGGTACAACAATTCCCGCACTTGCCTATGTCACCGTCTTTTTGCAAGAAAGGACTGTTCGTAAATAATCGAGGATATTTATAAACCGTCGAATGATTGTAATTGGATTTGCAATAAAACGGATGATATTTCAATGATTTATAAATAATCTGACCTGTTTGGCGCAGGGGTACTAACCCCACCTTCTGTGTCAGAGGTCCCGGGTTCGATCCCCGGACAAGACAAATATTTGTGTGCATGAACATGTCTATTTGTGTTGGTCAGGGTATTCAATATGTATATTATGTATGTATTTACAATAAAAAGTATATAAGCATGTTTATCCGTCATCTAGTATCCATAACACAAGTTCTTCATGAAACTTAACGTGGGCTAGATAATTGGTTTGTTTGTATGCAATTATTTATTAATTTATTTTTTTATTTAGAATCAGTATCTCTTCGTTATATTGTATGTACATATGCGTGTGAAGAAAAGTATGCTTAGCGCTGATTGGTTGAAAGTTGAAGTACGTAACAACGTGTGCTAGGGAGTGTTTATAGTGCTAAATATCAGTTGTATCGGTTTTTTAACACACAAAGTGAAAAAATAATCAATAATTTTTTTTGAAACGTAGCATGATTAACTTGTGCTAAATAACTCTGAATTGGTTGATGAACTAAAATTTAACACCCGTGCTACCAATCCATGGGTCAATCCGATGACTGCGTACAATAACATGTATAGGGTAACCTACGAGAAAAGCGCGAGACTAACTAAATGCAGCGCTTCACGTCGCTGTGCAGTGCCGCGCATCACCTCACAGTGTGCAGTTCTGTTCGCAATGTGCTATACAGCAACGCGGCTATGCTGGGAATGCGCTTCGTGGATATTTATTTATTTGGACCACCAGGGAAAATTACAATAAAGCTTACAAATACTACAAATTATGGAGATCACTATCAAAACGTAAAATTCTTTCAAAGGTAGCCACATCATGCATTAGAAGTCACTCAAAACAGTAAAAATACAATTAGAGAAAAAATAAAATAAAAAATTTGCTAAAATAAAAATACAATTGAATTACTTAAGATAAAAATTAAATTTGACAAAATTAAATTTAAAAAATAGTAAAATAAAATAAAAAAATTAAAAATTAAATTTAAATTAAAAAACGTGGTTTTTTTTACACCTCTCTTAACAACTCCACAACTTTAACGCGAAATTGTCGAAAGGGATTATCAAATATATCGACAGAAGCTAATTTGTTGTAAGCGTCAGATAAACGGTACAATGCAGATATTAGTTGACATTCGACAGTTTGGAATAATGGCGAACGGTGAGCAAAGTCGTCGTCGCACGTCTGAATTTTCTGACTTCTCACGATCCCTCCACCCACAAGAAAAAAGAAACTATGGGTCCATGACTTTAATAAAAAAAGAAAAGAGAGCAGTGAATACCATCGACTATGCCGAGAACTGGAGGGAGTCGCATGAAGACCTGTTTTACTGTTATTTGACATGTCCTAGTCCTCTTTTGAGGAGTAGCATAATTTAATCAAAACCACCTTGCATAACAAATAACTACTAACAAAAAGTTGAATCGAAATATACCCCTTTCTTGTGGTTTAAATGATATAAAAACTAAAATAATAAAAAAGGGAGTGTTATAGTTAATTCGAAGTTGTTTAAAATAAGAATATATGTAACATAAAAAGTCAATAGTGCGATTCGGAACGCATTAGGTGGGCAGATTTTTTGGTTTTATATTGAAAAACCGTCTTCAAAATATACTTTCTGGAGTCGGTGCCAGCCAAGGCATCAATGATGCAGTCTATATTGCACTTCTACAATATAGGTACATTTATTTTGACCTGGTAGTCACCGTCTCCAGAATGAATATTTTGAATACGGTTTTCGTTGTAACTACGGGGTTTTATTTATTTGCATTTTTTTGTTTTCGTTTCTATGTTTTACGTTTTGAAGTCGTTTTTTATTTTTTTAATTTTAGTTTATTTTACAATTTTTGTGTTAGATAAGTCGATTACTTTTCATCAATCGTGAAGACCATATATTGCTTAGGAACCACAATGAAAGAATCGTATCGCACCCGCGATATTCTTAGTATTTAATAGTTCCGATGACAATGTGTGGTCTTCATCATCCGTCCTACTCCACTAAATGGTGCTCTTTGGGAGCAAATGCACGAGGTACTTAAGAAAGTACAAAATCGATAAAGGTGTGCCTATAACATTTAAGGAATTCCCTTGATTTCTTCATGATTACATCATCAGATCCTTTCTTGACGACAATGGGACCAACTTGAACGTATACCCTTTCGAACAAAAAAATAATTATTTAAATCAGTTCATACATGACCGAGTACTGAGGTAACAAACATTAAAAATACTAATAATAATAATACATTTAATGGGAGAGCCCTGCAAATAAAGAAAAAAAAACGATAAGAATGTTTGTTGCTTTTTTGGTTGTATCGAAAGTATGATGATGTTTTGTTACTCACCGTATGGTACGTACGTACTACTATAATGGCTAGTTTTCCACTCACTTTTGTAATTAGATTGTATATAAGTTATTTGTTATATTGTATTTTTTTTCTCTCTTGGTGATACGTTGTTGTTTTGTTTTGCATGTACTTTACTTTGTTTTTTGGTAACACAAGGCTGATTTTGTTTTGTTTGGCTGGCTTCACAAATTTTAAAGTTATTGTTTAATTGGCTTGTAGCTTGTAATTGTACCACAAATACCTGACATATATAATGTTACCATAGACCGATCACGCAGACTAGAATACTTTCATAGTATATTTTATCATGTTGGTGCCCCTGTTTGATCTGTCAAAAAGGTTAAGTCTGTTAAGTTGATTTTAATTTTGAGGCAGATGCAGATAGTAGCTGTGTAAGTTTATATTTTGTATGTAGTTAAATTATAATATTTTTTTGCTGTGCCGGTTTACATGGCTCTCAGTCCCACCAAAACGGTACCGACGGAAGACCAGCGCTGGCAAGCATTATGCTGAGTCGGTACCGTTTTGGGACAAACCTGTGCTTTTTGTGTTATTTTGATGTATCCTATTATCGTGTTTGTCTTAAATAAATTTTAATTTCTTTCTTTATAAAAAACATACACACCAATTGATAAACTCTCCTTTTTTGAAGCGTGGTAAAAGTACTTTACGACGCTTGGCCGCAAAATACTATTTTCCACGCAGATATTGAATGACAAAAAATCCTTTTCAGAGCGTGTGAGGTGAAAAAGAATTTATTACCGGAAGTTGACCGCGAAAACAACTAAAAAATTTTCCTCTTTGTTGTGAGGTGAAAAATTGTGTGTTGCGCTCGGCAGAAAAGTTTTTAGCATCTCGCTACGCTCAGGATTCAATAGAGGTATATATGTTGCTAACAGAATTTAATTGAGATTGATACATGTTGCAGTAATATTGGTGCTTTAGTAAGATAGTTGTCTCATTGATTTTTACCAAAGCAGCAATGTGACTGCAGTTTCAATCAAACTGCAGTCACATTGCTCCTGTTCTGTCAACAGAAACAAGTTACAAAATCAGGAGGCGATTCTATTCTATGGAAACCATAGCAACCGTTTACAAAGTAACAAAACAACAGTTATTTAACGTTTGGTTGTGTGGTATGACGCGCCTAGATGCGCAGCGCTGTGCAGCATCGTGCATTTGGTGTGTCATGTCCAATAATATTCCATACATTTCAACGTCATAATATGTGTTGTGCTATGCTGTGCTGCGCTACGCTGCATTCGGTGTGTTGCACGCTTTATTGTACACCGTGCCAAAGATAATACACTTAACCGTGCCACGATGGTTCATTTGATACGGGTTCGTTCACATTAAACGCTGCTGAAATCGTTTCGTTATCGTTTGTTTATAAGATCGCTGGACAATGAATATTACTTATAAATAAATGAACAATTATCCCGTCACGGCGACACGAGACTAGTTGCTTTTTTCTAGTATATTTTCTTGTTTAATATTTATAACATAAAAATAGCATTGTAAATTGCAAAATTAATAAGTATTAATTATCTGTTTTATTGCAAATCAAAAGGACTGTATACAATAATTCGGCAATTTATAAATACACTCGATTATTTACAAACAATCGGTTTAAATATTGAGTCATCTAGGTAACGAAAATGACAGTTAACTACTGAACCGATTTAAAACGTTCAAAAAGTGAGACCACCTTGGGAACTAACCTGATGTTATAATGATTATTTAACAAAAAATCACTTAGCAACTAATTTCGTCGCTTTCATTACTGTCACATTTTCATACTGTACATCGCCACAACAGCGACGAAACTGAAACTGAACCAAGTTTTCCTTAAATAATCAGCCCTCGGTTCTGCCGTCTTTGTGTAATCGGTGAACTTACATACATAAATATATATACGAGCCAAATTGATAACCTTCTTTTTTGAAGTAAATAAGATTAAAGAAATCATTTATTACAGGCTGTTTCACTGCCCGTGTGGGCTCGAAAACGTGCCTACGCGCGGCGGCAACTCCGGCGTTGCTAATCTACACTCGGTAGCAAATAAATCGAGCCATTGCGTTATCTTCATACAAACATACTCACTTCACGGTCTTATAAATAAAAAAGTATGTGTATTTCTGCAAAGATTTGGGTGTTGATGGCGAGGTCAAATGTTCAATTGACTAATTAGCATTTAAAACAACTGAAAACATTTATTGATTTATTAAAATTTCCGTAGAACAAATGATTAATTTTCATTCCATATAAAGTTATAGGAAACCTGATTGAGTGAATTTGTTTTCCTTACTTTGCACAAAACTGAAAGTTTCTTGAATTTTTGGGACTTTTATTCGCAAGTCGAGTATTCTACTCATACTTCGACGTACAAATGTTTACATAAATGTTCACATGTTTTGAATAATGACACTGTAAAGTGAGCATGTTTGTATGAAAATAACACAGTGGCTCGATTTATTTGCTACCAAGTGTAGTAGGGACTCACGAGAGAGCCGAGCAGTGACGCTCGCGCGAGTTTTGTTCGTCACCTACTTTCCGTAGCTAACTAGCTTAAAATCAGTTAAATTTAAAATGGAAACACATAAAAAAGTAAATGTTGTGCAGTGTTTAATTGCCTAAGCATGGATCGCGATCCAAAGTTAACCTTTTTCAAGCTTCCTAAGGACGATGAAAGGCAAGTTCTACTTAAACTTTAAAGTGGTTATTATTATTATGAAATTCTCATTCATGTTAGGTTTATTATGTACAATGATTTCAAATATATAAGTCAATGATTATAGGTTTAATATTTAAATAGGTACCTACCTACTTAGATTAAGAAAATAAGTAGGAACGTAGGTATACTAGGTTTGTGTGATATTCTTTCACGAGTTTGATAGAATTAAACGAATTTCTTCAGTTTGAGATTGAAGATCTGTTTTGTCGTTATATATAAGTAAACAATAAACCATAATCTTAAGAAGAAAAAAATACACCAATAATCTTTATTGGCAAACACAGACTTTGAATAATACAGTGGACTCCTCCCTTTAAGTGAGGGAGCAAAGTAGGTATAAGTAGGTAACTACCTACCCACCTACTAAGTTAGGTTTACATTTTTTTTGTCTAGCATAACATGGCACGGTTTGTTAGAGAAATAGGTACGAATTAAGTACATTTTAAAGTTATGTATAAATATATATATTTAATGAATTGGGTTTACCTATTTTTGAAGACTAGTCATGTGGATCGAGCTACCTACCTTCCTGAATACTTAGTTCGTATTTTTGCCAACTGCAAATGAAAGTTTGACAACAAAAAATATATATTCTTAATAGGATAGTATACTTGCGTGAGCTTCGAGGAATACCTCCATATTACGAGATATTCCTAGAAGCGCACCTAAACTATTCCTCGAAGCGCACCTTTTAGGAGTAGTTGATTTCGTTGGCGCACCTAAAAAGAGTGCTTCGAGCAACAGTTTGGGTGCGCCTCAAGGAGGTCTCGTAATATGTCATTCCGATTTAATACGCAACCTACCTACATAAACACATAATATTCAATTTCATAAACTAATGTATGCCGTATCGCTATCATTTTAGGTTAAAGAAGTAGGTAGGTATTTTAGGTAGGTTTTAACGAGTTACGCGATAGAAAGAGACGCAAATTGTAGGTGAATAAAATGCTAGGCATATAACGCAGAGCGACGTGAATTGGACTTTATTGCGTCGTGAGCTAGACTAGCTATTTGTTTGATTGGAGTTGCGAAGTAAACATTCTGTACTTGTACTATTAAGTATTCTGTGTTTATTATTAAAATTAAATAGCTTTAATGTTCTATTAATTGTGAAATAAACGTTTTCTATAAAATTGTTTATCTATACTATATAATATTATAAAGCTGAAGAGTTTGTTTGTTTGAACGCGCTAATCTCAGGAACTACTGGACCGATTTAGAAATTTTTAGACTATTAGAAAGCTACATTTCTCCCGAGTGACATAGGCTATATTTTATCCCGATGTTCCTACGGGAACGGGCACCACGCGGGTAAAACCGCGAGGATCCGCTAGTTTACAATAAAAAAAGTCTCGCCTTTACCTCTCAGTCTGAACTGACCCTAATGCTTTCTAAAAAACTTTACTGGCCTTCCGGAAAGTTCTATTTGCAGTTGATTCACAAAAAGCACGATATTGATTGTATTTTTTTAAAATCTATTTTCTGTAAAAAAAATACAATCTTATACTTTTCTGTCCTTTGGCAAAGCCTAACCCTACATCTAACCACTATACCTAAGTTGTTCCGAAGTTGATAGCCACAAAATAAATAAAACCTCTTCTTTAATAAAAATATTTCAATTGACGGCTAATTTGAACACAAACCTCCTTTATGAAAATCAAACTACATATAGGTGGCCCTATATGTAGTTTTTTTTTATTTATGTTTAAAGATTATCTGTCACTCTTCTTTTATTTGCAACAATGGACTTTTCGTGCTATGATTTTCTATGATTTTATGCGAGGCCACTGAGCAAGTAATCACTAAACGAGGGTTAACCTTCAAGGAATCTCAAGAAAATTTACAAGCTGCTTTTGGGGAGTCTGCTCCTGCGTTAGCAACAATTACTTATTGGATTCGTGAATTTAAACGTGGTCGAGAGAACTTACGGCGATACTCGAAAAAATATGCTGAAGCGAGATAGCAACGAGAAAACGACGCACACGGGAGCGAGACCGATTTTCCAGATTAGGCAAAAAGAACACAAAATCACTTTTAAAAAGAGATTTAAAAAAAAAGCTTCTATACGATCCTAAATATTATTAGTGTCTACTTATTAAACCAAATCTAAATATACCTTATTCTCGTTGTTTTTGTTGGAAACGTAGACAGCATGCCACAGCCATAAAATGAAATTAAAAACCTACATTGTTCCACCAACCTACTATAGACGGCGCCACTTTCTTCCCTCCCGAAAACGTTATTCGCGGTTACAGTGCATTTATAGACTTTTGTATTTTCTATAGTAGTATAATTGTTATTGAAGCTAGATAGCATTTTTATTCATTTTGTTAGCGTAACCCTGTTATGTTATTGTGAAGGATTTTATTTGTTATTTATTTTTAAAATATTTTTAAGTAGTAAATAATTGTTTGGAATATTCACTTTAATGTATGGCTGAATGAGCGCGCATGGCAATGCCGGCGCGGGAAAAAAAAAAACAAGAAGGAGGATTACGAACAAAAGGGCGGATGATTTAAAACAGGAGAAAAAAATAATATCGTCGAATGTTTAGTTTGGTTTTTCTTTTAGATATACCTAAATAACAAGTTAGTCATTATTTATTGTTTAAACAGAAATAAATTGTATTGTGTGGTAAAAGTGAGTACTATTCAATATTTCAGAAGAGGGATAAAACAATTTGACCCACAGGTATGTTTTTTTTAATACAAATAAACAAACACAAAATCATTTCTTTTTAAACATGTACACAACCCATTGCATTCAGAAATCAATAAGTTGTTTATAGAACTTATTATTTTATTGGTTTTAAAATGCAATACTTAGTTTTGTATGACATCTAAAGCAAGACTGTGTAATTGTGTATGCATTATAAATAAAATATAATTGTACATAAATAAAAGTTGTAATACCTTCTTACTATTCTGATTAATTTATAAATTTTTAAAAGTATTAAATAACACATTTTTTATGAATCTTGTAAGGCTGGGGAAACAAACAATCCTAAGGTGCATCTGTAAAGCGGACTACACACTAGTCAATATATTGACATTATATTAACATCAGTATATTGTCAATATGTAAGAACTAAGATATTATTTTATTATTTACCTAGTACAAACCTACTGACTGGTTGTCCCCAACAGTAAGTTTTACTAATCATAGTATATACAGTTTTTTTTTCTTATTTTAATTTTACCTTAACACAACTTCAAAGGAATCTTCAATAATTGTAAAAGGTTGTAAAATGATTTTCATAATGGTATTATTCTTAATAAATATGATTTTAATTTCATATTCATACTGGTGACTAATAATAAGGACCAGGTAGGTACTTACCTAACATTTTTTTATAAGTACTTATTTATCTTGAGTTTGACATATAAAAAAAAATAACTCATTAACTTGGTTTGATGGTGGAGGGTGACACTACATTAATCTAGGATACTTTGGAAAAAAAAAGTACATATTATATACACTTAATTTGGGTGAATTTGTACCTATAGCAAAATACAAATAAAACAGATTAATACTATACTTGTGGAGATGGTCCTTTTTATAGGCATTGGTTGTGTTGTTGATCTTCTTTACACATTTAATTAATTGAATTTTCTTTACTGTACGATATAGCGGTATTAAAGTGGGGCTTAATGCTAATTATGTTATTGCCAGACAAACAATGAAAGTTTGACCTACTATTTATAATGTACTGTATATCGTACTGATAGTTTCTGTAAGAGGTGGTATTGAATTAATCACTCACAAAATGTACCTGTCTAAGCCTTGCCCCAATATCCTATGACATAAAGTTGTACAATAACTATAGTTCACCTTTTATTTTAGGACTGTCAAACTATAACCTACTATGTCGGACTCGGATTGTAGCACACATACACCTGAGGTCACGCGAAAGAAGAGGTCAAACAGTCAGGATGTTACGCCGACCCGGAAACGACGGCGAAACCGATCAGCTGAATCAAGAGGACGATCTAGGTCCAGATGTATATCGCGGGATCGTAAGACGTTACGCAGATACAGGCGGCGTAGTGATTCTATACGACCTGACCGTCGCAAAACCAAACGCATTAGTAGAAACCCTGTGCGCTCTGTACTTTCATACCGTCGACGTAGGTATATAGATAAATCAGCTAGGTCCTTAAGCTCAAGCATGAAGGGATCGCACGGATACAGTTCAACTAGCAGCACTTCTTTAAAATCAACCAGTGAGTCTGTCCCTTCATTCTCAAGCTCGGATCGCTCCCGATCAAGGAAAAGGCATCCAAAGACAAAACGACGATCCCAGCGATCTGATCATAATAATGATAGGAGTACAGACATAATGAGCCGTTTCATAAATGCTCTAAGTAATCATGGTCGTAATTCACTGGTTGGAGCTCAAGACGTCATCCCAACATTTGACCCTTACCAAAAATCACAATCCACGAAATTTTGGCTCAAAAAGGTCAACGAGACTGCTGCCATATATCAGTGGAGTGACAAGCAAATCATTTTTCATGCGTTACCAAAATTGACCGGTTTGGCGCGTCAGTGGTATGAAAGCTTACCGTCTATTAATTTAACATGGATACAATGGCAAAGAAAACTGTTACGAGAGTTCCCGGATAATCGCAATTACGCCGACAGGTTATCGGAAATGTTATCACGAAGAAGTCGAAGAGAGGAAAGCCTTGAAGAATATTTTTATGACAAAGCTAGACTTGTAAATCACTGTAATATAAAAGGAAAAGATGCAGTTGATTGTATAATTCATGGGATTTTTGACAATAATATAAAATTGAATGCACAAGGATCTAATTTCAAAACACCGGAAAAACTCCTCAAATATTTACGTTGTATTTCAATGAAAAGTATCAACAAAGACAATAAAAAGCCAAACCTGTCCACAAAAATATATACTTACCCATACAATAGTAACGACAATAAAAGTTATAACAGAAATCGCGTTATAAATCGTCAATGTTATAACTGTGCTGAACCTGGACACATTGCACCTAAATGTCGAAAAGAAGCGCAAAAATGCCCAAAATGTAATCGCTTAGGTCATCTGGCAGAGTTCTGTAAACAGGGGACAATTACGGACAATCATAATACAAACAATAATAACAGCACGTCCAATAAAGTTCATCAAATTGTATCCCAAAATGAATCTAGCGGACATATTTATAACAAATATATTAAAGTCAACGATACAGTAAAATTTGCTTTTATTGATTTTGGAAGTCAGTGTACAGTTATTAAGAAATGCGTGGCTGAAGATTTAAATCTGAACATAAGCAATGAGAACCTACCGGTACTAAAAGGCTTTGCCAATGGCACGTTAAGACCAATAGGAAAAGTAACAGTAGATATACAAATAGACTTTATCAAAACCACTATTGAAGCGCTTGTAGTACCAGATGAGTTTTTGAATACAGACGTACTTCTAGGACAAAATGTTACAGAGTTACCTGATGTAGTTGTCTTTAAAACTAAGTCCAATTTAATCTTTTACTCTGACAAGTCATCGGTGGATAAGATAAAATTATTTGTAACCAAAGACGTCTCTATACACGGTATGCAGATCGTAAAAGTTCGATGTGATGTGGACTGTAGTGGACACATTTATCTACCGGGCAACATTTGTTTTAAGAACAATGCCGAAGTCATGACCTTACCCGGAATATACCCTATTAATAATAATCACTGCGATATACCTGTTATAAGCCTAAGTAATGGAAATATATTTCTTGCAAAGGATAAACTATTGGTCCGAGCTTCGTTATTACCTTTACAGACTGATTCGTTACCTCTGCAACTGGCTGCAGAATTTCAGGTAAACGAAATAACCGCTATGACTAAAGACAATTTTACTAAAACAAAGGATATAACTTTAGAAATGTTGAATTTAGGCAGCAACTTGACCACAATACAGGAACAAGAACTTTTGACATTACTTAATGAATACAGGGATTGCTTTGCTTTAGACTTGAATGAATTAGGTGTGACAAATATAACAGAAATGCACATACAATTAAATGACAATATTCCAGTTTCTTACAAACCCTACCGACTACCGTATAGTGAAAGACTAGTTGTACGCGACATAGTGAATGAGCTATTAGACTCCAAAATAATCCAAGAGTCTAATTCGTCTTACGCAAGCCCGATAGTTTTAGTCAAAAAGAAAAATGGTGATAATCGGTTATGCGTCGACTATCGAGCTCTAAATAAAAAAGACTATAAAAGATCATACCCTATGCCAGTCATTGATGATCAATTAGATCGTCTTAGTGGCATGCAATATTTTACTAGTCTGGATCTTAAATCAGGGTACTATCAAATCCCGATGGCCGAGCGGTCTAAACACCTTACAGCGTTTGTAACGCCTGATGGGCATTACGAATATACGCGTATGCCATTCGGACTAGTCAATGCCCCAGCCGTTTTTCAGCATATGATAAATAAAGCTCTCGGTAAGGACAGATACGAATTAGCAATTCCTTATATGGATGACCTTCTCTCTCCATCATCCTCAATTGACGAAGGACTAGGTAAACTTCGAAAAATCCTCGCGTCACTACGTAATTCTGGTCTTACCCTAAATATAACGAAATGCTACTTTTTTAAAAAGGAGCTAGAGTATTTAGGATATGAGGTGTCCAGTAATGGGCTTCGACCGGGGACGAAAAAATCGGAGGCTGTAGCAGCATTTCCAACTCCTTTAAATGTACACCAGGTGAGGCAGTTTGTTGGACTAGCCAGCTTTTTCAGAAGATTTATTCCTGGATTCGCTACTATCGCAAAACCACTAACGATGCTCACTAAATCTAATATAGCCTGGAAATGGACACAGGATCAGGAAGTTGCTTTTCAAACAATAAAATCTAAACTCGTGGAGAGACCGATACTAGCTCTTTATAACCCCCATTATATAACAGAGGTTCATTGTGACGCAAGTAAACTAGGCGTTGGCGGTATAATATTACAAAGACAGGACGAGAAAACACCACTTAGACCAGTTGCGTACTTCAGCAAACAAACGACTAAGGATGAAGAGCATCTTCACTCCTACGAGTTAGAAACACTCGCAGTCGTTTTATCTTTAAAGAAGTTCCGGACATATCTTATAGGGATTCAATTTAAGGTATACACCGATTGCAACGCTCTGCGCACAACCCTTACCAAAAGAGACTTGATTCCACGTATAGCCAGATGGTGGCTATTACTTCAGGAATACAATTTCAGTATTGAGTATCGACCAGGTGACAGTATGCGACACGTGGATGCTCTAAGTCGAAATCCTATTCCCAACACAGCCTCTACGAATGACATAGATGATGACGAAAGCTTTAAAATTATGAATATTACTACAACTACGGAATGGTTGCAAACAGTGCAGCTAACAGACCCGAAACTCAAATTAGTAAAGACTATTTTGAATAACAACAGTAAGGATATAAAAGATATAATAGATAATTACATATTAAAAGATGATAAAATATACAGGAAAGTCAAAGGGGAATTAAAATGGGTAGTACCAAGTAATGCGAGGTGGCGTATATGTCAAATATGTCATGACGAGGCTGGTCATTTCTCGACTGACAAAACTTTAAGTAAAATGAAGCAGGATTATTGGTTCCCAAAAATGAACCGATTTGTACGCAAATATGTCACAGCCTGTCTTAATTGTCAATATAATAAAGCTTCGACTTCTAAAAGAACTGGATATCTTCATCCTATACCGAAGGGAAATGTTCCATTTAATACGTTGCATATGGATCACCTTGGACCGTTTATCAGGAGTAAACGTGGAAATTCTTACATTCTGGGCATTATCGATGGGTTCAGTAAGTTCATTTTCGTTAAAGCAGTTAAGGATTTAAAGAGTAAGACCACAATTAAAATATTATCAGACATTTTTAGTGTTATAGGTAGTCCAAAAGTAATAATATCTGATAGAGGAACGAGCTTTACATCCACTGCTTTCAAAAGTTATGTAAAATCTATTGGCGTGAGGCATATTTTGAATGCAGTCGCTACTCCTCGTGCGAATGGACAAATCGAAAGATACAATCGCACAATCCTGGAGTCGCTAGCAGCCTCTAATCATGATTTAGATGAAAGGGATTGGGACACTCACATTAACAAGGTTCAATGGAGTTTAAATAATACTCGAAATAGGAGTACTGGTGTAACCCCATCGGAAATAATTTTTGGGAGGAACACTATTAATCCTACTGAGGGCCCTATACTGAATTCTATTCAGGATAATGATGAAGAAGTGATCGCCAAAGACGATCCAAGTTCAAACAGTAACGTACACGAAAAGGATACGGCAAGACATCAAATTCGTGACCTGGCCAAAAATAATATTGAACAGAAACAAAAATTGATGAAAGAACATTACGACAGTAAAAAGGCACCTACTAAGTTCTTTGCAGTTGGTGATCTTGTAATGATACCGAACTATCATATTCCAGCGAATGGTAAAAGTAAAAAACTTTACCCAAAATTTAGAGGTCCATTCAGGATAACTGCCATCTTCGATAACGATCGATACGAGGTTTCAAGCATAGATGGACATTCAAAACGTAAATATAAAAGCACGTATCCCGCTGACTCATTGAAAAGATGGATCACCTTTATAAATGACGACGAGACTGACGACAATTTAAAGACATATGAATCTAGTGACGATAGCACTCAGACTGACAATGATTAGACCAGTAGAATTTCCCATTATTATGTATCCTCATCCGTCTTTCTCCTTGTTAGTACAGTCGGAGATCTCGATCCATATAACTAACTGTTGCGAAAATAATTCAGATTGGCCGTCTGTTGAAAAATGTTGACTAAGCCTGTTGCTATGATGGGAATAAATCAAAGTAAGTATTAGTACTATGTTTGTGTTCTTATTAGGCTTATAGTGAGATTGAGACATAATTGCCATCTTTAAATTCAATCAGATTTACTATAAGAGGTCTCATTCTAACTGGAAATTTATTACTTATTGTAGTGCTCCATCTTTCGGTGTGAAATATGCTACTTGGCGTTAGCTCGCTCTGTGTATACAGGAATATACTACTTATTGTAATGCTCCATCAATTTGATGTGAAAAATGCTACTGTGTGTAGTGCTCACTTTGCGTATACAGGAAATATGCTACATATTGTAGTGCTCCATCTATTTGATGTGAAATATGCTACTCGGTGTAGTGCTCACTCTGTGTATACAGGAAATATGCTATTTATTGTAGTGCTTTATCTATTTGATGTGAAATATGCTACTCGGTGTAGTGCTCACTCTGTGTATACAGGAAATATGCTACTTATTGTAGTGCTCCAACTATTGGATGTGAAATATGCTACTTTGTGTAGTGCTCACTTTGCGTATACAGGAAATATGCTACATATTGTAGTGCTCCATCTATTTGATGTGAAATATGCTACTCGGTGTAGTGATCACTCTGTGTATACAGGAAATATGCTACTTATTGTAGTGCTCCATATATTTCGTGTGAAATATGCTACTCAGTGTAGTGCTCACTTTATGTTTAAATTTACATTTGTGCTATGTTATGATGATTAGAAATGTGCATTTGAATACATTATTTCAATAGAAAAGGTTTCAATTTCAAGTCGTATTAACAAGATATTTTATATGTTACAGGCATCCCATGAAGGAAAACAGACAAACGCAAACTGCAACGGCGACCAACCTGATGCATGCAACCGATGGATAGAGTAATTAGATTGATAATGCTAACATTGAAAATTGAGGAAGCTTAATTAATTACAATGATGTTTTCTAGTAAATCGCCTAAGTATGAGAATACTTACTAATAGCAAAATAACAAAACTTCATTTATTGCATATTTTTAATTCATAAATTTGTAATTCGTTTTATTATATAATTTTATTATTATTATTTTTTAACTTAATGGAATATATTTTTTTATTTTAATTTCATGTAATTACAATAATTGTATTAAAATAAAAAATTACCTTAATTCACTGTAAGATTTATGAAATCTTATTTAGTCTAAGTTATCTGGTTAATTAATAATTGGTATTACTAAGTGTCTATATTATTAATGTGTAACCAACAAACTAATTTCGATTTTAAATATAGTTGTTAGGATCGATTAACATTATTTTTACCTATTCGAATGGCCGGGTTGGAATAGGGACATTCCAAAAGCAGGAAGGCCGTTTGTTAGCGTAACCCTGTTATGTTATTGTGAAGGATTTTATTTGTTATTTATTTTTAAAATATTTTTAAGTAGTAAATAATTGTTTGGAATATTCACTTTAATGTATGGCTGAATGAGCGCGCATGGCAATGCCGGCGCGGGAAAAAAAAAAACAAGAAGGAGGATTACGAACAAAAGGGCGGATGATTTAAAACAGGAGAAAAAAATAATATCGTCGAATGTTTAGTTTGGTTTTTCTTTTAGATATACCTAAATAACAAGTTAGTCATTATTTATTGTTTAAACAGAAATAAATTGTATTGTGTGGTAAAAGTGAGTATTATTCAATAATTTCAACATAATTGTTATTGAAGCTAGATAGCATTTTTATTCATTTCAACAGTTTTAATGATATAAAAAACTAAAATAATAAAATAGAAAGTATTATAGTTAATTCAAAGTTATTTAAAGTGTGAATATATTGTTACTTATAAATAAGAATAAAAACGATTCCGTAAATGTTGACACTGACATGAGGTACAAGACAAAGACAATTTAAAGATAAAGATTTGTGTCACAGTCCGAAATCCAATTATAGGATATGTGAAATCTCACCCAGCCTAATATAAAATTCTTATAACAAATAGTTTAATCTTATTGTTATTGTTTTTATGATTCAATGAACTAAAATAATATAATTAAACCAAAACGGAGTATTGTAATTAATTTAAAGCTATTTAAAATAAGAATCAAATATAACAAAAAAGTCAATAGTGCGATTCGGAACGCATTAAGACATATTTTTAGGTATGAAATTAAAAAAGCGATTTTCTACGCCTAAACTGATTGACAAAACCTCCTTTTCAGAGCGTGTGAGGTGAAAATATATATGTTATTACCAGATTTGTAACAACTGTAACCATGCTATAGTTTTATATCAAAAAGTCCATACTTTTTCCGAGTACCGCCTTAAACGATGACCCCAGACCCGGCCGACCACCAACTGCAGATGATGACGTTTTCATCGTTAGCAAAAGAAACTACTGCGTAAGAATAGACATATTACACATCGAGAGGATACAGGCTGAACTAAACATTGGATCACAGGCAGTTTCCACCATCCTGCATGAACACCTGAAAGTTAGGAAGCTTGCTTCGCGATGGATACCTCATTCTCTCGCCGATGAGAAAAATTCCATCGTGTGGATTGGTGCAAAATGTTAGAAAAGTTCGAAGGAGTAACTTCGCAAAACGTATTCTACATTCTTACAACTGACGATCATGGATATATAGCTACGATCCTCTCACGAAGCAGCAATCCAATCAATGGGGTTTGAAGAGGACGATTTGCCCACAAAAGTTATTCGCGGTCGGAGCTTTAATAAAGAATTGAAAGCGGTATTTTTTCGACGCAGTGGACCAGTAGCATTCCACTAGAAGACTTCAACCTTTCGGGGAGATGGATAGCGAGCGCCCAAGGAGCGGCGTCCGTTGCATTCTTTTTCACCAAGATAACGTGCCCGCTCACACAGCTGCTAGAACCATGGACTATTTGACAACTTCGGCGGTACAAATGTTACGCCATCGTCCGTACAGCCCAGATTTAGCTCCAGGCGATTTTTTTTTTATTTCCCACGGTAAAAAAATTGCTTCGTGGCCGAAAATTAGCACTGCAGACGAGGCCGTCAAAGAATTTCGGCGGTTATTTTTCGACCTACCTCAAGACAGGTTTTTCAAATGTTTTGCAAGCTGGTTCACCCGAATGCATAAGTACATTGGGATTGGAGGGGGATATTTTGAAAAGCTGTAATTTTTTTTTATATTCAACTGTTTTTCATTTCAATAACTATTTTTGGAAGAGCCGACGTAGTACATAGACTATAATAAAATAATCTTAATAATCATTGTAATTATATTATTTTGATGACCTGTGTTTTTCTTTTTGTGTTGAAACGTTTGTACACTGGTTTCAAGGTGTTGCCCTATTATGTGTGTAATACTTTTGGTATGAGTTTGGGTTTAAAACTCATTAAAAGCTACTGATTATATACCTACTACCCAAATGCACAGATAATAATAATAATTTCATACAAACACACCAATTATCTAGCAAAGGTACAAATATTGAGTAGGTATCTATAATAAACAAATAAAATGAATAAATATTCCTTACAGTCACACCAATTTAGCCTAGCTCCAAAGCAAATAATAAAAACACTTCGCGCCAAAAGTAAGCACTGTGAGGCTTGTGTTGTGGGATACTAGGGTAACGGATATATAGGAGAGAGAGAGAGAGAGATATATATATATATATATATAATCAGTAGCTTTTAATGAGTTTTAAACCCAAACTCATACCAAAAGTATTACACACATAATAGGAACTTCAGCTTATTGAATTTCACAACGCGTATTCTAAGTAATCAGTGACACCTGTTACTTAAGTATATATATATATTAATAATATATATATATAAGAGACCAGATTATACGCAATTGCATTTGCATTTGTATATTTAAACCCTTCAGCGGTAGTTGCATATTATGGCAAAAAAAATGTTGCATATTCTTCTCGATCTCGTTCCACTTTCAGATGCCTCACATAGTGACACTATAGATGACCTCGCTGCCAATCCTATTACCGAGTAAACTCAGAAAAGTTTGAAAACATACTGAACCAAAACCCAGGGTTTGAACCCTTTTGCCAAATAGCTTCATCAACGGGGCAGGCGTAATTTTGCCCGGCAGAATAAGTCTAAAAATCGCATCCAAATTTAAATTCTGTCGAGTCAACTCAATAGAAGCAGAACGTTCTTTTTCCGCTTTAAAAAATACGAGTATATTTAGCGATCGTCGACAGAATTTGTCTACAGAACATTAAGTTAAGTAGTACTCATATGTTCATAATTTTAATACTAGAAACAAGAATAAGCTTGCCATTCCAAGATTTCGGCTTGAAAAATGCAGTCGCTCGTTGTTGGGGAAAGGCATAGCCTTTTTTAATAAAGTTCCACAACAAGTGATTGAGCTGCCTTTGCATAAATTTAAAATATATGTTAAAAAAACGCTCTTAAGCAAAGGTTTTTACAAGGTAGATGATTATTTGAAAGACCAAAATGCATGGAAGTGATACTAACATAAAACATTACTATTGTAATTGTATAAAAGGTAAATATTCTAATAACTGAGTAGGTATAAGAATTTTTTTCTCTTATAGTAAATATGTTACAAGATTGTAGATTTGTGTTTGGCAACGACATGTTACTTTGTAAATGTTGTTGCTTCTGTTAAAGCTGATAAGTTTCTTGCGGCCGTTCTTCTTATCAGTTAAAAAATGTCCTGAATGGCTGGTAGGAAAAAAAAATTGGACGATTCGAAAGCACTTATCTATAAGTCTATTTGAATAAAAATCTTTGACTTTGACTCGTACTTACATTTCAAAAGTAAAATTGTAAATTTCATTGTTTGGTAAAATTCAATTTCATTTAAATTCATTTTGTAATTGATGATTTTTGAAAATAAGATTGTTATCCTTGAGTAGTTTGAGTCCTAATATCTTACTGCAATAAAAAACATTTAAAAAATGACTTCCTTTATCATTTCATATAACATATTTTGGACCTTTTTATGGTTTTTCGTTTTCGTATTTTAGCTATTATTATTGCATATTTCCATGCATATTTTGGGCATTTTTTGTTGCAAATAATCCGGTCTTTAATAATAATAAAACTTAAAAACAATGGCAAATAAGGAGCGGATGCGGCACCGTAGGTCCCTACACCAAGGTTCAAGGTTTACTGGCAATAAGTTACTGCTATCGCAACTATTAGCCCTCGAGATAATATCGGTACTTATACATGATGACCGCACAATGAAAGGACATGTATTGTTTACTGGCCTGACTGAATTATTGACCTCTCATCCTCCCAAGGTCAGAACACCTTTCATTATAATTGAAAATAGTCAGTACCTTATAAGAATAGTATGACCAACAATTTTTAATCAATAATGGTAACTAAAGACTTTTTTAATCTTACGCTATCAATGCTGCCTTTATGAATTATGAGAAAAATACTAAAAATATCGACTCAACTGAGAACAACTTGTAAGTCGAATAGATTCTTTTCTATATACATACCTACTCAATTTATCATAGGAATAATTATCTTTAAAACCAAAAAAACTCCATTTGATTATTTAACAATGATGAACAGCTATTACATACTGTCCACAACAAAAGGAGAAATAGTTTATAAATAAAATATACTTACTTAATTGATTTTCTAAAATCCTAATCAATAGACACAAATAACACGTTATTATAATAGAACGACCCATCAAAAACATCAAAATTCTGAAAACTTGTTTACTAGCTTATTTCAGGTCAATAGCAATTTCTGGAAAATGGAGGGGTCTGCAGTAGTCTACCCCCCTTTGGGGTGGAAGGAGGTTTTACGGTGCATCGTACGAAAGGGCAACTGCAGATAACGCAAGCAGGAGCCAGACAGTCAACGTCCCGATGCACTCCCGACCCCCTCCCTTCCTGCTCCCCGCCGCGACCCGCGCTCCATCGGGAACCCGTATCCCGCGGCACAGCACGGTTTTTACTCGGCTCCCATCGGCCAGCAACTCTCGACTCCTGATTCGTTGAACTAATGAAACCCATTACCCAGTCGCATACTTGAGACAATGAAATGCAATCGCATTTGTTTATTTTTTCGTGTTCATTAAGTGACATTGTAACCCTTTATTCTGTGCCAGAAAAAAGGAGTAAATAATAACCATATTGATATTGATACTATCATATTGGTGAATATTTCGGAGTCCAACTCGCGTCTTAATAGTATATTTTATTCAGATTCTTAAGAAAATGAAAATTGATAAAAACTGAGTTGGATTTTCTCCAAGTAATCGATTTTAATTTATTTACATATTTTAACTTTTTTTTGCAATTACCATGCTACTTTCCAAGATATATTAATAATAAGAAAGAAAACAACTTGTCTCTATTTTTAAAGACGGGATTCAAACCCACAACAGCCATAGTAAATTTCCCGGATCCTTGCAGAAGTACCATCTGATCAATTTGGAGACCAGTCATTTAGAGCTTATAAAATTGCATTGTGGATCCGCAAACTTTTGCCTGGATCGGCAAAAGTTGTAGGTTTGAGTCCCGTTATAGCAAGACAAGTAGTTTCCTTTCATATTTATTTAACGTACTAGCGGAACGTACTAGCGAATGTGGTCTAGATTCGTATCTTTTATAACTTAGAAGCGCTGTTATGGTTCCACATCAGGTGTAGGTACCAGATCATTAATTTTTGATCAAGGCGCTATCTTGGTATCTCTTATACTTAAGCTGGGCTGCTGGGTTCTACATCAGGAGAGCCAGACCTTCGATTTTAAACGTCAATTGAAAATACTTATCACGCTTAACATTTTATCCCAAGGTGCTATATTCGTATTTTTTCTACATCCAATATCCAATATAATACTCATTACGCTCAACAACTTTTTTTGATTTGCTATTTAAATATATAATTAATTCATAAAGTATTACAAGACTGCCGGCGGTCTCACAACATTAAATTTATCGTGTCTCAATTCCTATAAGTACGTACCTGACGAGTTAGTCGAAGATTCAGTAGATTTTCTAATTTATGATCCATTGAGATAGTATTTTTCCCTGATTTCGTTTTCTTAATTTAAAACATAATAGCATATAGATAATAGCGTCGATCCCGTGACCACGGCCTCTGGAAAAGTTGTGAAATCAAAAAGAACATAAAATAACTCGTAGTATAAAAGCATACGTAAAAAAATATTTTATTTCAATTCTCTCATAAGTTTAGTTGCGCTCTCGCTGTAGCGACGAGTTAATCAAATCATATCGTTTATTTTGCAAGTAGCGATTTATATTATAACTAAGAGTATTTCATTAACAAAGAACATTTGATAGGTACCGTTGGTCGTGGTACTGCTGATCACAAACTAAAACATTATGTGGATTGTGGTCTAATTGAAAATACAATCCACTTATAACAATGTCTTACGAAATTAGCTCCATCTAGAGTGACATGGAAACTCGACTTATTCCTTGAAAAGAGTTATACTAGAGGTCAGAGGAGCAACGAATTAAGTCCAGTCAACCAGGGGTCAAAACTGGATAGTTACCGAGTTGTGACCGTTTTTCGATTTTAAGAAATTTTCTGAGTTGTTACCAAAAACCATTAATTGTAAATAAACAACTCCACTCTAAACATTGAATTGATACTTTTCTGAAAGCTGAAATATCAGTGATCATTATTAAAAAAGCGCTTGCCCAAAAATTGCGTAATCGCTGAAATAAAAGGTCTTTAGTAACAATAATTTATATTTTTTGTGTTTTTTTAAACATCGCCGTCAATTATTGGGGAAAAAACTGTAAGCAAGTTGGCGTAGAAATTAATGAAATAACTAGCTAGTTTTATAAACTTAAATTAAAACTACTTTTCGAAATCAGACGACAACGAACAACAATATATTTTCCCGCATTAAAATGTTCATTTGTTGTTTTTATCTCTAAAACAGCTTTCTATTTGCAAGCCAGTTTGAAATTTAAATAAAACCTTTTATAAGTTACCTCCTTGGTTGCCATATTTCGGATTATAAGATCGTTAAATTTTTAAATTACACGACAGATACGAGTTTACTATGTAATTTATTTGGCCGCTAGATATGGATTTTCATACAACTTTTGCCGGCCGCTGGTCGCATGTATGTGGCCATTACAGCAATATTGATTTATCTCGAAGAAGATTGTCAAAATAATGCTCATATTTCCAAGCATATTTGAGAAAAGTTTATTTTATCGAGCGTAAAACTTACGAGTGCGCACGAGTAGGCACCTTTCGATTTTAACTATTTTTTTATCGTCGACTCGGGTGTTCCTATAATATACAGTCATATAAAAACGTAGCTCTCTGTACATAAATAAGCGAGTTGACGACAAAAAAATATAAAATCGAAAGATGCCAACTCTCGCGCACTGGCGAGTTTCACACTCACCTGTTGATAAACTGTAATAAATTAATTTCCCAAATGACGGTACAAGCGAGGTATAGTCAACGGCCACTAAGGTTTTACAAATTGTCAAAGATCATTCTTTTAAGCCTTTTTTTTAAAGTGCCGGCTAACAAAAAATGGTACGTTTGGTTAGAACTGGAGGCCTACCGCATTTTTTTAGAGACCATCATGTCGTAAGAAAGTTTTGTTTTCCTTTTGTTTTCCTTTTGTTTCAATAATGTTTAAATTCGTACCGCGAACTTCATAAAGTATTTTTTTTCATTCCTGCCCAATGATACAACCATTGAGATATATCTAAGGAGATGAAATATTACAAAAAAGGAAGTGCTTGAACATTCGCAACAAAAATATCGACATCCAAATACTCATGATATATTTGAATAATGTACAACAACTATCTCAGATCCATGTACATCTTTATTCATTGTTCCTGCCAACGAACGAATTGAAGTTGTCATATTTTGACACACTTCACACAAATCCGTCAATTTTTTTTTTGTTTTTTGAGGTTCACGGTACGAAGTGACATATAAAAATAAAGTGCCGATAATGTATGACAGAAAACAATATTGCGCTAAGAGATAGCGGTAGGCCAGCTGGTCGTTTAGAACAATAGTTGATATAGCACAAAAGTTGTAGAATTACTCTAACTCAAGGTTTTCAAGTTCAAAGATAAGTCATTTTCATACATAGGTACCTTCATTTCTAAGAAAATAAAAATAAAATATTGACACATATTGCTAAAACTTATGATCCGAAGTCATTGCAAGACAAAACGATTTAGAAGCCTCTCATTTTTATACCCTCAGATACTATTAGCAAAAATATTTTTTAGACGTATTTAACTTTTGAATTTGTTCCAGGGATTTTGTTAGATGTGTTATTAGAACATATAATTACCACACTGCATAGTGAAAATGCTTCTGATCAAGTTTCTCTACACTTTCAAGAATCCATAAATGTATTAAAAAAAAACAATCTTTGAACTTGTATACCTCGACATAGAGTAATCCTACAACTAGCTCCAAACGACTGGTATGTTCTTCAAAAAGTCGGTAATTAGTATAGTAGTAGTATAGTAGATCCTCAGTAGTTGAGGATTCCGAGAGTGGATCTTCAGCCTTATCAATACTTGACATCTGGGGTGCGATAGTGTAAGGAAATCGTATTCATTTGACAGTTCATATCGTATTCAATTGGCTGCAATTTGTATAGAGTGACATTTAATATGATACAATAAGAACTGTCAGTTGAATACGATTGACTTTACGTAATCGCCTAACTGGTATGATGAAGGCTAAGCTAATCCTTCCCGTTGTTCATAAAAAAAAAAGTATTCACCATTCAAAATTTTATTTAATTTAGAAGATTCAGATTCTGGATACTGGCAACATGACTCTAAATAGAATTTTGCGTTAAGAACCCTTTCTAAATTACCAAAATGTAACCAAAAGAACAAAAAAAAATATTCAAACACCCTACGAAACCTTACCACTTACAGATTATACATATTAAACACCCAGACCAAGACAAATAGACATGTTTATGCACACAAATATTTGTCTTGTCCGGGGATCGAACCCGGGACCTCTGGCGCAGAAGGCGGGATTAGTACCCCTGCGCCAAACAGGTCGTCAGATATAATTATCATTTTATATTATATGCCTACAACATTAACAAAATGCCTACAACACCTATAATGCCTATATAGCCTATAATGCCTATATAGCCTATAATATAATAATACAACAATTATCAAATATAAAATATGCTACTCTGAGGAAAATTTAGCTAAATTAAAAAAGCATCTAGAATATATATCATTTTCAGAAGTCTACAAACAACAAAATTTAAATGATGTTTTTAATGAATTTCACGACTTATTTTGTTTGCTCTATAATAAAACTGTGTTTTCCCGTGATTCAACAAAGAATAAAAAGTAATAATATAGCTTCATGGATGACGACCTTCGTTTTAAATATTATACTACTACGTCTACTGATAGAAATAGATATCTGAACTATTAGAAAATGTATATACAATGCAAAAAAACTTAGAAACAAAAATATTGTAACAAATAGTAATAACAAATGGAAGGCTACGTGGAATGTTATAAATTCTGAAAATGTTGTAATAAATAATGAAAACTACATAAATGACACTATAGAAAATTGCACCCAAATAACAATTCCCACTAAAATCGCCTCGACCCTGCTAAATTATTTTATTATTGCATCTGAGGAAAACACAAATACAAAAATGAGTCATCATCATCAGCCTGTGGACGTCCACTGCTGGACATAGGCCTCTCTTAGCTCATGCCTATTGTGGCGTTCATAGGAGGTTATTATCCTACTGCTACCACGCTGGCCAGGGGGGCAATTCTCGCGCCTTCGACATCTCGAAATCGACATTTTTGGAACCATAAATCTATATATAAAACTCACAGAAAACAATCTTCAACATTATAGGATTGTCAAAGATCATTGAAACTAAAGTAATATGACCCTAGTAAAGATTTTACTTACATTTTTAATAACGAAATTATGTTTTGAAAAATGTCGAATTCGACATATCTCAGCGCGAGAATTGCCCCCCTGACGGGTTGGTAGAGGGTTTGTTTCAAGTTTTCGTTCTCTCGCACAGATGTTCAATGCGTCGAGCCTCTTAGTCGAATCTTACGACATCCCAGTTTGTAAGGGAGTGGTGACAATTGTATACTTAAGCCGTTACCGCACGCCAAAAATGTGTACTAAACCTCAACTAATTATGCTACCGTTAGTAACTCAATTTATTTGAATCCTATAAATGAAAATGACACAAGGAAAGTGATAATGTCACTAAAAAATACTCCGACAGAAGGTTATGACTCTGTCTCTACTAAAGTATTAAAATATTGTGCTGATCAAGTAACAGGTGTGCTAACGTTCCTCATAAATTTATCCTTTAAGACTGATACTGTCCCAGAGAAGTAAAAAATTTAAAAACTATTACCACTCCATAGGAATGGAAACAAGGATGAAACATGTAACTAGTTACCATCCGATTGCGTCAACCTCAATATTCTCTAAAATATTTTTTAAAAATATGCATGCTCATAACTCATTAAAAAAATTAAATGTCCACCAATATGGATTTCAATGGAAAAAATCAACTACACATTCGGCACACATTTAATTGATGAAATTTTACAAAATGTAAACAAAGTCAACTAACTACACAACAGTGCTGTTTCTCGGCTTATCAAGAGCCTTTGATTCTGTTTCGCATAAGCAGTTATTGATGAAATTAGGACACAGTGGTATAAGAGGCCCAGCGAAAACCTAGTTAAAATCGTATTTGCAAAATCATGAGCAATTCGTTGAAATTCAGCAATTTGACAAAGGGCACACCATACAAGCTTAAATCTGGTTTAAAAATGAATTATTCTGGCGTGCCACAAGTGCCTTGGGTCACTTCTGTTTCTATTTCTTACAAGTCTTTCTTTGCCAGTTAAAAATTGTTTACGTTTACAATAACCATAAAATGTAATATTTTCATTAGTATTTTCCTTTTGTGATGGAAATTGACCTTACTGATATGTTAAGGTCACTTTTCAATTTGACGACTCTGTATGAAATAAAACAGGGAGAAAAAAACAGCCCTTGACGAGTTTCTTGCCGGTTCTTCTCGTTACAAGGTCTCCCGCCGTAGGGTTTGTGAACCGATGGCGTAGCTTCTTTGACGTTCATAAGTGCTTGTAACAGCCTAGACTGAATAAATGATATTGATTTTGATTTTGATTTTATTATATATAAATGATTTACTTAACGTGACGAAGCATAAAATGATATTGTTCGCTGATGACGTGTCAATCATAGTAACTTCTGACAAAACATCTACTTTAAACCAACTTATAAAAGAAATTATTGACACCCTGGCGCTGGCGTCTGTGACAGATTGGCTACACAAAAAAAGCTTGCAACCTAAATTAAAAAAGACGAAATTGCTTAATTTAATTAACTTTAAACACAAATCGGTTGACATAGAATTCAATTCAATTCAAATCAAATCATTTATTTCAGGCAAAGCCCATTTAATAAAAATGTGATAAAAATGAAAATATTGTGTCATTTCTTGGGATTGATAGACATACACCTAAATTGGAAAGAGCTTACAGAGAGAATTTGCAATGAAATAAACAGTTTTGCATTTGCCCTTTTCAAACTTGCAAAAGTAGCAAATAGGGCCACTGCTGTAACAGCCGATTTTGCTTACATAGAATCCTTGCTAAGATATGGAATTCTAGTTTGGGGAAATGGGTGTGCAAGTTGACAGAACATTCTTATCGCTAAATAAATGCATACGTGCCATATGCAATATCGCCTCCGATGTCTCTTGTCGACGCTATAAGTTGTTTGAACAACTTAACATATGTATTACCTTTATCTTGTCTATACATCATGAAGGTAGGTATATTTGTTAAGCAGCATATTTACTTAATTACAAAAGCAAAATATATAACAAACAGAAGTTTACGACGTCCTGATAAAATAGTACAAAATACGATACCAAAAACAAAACTTTTCCTATCAAATGCACTAACAATAGCAATATTTTTTTTAACAAAATACCAGATGAAATGAAAGCGCTTTCTTTTAATATCTTCAAAGCAGCACTGCGCAAATGGCAAATGGAAAATTCATTTTATTGGGGAGTTCCTGAAATATCGTTAATGATGGTACATCTATAAAATATTTGTTATTATATTAATTAAAATTAAATTTTGACATGGTTTTTTTACATTGACATTTTTATTAGCAAATTTAATTCAACTGAATTTATGAATTTATAGCTGAATTTATAGCAATTATGTTATGTTATTATTGTTTTATTTAGTTAAATTAGAGAAATAATTAACACTGACATGAATAATTGGCATTTAGAATAGAATAGAATACTTTTATTTGCATTTGACACTGAGGTACATAGACATTACAGTTGGTATTTTATAATAAGGCTCCTCCTATTCAGCCAACAATGGTGGCATGCAATTATAATTACATTAAAAAATTACACATTAATTTAAAAGGGGACTATATAAATTCTTAACATGTCAAATTGCAAATAATTAAAATTTATATTAATTTATGATAATTATCAAAACATGATGGATGTCAAACTATGGATGCAAGAAAATAAAAAAAAAATTTAAAAAAAAATGTCAAACAAAGGCGTAAATTGTGGATAGTCGAACATTTCAGTGGAAACCGGAAGAAGCCATAACATATAATAAAAAAAAGTTAAACATTGACATTAAAAACATTCACAAATCTCGAAGGGAAGTCTTACTACAATGCACTACAATGATTGTATTCTAAAAAAAATGTCTACTGTATAAAAGCTGTGTAAAAGAAGCCTAATGTTAAGTTCCTCAATGCTTTCAAGTAGTCGATTGTAGATAACAATACACATCCAGAAGCTGTTTTTTTTAAAACGAGTATTTTTGGGAATGATAGAGGTCACCAACCTATTTCCGTTCCAGTGTTTCTAGGCCATCTTTAGCCATTTTAAAGTACTGACTGTTTAGCTTGACAAATTCAGAAATTTCGTGAATGTACGTACAAACAAGGCAGAGATAAAATGTTTAAGGACCGAAACAACGGTGCACATGGTTCATCTGGTGCAGTACCGAATATTGCTCTGATGCATTTTTTTGTGCGATAAATGTTATTTGCATATCAGTGCTATTTCCCCATTATAATTATAATTAATAATAATTAATGGCTACTAATCCAAAAACTAATCCAGATGTGGCCATTGACCCTTATGTGGCACTTATCAAATATGGCCACTGATCCAACTAAATTTGTCCATTGATCCAAATTTAGCCCTACCTAAATGTGACCACGAATTTCAATATGGCAACTGATTCAAATATGGCATTAACCCTTTTCAGAAAACGCAAAATAATAAAAACAACATGAAAGATAGTGTGGTTGAGTGCCAATAATAGTATCTTATGACTGCCAATGACTGTACTTTTGGCGGACTTTAGACATTTTCTCTTTTTTGTTTTAAAAAATGGAATTTTACGTACCAAATGTTTTATGAATTTAAGAAATATACATCAAAGAATAATTTTAAAATACATAGTAAATCTTGTCTAAGTATGTTATAGAAATAATAATTAACAAATGTAGGTCAGGTTTATTAAAGTGTCAATCATTATACAGTTTATGTACAATTTCTAATATTCTATTTATAGTTCTAACAACTTATAATTATAACAAATAAATATATTTCTATTTATTATAGAACATTAAATGGAAAAACATTGGAAAAAAGTCCCATCTGAGAATTCACTTGTGGCCGAGTTGTCTTTTCCAAAATTTTTCTATTTAAAATTTATCTTAAGTACATAATTATTCAAAACCAATACCTATTAAGTAGTTATAGGTAATATTCTTATAATTGTGATAAAATCGTTTCAAGGTGTCGCCTACTTTGAGGTCCTGGGTTCAAATCCCGGTAGGGGCAAATGTTTGTGTGATGAATGACGACCTGTTTGGCGCAGGAGTACTAAACCTGCCTTCTGCGCTAGAGGTCCCGGGTTCGATCCCGGACAAGACAAATGTTTGAGTGCACGAACATGTCTATTTGTCTTGGTCTGTTTAATATGTATATTATGTATGTATTTACAAAAAAAAAAGGATATAAGTATGTGTATCCGTTATCTAGTATCCATAACACATGTTTTTCATGAAACTTAACGTGGGCTAGATAATTGGTGAAAAAAAAAGGAATACGAGCATTTGAACCTCAGTCATGGATTTTTATTTATATCACTTCGATCTACGTAATTTATAAAAAAAAATGTATGTTCTGATTGTATCTTGGTTCTTTTCCGTTATTGGAAAAAGGGTCTCGGGCGATTGAGGCTGTGTGCTCTGTCGACGATTGTCTTTTGTTTTTCTTCTTCATCGTCGTCTTAAAATCTTCATTTCCCCAGGTCATATAGGAGCGTGGGCCCTCGGAGCATCTGGAGCGGCACTGGTACTCCTGGCACTTGCTGCATTGGCCCTATACGGTGGCTGGCGATATAAGCAGGAGTTGGACTCGCTTCTTTGGAAGATTGATTTCCGAGATCTTCAGCGACCGGATTATGAGCAAAGCACCAATAAACTGAGTAGGTAAAATGAATTTGTATGATGTTGTTTGTATGACTGCTTCATTGATTAATTGCTAAACTTATTCGAACGTTCGTCTGAAAAACTTCTATTAAAAGAAAGAAAGAAAACGTGTTCGTTTGAATCAAATAAAAGAACGATACAAACGAATTATACAACAAGCAAACAATAAAATCGTCGTTATTGCTGTTTTAGAAATCAATTTTATGCCACACTATTTGAAAACTGAACTGCTGATGTTTTAAACTGATATAAAATCAAGAATACTTATTGTAGAGCAGGTGCGACGGTTATTAGTAATTTTGTACTTGCCTAGTTGCTAGAAGCTTCAGACGTTAAAGCTTATAGCAACTAGGACCCATTCGGCAAGTAGGTCAGAGCTGATTTTTTCCAGCAAGACAGCAGCGCTGTTGTGAACCCCAACTCCTCGTGTAACACGGTGGCCAACGACAAGCGTCAACGGCGGCGTGCGTTCCAGCCAGGTCTCGCTTAGCTCCAACCCTGATCTGAACTTCAAATACTCGGCAATCTTCACTGAGGTGGCCCTCTAAAAAGGCCGTCTTCTCGCCGTCAAACGAGTGAGGCGGCATCACATCGATATCAACCGGGAAATAAAAAGAGTTGAAAATCGTAAGTGTCTTTGTTTATTTTATAAACCATGATTTCGACGGCTAATAATTTATTGGGCACTATGTAAATATTTAAATTCAATGGGTTGAAAGATGTCGAAAGAAAATCTAGCTATTATGGATAAAATAGTACAAAAGATCGTTCGAAGTAGTTACTTTCCTTGCTGCTGGTTTCAACAGCCGTAAAACTTTTGATTCTTTTAAAGTATTTCTACAGTTTCAACTTTAGCAGCAATTATTTTTGAAATGGAAAATTTAATGCAAAATAACCTTATTTTTCACTAACATAGTTTGGGATGTTGTTCAACATTTCTATTTACATACAACGACACAAAGCACAAGAGCCCAAAGTTTGATCTCAATAAACAAAGATAAATTTTAAATAGAAAAATATTGGAAAAATCGGCCAAGTGCGAGTCGAACTCGCGCATTTTTCTCTGTATGTGTTTGTTATCGTATACAATAAAGTTTCTATTATTATTATTATATTAAATACACCTACCCAAAATGCCACTATATTTTTTTATTTGCAAAAATAACTTTGTTTTTCATAGTGTTTGTATGAATGCCAAAGTTATATTTGCGGTTTTGGAAAATGTGCTCTGAAACTGCTAAATATATTTCCAACAAACCAATTTTCGTTGAAAGTTTTTATAAAGATCTACGCATATATTTTTTTAGATTTTTCACTTTGTATTTTAAAATTCTTATTTTAAAAATAATTTCAGTTTCAGTTCCATGTATGGGGAGCCGCCCCTTAATATATTTAGTTTTTGTGTAAAAACCGTAAAGCGGTTTACAGAATACATCTACCTACCAAGTTTCAACTTTGTAATCCTCATAGTTTTGGAATAGTGTGGCTGTGACATACATCGGACATGAAGAATCTATAAGGGTTCCGTTTTTGCCATTAGTCTACGGAACCCTAACAACTCGGCCACAAGTAATTCTCAGATGGGACTCCAACCCTCGACCTTTGGAAATCCGGTCCAATGCTCTAACCACTGAGCTACCGAGACTTCACTTGTGACCGAGTTGATATTTTCCAATACCTTTCTATTTAAAATGTATGTTAAGTTTAAAAATAGCATTGAAAAATGCAAAAATTCCAAATTTTCAAAATACATAAACCAAGTCAAGTGTTTAAGAAAATAAGTGATTTTGTATAAAATTAAACCAGCTGTCCAGAATAACTAATGTTAGTCTACGAGACGAGTGCTTTGACTAGTGGTATTACAAAGCTTAAACCAACGGGTGCACAAGTCATACCGATAAAATTAAAGCTTATCTTTGCCGATGGTAGGTATCAAAATGTTCTCCCTAAGAAAAAAATAATAAAGAAGCTTAAGTCCTTCATGTGACAACATTTTATTGGAAACATGAAAGATCGTTTACCTAACAAGATACCTAGAAGTTCCTTTCCTATCAGATTCCTAAATTAACTTTCAACAATTATTTACTCCAGTAATTATTATACATGTAACCTATCTATTCATTCTAAAATTAAGCTATCTCTAAAGTTATATATTAACGGCGTTTAAATATTAGTTTGATATATTGTACCTCGAGAATAACGACGTTGATAGTTATCTACACATAAATACTTATATGTATAAATCATTTTATGTATTTATATCCGTTACCCTTGTATCCCATAACACAAGCTTTACAGTGCTTACTTTGGGGCCGGATTAATTGGCGGGAGTGTAAGAAATATTTATTTATTTTAAAGCGAATTTAATATTTTTGCTATTACACTCTCATATGGTCTTCATACCATTTTCTCATGTCTAATGGCATATCAAATGGGTTAGTACTGATTTCGCCCAGCGGGCTCTGGGGCATAGTGCAAATTGATAGGTGTCGTGTGTGGGGAGGGAGAGGCGCGTAGAGCCCGCGGAGGCTGCGCGCGCGTGTCAAGGCCGCGTCCTCGGCCGTGACCGCCGCCCGCACCGCCCGCACGCGCACCCGCCCCCCGCCGCCCATGATCATTTCAGAGCCATCAAACATACGTATACTATAAAAACTAGTCACAGGAAGATCTAAAGCAAACATTAATATTACGATTAAAGCCCTCTTTTCCGGGAATGTGTTATTTACATGTTTTTCTTTATAGCTTGTTCACATCGTCGGTACAGGTAGAACAATTTGCCTAAGAGCCAAGTTCACCAACTGTCGATTAGATATTCGGCATTTAAAACATGGTTCTGTCCATTTAAACTTCAAAAAACCGACTGAAATGCAATGCCATTTACCTAAATGATGTTTATCTACTGTTAATCGATAAACAACAACTACTGTTAATGTTTTATCATGCTCTTAATCTAATGTCGTAATTTAAGACGCTGCACGGAAAAAGTACGTACTTTTTGTTATAAACTATGGGACGGTTAGAGATGTTACAAATCTGGTAATAAGTATATATTTATTCATACCTTTATCTAGATTTGTAAAGTTTTACAAACACGATTTCATGGTTTTGCCTAGACACTTTTTCTTTTCGAAAAGACCCCTAAAAATACAAAAATTCAAGACTATTCTCAAATGGGGTTACATATGCTTTTGGAAAGTGGTTTAATTATTGAATTTCGCGGAAACGATATAGGCGCCGCCCATAAAGGGCCTTAGAGACTTATTATGTTATAAATAAAAGTGATCGTCTTCTACGTAATTAAATTAACTACTAAGACATTGTAAGGTTTTTGAGATTTCTTTAAAGTAATGAAACTCACTTATCTTTTTAATAATAAAGGTTTGTCCCAAAATTAACGCAAGATTGGAAAGCAGATTTTAGTCTTTATTTTAAATAAGAATCGTAAAACTTAAACTGCTTTTTCTATTTTATTCAAATCTTACGTTAATTTTGGGACAACCTATACATACATTACTACCTCTGTATTAACTTCTCTCTACACAAGGAAGTATTAAATTATGAATGTGAAAAAACAGCATTAAAGACGCTGAAAACACTAGAATAGATTCATTAACAAACCCTTCACTAATAACTTAAAAAAAAAACGAACGAAAACTGATTTTTTTATATCCCGTTTCACTTTACGTCAAATTCTGTTTTTATTATTTACGAGAAACATAGGGCAATACGAGCTACGTGAATCTTTAAATATACAAGGTGGAAAAAATACGGCTATTAGAGAGAAAGAACCCGTAATTTTTACTCAAAGGAAACATTCCTTCATTTTCAAAAATAAGTTTAACCTGATTCAAAGATTTTTGAAAAATTACTTACCTACTTGCACCTACGAAAATTTAACTAGCTTAAATGAGAAAAATAAGATAGTGTACTTCTATGGTACGAATCGATAGTGATCAATTTAGTATAAGTAAAATAGTAAGTATCTAAAATTAATGATAGCTCTTAAAAAACTTGTTCTAAAAACTTATTCATAGATTGAACTCGCGTCTTGTCGCCATTTGTATGAAATTATGGTGAATATTAGCGAAAAAAGTCAATAACCTAATAATTAAAATCTCATCATCTCTCACTAAATTAAGTTCTCATTTCGAGCAACTAAATAAGTTAAACTGAACTTCTTTTTTATTTAAGTTAGTGTAAGAGTCGGTACAATAAAGTATTGAACTATTATGTAATCTTTTATTTTTCCTGGCTTTGGTTTAAATTTAAGGCACTAAGTTACTAAAACCAAATTGATCTTTATACTTAATAATATCGATTGGTACCATAAAACTACATGATGTTCTTTTTCTCATTTAAGCCGGTTCGATTCCCGGTGCAAATATATAATTTTAAAAAAATCTTTGAATGCAGTTTAATTTATTTAAAAAAAAGAAGGAATGTTACTTTAGGCAAAAATTTGCTTACATCAATATTTAGGGTACTTTCCCTCCGTTGACCGTTTTTTCCCCCTGGACCGCAAAGAAAAAGGACCGGTTTAAAAATCTTCCATATCTTCAAACTACGCATTTTTATTTATTTGACATTAATAAAAAATAATAAAGTTTAATTATTTTTATTTTATTTTCATTTAAGCATATTAAAATATTCTTTTATTTAGTTTTTATTTCATTAAGGTCCGATTTTTCAATGCTCAGATAACTCACTATTCCTCTGTTAAGGTAATAAGCAGACAAATTGAAGAACTGAAGAGTGTGCAATTGAGATGTAAATATTGCATTTGTTTGTTGGAGCAGGAGATTAGATGCGTTTGAAAGCTGTCATATTTATTTGATATATTGTACGTCACTCGGTGTCAGAATTACCTATGACATTTGTCTTAGCTTTAAGCCGCGTGGACACGGTCAAAGACGGCTTTGGCTAAAGCCGCGTGGACCCGATCAAAGTATGTTTTGTCAAAGTAGCAAACTCTTAACTGTTTTTATTATAAAGCACAGTGTTGAGTTTTGCGGTCCAGAAAAATCACCAATTGTTTTTGTTATATCAAATAAAAAACTTCCTGTTGCATAAAAACGTACAGTTATCAATAATTGTAACATTGGCGGAACACACCGATTCCTTTCAGTCATATGATTAATTTGTGGTTCTATTCAAAGACAGTGTAAAAATTGTAAGCATTAACCTCGTTTTCTTCTATTGCCTTGTCGTCGATTATATCTTATTCATAAATTTTTCCCTTTTTAACCGACTTCAAAAAGGCGGCGGTTCTCAATGCGGTTAGTATAAATAAAATAATTTCAAACAAACACACCAATTATTTAGCCCACGTTAAGTTTCATCAAGACCTTGTGTTATGGATACTAGATAACGGATAAACCTAATTATATACTTTTTTTTAGACAAATAGACATGTTCATGCACACAAATATTTGTCTTGTCCGGGGATCGAACCCGGGACCTCTGGCGCAGAAGGCGGGCTTAGTACCCCTGCGCCAAACAGGTCGTCATGTCAAACAATTAGTGTGTTGTGTTTATTTTTTATGTTTCTACCATCTCCAATTACGCCATTTGTATGATTCTGTTTTGTTCAATGGGATATTCTTGCCCATAAAAAAATAATATAATTTCCCAGTAGCTTATGATTAAGAACATTTTTCTTTATTAGGACAATATAATTTGTCACGATACTTTTTAGTGTTAGAAAGTACGGGCCACAATGTACCTTAAAAAAATGTGAATATTTTTGTTTAAAAAATCTACAAGTTGAAAAAGGTAAAATTCTCGATAATTCTAGATATTTCTTTTGTCATCAATGTTTAACTAAAGTCATCAAGTACTAAGCGGTAAAAATTAAAAAAACTCTTAAAGTGGCCACAACTGGGGCTTCTGCCTTATATAGAAAGAAACACTTTAACCCCCTACGCACATAGACAAAATGCGGCTTGGTGGGTTCACTACCTACTGAAAATACGGAGCATCGAGGTCCTTCTAACCGCAAGTCGAACAACCCCAAGGAGCAAATCCAAAACGCCGTCCCTCTTGCATCGTTCTACACCTTCTACAACCTTGCTTTTCCTCCATGTGGCACAGGCGTGAAACGCCCTATATAATAGTTTCTTTTGTAAAATTGTCATAAAATGTTCATTGTTCGAAAAATCATCTTAATATAAAAGCAAAATAAATTGCGGAAGTTGAAAGCTTCTAGAAATTAAGCTATTGAATCTGTAACATGGTGTATTTCAGCCCACGCATCAGATACACGTGCCGGAGGTCACAACAAGGTGAAGGTCGAAGCTCCAAACGATCTACCCCGAAATATAGACCCAGGGTTGTCGACCCCAAGGAAATCTTCCAGGGAACGCAACCTTGACCTTTACTCGCGCACGCGCACTCCTCATCACCCAGTACCCTGACCCCGTTACGAAAGAACCTGCCTATGTAGCTGCTTTGTATATAATGTATCACAAACAATGCCCGCTTTCAAGATCAGGCGATCAAGTTTCCGTATACATTGTTCGTGGATACCCTATAGACTGCGTAGAAAATACGCTTTGATGTTGCTTTACTGAAGAACATTATTGTTATTTGCGTAATATTGTTCCTAAATATTAAGAGGTCATTCTATGTAAAGATGTAACAAACCTATTTTAGATCACACATACAAAGTTATCATACATGAGCTATCACTATCAATGAAGTACACTGCCATCCATGAGCTAACAAGCAAAGATAAAATAGAAAGTCTATCCTCGATACCACTTTGATACTTGAAAAGACTACTCCGTAGTCCGTACGTAAAACCCGAGCAACGACACACAAAATTCTCAATATTCTTCAAATAAGTCAATGGTACCTACTCTTATTTATTTATTACTAATGGCCGCCTGCATATTACCCATGTGGTACACGTTCCCTTGGGAATATCGGGATAAAATATATCCTATTTGTGTACCTTTCATCAAAACCCATTCAGCCGTTTTTGGATGATTGAGTAACGTCCAACCATCCAAGTTTTAACATTTACAATATAATTATTTCCGAATAGATGATTCCTGCAGTCGACTCTGTGACCTCAGAACTACAATCAATTTTCTTTATGAATCTGGGTGAAAGAGTATTTTATGATATTCGCGTCTGAAAAAAACTATACAGCCTGGGGCCTAGAACTGGGGAAAAAATTGAAAATAGAGACTCTCTAGAGTATTAATATTTATTCTGAAAAGATTCCAGTTAATCAAAACCCATGCATTACTCACAATAAGGATTTAAATTTACGATTCATAATCAGTGTATTATTGAAAAACGAAATACTTAATCGCTAACGTTGCGAACTTATCGTGGTAAAGGGTATTAAAAATCAACTTACCGCAAAACATCATGATATCACTATCCATTACAAGATTCACCTTTAACCCTTTAAATATAACCGGCCCCCACTCCTTCCCACAGCATAAAATTTATGTTTCAAATTGATTAAAATCTGTAGTACATTAATAAATATCGCAATGACAGTTATCTGTTTACAATTTTATCCATCATGCATGACATGACATGTCATGTCAACCAATACCAAGTATACTCTTTGGAATACCAAGTAAACCATGGAATCATTAATTACTAGTACGTAGTACCTATTAATTCCATGGATTCAACGTTTTTTACATTATGATTTTTTTAAAAAGAAGGATCATAGTGAAAAAAGACTGTAAATTTAAAAGAATAATTTTGATTAGTAAAGTCAAAACATTGTCATGGGATTTTCTTTTGTTTCTGTTTAAATTAATTTTATTTTAATATTTGAATTGAATATAATTATACAATTTGTAATGTGAAAATGGCTTTGAGTGCAAAATAAACACTTCAGAAAAAACAATACCTACGTGGACTCATGAAGTGCGATGGGAAAACAGTATTATTTTATAACATAAGACACATAAATTGTCAAAAAAACGTTCCGAGTAGCTCCAAAAGAGTTGAGCGGAACTGTTGTTTGAAGCTTGAGTATGTCATGCTCTCTTTAAACATTTCTGCGGTGGTGTCGTGTGAGGCTGGTCGCTACGTTCCCTAAAATATGGTTGAACGAAGAGATGGCTGGTTCATGCGTCATGCTCGTGAACGGGTGCTGCCAGCGGGATGGGTCTGCTCATGTCTGCTTGTGTTAAAATGTGTTGAGATATATATGACTAGTGACCTAACAGAGCCTCCGTTTTTAATATTATCCCTGGTTTAAGGCCCCACGCTGTATTTACGAGCTTTTACGAGATAGCAATTAGTTATTATAGTTCACACTTAAATTATTGGTTATTATTATTACGTAAGAAACTGAAGAAAACGTTATTAATGTGATCTTATGGGATAACTATTAATAAAATATTGTTTTTTCGCTGCGTATTATTCGACATTAGCTACAGGTTTACGACATTATAAACAGGAGATCCGGAACTTTCGCGGGCGTCATTTATAACTTTGTTTACGTTATGCGAAAGCCTACATACTTAACGTGTTCAATTTCTGTAAGTTATTCAAGCAAAGCCACAAAAGTTAGTTATAATCTATTTTCTAAGCAACCAAATATCATCTAATGCGAGGATATTTCTCTCATTGATGAAGCGACGGTGGCCAACACCGTAGAACGGTGAATATACTAGAAAAATTCAACGTGTTCTCATAGGTCTCTGTAGCATAATTGGTTAGTGCATTGGGCCGGACTCCCAAGGATGCGGGTTCGAATCCCGTCAGGGCGACATGAGACTAGTTGCTTTTTTCTAGTATATTTTCTTGTTTAATATTTTTCACGTAAAAATAGCATTGCAAAATGCAAAAATTAAAAAGTTATAATCATCTATCGAGTATGTAATCATGGTAACTTCATCAATAAGTATTTAATTAAGTAGTATCTATAAAAAAAGTAAAATAAATATTTCTTACACTTACACCAATTAGCCTCGCCCCAAAGTAAGCATGGTATTGTGTTATGGGATGCTAGGGTAAAGGATAGAAATTCATAGTTTTAGGGTTCTGTACCTCAAAATAAAAAAACGGAACCCTTAGAGGATCACTTAGTCCGTCTGTCCGTCCGTCTGTCTTTGATTATCTCGAGAACGCGTGGAGATATCAAGTTAAAATTAAAACCATATATTCAGGTCAAGATCAACAACAGTCTGTTCAAAGGGTAAAAAAACAAACTTGTAAATTAACGTAAAACAGAGATAGGACAGTTTATGTCGCAAAAACAATTTAGATTTCCACACTCACAAGGGAATCAAAATTCATAGGATACTTCCCGTTGACCTAGAACTATGAAATGTGGCATGTAATATCGTCATTTAGTTCAAGTACCTACATGAAAAAATCTAAAACTAAACATTTGCAATTAAATCAAAAAAATATAGTCTTCAATTATGGAAACTGAATTTCGAGAAACACGGGTACGTGTAGAGCTATCGATCTAAAATTAAAACCATATAATTCGAATCAAGTCTCATGAAGCTGTGAAAAATCAAACTTGTGAATTTACGTAGGAACAAAAAAATAGGGTGTAACAAAATATAATTTCTTATTATACACGAGTACCGTTATTCGTCACTAGATGGCGCTATGTGTGGCCTGTGTGTTTGTTCACAGAACAGAAAATCTGTTCTGTGTGTTTGTTGGTATAAATTCTACACGGCGGTGTTAAGAATTTTGCTAATAACTATAAGATGTGTAGATTAGAACTAATCTTCACATCACATGTGTCGACTACGCCATCACATCGGCCTGAACAGCCAGGGGTATGCTTTGCTGAGACCTGTGCTACGATACGATCCAGGCTGCCGCTAAGAACATGCAGCCATCTATAAATTCCACGTCCGGTCGCGGCTTACTTACGCCGCACCGGCGTGGTACTATCCGATCCGGTACTAGGCGCAGCGGAAGCGGCTGCCGACCCAGCAGAACGTGGCGCTCCGCATTATCACCCCGGCGGGGCGCGCTACGTCAGAAACCAGGGGTCAATTCTGCAAATTTTTTGTCATAATCGTCTCTCAGTGGTGTTTCAATGGTAGTGTTTATTTACACTGTTGTAACAAGAACTGTGTAAAACAGCACTACCATTGATACACCACTGGAATACGATTGTGACTAAGCATTAGCAGAATTGGGCCCCAGGTCATCGCTCGAGACCTACAAATAGACACGGTTGAAGACTTCGTTGGCCGGCTAGCGCGGCGCGTAAGGACTCGGTAATTCTTGACTCCCGTAACCTGCTGTACCGCTACCGGGAGGGCGACCAACAGTCCATAGGTGGTGTCGGTTTCATCGTCTACAAGTCCCTTGCCAACAACGTGATCACCATCGGAAGTGTGTCGACCAGGGAGCTAATTGTCTAATTTTAAAATCTGTCGCAATCCCTTCCATCATTTGAAAGATATTTACATACTTAAAGCGTTATTATTTGACATTTGATAGGGATTGTGATCGGGACGCGTTTTGAAAGGTATTGAATGAACGAAATTGAACTGTCTAAGCAAAGTGACACACGAAAATATCTTTCAAATGTAAGGAGAAATGTCAAATGTAGTGTCATTTACCGACCTCGACGCACTAAGATGACGAAGTTGGGGAAACGTTGCGGTGATGTGTTGAGAGTGGGGCGTTTTGGATTTGGAGAATGGAATGCCAGAGGCCAGATGCTGGCCGACTTTATGGAGATGCTGGCCGACTTTATGGAGATGCTGGCCGACTTTATGTTGAACTCCTTCTTCAGAAAGCCGGAAAGCCGAAAGTGGACCTGGATCAGCCCCGATAGTACAGTAAAAAATTAGATAAAGTTTAACTTGTCGACGAAGAAGCAGATATTCAATGATGTCACTCTGATCAACATCGTCAAGACGGGGAGCGAACACCGATTAGTTCGTGGCACATTGAATATCAACGTAAAGCTGGAAAGATCGCGACTGATAAGTTCTACGCTCCGACCATTACCGGCCTTCTTATATACAAATATCTTCTTTTACTACAAATACAACGAAAAAATCTGAAAACTACACATTTTTTTGTAATTAAATCATAAAAAATAAATGTAGTCATTAGTTTTGGAAACTGAATTTCGTGAATAATTTAAAAAAAAAACTGAGAGACTCGAATCGTGTCTGAACCAGGTCTGAACTATATTTAAAACTTATAAATTTGTGCGGAGTCTTTGTCGGAGAATTTGTCCGGAGTCCAGTTTTTAATAATTCAGTATATTCTTGTAGAAAATATACCTAAAACAACTATGACTGCTGTTTATTGACCGAGCGAGCGAAGCGTTTCGAGATTGGTAAAAAAATGCTTTTGTCCGTCTGTCTGTCTGTGCTCGCCTACATGTCGCATTTTTCAAACTGCTTAGACTAAAATTGGCTACAGATCCTTGTTTTTTTGTGTTTCGAGTTTTTTATTGGGGATAAAAGTTTGCTGGCGTTATTTATCACCGTTTTTCTTCTGATTTTTTTTTTACACTTGTTGTTGCGAAAAAAATCCAAAACTCCTCCCGGAAATGTCTACATAGGTTACTACGTTTACATAGCCTATTGGAAAATTCAAGTATGATATTTGATTTAAAATGGACTCTCTTCGTTAAAGTTGCGCAAATTACGTTTTGGACTTGAATTTGCATAACAATAAAGCATATCCAGTCTACAATGAAATATTTTTACAATTTTGTGGGATTTGTAAAATTTTCACCTAATTAAGGCAAATAACTATATTTTTTATGTATAACTGCACAATACTTGTGGTATTATTTGAGTGACCGGAGTGAGCGAGTCGTCTAATTTTCAAGATTGGTCAAAAATGCGTTTTTGTCTGTCTGTCTGTTCTCGCCTACAGGTCATATTTTTCAACCGATTTTGATGAAAATTGGCACACATGTTCCTTGATATATTTGAGACTAGCGGCCACCCTCGGTTTCACTCGCGTGGTTCCCGTGAGAATATCGGGATACAAAGGACCTATCCTATGATAAATATCACTTAAAAATAGCATTGTAAATTGCAAAATTAAAAACAGTTATAATACCTATCCTATGTTTTAATCCAGGCTATCATCAGCTACTGGCTACTATCTGTGTGCCAAAATTTATCCAAATCCGTTCAGGATTTTTGCGTGAAACAGCAACAAACATACTTACATACTTTCGCATTTATTAAATTAGTAGGATATTTTAAACGATCGCGATTTTTATTGGGGGGGGGGAATAGATGGGGAAAAGGGTGGGAAGTTTGCTGTAGCGTTATTTATCAATGGATTTCACCGGCATACTAAGGTCTTCATTCTAGACAAGATTTTGTAATGAATTTAGTTCGGTGTGAGCATTTAATTAAGTCGCACATTTTGACTGTCGACAATAAAAAAGGAAATGACCTAAATGTATGTCATAAAAGATGTTGGTAAACATATTACTTATACAAAAGGTGCATATAGTGGAATAATCTGGTATAGGTAAATTGAATTCTTTTCAATTCATCAAAAATCGCCATTACGTTAATCCAAGGTTTGCCTCAGTTTTTGGAAGTCGAACAATTTTTTGTGTCTACGCGTGATTCATTCTGCTACGTCGTAGCCATGAATGAATAACACGCTCGACATTTGAAAGTATGGTTGGTGCCAGATATTATGATTTCGGAGATGGATACGTCTATTTTCGCACATAGAACTAATATTAAACGATGCTTACATTAGACGACGGCGATGTAGTACTCGACGAATATAATTATCAGCCCAGTTTTATTGAATAAATATAAATAAATTTATAGAGATCTATAAGTATATCTTAAGTTTTGGAGCTCACTGTTTATTACAGTTTATTTACACAATGTTCGATCTAATATTTCGTGTATTTTAAGGTTTTTTGGGCTTCCCGGTGGTTTTCCGACTGTGTGATGGTTATCCGTAAAAGTTGTTTCATTTATAGAGATCTTATATTTTACTCATGGCGCTCTTAGCTTTTTTAGTTTTCGACGAAATTCCAATTTTTCTTACCGAAAAAACCTTCCCCAAACTTTTAAGGAATATTTGAAAAAATTTAATTGCTAAATTATTCAATGAATATTCTTTGAGAATATAAAAAGCTGGCCTTGTAAAACAACTACACAAGACAGGATGGAATTCTCACTATAGGTACTCGTACGAGTATATTTCGTCAAATTCAAATCATTCTTTTCCTTTCATTTAATTTACTAATGGCCGAGTATGTTAGAGTGATCTTATGACCTTATCGATAAGCGCCATAAATGTATAGGTTGTTTTTTTTTTTCGCCGAATCGAATTTTTTAGGTTTTGTAGTTTTTTCTTTTCCATCGTTTATGTTCTGTATTGTATAAATCTCTAGTGTTTATAGTTAGAGAATTTTCCCACCATCACAAAATTTTACTTTTAAGTACACGACAGACTCTTATGTCATTGTAGTATAGTTAGTGCAAGTGACGTGCTGTTGACTGTTCATTCGAATTTGATTTGTCGTATACGAAATAAAGTTCCCTTTATTTTGAACAGAGCAAGGTCAAAAGATAAAAGCAGTGGAAATCTATTCAGTTACAGAACTGAATAGATTTCCACTAGACGTGGAAAATATGTAAATTAGTAATGAATGGTACTTTTAACATACAGAACCTGAGGTCAAATCAAGAGTTAGTTTTCTTTTTAGTGTTAAGTTTTCTACTTGAGATGCAGTAACTATACATAGTTGTACGTGGGCGGCGAGCGCAGGCGGTGCGGCTGCAGGGGAAGCGAACGTTAACCCTTCTGCAGTTCATTCGCCGTCTGGCCTCACCCTAGACGCCCCCCCCAGCCGACGACCCGAGTGCACGCCTGCCATACTGCAAGCCAACACTTTTTACCTACTGCCAACACACATATATTCGGACAACTTCACTGCATCATTGTCTTGTCCCATAACCCTCCACTAGTTTGAACATGTCAAAAGTTGCAGTCGATTTTTATAAAAAAAAGATGCTGTTGTTACGCTAATACTTAATTTTAGGGAGTGCCTCCGCTGCCGGGCGTCGCCTCCCAAAAATATCGCCATTGGGAACCGGCGGTGAGCGGTGATACGCTGCCGGGTCCGGGAGTCACAATATTTTTGTCGTTACTTTGCATAAAAATCGTCTCTGGCGCTTCGCCGGCCGCTACCGCGGCACGCTCGTTCTGCTCGCACGTTTCTTGGTCACAGTTCTAACCTAACCTAACCTAGAGATACCTTTCGTACTTTCTTTGTGGCGGGGTCTTCGTCCACCGGCACCCCGCTTTTGAAAGCAGTCTTTCGTCATTTTGTCAAAAAAAGTTTCAAATTTATCTAACACCCATATTCTAAGTCGTTCCTCCAAAACTTACTCGTCCTCGACTTAACGAAACTTCATTGAAAACCTCTTCAAAATACTCCTCGAAATCGGTATTCTAAGTCATAACTCCGTAAGGACCTGGAGGAGCCAAAGAGTATGTAGCCACTCCGTGTTAGGCCTAGCGCACACTACCATTTTTACCCACGACGAGGTTGAGTGGAGTGTAAAAAGTTTTGGAGGAACGACTTAGAATATGGGGGTAAGCCCTGCACCCCTTTGCTACACCCGCTAGTGGCTATCCAAAGCGCCGGCAGCGGAGACACAATCCTTTATTTTCTATTCACCGGTCGAATAAGAAGTAAAAGGAACTTTGTTACGAATGTGAACTTTTTTCGATTGCACGAGAATTGGGCTAGGTACTCATATACTGTCACTCTAGAATAAAGAAGGTATTTTATTTACCTACCGTAAAAGTCTCTTTAAAAGATATTAAATGGTCCATATCATAATCATGATTATGAAATAATTTATTTTCTTCAAACACGGTATTATAAGGTGGTACAAGAAGTGTACGCCATTAAAAATAGCATGCAAATCATATAATAAATAGAATTTTAACATATAAGGTCAGAATTAGATAAAAATACATGTCAATAAAATCTATAGGTACTACTTATAATAAAAGTGTAACAGGTCCAATTCTGCACATTAAAGATATTTTGAATCAATACTGAAGCCAAAACTGCAATGTTGTCTGTCTATCTGTCTGTATCTTGGCCGCGCATCACACCGAAACTACTGGATGGATTCAAATGCAACTTGGCATGATTTGAGTGGATACCGCGAGGTAGGACATAGGATACTTTTCATCCCGAAATTCATCACGGTTCCCTTGGGAGAGGGGATGAAAGTCTAAATGTGTAAGTACTTGGTTGTAACTAATTAGCTAACGCGTAGTCTGATTTCATTAATTTTTATTTCGATATAAAAAGGATGTGTGGTACTTTAAAGATTGTTCCGTAAATATTTCAAGGTCATCTGTTTTGTAATTCAGAAATTACAGACATCACAATTTACACTAATTCTGTTTTTTTTTTAGATCTAGGAATAGAAGATAGACACTCTCTCTATCGCTGCCTTTGATAAACTAATGGTTCTGTGAAAACGGTAGTCCGCGCTTGCTTTATTATAATGAAAATAGATGGCCAAAAATTAATTTGCTTACAATGAAAGACAAATATTAGTTACTTTAATTTACCAATAGGCTTGCCTACGTAGACTTTAGTTATAGCAAAACAGGGGTTTAAGTTTAAGTCCGTCTATATAAAACACAACAACAAACTTTTCCCCTTTGGATTTTTCACACCACATCTTGTGCAAAATGAAGTCCTTAGTCTCTTTGATTGAAATCCGACGATGAATACAGACAATACTATACCTTAAATCAACTTAAAGCGACTGAAGTCAAATTACAAAAACCTTTTATTTATCTCAATTTAGAACATATCGTTGCGTAACCTAGTGTTTGCTATTTATTAAATTATTTGTTTAAGAATCACAGTTTAGGTTTTATATTACTTTTCGAAGAAACGTTTCCCTAAAAATCTCTTCTCGACGACCCAAAAAAAATAAGTAGGTACGTTATGAATCATATTAGTAAGTGTGTAATATTTAAAAAGTGGTGAACAAAAATGATTAGTTTGATGAGACCATGTGAGTTTAGTTAAATAATTAAGTTTTTTTGTTAATTAAGGGCAAGTTATGGCGTAAGAAGACTAAAGTCACTGCCCTGCCTGGCAGCAGTCGGCTAATCCGACTAGACGGCTTTTTTGCAACCGACTAATCGGCTAGTCGGCTAGACGGCCAAAGTCATAGAATAGAATAGAATAGAATATATTTATTTCGCTAGAATGTGGTACATTGAAGTTGACATGACATTAAAGAGTTCGATACACTTTCACCTAAGCAGAGCATGCAAAAAAATAAAAAGAAACATATTACAATAATAACAATTACATAATCACTTATTTAGCTGAATAAAAATTAAGAATTAATTTAAATTACTGACTAATTAATTAATAGAAACAATGTAATTTCTAAACAAATAATGAAATATACATAAACCAATATCAATTCTATGTAAATTATGAATATAATTAAATGTCATTTTTGCGGGAGTCTAACTACGTACTTGAACATAACCGTTCAAAAGTAAGACACTGGGCTTTGTCATGGTCCGATAGACCAAGATTATGGCGTCAAGATCATCCCTTGGCGTCTGGTGCAAAAATGCATGCTTGGACCAATAATATATTACATAAGATACCCCTATTACGTGTTTGCTTAACATGACATTTACAGGACTCGTGAGCGTAGACTATCGGATACACTGCTCATGTCGGTAAAACAGTCGCTAAAGATGAAAGAGACAGAGCTACATTTTACATTAACGTTTACTGTAACGTCGAGTTTGTCAAACTTGTAATAAGCCTACAGTAGGCTAATTACAAGTTTGGCAACATGCATTTTTCCTTGTAGGCTCATTTATATGTAATTTAAAATTATAGTTAGTTGCAATTGGGTTCAATCTGTACGGTAATTTTTTCAATGTGTCAATACTTAGATCCCCTGTAATAATAATCTTATGTTTCGTTTTACGTCAATTTTTGCATCAAAGACTCGAGATTGTCCAAAAATATATCGGGCTTAGAGTTTGGTGTACGATAAATGCAGATTATTATATATTTGCAGGATACTACTTAAAACAATACCACAGCATTCAAAGACGTAATCTGTTGCAAAACTATCAACGTTTAGGTTATTTTTACACAGAATAACCACACCCCCCCTCTTTTCATGTCTTCTGGAATAACTCGAGTGTAGGTTGGTAAATGTATGTTTTTTCACTCCCAGCCCTGACAAAGGTTTCTGAGAAACAAAGTATATCAATGTGCAAATTATTAGATTTAAGTTCATCAAGAGTGAGTTCTAAGATCTCCCTTTTACTGAAAAGCCCAGCAATATTCTGATGAAATACAGTTAGAGAGTTTTTTAAAAACAAACATTTTATGTCAAATATTTCTGTACATGAATTGCATTTAATGTATTCTCTATTTGTGATACTTTTTTACAAACAAAGCATTTAATTCTGGTGGACGTTTTTGTTTTTGTAGCTTTCGAATTAGACATGATTTTATAAAGTATTCCCTTTTTCCGATTTGTACTATAACAATTATTCTTTTTTTTCTATATATATATATATATATAAAAAAATCTGAAATAAAATAAAAAATAGAACCGACTTGGTTGGAAGGGTGCTGCTTCCTTGAGGTACACCGGGCCCATTTTCTCTAAAATCGGAAGAAAAGTCATTGTTAATTTCTTTTTCACCTCACACGCTCTGAAAATGAGGTTTTGTCAATCAGTTTAGAAAATCCTAGGATCCTTCACTTGCTCAGCTTTCAAAAAAGGTAACTCGCCGCTAAATAACCAACTTTCCAGCCTTGCATAACAAATAACTATTATTGATGATAACTTTATGTCGCCGACCATATAAATAAGACTTTATCCATGCTAAAGCGGGTTCTCTAATTCCAAGAGATTTAAGTTTTTTTTATGAGAATCTTGTGTGAAACGAAATCGAAAGCATTCATTAAGTCAATAAGTAGTCCAATAATTAGATATTTCTTGTTAAGATTAGTCAAAAATTTATTTATCAAGTCAAAAATTGCTAATGTTGTTGATTTTCTTTTTGAGAAGCCAATTTATTCTTTTTTATTAATATTCTTAGAATAATATTCTCAGTTAATATTATACTTATTTAGTGCAAAAACGCATTAGCGTTTTAAACATAGGTACATTTTTCGTACACTTTTGATAGGTTTGCTATTATAGTGTTATGCGGTATTAGTGTAATAATTACGTTAATCTGACAGCTTTTGCTAGAGACGTGTTTGATGAACTAATAATAGGTATTTACTTATGAAATTGCTGTTTTTTTTTCTTACACTTCTAGAGCACCTCTCTACTTCTATGATAAAAAAAATACGTCAATTGCTTGATTTAACATTAAACTAAGATGATAACGGTCAAGAATCAGTTATCATAAATTAATTATTTTCGTTTCTTAAACGATAAAAAAATACCTGGAAAGGTAGGTACTAATTTTTTGGTTGCAAAAATGACCACATAATTGAATATAATCTCTATACTATTTATTTTTTAAATAAAAATATAGAATTAGATTGCTCAGTCTTCATACAATGCAAGTACCTACATAAAAAAAATCTCGCGCTGCTACCTATTTTAGGTGCAAGTGCAAAAGACGACGCCGCGTGTTGTTATGACGCTAACGCCAAAAACAATTAACAGCAATAACATAGCTGTGGGGAAACTGCTCGGACATTGAAAAAATCTCTATCCTCCAAAAGAACTACATCAGAATTCTTATTAATATTGAACAAACGGAATCATGTAGACCACATTTCAATTCTCACGCCAACATCTATATACATCTTAGAAGCATGTAAGTTTGTTAGGAAGCACAAACATTTATTCACGTTTGCTTCCGCTTGTAATGAAAATAAATTTTAATGATCGCAACAAAAATAAGTTATTATTACCATTTTCTAAACTGCAATTAATGTTGAACGGAGTTACTGTTATGTGCAAAGTGCACTTCCGAACTTGTAAATCCACTAGCTAAAAAAAAACAAAAAAAACTATTTCCTGTATGCCATTTTTTCTCTTCTCTTGTGATCTTGTGATTTAACAATAAATCATAATGTGTTTTTTTCATAAAAAATATAGTCTTTTATTTAATATTGGCCCATAATCTTAACAATTAATGACATAGAGCCCCCATTATATGGTCATAAAAATATAATAAAATATAACCACTTCTTCATAAAAAATATAGACGATTAAACTAAAAAAAACACTGCATATTTCTAATATGCAGTGTTTTTTTAGTCTAAGCGAATATTTTGAAAACGAATACAAATAACCTATAATTGTAAATAATATAGTGTTCTGGTTCTTATAATAATTTACTAATAAGTTATGTATATTACTTTTCACCACACGACCTCGGAAAAGGAGGTTTTTCTTATTAAATTTCTGCGTCGAAAATCGCATTTCCCTGCCTAGACCGGTAAACATTTTTTTTTATTTAGAAAGAAAAATACGTCATAATGCGTTCCGAATCGCACTATTGACTTTTATTTTACATCGTATTCTTATTTTAAATACTTTCAACTAATTGTATTACTCCGTTTTGGTTTTATTATATTATTTTAGTTCCTTAAATCAGAAAAACAAGAACAATTAGATTTTTTATTTAGGCTGGGTCAGATTTTACAACATAATATGATTTAATTTCCGAACATGACATAAAATATACCTTAATTTTAAATTGTCTGTGTCTTGGACCTCTACACGTGACATTGGCGGAATTATGTTTAGAACATAGAGCAAGCCATTCTTAAAGAAGAAGAAGAAGTGTCTTGTACCTCATGTCAATGTCAACATTTACCGAGTCGTAAATGCACATTGTAGTTCATCGTTTGTTCGGTAGAGGCCGCACTGTTGATACGTGACGTAAAGCAATTATCGCGCAATTTCTGCTGTCGCGTTGCTGTTGCAAAGATAGGTAATAGCCCCGCCGGTTCACCCATGTTCTATGGAAAAACTCGACACTCACATATGGATGACAAGAGAGAGAGAATTATCCCTATTATGGTTACCCACAAGATACTGCTACATACCCGGTTCATCCGTGTTCTATAGTTAATACGACACAGGTTCGCGTAAGTGTATATATTCTTTGACACAGGGCTTGTATAACAGGTTAATTTTCAAACGTAATCAGCAGCAAGTACTAAGGGAGCGTTTTATTAAGGTTTGGCTCTACCTTAACCTTAAAAATACCGGTTTCATAAAAGAGGAAGGGGGGATGTCAGTGTTGGCCTCGGTGGGGAGTGTTCATGCCAGGGAACATTCTTCTACAAAAAGCCGAGAAATGCCGTTGCGCACGTCTAGAAGGAGCTAGGCTACAGGCGCGCACTGGCCAGTCCTATTCACATCACGTCCCCGCCGTCACTAGAATGCCGCCGCAATCTAGTGATGGGCTCACTCATAGTGAGTCGTCCTCCCTGGGCAATGTCAAAGTCCGAATGGAGCTCCCACACTCTACTTCTCCGGACTAAGATAGCTAATGTGAAGGGCAAAAGCGAGCTTTCAGCGCTATAACTGAATAACTGGCTAGGGAGAAAAAAAAATCCCGAATCAAAAATATTGAACCATGGAAGCAAAACTGAAAGAGGTATTACCCCAGGATTCTAGCAGTTGTGTTAGTTTGTGTATATCATCGATACCATAGAGTATTATGGGTGGAGGCTTGCTAGGTCGTGGTGTAGGAGGGGGATTACGTTGGAGAATCCCTCCCTGAGCCTAGCTCAGGCAGCCCCACGTACTCTGGGGGGGCAAAGTTTTGCCGCAAGTGGACCTGACAAATGAAGAAGGCAACCACGTAACAGGGAAGCGTAAATTTTTTCAACAGGCATTCCATCCGAGCTTATTTATAAGGAATAGAAATGCATCACTGGGAAACAAAACACAACTGGACTCACCACCGCCATTAACTACTGACAAGGATAAAGAAGTTACGACTCCTGAACCTCCCAACTGGCAAAGAATCCCTGTAGCTAGAACAAATAAGAGAAAAAAGATGTCTCAAACACCATCTCCAGAAGGACTTACGACTAACAACAGATTCAGCGAACTACCAGTAGACCTGACTGAAGAATCTGCGACCCCAAAGGAAAAACGACCTAGCAAGCCTCCACCCATAATACTCTATGGTATCGATGATATACACAAACTAACACAACTGCTAGAATCCTCTGCAGACAAAGAAAGCTTTGCTCTAAAAATCGTAAACAGGAACCAACCTAGAATTACCTGCAAGGATGTCGAGGTCTACAAAAACATAATCACCATTGTTCGGAGCAAAGGACTAATAGGCCATACCTTAAATCTGAAAGATCAACGATGTTATAGAGTAGTTATAAAAAAACTTACACCACACAACTCCACATACAGCCATTGAAGACGAAATAGCCAAATCCAGTAATGAAGTCTACGGTGAAATTATTAACGCAAAATACGGTCCTGACAAAAAACCTACATCGACATTCTTCGTTGGCTTAATAACGCATGCTGACTTAATACTCCATCTGAGAGTGAAAAATGCGTTAGGCGAGATATACCACTCGAAATTAAGCAAAAGGTACTGGAAAAGAGAAGGCTAAGAAGGATGTGGCACCAATCGAGGCATAAAAGTGATAAGACAGCGCTCAACAAAGCCATTGTAAAACTGAAACAAATGCTGGAAAACGGAAATAATGCTACACTCCAAAATAAGCTGGAAAACTTGACTGCAACAGCATCGACCGAATATTCTTTATGGAAAGCTACAAAACCGCTAAATAGACCTTAGCTAGCAATTTAAACCAGCATTAAGAACTGGACATGGGCAATGGGCTAAAACCAGTCAAGAAAAAGCCGCAGCTTTTGCAGACCACCTGGCGAAAGCCTTTAAGCCAAACGAAAGCGACCGCACGGATGCCGAAAGAGAAATAGACGAAACCCTGCAGCAAGATTTCCAATTATCGTTGCCACCAAAACCAGTGACAGTACAGGAGCTGAAAAGGACTATCAACAGTCTCCAGAATAGAAAAGCGCCAGGATTTGATTTGATTATTAAGGAGATTCTTGTTCAACTTCCTAGGAAAGCCTTAGTCTTTCTCACTACCCTGTACGATGGTATACTTCGGGTGCAACACTTTTCAAGCATATGGAAAGTATCAGTTACAACAACCATGATACACAAGGCAGGAAAACCTAAAGAATAATTGGCCTCATATAGACCGATAAGCCTACTACCGACTCTCTCTAAGGTGTTCGAAAAGTTGCTTCTTACCAGAATAGCGCCAATACTTATCGAAAATAAAATTGTCCCCCAACACCAATTTGGATTTAGGCAACAACATTCGACTATTGAGCAAGTACATCGCATGTGTGACCGAATTCGTAAGTCTCTAGAAACAAAGGAGTACTGCTCGGCAGTTTTCCTGGATATCCAACAGGCCTTCGATAAAGTGTGGCACAAAGGCCTGCTTTGCAAGATAAAACGGTCGCTGCCCCATAGCTTTTACTTATTGATGGAGTCATATCTGCCTGACCGCATTTTCCAAGTTCGAGAAGATGGAGACACGTCTGCAATCTACAACATCTTGGCTGGTGTACCGCAGGGCTCAGTTCTTGGACCTGTACTGTATACCATATATACTGCTGACCTTCCCGAAACACACGGAGTAATAACAGCTACATTTGCTGACGATACTGCACTATTGGCTAGCAACAAAGATCCCCAAATAGCTTTGAACCATTTGCAAGTTAGCCTTTGGAAAATACATGACTGGCTCCAGAGATGGCGAATCAAGGCAAGCGCTTCCAAATCTGTCCATATTACCTTTACACTTAGAAAACAATACCCTTTCTCATCATGAAACAGTCAGATATCTCGGAATACATCTGGATAGACGATTGACTTGGAAGAAACACATCAAGAAGAAGCGAGACGAATTAAATACGAGGTTCAGGAATATGTACTGGCTAATGGCACGAAACTCAAAACTCTCTGTCGACAACAAGCTACTCATCTATAAAGCAATAGTTAAGCCGGTATGGATGTACGGCATCCAACTGTGGGGAAGTGCCTGTAACACAAGCCTGTCAGTCATCCAAAGACTACAAAACGGCATATTGCGTACAATATCCAATGCTCCTTGGTTCGTTACCAATACTGAACTACATGAGACACTGAGTATCACAACAGTTAAGGAGGAGATAAAACGATCGGCTTCAAGCTACAAAACTCATCTCGAGTACCACCCGAATGAATTGGCTACCGCCTTATCAAATGTGACATACCGCAAACGCCTCAAGCGCCTTGACATCCAGGGTCTAGAGAAGCGTTTCTAACTGACGGGGGCACGTCCGCTGGGGAGAGCCCTCAAATTCCAATGGCACATTCAACAAGCCTACTTAAAGTTTTAGGACTGATAATAGACAAAAAAAAAGAGGAAAATCAAAAGGCATTTAAATCAATTGACCGGTTTATAGAGGTTTCTTCTTCATTTTATAAGTACCTAAATATAACGGGAGAACGTTAGCGCGCTATTTTATCACTTTCAATACAATTAGAAAAAAAACTTAAAGAAAAGAACACAGACAAATTAACAAACCAAGTCAAGTAGCAAGTTTGCATAGAGCGCTTTCAGACTTGCTTATTAGCTACCCCCTCTCACCCGCGCCCACACCGCGTGATAATAAGCACGAAAAAATAGACCGGCTTGCGATTAGGTATCATGCTCATTGACTAGCATGCTCTTTTCGTATACACGTGCTAGTTGCTTGCTACTGAGTAGCACGTGCTAGCATGCATATTATGTGCTACTAGGTAGCATGTGTATTCCGCGATTAACACCAATTGGTTTGAGTACGAAGCCTTTTCTCTTGTGCTATACCACATGTGCAGTACATGTACAGTCGGAGAATTTCCCGGTTGATCAGTAGAGTTTTTTTGAGAAATCGATATTTGTTAAAGTATTAAGTTTTATGAAATAATTTATTTTTAAGATGAAATTATTTATGATATAAACCTTTTCTATAAGTCTATAACTTTTGAAATAACTTTCTTCAAAAAAACTCTACTGATCAACCGGGATGTTCACCGATTGTGCAAACTGATGTGTTCTCGTATGTTTCCTCAGTGCAAACGGAAGGTAACGACGACTCTATGGTGAAGTTCTCAAATAATTTTCTTTTCTAAATCACAAAATGACGCGTAGTGTCGGTAAAACAGTTTGACTGGACGTGTCATCAAAAAATCATAGACTAAACAATGAGTCGAACGAAGTAGTCGAACTGTCAAACACGATTCGACCAAAAGAAATTCATGAGGTTTTCGTAGTTTAATTGTATATGTTTGTACTCAAGATTATATAAATTATGCCGAAGAATAAAGGAAAAGGTGGTAAAAACAGGAGGAGGGGAAAGAATGAAAATGAAACAGAAAAACGTGAGTTGGTCTTCAAGGAAGACGGTCAAGAGTACGCCCAAGTCACAAAGATGCTCGGTAATGGCCGCTTGGAGGCCATGTGCTTCGATGGCATAAAACGTCTATGTCATATTAGAGGAAAGCTAAGAAAAAAGGTCTGGATAAATCAAGGAGATATAATACTAATCGGTCTAAGAGATTATCAGGATGCCAAGGCTGATGTAATCCTAAAGTATACACCTGATGAGGCAAGGAATCTGAAGACCTATGGAGAATTCCCAGAAACTGTACGTATCAACGAGACAGTGGTTTATTCTGTGGATGGCCTTGATGAAGATATTGAATTTGGTGATGAAGTCAGCTCAGAAGATGAAGCGGATGCAGTTGATGCTATATAGAATCCCTTAGCTATATTTATAATATTTACAGTAAGTCTATGTAAATTAATTTACTGTTATAAATAAACATCTTTTTGTGATTTCTTATAAGTACTTCACAGAAACTACTCATTAAATGAACCCCTACTACAATAGCTCTCAGTATTCCTCAAAATTGTAAGTGTTTATAACACATTTTTGTATGTATCATTTGGATATTGATTATTAAATTAATTACCATTCATTGTGAAGTTACTTTTTTGAAAATATGTTCTGTTCAACATTCCTTGAAACCCTCATTACCATAGTCATTTTAAGAATTAAGGAATGTATATAATTAAATTACATAATGTCCATATGATTTGAGTTATTTTATGAACAAGTACCTTTTCTTCAGTTTTATATGTCATGATTAAGGTCTTATAAACGAAGTTTAATTTTTACATATGCTCTTGGATTTAATTAGTCTAAATTGTTATTGAGTTACAGTTTAATTATTATTGTTTGAGCATTTCTTGCACATAGGTCCTTTTTACCTGACTGCAAAGGAAGGGTTATGCTTTTTTTATGTAATTCCAGCTTAGTGTACACCACATACACATGCCAGTATGATGTAAGATAATACACTAAACTCAGTGCTGTTAGGAATAGTTCAACAGTAATATGGAAAAAGAAATACAATAATTTCTCCCTATATATTTTTACTGCATACTTGCATTTATTTTTATTTTGTGACAATTTTTTTTTTGTGACTTGTGTCTTCAAATTTTTCACTATGAAGTGTAGATTAATGAATTCTATATCTTAATTTAATTCTCATTTAACAACACTTATTTGTCTTAACCTTTGGACATCCGCCGACAGCCCAGGCTGTCAATCGCTGTACCCGTCTACGGGAATAGACGGGTACAGCATTAGACAGCCCGGGCTGTCGAGCGGACATCTAAAGGTTAAATTGACTATTTAGATGTTTCAGCCAGTGTCGAAAATAGGGTGGTGCCCAGGCACAGGTTGCAGACATGGGCCATAAATGACTGACCTGCCCCCCTAGCATGAACACCGCGATATGATATAGCGCATCATGCTGTCTTGCTTACTCCGCTACAATGTGAGTGGGACAGCGGCACGTTATCGAGTCGATAAAAGCCGTTCATGCTAGCTAGCTAGGTAGCTAATCGTCTAATTTTAAAATCCATTGCAATCCCTTTCAATTCGTCATTTCAAAGATATTTACAAACTATAGGCTGTCACTATTTGACATTTGAAAGGGATTGTGATCTGGATGCGTTTTGAAAGGTATGGAATAAACAAAATTTAACTGTCTAAGCAAGGTGGCAGACGAAAATATCACAATCACAATACCTCTGAAAGGGATTGTGATAGATTTTGAAATTAGACAATTAGGGGGCAGACCTGTCATCAAAATATGTCCCGGTAGTTTAGAGAAAAATAGTACAGTACCCTCTAAATAATTATAAGGATTATTCTAAATTTTTATTTTCTTATGAATCAAGAAGATATCTACTGTTGTGGTTGCCTGGGTAAACTTTATCCTAAACTGGTGTTCCCACCAAGCGAAGCGAAAGGACATGGGCACTAACTACCTGTTCTCAAAGCGCTTCATAATTTTTTTGAAACCTCATAAGTACCCAACTTATGAGGTTTTAGGTACCAATTATATTGGATAAAACAAATTCTCATGATTTAATGCCATTGCTGGTCTAATTATTATTAAACATTAAGTTTTAATTGCATAGCTTACATAGGTACTTTAGTTTTATTATCAAAAAAATTGATATATCTAAAAAAACCCTATTTTATCACCGACTTACTCATTGATTGATGATCATCAAAATTCTCAGTTTACTTCCTGAAGTCCTAGAGCCGAAAATGTGGTATGTAATATAGGCTAGTATTAGTACACAAACAACAAAAAAAAATCTTCAACTTGGAACTTTTACCCCTCAACCTTGTTTGTATGAGACCTATGCCAATTTTGAGGTCTGAAAATTGATATAGGGAGTCTTTGTTATAAATAATAAAATACCTATTTCAGAATTTTTAGCAAATCATACAAAAATGAATTCTTAATATATGAGGTTCAGTGGCTGAACCGGTTATACCCGGTTCTGAACCGGTTATACCCGGTTCTTTAAAGGCACTAAAGAACCGGTTTCGAAAGCAGTAAAAAATCAATTACATTTATTCAGTCTAGGCTGTTAGAAGCACATGAACGTCAAAGAAGCTACGCCATCGGTTCACAAACCCTACGGTGGGAGGCCTTGTAACGAGAAGAACCGGCAAGAAACTCGTCAAGGTACTCTCGTCAACTATTTTTTCTCCCTGTTTTATTTCATAAAGAGTCGTCAAATTGAAAAGTGACTTTAAACACATGGGTAAGATCAATTTTCATCACAAAAAATAACAAAAATAAAAGTACATTTTATGGTTATCCTAACCGTAAACAATATTCAACTCGCAAGGAAGGGCTTCCATTATAACATTTCTCGCATTACAAAGTTACTGTACTACATACAGGTCAATAGTAATTTATTTTGGATGAAAATATTTAAGCTTTAAGCACAACGTTAAGACAAGCAGACTGAAGTAGACCCATTTCCGCTGGCGGCACCCGTTCACGACCATGACGCATGGACCAGCCATCGCTTCGCTTAACCATATTTTAGGGAACGTAACGACCCGCCTCACACGACACCGTCAAAGAAACGTTTGAAAAGTAAAACCGGTTCTTAAAAAACTAAGTGTTTACATTATTTCTTCGATTCTCCACTAATAGGTAATATAAGAAAAATATTTAAATCAAAACTGATTTGTTTCTAAATGAAGACTGAAATTATGTAAAAGTTCTAAATACACTCAGCGGCACGGAATCTTGGCCAAGCGCTTATCTCGCAATAGCAGATGTGCAATTTTATTTCTTTTTTTAATTACCTACCTTTGGTTTAAAAGGGTAATAATTCATTGTGTTTGAGATTTCGATGAAGATCGTGTAAAGATGCAAGATTTAATTTGTGTTGTTAAAGTTTACGCTTAGCTTCATGATCGTAAAGGTTTTGTACTTTTTATTAACTGAAGGTACTTTAACGCCATAAAATGCCGCTGATTTGGACTCTTCACCAGCGTCTGCAGTCTCGTTGCTCGAAAAGCATGCATCTGAATGTAGTTCATCATTTAATTTTAGATCTATTAATGCTGGGGACATAATATCCTATTCACTGCCTCCTTTAAAAGTAACGACATTACCCCTATGCCGCCTTACACTGATGCTAGCCCGCCCATCGGCGGGCCCGGCATGTCGGTAAACTATTTTTGCCCGTCCATAGGCGTTTTCGGAATAGGGCTTTAGATGTGACATGAATTAATGTTTTTAATGTTGATTTTACATTGATTGTGTGTGGCATATAGCATATATGTAAATTTTATATTGTTTTTGTGGCGAAATTGTAAATTTTATTGATCTTATAACCAAATATAGTAATTAAAATTATAGTTATTTGTTATGCAAGTATGGAAAGTTTGTTATTTAGCGGCGAGTTGCCTCTATTGAACTCTGAGCAAGTGAAGGATTCTAGGATTGAGCGAGTGGTTCAAAGATTGAATCCTGAGCGAAGCGAGGATTTCAAAGGTACAAGACGCTAAAAACTTTTCTGGCGAGCGCAACACACAATTTTTCACCTCACAACAGCGAGGAACATTTTATGGTTGTTTCCGCGGTCAACTTCCGGTAAAAAAAACTTTAAACATAAAGTTTAATCTAAATATACCTTATTTTCGTTGTTTTAAGATATAAAAAACGAAAATAATAAAAAAGAGAGTATTATAGTGAATTCAAAGTTATTTAAAGTAGGAATATATATATAAGAATAAAAACGATTCGTAAATGTTGACACTGACATGAGGTACAAGACAAAGACAATTTAAAAATAAAGATTTATGTCACAGTCCGAAATCCAATTATAGGTTGTGAAATCTCACCCAGCCTAATATAAAATTCTTATAACAAATAATTTAATCTTATTGTTCTTGTTTTTATGATTCAATGAACTAACATAATATAATAAAACCAAAACGGAGTCTTATAATTAATTTAAAGCTATTTAAAAAAAGAATCAAATATAACAAAAAAGTCAATAGTGCGATTCGGAACGCATTATGACATATTTTTAGGTATTAATTTAAAAAAAGTACTTTGCCGCGCTAGGCCGCAAAAAAGCGGCTTCTACGCTTAAACTGATTGACAAAACCTCCTTTTCAGGAGCATGTGAGGTGAAAAAATAATTTTAAAGTTTAATTTTTTGATTAACGGCAATCAAAATCACGTAAAATGCCGTATTGGGTAGATTTCTGCTCATATTTATGTCAAGAAACAATAAACGTCTTTATTTTAGTGCTTTTTAAAAAGTGAGAAATCCTCAACCTTTTTTCTTATTTTTAAAATTCTTGCGTATTTTAGGTGTTGTTACTTAGCATGGCAATTTCTTATCTAACTATACTAATATAATAAAACTGAAGAGAATTGATTGTTGACTTGACTAACTTGACGAGCACCTGACGCAACTCGAAAAGGAACTTGAAACTATAAGGTGGGTGGCATATTCTTTGGCTAAATGAAGTCCGAAGAGGGGGAGGTGACCCTTGAATTGGGCTACCTTATGTATTTCCGGGAGAGAGACCAGCTATACCAAGGTGGCGTAGGGTTTGTGTGACAACGTAGTAGAAGTGTCGAGTGTGTAGAACAGGGTGGCGTACCTCGTGATCAAGCTAGCCGAGAGGTATAGCCTCAAGGTTATACAGGTTTACAACAAGCCTTAAACTCTTGGGAGGAGTCACTTGCCGAAATTGACTACGGCCAGTGAAGTAGTCGTTACTTCAAGGCTAGAAGTTCTTTCGGCAATTGAAGACTTTTATAGTCAGCTATAGGTACGCTTCGCATATCGTCATCGTCGTGGCAGAATTAAATACTAACACTTAAAAAAATACCTTTTTCTATTATTTATAAAGTAGAAATGGAGCTCTATATTCAAGTCTCTTCCTCGTTGCAATACGTCTAATATTTGTGGATCTTACTTTTATCTTTACTTTAATTCGACGCCGTACAGTATACTTCCCATTGAATGAAAAAAAATATACATAAATAATAGACCATTATTTCTTAGTTTTAGATGCTATAATTGCATCTGAACCTATTTAACTACGTTGTCAAAAATTAGCAAAGCGTGTGATTCGACGGGACGCGAGCAGTCACCAGAGAGATGGCGGAAAGGAATAACACGCTGCGTGGGCTTTCGGTAAATTGCATTTTATTAATTGTGTTATGGCTTATTCCTTAGCAATGTTATTAAAAACTACAGATAACATTCCCGGAAAGCTTCTCGTATTGTTTTGATTGTATTACTGAGTTTTATTTAGTTTTAACGACGCCCACCGCCCACAACTTGTATGTCCAGTATACTACACGTCGTCGAATCACTAGTAAAGTAACTGCTAAATACTATGTCCAGTATTCTTCCCGTTGCCGTATTACTAGTATATTAACTTTCGTTGTTTCGCGTATTAATATTTTTAGGGATCCGTAGATAAAACGTTTCATATCTTTTTATTATTTTTTTTAGAGCTAGAAATCGAGAGGGCACCACTTGGTAGAGTTGGTGCCGCCTGAAAACGCTCTTTCATATATAGATAGTGGTTCTGAACCTGAAAATTAAGAGGAAATTGCTGATAAAACTGAGGAGTTGTCGTCCTCACCCTGCCCTTCCATCGATTCATACATACAGAACATTAACATTTTAGACAGGTCTGAAAACTATACACAAGACAATATTTCTATTGACACTGATCAAGATAACGTTAGTACTGATACTTTCATCGAGACAGTAAACGAAAATCTTCAAACAGAGGACTGTTCCAGCATCAGTGGGAGCGAGAAACCTCTGTGGCTTAGTGTTAACAAGCACTGGTGCCAGACCCAGAGGTCCCGGGTTCGATTCAAAGTGGGGTACATATTTTTGTATTCGGTTTAGTTGGTGATCGAACTTATGTTTGTAAGTCCGTCTGGCTAGCTATCTAGCTAACACCATCTTATCTAAGTCTACCGCTATAAGTAACTACAATGTTTTCAGCATTGTTGTGTTCCAGCAGTTAGAGACAAGACAGCCAGTTCCTCAGAGGTTAAGGATTCCGGGAGAGGTCTCAGATATTCGGTTCTTCAGCCTTATCAATACTTTACATCAGATATAATGAAGGCTTAGAGTATTCCCGTTAAAAAAGACAGCAACCCTGCTTAAGAAGCCGAAGACAACTTGACCCATAAACCGTTGACTTCTATTATTGTTACCACACCGACTGGTGAAGGCTTTACCAAGTTTGGCTTCGGAATAATAAGGCAAAACAGACTGAAAGATTGCAAGGAACTATGTGACAAAAATCTAAAGAAATGAGGCAGAGATTCAACTAGCCAAGTTGTCGACATGTGACATTATTACGTATCATATACGATTATACGACATTATGGATTTTGCAAATTCCGCAAGAACAATAAAACGAACGTATGTACATTGTTCCAAATGCAAGCAGAGGTAGTGCTTAGTGGCCAAAAGGAATTGTTTTTCTTATTTCCACAATAAGTAAGTAGGGTAGGACAATAAAAAAATAAGTGACAGTTGGTACTTATATTGATTCTACTCTTAAGTATTATGTGCTTATATAGATTAAGCTATATTAATATTTAAAAAAAACCGGAAGGCTAATTATTTTTGAATAAAGAAAAATGGTGATTATTATGAAGATTTTATAAGTACTTCATTATTATGTTCAAAACATAAGTGAGTTTTTCGTACTTATAAGTTTTTGGAGTTTGTACTAGTGTTTTAAGCATAAGAAATGTGACTATGAGACTGATTTGCTTTAATATAATTACTATTTTTCTACGGAATCACTTGTTTCTTTTATTCTTTCTCTTTGACAATGGGAAGTATACTGCACGCGGTTGGAGTGCATTAGTTTCTTATGAACTTGATAATGTCCAGTATAGTGGACGTATGTTTTTCAGGAACCTGAAATGGGTAGATTTTTTCAGCTATTTTTTCGCGGGCTCTCTACAAGCTAAGAATCGAAATCTATAACAATTTTACAAATTTTATTTAAATAAAAATCCGTCGAATGAAGGGTTAATTCTGCCACAACTCACTGCAAAACATCGTAATCAATACAGACGCAGGGAGGTCTCCTTTGCTGTGCGCAATATTAAAGCTGATGAGTAGCGCTTGGTGCAACATTTAGGAATATTAATCAAGAAATGCGTCTGGTCGTCCGATGGTAGTTAGAAGGGGGATGGTTGTATGAGCTCATGCATCTCATGAGCACACTTTCCAAAGTATAGTCTAAAAATTATTAATTTTGTATTCGACAAATAATAGAAATTCAAATGAAAAGTAAGAATAAGTAGTCTCACAAAATAAAAATATGTAACCTTGTTAACCTTGGGAACACTATTATATATTAATAACAAATGTCCAAACAGCTGATCGAGTTTTGTATGAAAAGTTATAAATATTTTGGTTTAACATACTTAGTTAATTTTTATCAAACTATAATTATTATAAAAATTATATAAACTATTTACTTACACACATTCCTTTAGAAAACTTTTTTTTAATTCGCCTTATTTATTACTTGTATAGTAAGTATTCCGAGACTTTTAGGTTTCTGACAATCTAAGTGTCGTCAAATTAGGCTTACTCGCGATAATATCGACGCTTGAAGCCTGAACATGAATAATAATTTACACCGCGACAGCTTATTTTCAGGATTTTTCAGTACCTACTGACCGATTACTGTAACTTTTTCTTAATTGGTACTACGTTGGAATGTTTGGCCTATCAGATAAATAAAATAATTATCAAAATCGGTTAACAATCGGCAGAGTAAAAGTGGAACACATATAAAAAAACAGTGGAGTACCTTCACCTTTTTTGAAGTCGGTTAAAAAAACTGCTTTGAAAAGCATACCGCAAGTTGATGTCGTAAACATTTTTCAAAGCATGCCAGATCGAATGCAAACCGTTATTAGGGCTAAAGGAGGAAACACCCGATACTAAAACCTAAACTACCTAGTATAGTTTTTTTTATTCTAGGTATAGTGTTTTAAAATTGTTAGTGCAATATTCTTTTGTCTGCAAAAGTGCCTATTCTATAATAAATGAATTTATTGTAGTGATGTTTTCAACTTCAAGTTCTAAAGTATGAAATACTTATAGAGTGCACCCTTAATTGTGTCAAAAATACTTTTAAATGCAATATATTGTGAATTTACATGTAGGCAAGTACACGTGCCGGTGAGTGTATATGTTGACTACACAAATTGAAACCATTTTATATCATACTCCTTATAAGATTTGCTTATCCAGTCAATATTATCTACAACTAATTCCATATTAATGAAAAATTAAAATTTTGCGACTGGAACCGGGGGAACTGGTTTTCCTGGTTATAACTCTACAAAAACCGGGTATCAAACCCTGCAACCGGACCGGATTCTGCATGACCTGGTGGCTACCTCTGGTGTCAGAGTTTATCAAGCCCCTACGTATATTATGTATATTCTATGGCCCCTACCGCGCAATTGTTGTCGACTTGTCGGCATCGACATCGACTTCATTTGACAGATGGATGTGACATATTGCTCGTAGTCTTTGGTAAGTTTTCATTTGTGTCAAAAAGAAGCAGATTTTATTAATACGAGTTTTACGAACAATAAAGACATGTGACAAAAATGGATCAGCAGTATACAGGTAAAGCAGAAAATAATAAAGTCGTATACAGTAATAACTTTGAACCTTCCAGCTTTTACACTGCGAAAAACAACAACTACTAATTACAAATAAATGTATGATTTATTTCTGTGTTGTTTGTCTTATTTATTTCGTAATTTTCGTAATCGTCCATTTCTAAAAAAAAATTACATTAATAGGTATTAATGTTTGTTTAATGAATTAAGTACCATAAAGGAGGTAGATATTAAATACATAGTATATACCGTGCAAATTTTTTATTGACCCAAGCTTAAGGGGAAGGTCATGTTAAGTGTTTAGAATAAAATGAATAAGGAATTTTATTTTTTAAAAATATTTAAATTTTTTAATAATTTTTATTTTTATATTTTATTGACAATCATTCGGATATAATACCCAAACAACACCAAAAATGAAAAAATAAAAGCAAAAAAGAAATTAAATAAGTAAAAATACTAAAACAGCTGATCGCCGGCGCGGTAGGTGCTCGCGCGGTCACTAGCCCGCGACGCGATCTGTGTCGACCCCACACAACCACACGCTCGCATGTGCCTTCTGACTACCGATCCATTTCTACAACTGAGACGAACCCCGTAAAAGTTCAAACGTTTGTTTATAAAATAAATTTTATAAAAAAAAACCAGAATGTAAGTACTTACAAGCAGCTAACCTGATGTTTAAGGTAAATAAACAGTGTATGTAAACTGTCCATCAATTTCGGCATTATTCTCAAAATCCTATATTTTTTATTATTTACTCTTGATGTGCTTAGAAAATAAACATAAACATGCCTCGTCGGTATACCAACCAGGAGTACCTGGAGATGGTCATTTGTTATCGGGAAAGCAATGAAGTGCTTAGAGCTGCGGTGCACCTCTATCATGAAAGGTTTGGTTTGGTGTACGAGTCGAGCATCGCACAATTTTGAGAGCTGTTTCATTATTTCGTGTTTTAACTACTTATTTCAAGATAACCTAAGAATTCTAAAATGATAACGTTATTCAGGGAAAAAAAGACATGATTTAGTTATTATTGCATTAGTTCGTCATTCCAAAGCCTGTTAAGTGTGATGGAAAGTTATCACCTTTCTAGTGTTATTAATGAAAGTGTTGAAGGAGACTCGTTCGACATTAAGTATGTAAGTATTTAAACTGAACCTACACAGTCTAGATTTTAAATTGGTATTTCTATTTTATCTCGAAAGTCGTTTGTAATTATTAAATTTTTTCCTGATGTTGGTTTAAGATAAAACGCAACTTTCCCGCGTAAGTAACGTAGTTAGGCAGTGTGATCGTTAAGTTAGAAGTTGCAAACAGTGGTTTTGTTTGACTATTTGGGTTACGTTTTAATAAGTATCCAAAAAAACAACGATTACATTGTTTTGACAAAATAAAAAATTGGTAATCACTTTCCGAGAAAATAACAGTAGGTAGTACGGTTGGTACTGTGATGTGACCGTAATCGTAAGTTGGTTTTATCTACAGACGTTTATTTATTCATTAACTCGTTTGAAAAATTCTTTCATTTTGCTTGTCTCGTCTCAGTTGTAGAAATGGATCGGTAATCAGAGGGCATAGGAGAGCGTGTGGTTGTGGGAGGTCAACACAGGTCGCGCCGTGAGCTAATGACCGCGCGCGCACCTACCGCGTCGGCGATCAGCTGTTTTAGTATTTTTACTTATTTAATTTATTTTTGCTTTTATTTTTTTATTTTTGCCTTCGTTTGGGTTTTATATCCGAATGATTGACGATAAGTTATAAAAACAAAAATTATTAAAAAATAAAAGTATTTTTAAAAAATAAGATTCCTTATTCATTTTATTCTTAACACTTAACATGACCTTCCCCTTAAGCTTGGGTCAATAAAAAAATTGCACGGTATATACATGTGAAAACTTGATTTTTTGTTAATAATCGACCATGTAACAGAAATCAATTAATGTAATAGTTGTAAGTATTCCTGTGAAATAAATTAAAATAAAATAGATTGCAACATGCAAAGTCTCACATTGCAAAAATCTTATTGTCACCTTATTAGAAAGAAACAAACAGCCTCGGTACTTCATATTTCGCTCGGCTCGCTTTTCAGCTGTGAGTACTTACTCAGTCCTGTCAGTATATACGGCCATGGGTGTTATACCTATTCTGTCATGTCACATATCAAACGTGAAGGTGGTAGAATGCTTCGTAAGGCTCCAAATGTATGACAAATAATGATAATTGATATTTTGGCAAATGAAAATTTGTCCAGACGGCTCTGTATAGACCTTGTTTAAACGCCGATTTTATGAGTTCTGTTCTATTTTGTACGATGTTAGAGTGTTAAATCTTATTTATTTTGCGTCACTGAGGGTCTAGGGAATGTAACTGGACTTTCGTTAGCTAGTTTTTGTTATTTCCAGCATCCATAATCTTTAGCGTCACGTCGTCATGAGGCTGATGCCACTAATTATTAAACGCTTGCATTACGTATGTTTTGAATACCGAATAAGACATTTTTATCCGTCACTAAAGGTTTTTATAGCACCCAAGGTGTAATGTTTAGGGTACACACGGAGTGACCGTAATGTTATTAAGACGCCACGAAATAGAACATAATATAGACTTTCTTTGGACTGTTCACACGCAAGTGATTTATTTGTATTTTTATGTCATTTGTATTTTTTTTTTGTAATTATGTATTCAGCTGAAAAAAAAATAAAGTCACTTTCTGTGTCCATAAAAATAAAGGCTTTGAGATTTAAATATCGTTAGTGAAGGATAAACAATGTCTTATTTCAGTATTTAAAATTATTGATGCAACCATTAAAGAATTATTGCCTTTTAAACATGGTCCTAACGTAAACTAGCACAGTTTTATTCGCTGCATGCTACATGACGCAAAAATCTGCTTCTTTTTGACACAAATGAAAACTTACCAAAGACTACGAGCAATATGTCACATCCATCTGTCAAATGAATCCGGTCCAATGCTCTAACCACGCATGGGACTAGTCGTCGGTTCGAGTCCCATCTGAGAGAATTCACTTGTGGCCGAGTTGATTTTTTAATTTGTGTTAATGCAATTTTCAAGAGTACTCAGTCCTGTTAGTATATTACATCCATGTTAACACCAGAAACCCGTTCAAAAGACAACGCATGAATTTAAAAAAGCGGTAACAATATTTCGGACCGTCACGCTGTGTGGTCTTATTTAAAACCGTTACGTTACGTGAATTTTGTGTTACGAATGTTGAAAATCAATTCACAGTAAAAAATAATTTCCGTCACTGAGAATCTAGCTTTACCTGGAACCAATCATTGCAGTATTTACGATACAATTCGAGATTGAAAAAAGTATGGAAAATGAGTTAGGGTGACCATGTAGTAATTTTTAGCGGACATATCGTATTTATTAATTTTATTTATTCGGAATTTTATCACTAAAAAGACTAACACAAAAAATAATCAGAAACAGACATATTACCATTTATAACGAATTGACACCTTAATTTACAAGTGAAATAATGTATTATTGATAACATAACACTTGCTTTATCAACAAGAACTTGCAAAGAAAATTTGGTTATTAAGTTCAAATTAAATTAGGTGCCTTCGTTCGTAATACGTTCAAATACTAAAAACGAAGATTTTATGAGACGTGTCTACCATGAGTTTTTCTTTCCGTTTACTATACTGTAAACGGGAGACATTTTGTATGAGAATCTGTAGTTCTGCTACTGCCCACTAGAGGCACTGTAAAGATTCGCATACAAAATATCTCCCGTTTACTGTACAGTAAGCGGAAAAGAAAACTCATGGTAGGCCCACTGTTTTGTTTTGTACGATGTTCGAGTGTTAAATCTTATTTATTTTCGCGTCACTGAGGATATAGGGAGTGAAACTGGACATTCGTTAGCGAATTTTTGTTATTTCCAGCGTCCATAATCTTTGGCGTCACGTCGTGAAGCCCGGTGTTTAAATGCCAATAATTCTTAAACGCTTGCGTTACGTAGTTAGGTATGTTTTGAATACCGAAATAAGACATTGTTTATCCGGCACTAAAAGCTTTTATAGTACCCAAGACAAAATTTGTGAGAAACACACTGGGAAATGCTAATAAAATAACTTTTTAACGCGCGATAAAATTACGTCCGTGGGAATGACGCATTTTGATTTAAAACTCTTTTTTTACGTTAAATAGGCTTGGTCTTGGCATCATTCTGAATCGTCAGATTTATGAAGAAGCCGAAGATGCGAGCTTGCCTAGAAATAGCCTATTCCCTCGAGCTTTAAATATAATAGGTTGTAGGCTCCCGGGAATACAGACGCAGGCAGAGAGTTCCACTCCCTGGCTGTGCACATAATAAAAGATGAGGAGAAGCACTTTGTATGCAGACGAGGCATGGGTGATAGCCCGCAGTACGTCTGGACCCCGGTGGTAATATGGAGCTGGCGGGCTGAGCTCATGTAGCTCAATGGCAAACTCTCCGATGTACAATCTGTAGAATCAGTCGGATCTGTAGAGCTATTTCATGATTTCGATTTTGGAGGTTTGGGTAGAGCCAAATCTAATAAAACAGTTTCTATGTACTCGCTGCTGTACCGGTTTGAAAATTAACTAGATAAACAAGCCCTTTTTCAGGGGATTTGTGGGAACAGAAATAGTTCCATTTCCCGTCCGGCGCACGCTAGCTAAGGTTTGGACTACACCTATCAGAACCGATCAGCATTTATTCCGCCTGTGTGTGATCACGCGCGATCGCACACTTACTCCCTTTTCACACCACGCGCCATCATTCGATCGAGAAGTTAAGTTCACATCAGGGCTTGTGTAACCGGTTCATTTTCAAACCTAATCAGCAGCAAGCACATATTAGGGAGCGTTTTGTTAAGGTTTGGCTCTACCTTAACCTTAAAAATACTGGTTTTATGAAAAAGCAAAATGAAAGAGAATCACGGAAGGTCACTATTAGCCTAATCGCCTCGCCAGTAGTAGGTACATTTCGCAGCTTTGGATTAAACCGGTTTATTTAAGATCTTGAAGCGCTCTCATTCCAATCCAAATACGTTGGATGCGGTTTTTTGTAAAAACAATAACCACAAAAACCTCTATTAACCGGGCTTTTTTTAACCGGTCAAGCCTTGGTTCACAGTTTATATTGTCTATGACTACTTAGCTGTTTTATAATTTTTTCTAAATATAATCTGTGTTTTTTTTCTAGATGTTGCCACCTTGCAGTCGCCATGTTGAATTTTGTTGTGCTTCGAAAACATTGTGAGCACGTGGATTGTTGGACTAATTTTGGCGAAATTTGTCAGTAATATAGTTTATTCAGTTTTTTGGGTTATTTGCATTTGATCTTCTAGAAGTGTAAAAGTTATTTATTGGACATCAAAGTAAGTACTCCCTCGGATTTTACCGGTAACCAGCTTCCACATTATGACCATAGGGTTCAGCCAGTAGGCTCGTAGGTCACGCACGTTATACTATTACTGTAGTATTCAAACAAATAAATTTTCATTATAGAATTAACTCAAGACCTATCTTATCACTATTTGCGAAGTCTCTCGTACAGGGTTAAAATTGCGTAACCTTTCATTTTGTAATCACTTTGCTTACGTGTTGGTTGTGTTGCTTTTAACACATCGCTCTCGTGACCCTCAACCGTGTTACGTTTATTTGCCAAAAATTTCGGAAACACGTGTCTCCATATTTTTTGAATCTACAATTTCAAATAAATTTTTCGTTTACGTTGCGTATCTCCGTTGAAAAGTGATTGTAAAGGTGGTGGTCATTCGTGAACATAAGTTTGCCTCGAGCGGTATTTACTATCTCGAAATCAGATCAGTAGCGATTTGAAAACGTTGTCATAAATACGTGTGCCTTTCTTTGTACGCACTCAGGTTATACATAACATAAATAATACTTTGTTTTATTGTCGTTTTCATACATAATCCCTGTCATTAAACACTGACAAAAACTAACCTAAAGACTAAACGCTGATAATTCTGTGATAAAAAGAAGTGAATCTGATATAATGGAATGGCCAACTGTAAGTATGTAGGTCAATTGCTTATCTAAATTTATATTCGCCTTCCTCATTCTACTCATAATGCTAAATTCACTGAATCCAATGTGTACAATCGTAACAAACTAAAAATTCACTAATTTTTAAATTATATCAAACTTCAAATTATTAAAAAAAAATGGATTTTGTATTTGTAAATAAATGTGATTATTACTGAATCACATTTTCTCTAATTATACTAATAGTTAGATTAATAATTATCATAAGTGTGTGAATATAACCGACAAAGGTGACCTTCTTTATGTACAGTTTTGATTAATAGGAACTTCTAATCTTAGGTCCTTTTTTCCCATATCTATATTTCTAATTACTGTTATTTTGTTTCAGATTATTGATAAAAGTGGCTTACCAGAATGGCACCTTGTCGTCAACTACTTATGTGGTCAGTACCATCAATAGCTGTGTTGTTAGGAATTTTTTGGATCCGAAAAAAGAGGGAGTATGCCAAGTCTGACCCTGGAGGAAGAGAGAAACTAAAGAGTTTGCAAGAGGAGTTGGCTGAAGTGCTGAATGCCCAGATTGAGGCGTCCAAAGGTTCACCTCTGAGCAAAGCAGAGCGTTCAGTCATTAAGTCTGCACCAATTGATATAATTCCCAACGGAAGTGGATCTCAAAGATCCTCACCTCTACATTTGACTGATGAAGAAGTAGATATAGAAATAGAGAAAATTATAAAGAAGAAATCCCTTGAGAAGGAAAAAAAGATGTCATTCGGAAATAACATTCAAAGTTTGGTTGCAGCTAATATTTGTACAAAAGAGTCCTCATTTGTTGTAAAGGAATCTTGCTCTGAACAGATTTCTTCAACTAAAACAGAAAGTACTAATAATGATACTGATGTTTGTTCTCTCCAAACAAATGCAGATACAAATAATGTGATCTCTAAGGATAGTATTGAAGATAGAATTGATTCAGAATTGTCTCAACTGAATTGTACAAAATTTGATATGGCTCCATCTGAAGTGGACATTACTGAAAATAGTACTGTAGCAGAGACTGATGAAATGACTATAAATAATGATGTTGATGAACCCAGTGACAGTAATGAAAGTGAAAACAGATTCTCAACAGCACAAACTAGACGCATTTCAGAAAGAGATTCTGCTAATCATAGTCCTGTTGATCCTATGTTAGCTAGTCCATCCATGTGTCACTTTTCAGACAACCACAGTGAGGTAAATATTTTTATTCACTGATATTAAATAGTTATCAGTTTTGTTGATTGCACATGATACTTAACCTCAAATTTTTAGGTTTAATGAAAAGATTGCATGTCTGAATAATCCATTCCAAATAACTTGTTTTCAGGGTTCTAGTGACAGTGGAAAAGGATGCTCAGAGGCTGCTAGTCCACCTCCAACAGCCTTGAACATGGTCCCCTCTGATACAGGGCTTAGAATACATCAATTTATTATACCCCAGACCCTGGTTGGTCTCCTTATAGGAAAACAAGGTTGTTTTGTTACTCAAATTAAAGCTAAAACTGGTGCAAGTGTTTATGTGAGGAGACATCCTGATTCCGTTAAGCTAAAAATTTGTGCAGTTGAAGGTTTGTGTCAAAACTATTTAGAAATATATTGATAGTTTTTGCTTATTTAACTGATATGATCCTTTTATTCTAGGAACTCAGAGTGAAATAGAAGCAGCATTAGACTTGATTAAAGAAAAGTTTCCAGAGAAAAGGTTCCCCAATTTCTCACTTCAAGAGATCAGTGCTGAGTTATATCAAAGGCTGGCTCCTTTAGTTCCAGAGTTCCTTCAAGTGAGTATTAGTGTTATTTGACCATTTGATTATTTGAGTTTGTCTGGTCCTTGGTCCTTGTGGAGTAATAGTACATTTGAAATGTAGCTACACAATTATATGTATGAACATTAATTCTGAGCATATTAGTTGCAGCTTGTGGAATCGGTGAACAACGATACAATAATGACGTGCTTGGTGAGCGCGGGCCACTTCTTCCTGCAGCAGCCACTGCATCCCACCTTCCCCTCACTGCACGCGCTGCACCGCCTCATGGCTGCTACTTATCAGAACCCGGATGTTCCGGCTCTCCCACGCCCAGTAAAAGGTAATAAAATAAATGTCTATAAATTTCTCTATAATTTTTGTTAAGTCAACAATGTAGAATAATTTATGCTCGAAGTTTCTTTTCTAATGTCTGAATGAACAAATTTTAATAGCAGGATGGATGAAAATTATCTTTATCAGTACTAAAAGTTCCTCATTATTACTGCCTTACCGAAATTTTTCTTGTCCTTTAAAACAGGTTTTACATTCTCCTTACACCTTTGTGTGGTTAGGATATGGCTTTAAGTTCATTGAACCTTACCTTATCTAAACAGTGATGTTGTTGTGTCCTGATAATCCATTTTACGTTTATATTTGCAAGATACGACAAATGACACTGTCTGCCACTGTTTTCCTATCAAGTATAAATAATTCATTTTTGATAATCATTATGATATAATTTTAGGAAAACAGTGAACATAAAATATATATTTTAATGGTAGGCTCAAGTTGGCAAAATATCTGGTTACAGAGGGTTCAATATGCGCCGCGCCTACAGAAAACAACTGGTACCGGGCGCAGGTGATCTCTACTTCGGAAGAGAATGACACGTCTGTCGTGAAGCTGGTCGACTTCGGCGGCTACCTGACCGTTGACAACGACCAGCTCAAGCAGATCCGTTCAGATTTCATGACACTGCCCTTCCAGGCAACAGAAGCCCTTCTGGCCTTCGTGAAACCAGCAAACAATGGTTAATTTATCTCTTTATTCTTGCTACATTTACTTCATTCTTGATAATTCATGTTACTATTTTTAATATACTGCTTTATAGTTTTTTTTTCATGGTGCATATTAATGTTTATTAATTTCTAATGTATTATTTTCAAGCTTCTGCAATAGCAATACTATAATTAAAATTTTCTGTCGTGTTTTGTTAATTTTGGCTCATCTTCATTTATATTTTTCCATTCTCCTTACTTGGGTGAGTATCTGAGATTGTTCAAATCTCTGAAAAACTTTACTACTCTATTGGTGAATGGATTAATCAATTATCGTCTCCAGCTGAGCATCATACTAACCTAACCATAAAAATTGCACCAAATCGCTCATTAACTATGTCCATACTGTGCTCTTTCATCTTCAACTTTCATCATCATCTTTTGTTTGGCGCATCAATTATTGAATTCACCAACGAACGTTTAGCATTGAATTCTTTAATATATATTTTTCAATTAACACTACTGGTAAGTATGTTGTTTAGTTCCTGATCCATTCATAGTCGGCTGCGGTGAGTAGTTAAATAAGCAGCGTATTGCATGCCGTGATTTCACCGCATCAAGAGTTTAACAGGCTGATAATATCGGTATGCGTGTGTGTGATAGAACCGGAGTGGAGCGGCGAGGCGCTCCGCATCATGGCGGGGCTGACGGCCGGGCAGCTGCTGCACGCGCAGGTGGCCGGCTACGACGAGGCGGGCCTGCCGCTCGTGCACCTCTACCTTACCCTGCATCCTCAGGTAACCTACTATGACAGCGCATCGCTGAAAGAAAGCGTTTGTTAGGTCTTACTAAATAAAGTTTATTTTCATTTTATTTAGTAAGACCTAACAAACAGAGGAACTTGTTAAAAACGCTTTCTTTCTTTGTGAGATGTAACTAAATAAAGTTTAGTTTCGATTATTGACTTTTGAGTAAGATATTCGAAAAAAAGCTTTATTTACTTGATATTTGGGAATGACATCAACTTTCATTCATCAAGTAACACATTTTCTCGACAGGTAGAATTTGGTGTACAAAAGAAACAGAAAAATATTTGTTACGTGATAAATATCATAAGTATTTACATACATACTTTTCTCCTGACCTGAGGATCATTGATTTATTAATTCCCTTTTCTTAATATCAAATATTCCTAATCATACTACAGCCAATGTTTAACGTGAATCCGCAGCAATTCTGTAGAATATTTTTTTTTGTAAAAAACTAATAAATATAAGACATTGGTCAGGTCAATTTCTACATCGGACCAGGTAGTGGCCGCCAATCGGTAGGAACTCGTTATGTTTCCGGGTGGCGCGATGGCGATGCGGTCCTGCGCGACCTCGGCATATAAACATCTCGAGCAGACCTTGTACAAAATGCGACGAATAAATTGGGGTCACATTTGAGGTTGCGTCACTTTCGTGAATGTCAATTGATAAGTTTTACTCAATTAAATATGGATTATAAAACCATGTTCCTCAAACAAAGAAAATGAAAGTCGGCCCACAAAAACAAACTAATCTACTATGATAATGAATCATCTATGGACATTCGTATTTAGGTTGTCCGTTATTAATAATATATTTTGTTACTAGTCTAAAAAGTAAATGTATGTGACAGATTATGGACAGACACATCTATCTATTTTACATTTCATAACATGTTATCTATCAGGTTTTATCTTATCTAGTAGACAAATGAAATTAAAGCCGAATTATTGGAACAAAGAACGTACTAAATTATGGAGTTATGATTGAGAAATTAAAGTCTTAATTTTTATTAAAAAACGGCTATACTTATTAAAGCGCCGCCGAAGTCTGCTTGGAGAAAAATTTTGGGGGATGTCTGACTGATTGCGTCAGTCATTCAAGTGAGTTTTAAGTCTGATAAAAGTTGTTTCAATGAACAGCTCGCGCAAAAAATAAGAGCTTATAAAAATATGTAAAAGCAAGCAACAAGAGTTGTTCTGCCAAAGATAGTTTTCCATTAGTCATTTAGGCATAACGTAATATCTGCTATCTCTATCTTCTAAATTTTCGTTAAGTAATACGATTCGTACTCTTGTGTTATTTCTTTGACTTACTACTCTTGTATTATTTATTTTATTATTTGTTACTACGGAACAAAAGATGTGGTCTTATTCGTTTTTATTAATGACTGGCGCAATTAAAACGGGAACTGCATGCAATTGGCAGCTTATTAGGTTCGTCCACGCAGGGAAAAAATGCACAGTTAAGTTTCGATATTCTTTCTCATGAAGAATAACTAAATAGTGTAAATCTTTAGTGAGAAATTGGATGGTCGGGCGTTAAGCGGACAACTCGGATGAACATTTACTGATCAAATCAGTGATGTTCTCAAAAAAGGCTAGAGTCCGAAGAGGCAAGAATAAAAGAAGGTGAATGAAGTGAATTTCGATGTATGTAGGCTAACGAGTAGTGTCAGGATAGATCAAAGAGGCGGTACATAGTCTCTGCCTAGCCCTCCTGCGGGACTAAGACGTGAGCGGGCGATGATAAGAAAGTTAATATTTAGACATCAATGAATGGTTTTAATGGATTAGTTGAATGTATTTCTCTTTGAACTGTCTCATTAAAACAGCAGATTTGACTTATTGCCCATAGCTAATTCTTATCCATGAATAATGCGTGGTGGTCTGTTCTGTTGCAGCAAGTAATATTCCTGAACCGGGAACTAGTGGAGCGCGGGCTGGCCGAGTGGGACGTGCCCGCGGACTCGTGAGGCGCGCGGCCGCTCGGCGCCGGCGCCGCTGCTCGACGCTATTACCTTATTGACTAGTTTTATGGTATTGCATTTCTACTGACGCATAATTTGTACATAATTTGGATTTCACTAAGGCTACTGAATGCTCCGGTGGAACTTCGAGTAGTCACTCACTTGCGTTTAGTTCGTATGAGTTGTCATTGGTTAGCTCCTAAATTATACAATGATTTGTTTCTGATTTCAATTTTGTTATACATTTATTTTATAAAACAGCTATCTAATTGACTCCTTTATGTATAAGTAGTAAATTGAAACGATAGTAGGAATATGTACTGTGGTACATTCTTTTACAGCAAAACTTAGTTTTAAATCTCCTATTCGTTTGTAACTTACTATTAATACTCGTTTTGTCTAAGCTCCCACAACAGGAACGTTAAAATTACGATACGCTTATGATGCTGTAGATTTCGTCGTAAAGTATACCGCTAAAGGTTGTAATTATAAGTTACATAATTTTATTTGGGCTCTGGTAGACCCTTTTCCTAAATTGTCATTGCGATGGCGATAAATCAATTATATTTAAATTAAAAAGAGTAGATTTTAATGTCATTCAGGATACGCTCATTGTTACGTAATGTTGCGCATTAGCTAAAATAATGTAAAAAAATGTAAATTTGAAAATTATTTGCTAATTTGTTTTGACTATTGTGCCAAATCTGTCAGACATTCATTTTCTACTTCAGTTACATAATTACGATATTGAAATTATTGTACTTGTGTATAAAAAGGCATCGACTGCCTTGTAAAATGTGCCTTTATTAGAGGTTTTGTTTACCTTTAAAAGCTACGTAATTATGTAAAATATTATTTGTCACAAAAAACGTTATTATCGCTGTAAACTCTGCACTAACCTACTTGATTTAGCTGTGAGTACCTCGATTGTGACAAAGGTGTTTTACTTGGAATACCCCGCTGGAGTGTTAGTGCCAGTGATTATTTTAACGATATTAATGACTGAAACAGTATGATAGTTATAATATTGTAAAGTATCGGTGTATAAAAGTACAATAAGATGTGATTGGTTCTAGTAAAATAAATTTATCGGTATGTTTTTCAAATTTTCAGATTATTATTTTAACTTTTTAATAAGGTGGCTAAATAGTTGCAATTCACTATGATACTGTACTTTCAATTTCTTCTATAAACTTCCACAACTGTTACTTCCAGCTCATAAAATTATCTGCTAAGTATTTAGCCAGCTCATTAAATGTTTACCCTTGCCCATCAAATACTTTAATCTATTTTCTTTCAGATGGCACATAACTCTATGTATCAAGTTGTATCGCAACTGCAATGAAGCTTTGTGGTAAATCATTGAAAGAATAGTATAACTAATGAGCACTTTGAATATCCTGACTTATAGTATAATAGTGTACATACTTGAGTGTTTAAGTAGTTCTAAAAGCAATATTCAGTGTTCTTTTAGTAAATTCAGTATTTGTATTATGTTGAAAATTTAAGTGTTTGTTCTTAGTGATTTAATTTTGTATGCGTATTGTGTAGTGAACTTGGCAAGCTAATGGGGAAGCTTAGTGTGACGATTCGTCGTAGTTATTTTTACAACGAGTCGCGATTAGATGTTACGAAGTACCATGCAAGTGTTATTTTTAAATTTCACGTGTTGGAATCTTGGAATAGTTGTGTTTTTAAATAAAATCAGTTAGTGTACTGATAACTAGATACAAATAGCTGGCTCTCCGTTTGCATTTTGTTGACGTCCCTATTGTAAATAAACTAATATATTTGCGGTTAAATCAATAAATTATCGTTTAAAATTAAGATTTTTCATTTTTGTCATACCTATCTATTCATCCATCCATCCCTTACTTGAATTCAAGAATTTTAAATTAATCTTTGGTTTTTTGATTTGAGAGATAAGTACTCATTTATACCATAAAAAACAGGAAGTTTGGTGTTGCCACTATTAAAACAAAACAAATGTCGTATGAAAAATTTTATGTCTATATCTTCATTGTTATTTCGTCCTTTGCTATATCAAGTTTTATTGTACTAGTAATTTTTTATGAGTTGAATAATTACCCATACTTCTTTAAATTGTTTTTTTATTAATTGTAAATGATCATGATATGTTCTCATCGCAGGATTTATTGGGAGGGTACTTTCAATCCCAAATTTGGGAGGTTGATTAATTACAACTTCTTCAATAATTACTGTATTTTGCATTTTCCTCTCATCTAGCTGCAGAGTAGAAGCATTTGTGTAGTTGTATGTAAAATTAATAGTTTTTAGTAGTGCGTTTGAACTAACCTACCTATCTATTAGATCAAATAAACAGGTGACCGTCAAGAACTCAAGATGGTGGGTTGGTCCCTCCATCTTGAATGTCTAGCATATGTTTATAAAAAATCAGTAGGTACCTTACATCTATTACTTGCGAGCTTTGATAAAAATTTTGCTATCTCATCATAAGCTTAAATTTGTATTTTCTTATAATGCAGACATAATACATCAATTTGTGTGGCGTTTTCGACATACTTTCACTCCAACTTTCTGAACGGCCCTGCCACTCAATCAAATGCGTGTACGCCTGGCTGTAGTGATACCATTGCTAATATAACTAGCATTGAAATTGAGGTAGATAACGTGGCTAAGTTACTCTCTAAACTGGACCCCACTAAGTCAGCTGGACCTGATTTGCTACCACCTCAATTCCTCATCCGCTGTGCTAAAACCATTGCGATTCCAATCACCATACTCTTCAATAGGGCGTTAGCAGAGGGAGTTTTACCTACCAAACTTGAGGAAACGTGCTTACATCACTCCGGTACACAAAAAAGGTTCAAGAAGTGATGTCACTAATTACCGACCTATTTCTAAACTTTGCACTGTCTCTAAGGTCCTAATGGAGATTGTGTACGAGCAACTTTACGCAGCTCTCAAGCATACGTTTAGTCTCACTCAGCATGGTTTCATAAGACGTCGCTCCGTTGTGACCAATCTAATCCTACTGAATGAATCCCTTACGTCATCTATGGACGATGGCTCCCAGGTCGCTGTCGTTTATACCGATTATAGCAGGCATTCGATCGAATTCGGCCAGATCTACTAGTGCTTAAACTGCAGAAGATCGGTGTTAGTGGTGACTTGCTTAGATGGTTGTCTTCATATATTAATAATCGATCTCAGGCTGTTGTCGTGTCAAAAATTACATCTCCGGCTGGCTCACGGTTCCAAGTGGGGTTCCTCAGGGGTCGCTGCTTGGGCCTTTATTGTTCGCGGTTTTTTTTAACGACATTGAGCAATGTTTCAAAACATCTCAATTATTATGCTTTGCGGATGATATGAAAATTATTGCGACAGTATCTTCAGCTGCCGATGCTAGTCTGCTACAGGAGGACCTCAACAGACTCGATATCTATTGCGTCGAGAACCAACTTGACCTAAATTCCTCTAAGTGTAGTGTTGTTACTTATAGCCGCAAACGAGACTTGGTTCATTTTGACTATATTATAAGAGGTTCGAAATTGAAACGTGATGCTGTCGTGCGGGACCTTGGTGTTCTGCATGATAGTAAGCTATTGTTTGACGATCACATTAACAATATTATTTCTAGGGCATCTAAGGCTCTTGGATTTGTGATGCGTAATTCTAGAGACTTCAAATACGCTAAAACATTAAAGATTTTATATTGTACATTTGTACGAAGCCATCTGGAGTACGCGTCGCAGGTCTGGAGCCCTCGGTACCTAAATTACATAACACGCATCGAAAATATTTAAAGAAAATTCATTAAACACCTCTGCTTTCGTACGAATGAAAACTATGAGTCCACCCATTACCTGTCTTTTCGTAAGAAAAACCATTTGTTGCCGCTGGAAAAACGTCGCGAAATTTCGGATGTGGCTCTCTTATTAAAAAGAAAATATTTGCATAAAAATTATCAACTATAATTTTATTTTTCTATCTGCTGGTCATACCAAAAATCATGTTTCGCACTATATACACGCAAGTTGGCAATGCTGCTAAACAAAACGGGGAATTTTCTCCGTGCTAGTCGTAATCCCGACCAATTTGAAAAGGGTTATATTGACTATCAATATAAAAGGAATGATCGATATTTACGTTTGGAAGATAATAACAGTACTTTCGATATGACCCATTCTTGAGAAAAGTGGTTTCGTAATTGTGTTGCGTATTAGTATTAGTATGAGTTTTCTTACATAATATAGCAGTACAACCGATTTTTTTAAGTATTCAGTTATCTCTTAAAATATACTAAATAGAACAGTGTTCTTATGTAGTCAAGAAGAGAAAAGTATTCAACGATAATAACTGTGCATAAGGTAAGATATTGTTTAAGTTAAAATAAGAAATTATTATTACTTTTCACTCTGAGCAGTCGCTGGGTTCATTTGAAAGATCTGACCGTAGCCAACCTTCTAAAATAACATTAATTGTGACTTTTTAAAAGGTTGGATCTTACGCAGATGATTTGGAGGACAGTCTGGGCGAGGAATTAGTGCAGTTCGCTGCAATGCTCAATTCTGATGTGGCTAGTATTATTGACAGAAGGAATCATGGGGCTCTGAAATGCAGGTTTACAAGCTGTTGCCCAACTAGCAAAATAAAGTCCTATAAAAGTTGAGACAACGTTTTACATGCAACTCTGATCCGATAAGTTTAGTCCTATAGACCTATAGGTCGCTTAATTGTTAAATAAAGGTTAACATGGCGTTAAAATGTTAATTAAAAGTAGTATAGCGGTTAAAGAATGGCCAAAATGTTGTTTATAGAGTATAGGGAAAACATTTACGTGACCGAAAAATCGGGTAAAGGTGTGAAAACTGACTATTATGTTTAATAAAAGGTAAAATGTAACATTTAAACACGATTTACTTGACTTTAAAGGCGCATAAATGTTTTGAAATGTTATTTATACAACGACTTGCTTATATTCTTTTCGCTTCACAAAAAAAATGTTGTCTTGTAGTTTTTGTGACACAAATTAATAAAACGAAGAAATTAAACAAGTTACCGTTTAAATGGTGGATTTATATTATTGACATTAATATAGAATCTATATTGTGCAGTTGCTTAATTCAAGATGACGTCTAGATTCCTATGGGAATGCCACTTTATTGATATTGTACGTGATGATATTTAGTTTTTTACTGTAGCCCTCTTAGAATATCCGAAATTTCGTTTATTTATAATATTTTTTTATTGTTTATACGTTAATGGTCAGCCATTTTTGTACAAGTCATCAACAGACTGTTATTTGATTGTTATATAACTTTCACTCAAGTAGACGTTTTTAAAACGAATGCACGCGAGCACCATTGCTATTTCTTTTAGGGTTCATTAAAACTACAAGAAACCCCTGACATAAACAAAATCGTAGTAGTGTATCTTTTATTCCCCAATGTAATAAATAGGTACCTAAGTATCTTTTAAATTCACACAATAATTTGTTTTTAGAACACGAACATGGTGGTGATCTTAGATGTAGACCAGTTTCTAACTAAACGACACTTCATGGTGCTTAAAAAACCGGAAGCTCTGTGGCCTTGGACGGATACTCACTTTAAATTATCAGAAAAATGCATTGGGTGTGGTCATTCCACTAAAGGCAATGAAAAACTGTTTTTTTTAAATAATGAATAAGGAAAATGTGAAATACTTATTTGTTTTATTTGTACGGAACCATCAGAGTTTAATATGGAACATTCTTGAAGGTGACGACTGATGTGGTTTGAAAAGACTCATATGTATGTTTAACTCTTCTTCTGAAAGTTCCACTTCGTTTGTATCGTTTTCAATTATTAATATCCATTTTTGTCGTTTTTATTTAAAGGTAATGAGAATCTCATAAAACCACTAAACGTCTCATTTTGTTTTATTTAAACCTTAATTGAACGTCTATAAAATATATTGTTGAATAAGAGATAAATAACAGGTTCACAGAAAACTGTATGTATTGACAAAGTTTTTGTTTTACGTTAAAAAAAAAAGTGTTGAATAAAAGGTAAATAATAGTTACACTAATAACTTTATGTAATATTGAAGTTAACCATAATTCCACTATATAAACGTTATATAATGGTTTAAAAAAAACGTTTATACACCAACAATGTATTTAGATGTTATAATAAAGCCCCTATTTCGACGATATTGTCATTAAAAAAACCTTTTTACGACTAAAACGTTCTTACGACTTAGACAGTTGTTAAATAAACGTTATAGTTAAAACCATTATATTCTTGTTTTTATAATTTAGTTGAAAAAACGTTTATTCGAGGTTGTAATTCGACTATTTAGTTAGAAGACTTACTCGTCAGATATACAACGTCTATACGATAGCAGAGTTAGTTAATAACCAATATTAAACTCTCATATGATATAAAAGTCGTATAACCCGTCATTTATACGACTTGTTTGCTGGTTGGGTGATAAATAATTCTTTACAACTTGTTTCCCGAACGTTGAAATTGATTTAGGCATTTATTTATTTGTCTCTCATGATCACCAACTGCAGTGGTGAACAATCTTTCTCAACATTAAAACCATACCATACACTCACCGGCACATCTAATTAACCAAACCGGAACCTGAATGCCATACCTAAACATTAGCATACAGATCTTTATAGAAATATGTTAACATTTTATGTATAGTCGCAAAGTGAGCATGTTTGTATGAAAATAACGGGGCAGGTGGTTAGATGTGCCGTTTAGTGTAGTTTGTTTTCAGTGCTTTCAATTTCTTCTATAAACTTCCACAACTGTTACTTCCAGCTCATAAAATTATCTGCTAAGTATTTAGCCAGCTCATTAAATGTTTACCCTTGCCCATCAAATACTTTAATCTATTTTCTTTCAGATGGCACATAACTCTATGTATCGCAACTGCAATGAAGCTTTGTGGTAAATCATTGAAAGAATAGTATAACTAATGAGCACTTTGAATATCCTGACTTATAGTATAATAGTGTACATACTTGAGTGTTTAAGTAGTTCTAAAAGCAATATTCAGTGTTCTTTTAGTAAATTCAGTATTTGTATTATGTTGAAAATTTAAGTGTTTGTTCTTAGTGATTTAATTTTGTATGCGTATTGTGTAGTGAACTTGGCAAGCTTATGGGGAAGCTTAGTGTGACGATTCGTCGTAGTTATTTTTACAACGAGTCGCGATTAGATGTTACGAAGTACCATGCAAGTGTTATTTTTAAATTTCACGTGTTGGAATCTTGGAATAGTTGTGTTTTTAAATAAAATCAGTTAGTGTACTGATAACTAGATACAAATAGCTGGCTCTCCGTTTGCATTTTGTTGACGTCCCTATTGTAAATAAACTAATATATTTGCGGTTAAATCAATAAATTATCGTTTAAAATTAAGATTTTTCATTTTTGTCATACCTATCTATTCATCCATCCATCCCTTACTTGAATTCAAGAATTTTAAATTAATCTTTGGTTTTTTGATTTGAGAGATAAGTACTCATTTATACCATAAAAAACAGGAAGTTTGGTGTTGCCACTATTAAAACAAAACAAATGTCGTATGAAAAATTTTATGTCTATATCTTCATTGTTATTTCGTCCTTTGCTATATCAAGTTTTATTGTACTAGTAATTTTTTATGAGTTGAATAATTACCCATACTTCTTTAAATTGTTTTTTTATTAATTGTAAATGATCATGATATGTTCTCATCGCAGGATTTATTGGGAGGGTACTTTCAATCCCAAATTTGGGAGGTTGATTAATTACAACTTCTTCAATAATTACTGTATTTTGCATTTTCCTCTCATCTAGCTGCAGAGTAGAAGCATTTGTGTAGTTGTATGTAAAATTAATAGTTTTTAGTAGTGCGTTTGAACTAACCTACCTATCTATTAGATCAAATAAACAGGTGACCGTCAAGAACTCAAGATGGTGGGTTGGTCCCTCCATCTTGAATGTCTAGCATATGTTTATAAGAAATCAGTAGGTACCTTACATCTATTACTTGCGAGCTTTGATAAAAATTTTGCTATCTCATCATAAGCTTAAATTTGTATTTTCTTATAATGCAGACATAATACATCAATTTGTGTGGCGTTTTCGACATACTTTCACTCCAACTTTCTGAACGGCCCTGCCACTCAATCAAATGCGTGTACGCCTGGCTGTAGTGATACCATTGCTAATATAACTAGCATTGAAATTGAGGTAGATAACGTGGCTAAGTTACTCTCTAAACTGGACCCCACTAAGTCAGCTGGACCTGATTTGCTACCACCTCAATTCCTCATCCGCTGTGCTAAAACCATTGCGATTCCAATCACCATACTCTTCAATAGGGCGTTAGCAGAGGGAGTTTTACCTACCAAACTTGAGGAAACGTGCTTACATCACTCCGGTACACAAAAAAGGTTCAAGAAGTGATGTCACTAATTACCGACCTATTTCTAAACTTTGCACTGTCTCTAAGGTCCTAATGGAGATTGTGTACGAGCAACTTTACGCAGCTCTCAAGCATACGTTTAGTCTCACTCAGCATGGTTTCATAAGACGTCGCTCCGTTGTGACCAATCTAATCCTACTGAATGAATCCCTTACGTCATCTATGGACGATGGCTCCCAGGTCGCTGTCGTTTATACCGATTATAGCAGGCATTCGATCGAATTCGGCCAGATCTACTAGTGCTTAAACTGCAGAAGATCGGTGTTAGTGGTGACTTGCTTAGATGGTTCTTCATATATTAATAATCGATCTCAGGCTGTTGTCGTGTCAAAAATTACATCTCCGGCTGGCTCACGGTTCCAAGTGGGGTTCCTCAGGGGTCGCTGCTTGGGCCTTTATTGTTCGCGGTTTTTTTTAACGACATTGAGCAATGTTTCAAAACATCTCAATTATTATGCTTTGCGGATGATATGAAAATTATTGCGACAGTATCTTCAGCTGCCGATGCTAGTCTGCTACAGGAGGACCTCAACAGACTCGATATCTATTGCGTCGAGAACCAACTTGACCTAAATTCCTCTAAGTGTAGTGTTGTTACTTATAGCCGCAAACGAGACTTGGTTCATTTTGACTATATTATAAGAGGTTCGAAATTGAAACGTGATGCTGTCGTGCGGGACCTTGGTGTTCTGCATGATAGTAAGCTATTGTTTGACGATCACATTAACAATATTATTTCTAGGGCATCTAAGGCTCTTGGATTTGTGATGCGTAATTCTAGAGACTTCAAATACGCTAAAACATTAAAGATTTTATATTGTACATTTGTACGAAGCCATCTGGAGTACGCGTCGCAGGTCTGGAGCCCTCGGTACCTAAATTACATAACACGCATCGAAAATATTTAAAGAAAATTCATTAAACACCTCTGCTTTCGTACGAATGAAAACTATGAGTCCACCCATTACCTGTCTTTTCGTAAGAAAAACCATTTGTTGCCGCTGGAAAAACGTCGCGAAATTTCGGATGTGGCTCTCTTATTAAAAAGAAAATATTTGCATAAAAATTATCAACTATAATTTTATTTTTCTATCTGCTGGTCATACCAAAAATCATGTTTCGCACTATATACACGCAAGTTGGCAATGCTGCTAAACAAAACGGGGAATTTTCTCCGTGCTAGTCGTAATCCCGACCAATTTGAAAAGGGTTATATTGACTATCAATATAAAAGGAATGATCGATATTTACGTTTGGAAGATAATAACAGTACTTTCGATATGACCCATTCTTGAGAAAAGTGGTTTCGTAATTGTGTTGCGTATTAGTATTAGTATGAGTTTTCTTACATAATATAGCAGTACAACCGATTTTTTTAAGTATTCAGTTATCTCTTAAAATATACTAAATAGAACAGTGTTCTTATGTAGTCAAGAAGAGAAAAGTATTCAACGATAATAACTGTGCATAAGGTAAGATATTGTTTAAGTTAAAATAAGAAATTATTATTACTTTTCACTCTGAGCAGTCGCTGGGTTCATTTGAAAGATCTGACCGTAGCCAACCTTCTAAAATAACATTAATTGTGACTTTTTAAAAGGTTGGATCTTACGCAGATGATTTGGAGGACAGTCTGGGCGAGGAATTAGTGCAGTTCGCTGCAATGCTCAATTCTGATGTGGCTAGTATTATTGACAGAAGGAATCATGGGGCTCTGAAATGCAGGTTTACAAGCTGTTGCCCAACTAGCAAAATAAAGTCCTATAAAAGTTGAGACAACGTTTTACATGCAACTCTGATCCGATAAGTTTAGTCCTATAGACCTATAGGTCGCTTAATTGTTAAATAAAGGTTAACATGGCGTTAAAATGTTAATTAAAAGTAGTATAGCGGTTAAAGAATGGCCAAAATGTTGTTTATAGAGTATAGGGAAAACATTTACGTGACCGAAAAATCGGGTAAAGGTGTGAAAACTGACTATTATGTTTAATAAAAGGTAAAATGTAACATTTAAACACGATTTACTTGACTTTAAAGGCGCATAAATGTTTTGAAATTTTATTTATACAACGACTTGCTTATATTCTTTTCGCTTCACAAAAAAAATGTTGTCTTGTAGTTTTTGTGACACAAATTAATAAAACGAAGAAATTAAACAAGTTACCGTTTAAATGGTGGATTTATATTATTGACATTAATATAGAATCTATATTGTGCAGTTGCTTAATTCAAGATGACGTCTAGATTCCTATGGGAATGCCACTTTATTGATATTGTACGTGATGATATTTAGTTTTTTACTGTAGCCCTCTTAGAATATCCGAAATTTCGTTTATTTATAATATTTTTTTATTGTTTATACGTTAATGGTCAGCCATTTTTGTACAAGTCATCAACAGACTGTTATTTGATTGTTATATAACTTTCACTCAAGTAGACGTTTTTAAAACGAATGCACGCGAGCACCATTGCTATTTCTTTTAGGGTTCATTAAAACTACAAGAAACCCCTGACATAAACAAAATCGTAGTAGTGTATCTTTTATTCCCCAATGTAATAAATAGGTACCTAAGTATCTTTTAAATTCACACAATAATTTGTTTTTAGAACACGAACATGGTGGTGATCTTAGATGTAGACCAGTTTCTAACTAAACGACACTTCATGGTGCTTAAAAAACCGGAAGCTCTGTGGCCTTGGACGGATACTCACTTTAAATTATCAGAAAAATGCATTGGGTGTGGTCATTCCACTAAAGGCAATGAAAAACTGTTTTTTTTAAATAATGAATAAGGAAAATGTGAAATACTTATTTGTTTTATTTGTACGGAACCATCAGAGTTTAATATGGAACATTCTTGAAGGTGACGACTGATGTGGTTTGAAAAGACTCATATGTATGTTTAACTCTTCTTCTGAAAGTTCCACTTCGTTTGTATCGTTTTCAATTATTAATATCCATTTTTGTCGTTTTTATTTAAAGGTAATGAGAATCTCATAAAACCACTAAACGTCTCATTTTGTTTTATTTAAACCTTAATTGAACGTCTATAAAATATATTGTTGAATAAGAGATAAATAACAGGTTCACAGAAAACTGTATGTATTGACAAAGTTTTTGTTTTACGTTAAAAAAAAAAGTGTTGAATAAAAGGTAAATAATAGTTACACTAATAACTTTATGTAATATTGAAGTTAACCATAATTCCACTATATAAACGTTATATAATGGTTTAAAAAAAACGTTTATACACCAACAATGTATTTAGATGTTATAATAAAGCCCCTATTTCGACGATATTGTCATTAAAAAAACCTTTTTACGACTAAAACGTTCTTACGACTTAGACAGTTGTTAAATAAACGTTATAGTTAAAACCATTATATTCTTGTTTTTATAATTTAGTTGAAAAAACGTTTATTCGAGGTTGTAATTCGACTATTTAGTTAGAAGACTTACTCGTCAGATATACAACGTCTATACGATAGCAGAGTTAGTTAATAACCAATATTAAACTCTCATATGATATAAAAGTCGTATAACCCGTCATTTATACGACTTGTTTGCTGGTTGGGTGATAAATAATTCTTTACAACTTGTTTCCCGAACGTTGAAATTGATTTAGGCATTTATTTATTTGTCTCTCATGATCACCAACTGCAGTGGTGAACAATCTTTCTCAACATTAAAACCATACCATACACTCACCGGCACATCTAATTAACCAAACCGGAACCTGAATGCCATACCTAAACATTAGCATACAGATCTTTATAGAAATATGTTAACATTTTATGTATAGTCGCAAAGTGAGCATGTTTGTATGAAAATAACGGGGCAGGTGGTTAGATGTGCCGTTTAGTGTAGTTTGTTTTCAGTGCTTTCAATTTCTTCTATAAACTTCCACAACTGTTACTTCCAGCTCATAAAATTATCTGCTAAGTATTTAGCCAGCTCATTAAATGTTTACCCTTGCCCATCAAATACTTTAATCTATTTTCTTTCAGATGGCACATAACTCTATGTATCGCAACTGCAATGAAGCTTTGTGGTAAATCATTGAAAGAATAGTATAACTAATGAGCACTTTGAATATCCTGACTTATAGTATAATAGTGTACATACTTGAGTGTTTAAGTAGTTCTAAAAGCAATATTCAGTGTTCTTTTAGTAAATTCAGTATTTGTATTATGTTGAAAATTTAAGTGTTTGTTCTTAGTGATTTAATTTTGTATGCGTATTGTGTAGTGAACTTGGCAAGCTTATGGGGAAGCTTAGTGTGACGATTCGTCGTAGTTATTTTTACAACGAGTCGCGATTAGATGTTACGAAGTACCATGCAAGTGTTATTTTTAAATTTCACGTGTTGGAATCTTGGAATAGTTGTGTTTTTAAATAAAATCAGTTAGTGTACTGATAACTAGATACAAATAGCTGGCTCTCCGTTTGCATTTTGTTGACGTCCCTATTGTAAATAAACTAATATATTTGCGGTTAAATCAATAAATTATCGTTTAAAATTAAGATTTTTCATTTTTGTCATACCTATCTATTCATCCATCCATCCCTTACTTGAATTCAAGAATTTTAAATTAATCTTTGGTTTTTTGATTTGAGAGATAAGTACTCATTTATACCATAAAAAACAGGAAGTTTGGTGTTGCCACTATTAAAACAAAACAAATGTCGTATGAAAAATTTTATGTCTATATCTTCATTGTTATTTCGTCCTTTGCTATATCAAGTTTTATTGTACTAGTAATTTTTTATGAGTTGAATAATTACCCATACTTCTTTAAATTGTTTTTTTATTAATTGTAAATGATCATGATATGTTCTCATCGCAGGATTTATTGGGAGGGTACTTTCAATCCCAAATTTGGGAGGTTGATTAATTACAACTTCTTCAATAATTACTGTATTTTGCATTTTCCTCTCATCTAGCTGCAGAGTAGAAGCATTTGTGTAGTTGTATGTAAAATTAATAGTTTTTAGTAGTGCGTTTGAACTAACCTACCTATCTATTAGATCAAATAAACAGGTGACCGTCAAGAACTCAAGATGGTGGGTTGGTCCCTCCATCTTGAATGTCTAGCATATGTTTATAAAAAATCAGTAGGTACCTTACATCTATTACTTGCGAGCTTTGATAAAAATTTTGCTATCTCATCATAAGCTTAAATTTGTATTTTCTTATAATGCAGACATAATACATCAATTTGTGTGGCGTTTTCGACATACTTTCACTCCAACTTTCTGAACGGCCCTGCCACTCAATCAAATGCGTGTACGCCTGGCTGTAGTGATACCATTGCTAATATAACTAGCATTGAAATTGAGGTAGATAACGTGGCTAAGTTACTCTCTAAACTGGACCCCACTAAGTCAGCTGGACCTGATTTGCTACCACCTCAATTCCTCATCCGCTGTGCTAAAACCATTGCGATTCCAATCACCATACTCTTCAATAGGGCGTTAGCAGAGGGAGTTTTACCTACCAAACTTGAGGAAACGTGCTTACATCACTCCGGTACACAAAAAAGGTTCAAGAAGTGATGTCACTAATTACCGACCTATTTCTAAACTTTGCACTGTCTCTAAGGTCCTAATGGAGATTGTGTACGAGCAACTTTACGCAGCTCTCAAGCATACGTTTAGTCTCACTCAGCATGGTTTCATAAGACGTCGCTCCGTTGTGACCAATCTAATCCTACTGAATGAATCCCTTACGTCATCTATGGACGATGGCTCCCAGGTCGCTGTCGTTTATACCGATTATAGCAGGCATTCGATCGAATTCGGCCAGATCTACTAGTGCTTAAACTGCAGAAGATCGGTGTTAGTGGTGACTTGCTTAGATGGTTGTCTTCATATATTAATAATCGATCTCAGGCTGTTGTCGTGTCAAAAATTACATCTCCGGCTGGCTCACGGTTCCAAGTGGGGTTCCTCAGGGGTCGCTGCTTGGGCCTTTATTGTTCGCGGTTTTTTTTAACGACATTGAGCAATGTTTCAAAACATCTCAATTATTATGCTTTGCGGATGATATGAAAATTATTGCGACAGTATCTTCAGCTGCCGATGCTAGTCTGCTACAGGAGGACCTCAACAGACTCGATATCTATTGCGTCGAGAACCAACTTGACCTAAATTCCTCTAAGTGTAGTGTTGTTACTTATAGCCGCAAACGAGACTTGGTTCATTTTGACTATATTATAAGAGGTTCGAAATTGAAACGTGATGCTGTCGTGCGGGACCTTGGTGTTCTGCATGATAGTAAGCTATTGTTTGACGATCACATTAACAATATTATTTCTAGGGCATCTAAGGCTCTTGGATTTGTGATGCGTAATTCTAGAGACTTCAAATACGCTAAAACATTAAAGATTTTATATTGTACATTTGTACGAAGCCATCTGGAGTACGCGTCGCAGGTCTGGAGCCCTCGGTACCTAAATTACATAACACGCATCGAAAATATTTAAAGAAAATTCATTAAACACCTCTGCTTTCGTACGAATGAAAACTATGAGTCCACCCATTACCTGTCTTTTCGTAAGAAAAACCATTTGTTGCCGCTGGAAAAACGTCGCGAAATTTCGGATGTGGCTCTCTTATTAAAAAGAAAATATTTGCATAAAAATTATCAACTATAATTTTATTTTTCTATCTGCTGGTCATACCAAAAATCATGTTTCGCACTATATACACGCAAGTTGGCAATGCTGCTAAACAAAACGGGGAATTTTCTCCGTGCTAGTCGTAATCCCGACCAATTTGAAAAGGGTTATATTGACTATCAATATAAAAGGAATGATCGATATTTACGTTTGGAAGATAATAACAGTACTTTCGATATGACCCATTCTTGAGAAAAGTGGTTTCGTAATTGTGTTGCGTATTAGTATTAGTATGAGTTTTCTTACATAATATAGCAGTACAACCGATTTTTTTAAGTATTCAGTTATCTCTTAAAATATACTAAATAGAACAGTGTTCTTATGTAGTCAAGAAGAGAAAAGTATTCAACGATAATAACTGTGCATAAGGTAAGATATTGTTTAAGTTAAAATAAGAAATTATTATTACTTTTCACTCTGAGCAGTCGCTGGGTTCATTTGAAAGATCTGACCGTAGCCAACCTTCTAAAATAACATTAATTGTGACTTTTTAAAAGGTTGGATCTTACGCAGATGATTTGGAGGACAGTCTGGGCGAGGAATTAGTGCAGTTCGCTGCAATGCTCAATTCTGATGTGGCTAGTATTATTGACAGAAGGAATCATGGGGCTCTGAAATGCAGGTTTACAAGCTGTTGCCCAACTAGCAAAATAAAGTCCTATAAAAGTTGAGACAACGTTTTACATGCAACTCTGATCCGATAAGTTTAGTCCTATAGACCTATAGGTCGCTTAATTGTTAAATAAAGGTTAACATGGCGTTAAAATGTTAATTAAAAGTAGTATAGCGGTTAAAGAATGGCCAAAATGTTGTTTATAGAGTATAGGGAAAACATTTACGTGACCGAAAAATCGGGTAAAGGTGTGAAAACTGACTATTATGTTTAATAAAAGGTAAAATGTAACATTTAAACACGATTTACTTGACTTTAAAGGCGCATAAATGTTTTGAAATTTTATTTATACAACGACTTGCTTATATTCTTTTCGCTTCACAAAAAAAAATGTTGTCTTGTAGTTTTTGTGACACAAATTAATAAAACGAAGAAATTAAACAAGTTACCGTTTAAATGGTGGATTTATATTATTGACATTAATATAGAATCTATATTGTGCAGTTGCTTAATTCAAGATGACGTCTAGATTCCTATGGGAATGCCACTTTATTGATATTGTACGTGATGATATTTAGTTTTTTACTGTAGCCCTCTTAGAATATCCGAAATTTCGTTTATTTATAATATTTTTTTATTGTTTATACGTTAATGGTCAGCCATTTTTGTACAAGTCATCAACAGACTGTTATTTGATTGTTATATAACTTTCACTCAAGTAGACGTTTTTAAAACGAATGCACGCGAGCACCATTGCTATTTCTTTTAGGGTTCATTAAAACTACAAGAAACCCCTGACATAAACAAAATCGTAGTAGTGTATCTTTTATTCCCCAATGTAATAAATAGGTACCTAAGTATCTTTTAAATTCACACAATAATTTGTTTTTAGAACACGAACATGGTGGTGATCTTAGATGTAGACCAGTTTCTAACTAAACGACACTTCATGGTGCTTAAAAAACCGGAAGCTCTGTGGCCTTGGACGGATACTCACTTTAAATTATCAGAAAAATGCATTGGGTGTGGTCATTCCACTAAAGGCAATGAAAAACCGTTTTTTTTAAATAATGAATAAGGAAAATGTGAAATACTTATTTGTTTTATTTGTACGGAACCATCAGAGTTTAATATGGAACATTCTTGAAGGTGACGACTGATGTGGTTTGAAAAGACTCATATGTATGTTTAACTCTTCTTCTGAAAGTTCCACTTCGTTTGTATCGTTTTCAATTATTAATATCCATTTTTGTCGTTTTTATTTAAAGGTAATGAGAATCTCATAAAACCACCAAACGTCTTATTTTGTTTTATTTAAACCTTAATTGAACGTCTATAAAATATATTGTTGAATAAGAGATAAATAACAGGTTCACAGAAAACTGTATGTATTGACAAAGTTTTTGTTTTACGTTAAAAAAAAAGTGTTGAATAAAAGGTAAATAATAGTTACACTAATAACTTTATGTAATATTGAAGTTAACCATAATTCCACTATATAAACGTTATATAATGGTTTAAAAAAAACGTTTATACACCAACAATGTATTTAGATTTATGATTTTGTAATTTTTGCATTTTTCAATGCTATTTTATACTTATGGTAAATTGTAAAGTCTCGGTAGCTCAGCGGTTAGAGCATTGGACCGGATTTCCAAAGGTCGCTGGTTCGATTCCAGCCTGAGAATTCACTTGTGGCCGAGTTAATTTTTTCCAATATTTTTCTATTTAAAATTTACCATAAATGTATTTAGATGTTATAATAAAGCCCCTATTTCGACGATATTGTCATTAAAAAAACCTTTTTACGACTAAAACGTTCTTACGACTTAGACAGTTGTTAAATAAACGTTATAGTTAAAACCATTATATTCTTGTTTTTATAATTTAGTTGAAAAAACGTTTATTCGAGGTTGTAATTCGACTATTTAGTTAGAAGACTTACTCGTCAGATATACGTCTATACGATAGCTGAGTTAGTTAATAACCAATATTAAACTCTCATATGATATAAAAGTCGTATAACCCGTCATTTATACGACTTGTTTGCTGGTTGGGTGATAAATAATTCTTTACAACTTGTTTCCCGAACGTTGAAATTGATTTAGGCATTTATTTATTTGTCTCTCATGATCACCAACTGCAGTGGTGAACAATCTTTCTCAACATTAAAACCATACCATACACTCACCGGCACATCTAATTAACCAAACCGGAACCTGAATGCCATACCTAAACATTAGCATACAGATCTTTATAGAAATATGTTAACATTTTATGTATAGTCGCAAAGTGAGCATGTTTGTATGAAAATAACGGGGCAGGTGGTTAGATGTGCCGTTTAGTGTAGTTTGTTTTCAGTGGAAGTCAAAACTACTTTCACATGTTATTAGTTGTTACTGATTTTTCTTAACAATATCAATTATAACACTCAATTTGAATAGCTTCAATACCTAATTAACTGGCTATAAATAAAACAATCATTTCTATACAAAATTATATTTTAGTAATATATAAAAATTACACTTCTTTATTCTCTTACATCTATTTCCCAGTCCACTTATAGAATTAAATAATGTACCTACCAACAAATCATAAAAATGATTAACACTCAACAGCAAGTTCAACTTCTAAACACCATTTTTATATGTATAAAAAGTCAAGAACACAAAAATATGTATCATCATATTTTCATAACCTAATGATCAACAATATGTTAAAAACCAGTATGCAACTAGAGACTCCAGATGCCCGTAAAAATCCGGACTTAAATTTTATCACGATTTTCGGCTTTTTATTTTATCAGGCAGAAGTCCTGCCTGATAAAATAAAAAGTCTCAACAAACAATACAATTATGTTATGTACTGAAACACAAGAAAACTATTATTCAAATGTCTGGACTTTTCGATTTGGTAGACCCTTGTGCAAGTCAACTAAGTTGTTCTTGAAAAAAAAGTGAGATTATATCACTAGAATACTCATTATCATAGTTCTTTCAACATTTATATGTATACTTAATCATATGAAATAAAATATTACACATAAATTTTCAACGATTATACAAAAAAACTGTTCTTCAAAATAACAATTTGCATTTTTTCAAACTAAAACTAATTTTAGGAATTAAAGGAAAGGAAAGTAATATTTGTACAGAATTATACTACTATATCCACAAAAGCACAATTCGAATTATCTTTGGATACATGTGCTGCGATAAAAAGATGAATATTTTTGTGCCCACCATATTAGTTTTACCTTGATTATCACAATAGAGTTACGTGGGTAAGATACATTGAAGAATAAATTGCCTAGTTGCAAATAATTTAGCTATAGTAAAAAGTTTGTCAGCTTAACTCCAAACATCAGATGAATATTTCTTCATGGAATCCAATTTCTTCAGGAATTGCACAGCCTCTGCTTCAGTTCGACCACCCTTTTCCTGGACGGCTTTCAGAACGATGTTCCTTACATCAACAGCCATATTTTTCGCATCTCTAAAAAATATATGGTAAAGAAAATTATTAATAGATAATCATCTCGGTGGTCACTACTCATTACATATTTATTTTGTCAGACCTTATTTACTCACCCACAAACATAAAAGTGTCCATTTCGATTTCCAATAACATCCCATACTTTCTCTATATTTTGTTGCAAATGATGGGTCACATAAACTTTGTGCTCTTGATCTCTCGAGAAAGCGACGTGCAGTTGAACATCGCCGTTCTTTTCATATTTCTCTAATTCCTAAAACAAGAAGATTTATTATGCAGAAACGTTACATAAATGATAACTAAATTGAAGATTGTAATTTAACAAGCTGACTATCTTACTTCTTGGTAAATATAATCTTCGTTACGATGTCTGCATCCAAAGTAGAGGATGTTTTCGCCGACATCTTTACCATTAGCTCGTGCGTAAGCACGCTCCTGTAGGAAGCCGCGGAATGGAGCGAGACCTGTCCCAGGGCCTACCATAATGATAGGGGTCTGCGTTTGGAGAGGTAACCTAGAAGTGAACATTAAATATAAATTTTATCGAAGAAAAATACTCAAGTTTGTAGAAAATAATAGTAGGTACCTATTTCTATCTGTAGGAAGGGTATATAAAGAATACACTTTAAAAATATAAATGAAATATAGAATGAATATTCTTAATAGAAATAAAAAAGTGGACAAACGTTGATAAACACATACTGGTTCTTATGCTCATATTTTTTTATATTAAGACTCATACACTTGTCTAGCGAATAATGTTTTACGACTTGCGCCTTGCGCATAACTCGCTTACAGCTCTAATCTAAAAACAGATATTTTTAAACATACGTACCTAAACTGAGATTTGCGAATATAAACCGGCACCCTGGGAAGTGGTTTCCCGGCCTCGGGCTTGTGCTGCGCGAGCCAAGTGGTGGCCACGCCCTTGTTCACGCGCCCCGTCGTCGTCTTGTACTCCACCACCACCGCTGTTATGTGCACCGTTTCTGGGTGTAACTATATATAACGACATTTCTATTAATAACATGGTGGGTAACAAACCAAAAATTAAATTGAAATAAGACAAACTCTAAACATTTTCTTCAGTTTATAGGCTGTTTAGACTTTGTGAAAGAATCTGTCACTAAGCCCAATGCGGCGGTAGAAAATGTAATAATAAAAACCGGCAATAAACTCGTCAAGGGTTGTATAGGTTGTATGTAGTTGTCAAATGAATGAAAATGAAATGCCTTTAGGATACCGGTGTCCGGTTGGGATTTCATGAAATATTATTCTAATTGACTTACCTTAGGACTTGAAGAAATAGAATAGTATCTGGGTTGTAGACGAGGCAACAGTTCACAGAGATGATCAAGAGGAGGTTTACATGATTTAATATCTTCAAGTATATGAACAATGTTTCTGCAGGCATCAACAACAAACGATTGGTAGAGGGCCTTGCCTTCTTGGGAATTAGTGGCCATAAGAAGTATTTTTTTCTTGTCCTGAAAGTTATAGATGGATGAGTACCTACATATTGTAATAAAACTCTTACTGATTCTTCGAATTTAACCAACTTGGTTTTAATGGTTAGTATGGGTGGTACTTACTTCTTCATCCGTACAATATTCAGCAAGTTCTCTTAATATGTGAGTACGAGGCAACGCCGTAATTTCTAAATAATGCGACAATGCAGTTCTGTAAGATGTTGGACATGGGAATGGATGCTTCTTACTACTTTCGAGATCAGTGTTTATTAATGAAAAGATTTCGTCCATATCAGCGCCGGTTAGAACGCCAAGGCGGTCTACTAGGTTTGTGTCATTGATGGGATATATAGCAATATGGTCACCTGTAATAAATATGACAAATTTAATTATAAGTATTGATGCAAGAGACTTAATATCAGGGCTTATCAAGGATGTTATTTACCTGCTTCATATCGCATTTTGGAATCTGAAATATCTAACTCCACATGTAAGCATGACCTGTCACCACCCTTATGCAATTCCCTGTTAACTGTGATCTGCGCCAGGAAAGGATTCTTAGCGTCATAAGGCCTGAAATAACGTTTTGTTGGATTATAGTTACAGATTTCGGTGTTTAAGAGACTAGGAGATAATTTTATAACAACTTTCTTCGAGATAGTCTAAAATCACCACTGCTATTGTTGATACAGTACTTAGTTAGTTTCAATGGTGTGTTATGAACTGTTCGAATGATAATCAATTTTATTATACTCTTCATTGCACACATAAAGATAAAGTAAAATCAAATTATGCTTGCCAAAAAATTTAAGCCAGCCCTTTGATCCAAAGATTAAAGATTAAACTTTGACTTTGACTAAAGATTACCTTGAGATTATATTTAAATAAAAGTCATTATCACATTGATAAAACTTACGGTCTTTGGACTTGATAGGTATGAAGTCTTGCAATTTCACCAGTAAAAACATTTTCTGGCAGGATTTCATCAGGTTTGTGACTCACAAGTCTGAACTGACGCATCAACTCTTCCTCACCAGTGCTTTCAATATTGAATTTCTCACATACTGCAGGCCAAAATCTGTCTTTCCATGTAATAAAATCATCTTCAATACTGAAATTAAATTATTTAGATTTAATTATAGTTGGTAATTATTATGCTAGAGTCCACAAGGCAATTTTATCCCATTATTAAGATACAAAAAACAAATAACAGATAATTGATTTAAGGAATAAAACTATTGTGTGGGTTCATTAACATGTTGTCTGCCAAACTACGAGTATACTCTTAGTAACAATATATTTTCTATTGTGTCTGGACCAATAGCAGTCAACATGTTAAATAAAACAAAAGTTTTTAACAGTTATGCACATGGAGGTTATTACAAAAACTATAATATAAATATGAATAATAATAACATTAGCTTTTGCTTACTTTGCATCGTCATCTCCTAGGCCTAATTCATACACCCTAGTTGCTCCAAGTTCCTCAAGTCGTTTATCTAAATATATCGCCACAGCATTATAATGTTCATATGTCTTGTTACCAAGGCCAAATACCTAGAAAAAAGAATAATGCATTGTTAGTAATATATAAAAAAATATTAATCTGTCAGGTATCAAATAAGTAGATATTGCATTGTTGTGCAACTACTGGCAGTGGCAGTCCTGTGCTACTTTATGAATTATACTTCATAACAAAATTAATGAGTCAGGAGCACATTCTCTAAAGTCCAAGTAATCATTTTACTATGAGAGTAAGTGATTATTATAATAATATTCATAGGAAAAGGTCAACAAAGCTAAAAATAAAATTAACTCTAAAGTACATTAAAGCAAATTTTAATGTGAATTTATTATAATCATATTGTTGTCGAATATGAATTCAGTCTACGATACTATGAATAAAATATATAGGTCCAAAACAGAAAAGTACAGTTATAATTATCACTGTTTATATTCATACCATATAACGCAATTTCTGTAAAGGTGATACAATTTGTCTCATATAGTTCCATTCTTTTAAATACCTTGGTGAATATCTCACGATAAAATTCATGTTTATTTGAATAGATTGGCTGTTCTATCTGCCAAATTATCTAATCAATCATTTTACTTCGATGCGTACCTCGTCTTTGATTATAAATTATCGTAATTACATGGAACCTATGCTCTTAACTCTTTGTAGTAACTTGAAATCTGAATATTCTTCTTTTTTAAACACATTTTTATACACGAACGACACAATTTAAATAATTATTTATTTCTCAGATATGATGACATAACCTAGAAGTGACCACAACTACTGACTGCCACTGTCAGAATTTACCGACAGTGACAGACAGATGGTTTCTGTCACGTGTCCCGTTTTTAGAAGGCAAAAGAATATTATAATAAGTCCATACAGACAAGTCTTAATAAATAATGATTGGATTTGAATGAAATGGAATGTGCCTGTGCTTATCATATTAAAATGTACTGGTAGAGTAAATGTTACATGTATACATCTACTCATGAAACAATAAATATATTTGTATTTGTATTTGTATTTGTATTTGTTATGGCTGGTATACACTTTGATTAGTCAAGTGCCAAGTGTTTAGTGTTAAGTGTGTAGAGTGATTAGTGTTAAGTGATTAGTGATGTCCTATACTGTTTAGTAGGCGGTGTTTAGTTCATTAAAAAAAAAATTACGACATTTTGCCTGTATACTTTGATTAGTAATAAATGTTTGTTTTTATATTCAGGAAATTTGTGGGTTACGGATTCGAACCACCTAGTAGACATTTTTTAAAATATTTTTATCAATCACAACAACAGGAGAAACGAACACGAGACTTTGTTGATTTAAACTAAACACTTAACAGTCACGTCCAGACGTGTTTAGTTCGTGTTTAGAGCAAGTGAGGGGTGAAGGCGGGACGCGCGGGAGGTGCTACTCGCAGAAAAAATAGAACGCGCTGTAAATACTGTACTTCGCTAAGCACTAAACACTTAACACTAAATTTTAACTCGCACTAATCACTAATCAAAGTGTATACCAGTCATTAGAGACGAGAGAGGAATAACTAAACCCATTGTCTCAACATCCAAACTTCTAATTTAAACATTTCTATTCAAGTACCTATCTTTTATATTTTTTACACGTTTATCTTTCTTATAGTCGTACTATGCTATGGCCTCTTGCTTTTTAAGTAAACATATTATCTTACGTCATTTGATGATTCGAGATTACTATTTCGTTTGGTATGGTTGAAATATACCTAGTGAATAAGTGGGAGCCATCAACACAGTGACGTCAAAGTACTTACCGCGTAATTTAGACCAGTTAAATCCGGCTCTCCGTTCTTTAGCCATTCATAAAACTCCATGGCGTTGTCGGTAGGGTCTCCCTCGCCGTATGTCGCCATGCAGAATACAGCCAACGAGTTTGGTATTTCCTGTAATTTCGTAAGCTCCTCCTAGAATAATAAAAACACATGCATGTTAAAAATATTAGTGTAGGTACCTTCCTACCTACCTACTACACAAACCCGCGACGCTACAAAATATTTGTAACATACAGTACCTATATTAGTTGTTATTAACCGGTTTAATAAAATTGCATTATTTAAGGCTGCGAGTAGGCACTTCTGCATACATTCACAAACTCACGCCATAAAATCCCCTTCCGGGGTTGGCAAAGCATCAAAGGTGCAGATTGAGAGTAAAATGTATAAACAGCACTCTCATACTGCGATTACTGCGACCGTGTGGTCGTTGACCGTGACGTGATTGATATACCAAAATGATGACCATCATTTAAACAACACCTAAGTGTGCCCACGCTAAATGGCATAATTTTACAATGCATAAAATGACAATAGGCAATAGCTCCGGTGGCGGTCTTTTCGCATATCAAAGGTATATACCGCGAAATATGTAGGTAAACTGTAGTGTAACCACGACTTTATAGTTTGCATTTGAGAGCACCCGTGGGGAAGGAGTAAAGACTGCATTGCTGTTGACCTACATTACATTCTTGGTTTGTGCATTTTCAATTAAATTGCTCTTCATAGTAGGTATAAAAGGTTATTTTATTTGCTCAAAATTATTGTGTTTAACTCATTTACAAACAACATTTTGTATTTAAATTTGCGAACAAAAACAGCTGTTTCGTAATTATTATGAAGCCATCTCCCAGCTAAGTTTTTGAACAACAAAATACATAAAAAAATTACACAAAACTTTGTTTCTGAAACATGTTTTTGCGCGCGAGCTGTAGACGCGGGCGGGTGTGCTTGCGTGGTATGGAAAGCAAAATCATTGTAATATGAGTTTTTGACAGCAAAAATGTGTAGAGAAACAAAGTTTCAGGTACCTATGTGTTTTTGTTTCATGTTTTTAAAAACTATTCGCTACAGAGTTCAAGTTTGGTAAAAGTAGGTAGGTAGGTAAACTTAAATAACGTTGTATATTAAGAATTAGGTAGGATTATCAATTAATGATGTTTTTGTAAGTATTTTATTCTTTGATTTGATGATTAAAATTAGTCTATTAGTAAATCTAGTATAAATATAGCCTTATAATAATTCCTTTTTCACCTCACACGCTCGGAAAAGGAGTTTTTATCATTCAATTTCTGCGCCGAAAATAGCATATTACCGGCCTAGCGTGGTTAACTATTTTTTTTTTTAATTTAGAGAGAAAAATACGTCATAATGCATTTAAGTACCGCGCTATCAGACTAAAAGGCTGAATCCTGAGCGAAATTAAGGATTCTGTAGTTAGGTAATTTCCCGAACGTAGTGAGGTAAGAATCCTGAAGGAACGAAGGATTCAAGTCTGCCCAAGGCTAAGACATATTTATCCCCGAGGAGCATACTCTACCTTATACACCTACTGTTCCAACTGATACGTTAAATAAAAAAGAAATTATTAAATAACAACAATTTAACAATTCGCGGGAAAAATATCGAAAGGATCGAAAATCACCTATGTTTTTCTTGTTAATTAGTTCCGTATGCAATGCAATGATAATTTTCATTATATGTGTGACCAAGAGTCACGACTACAATAATTACTGATAAGTAGGACAAAATACACGAAAAAGCACGGAAATGAAAGAGACAGCTATTACATTATATTTGAGTGAGTGCACATAATTCCAATTTCAAATGTTTTCTTGGTGCTATGAACCCCGATACCATGATTATATTTTTCATAGTAGTATCTTTGAATAATGTCAATTTTATAGTTAAAAACTTGGACCAGGAAGTTATGCCTTGAACAGCCTTGTTTTTTTCAAAACTATTTTTGATAGAAGTTTTTGTTGATATTTTGGCGTTCCAAATTTAAATGTTATTTATTTAATAATTACCCAAGGGAAGTTCCATAAAACATTAGCCCCTCCGGGCATTAATAGCTTACTTTCAAATTGAGAATACTTGATATTTAATACGTGCTACAGATGCAGGTGGTGTATAAATATATTGTTATGTTTCTTGATGTATGTTCGGATTGTGTTTTTTTTGCTGAATAAAATATTTTCCTCTTTATATTTTAAATAACTTTGAATTCATTATAATACTCCGTTTTGGTCTAATTGGAGCGAAGCTCCGTTCTTCCCCGATTCGGATTTTCGATTTGTCATTTAACTGCTACCGCACTATAAGAGCTATGGCCACGAAAATTGGCATGTAACTAATTGGGATTTCGGAACGTGACATAAACCTTTATTTTTAAATTGTCTTTGTTTTGTACATCATGTCAATGTCAACATTTACCGAATCTTTTTATTTTTATTAAAGGTAACAATTTATTCCTATTGTAAATAACTTTGAAATACTTAACTATAATACTCCCTTTTTTATATTTTAGTTTTTTTGTATTATTAAAACAACAAGAATATGGTATATTTAGAGAAAACTTTTTGTTAAAAGATTTTTTTACCGGAAGTTGACCGCGGAAGCAACCTAAAAAAATCCTGTTGCGAGGTGCAAAATTGTGTTGCGCTCGGCAGAAAAGTTTTTAGCGTCTCGTACCTTTGAAATCCTTCGCTTGCTCAAGTTTTAATAGAGGTAAATCGCCGCTAAATACAGCTTTCCAGCCTTGCATAAGAAATACTTAACTATTACAATCGCTCACTTTTATTTTACCTCGCTGAAGGACAGTGAGAAGTGACGATCGCAAGAGATTGCTAGGCATCAGAAATGATAAAGAAAAACTACGGAAAGGAGATTATGACAAACACTTAGTAATCATAGGTTAACTAAACTATAATTCTGCACTCAATCATATAAATAACGAGTAAGTATAATAAGTGAACTTGTCACGCACGTGCCACCCGTGCCTACCTATAGTCTATCTTTAATCTACGTAGGTACAGTCGGGGACTTTCCCGGTTGATTTGGGAAACATTTTTTCAGAAAGTATTAAGGTTAAAGAAATAATTCAGTATTTAAATGAAATACCTATCAATGTGTTATTAATTGTGATATCAACGTTTTTTATATATCTATTACTTTTTTTAATAAAGCTCCATAAAAAAACTCTACTGATCAACCGGGAAAGTCCCCGACTGTACACGATATACTTCTACTATTACTATTGATGTAACTAATAAAAACTAACTAATTAAATAATGGGTAATTGGATTGGGTAGACAAACACTCGTATCGAATATCTGGTAAAAAGGCTAGAGACGGCATAATTGAAATGACAGATATAATAACTTCATTTTATAGCGACAAAATCGTACCTAATATGTAAATACGATACGCATGCATACATACATACATAGTGTAGTGTAATAATACCGGTACTCCAAATATTGGGTGTAATTTCATCGACCATACTGTAAAGAACATAAAATTCACCGACATAGAAGTGACAAATCCTAAACCAGCTAATAATATAAATGTGAAAGTGTGTTAGTTTGTCCTTCCTTCACGCCTTAACTAAGCAACTAATCGACTTAATTTTTGGCATACAGTTAGTTGAAAGGCCGGAGACTAACATAGACTAAATTTTATCCCGATATTCCTACGGGAATGGAAACCAAAAATAGTTCTAGCTAGTGTCAAATAATAGTTATTTGTTATGCAAGGCTGGAAAGTTGGTTATTTAGCGGCGAGTTACCTCTATTGAAAGCTGAGCAATTGAAGGATTCTAGGATTGAACCACGAGCGTTTAAAAATTGAAATCTGAGCGAAGCGAGTATTTCAAAGGTACAAGACGCTAAAAACTTTTCTGCCAAGCGCAACACCCAATTTTTCACCTCACAACAGCGAGGAACATTTTTATGGTTGTTTCCGCGGTCAACTTCCGGTATAAAATTCTTTAAACATAAAGTTTAATCTAAATATACCTTATTCTCGTTGTTTTAATTATATAAAAAACTAAAATAATAAAAAAGGAAGTATTATAATTAATTGAAAGTTATTTAAAGTGGGAATATCTTGTTACTTATAAATAACAATAAAAACGATTCCGTAAATGTTGACACTGACATGAGGTACAAGAAAAAGACAATTTAAAAATAAAGATTTATGTCACGTTCCGAAATCCAATCATAGGTTGTGAAATCTCACCCAGCCTAATATTTTTTTTTTCTAACAAATAGTTTTATCTTATTGTTATTGTTTTTATGATTCAATGAACTTAAATAATACAATAAAACCAAAACGGAGAATAGCTTTAAATTATAATTAATTTAAAGCTATTTAAAATAAGAATAAAATGTAACAAAAAAGTCAATAGTGCGATTCGGAATGCATTATGACATATTTTTAGGTATTAAATTAAAAAAGTACTTTGCCGCGCTAGGCCGCCTAAACTGATTGACAAAACCTCCTTTTCAGAGCGTGTGAGGTGAAAAAATAATTTTTCACCTCCAATGCTCGGAAAAGTTAGTTTTGTCATTCAATTTCTGCAAGGAAAAGCGTTTTAAAATAAGAACCTTTCTGGTAACACACATGGTACGTTCCGAATCCTTACTCAATATCTAGGTCGTTTCATGAAGTATGGTGACACAGACAGCATAAAGTATTGGTAATAATAAAAAAGCAAGTTATTTACAATTACTTTATTAATGACCTCGGTTATGTGACTTGTACCTACACCCGGTTTCAGGTGTCGCAACCTACGTGGACCCTGGTTCGATTCGCGGCTAGGTCAAATTAGAAAACTTAACACATCGCTTAAGGTGCGGTTTATCGTTATTTCTAATGGCCACACACGTAAGAGTACAAATTATATATATTTACATGGGGATCAAAGTACCAACATAATTAAATAACGCGTAAGTACTTGCGCTGATAATATAAATTATTAATACTTATAGAAAGTACTCAACATACCATGTCACATTCCTCTGGGTCGGCCACCATGCCCTTCATCTTGTAGCGAACGCCCTCCTTGGCCATGCGGCCTGCAAACTCTTCGCCCGTGCCAGTCTGCGAGCCATAGAACACCACCAAGCTCCTACCAGAGGACTTGAGCTTCTTGATGAATGAGTTCTCCGCCACTTGTATCGAACCGGCAGTCCTGCGATAAATACAATCTATATTATTAATACATTTTTTCATTTGATAGTGATTTACCTTATCTACCACAAGTATACCTGTGTAAGTAAATGTACTTACTTAATAAACAATATTTTTGGGACACCATTGTTTTTCAACGCAACACCGGTTAGGGTAGCTAGTAAAACGTAATTAAAAAGGAGAAAATAATTTAAAACCTCCGACTTAATCATCCGTCGGATAATTAAGTCCGGCAAACCGCATCAAAATCGGACTAGTAGTTTTGGAGATAAATGGTAACATTGGTTTGCATAAACAAAAAAACCTCTCACCCCAAACGCATAAATACCTACTGTCTTTGTACCGTCGTTGGTAAAAATATGGTGACATTATTATACAATACATACTTTAACGAATTACATTTTTTTTTTCCTTGATTTCTTTTATTGCATACCGTACTAAAGTGACAGAATGACATCATAAAATGGCGCATGTTTCATCCTATTCTTATTTGAATGACATAGATGCGTGAAGGAGGCAATAAATAGTTTCGGGGTGGTTGTGTGCAGCTGAATGTACACAGAGATGTTCTGTCGAAGCATGAGTAGTCGAACTATTGTTTTTCGAAATTGAGACCGTGTCGAATTATTAACTGTCGAAATTCAGTGGGTAAAATTATCAAGGATACGCTTTTACTTTAAAATATTATGCTTAATAACCGCCCGCGGTTTCATCCGCGTGTTTCCCGTTCCCGTGGGCATATCAGGATAAAAAGTATCCTATCTGTTAGACCACTACTTGAAGTCCCTACATAACAAATTTCATTCAAATCCGTTCAGTAGTTTCTGCGTGAAAGAGTAACAAACAAACAAATAAACAAACTGACATACTTTCACAGTTATAATATTAGTGGTATAGGATTTGTATGTCGTTAAGGTTAATAAAGAACTTACAACATAAATATAAACTAGCACTAGCAACATTAAATTTATCTTATTTTATTTTTTGACATGAATACCAAATAAATCACTCTACAATTACAATTCTACATATTAATGCGTTGATGTCGTTTGAAGGTCAATTGACGGAATCATCAATTATGGGAATAACTCTGTGACTCTATCACTGCCATTACATTACGTCTTCCATCACATACAAAAGACTATTTACCTATATACCATGAACCTCGGAATAAAAAGGTACATCTAGATTATAATAAAAACATGGCAGGATCTTTTCTATGAATATTCTATTTGTACTGGCACGATCCTAACCAAAACCTCCAGTTAGCAATTTACGCAGTTATTATTTTATTAATATTTTTATTATCTGAAAAGGTAATTTCAATACTCCATACATCTATACTGTTGTTTGTCAACGATATTGTGTGTAACTTATCATCACAGGAAATGAATAACAACGATTGGTAATAATCAGAAGATAATAAAATTATTAATAGTCTTTCTAAAAAATGAGGCACTGTTTAAATCTATGGCAGAAACACTGTCTGTGTGAAGATTTATTTACGACATAAGTAAACGACTAAACTTAAGAATCGCCTAAGGCTATTTTTATTTTATTAAAAAAATTAAAATAAAAATAGCTTTGCACTAACCATAAGACGTTCTAAAAATCCACTAAAGCTATACCTAACTTACGTCACAGATTAATAAATAGTTACTTTGCTTACGGGCTCAATATCGAGCGCATAAAGCATAAGCCATTCTTAATATTCTAAAATAGATAAGAATAGCCTTAGGCGATTCTTAAATTTAGTGCAAATGGTTGAGTGTTGATTATACTGACTATATAATAGACTGAAAATAATGTAGGTACCGGAGATAATTTTTTATGAACATTACCGCGATAGATTTTTTATTGGTGTAGCAAAACTAAGACCAATAAAAAATCTATGAACATAACATATTTAATTTAATAACTCCCGCCACGCCAACATGGCAAAGCACAGAACAAGGAAAATATATTTTAATGTTCTGTGTGGCAAAGGTTCCAATTATTATAAAAACCAAAGATTATGATTGTATTCAATCCTACAACAGAAGCAGTGAAACCAATTCAAGTTGATCAAAACTAATGTATAGTTGAAATGAATGTTTTTTTTTTATATATATAACGGGGAGACTCTTTAGCCTTCATCATACCTGATGTTAAGTATTTATAAGGCTGAAGATGGTAGCGAGCCTATCCCGGAATCCTCAACTACTGAGGAACTCGCTATCTTATCTCTAACTGCCGGAACACAACAATGCCGAAAACATAGTTGTTATGGCGTCAGACTTAGATAAGATGGTGGTAGCTAGCCAGGCGGCCTTACAACAAGTCCTACCACCAACCAAACCAAATACAGTATGTACCCCGCTGGGAATCGAACCCGGGACCTCTAGGTCTGATATCAGTGGTTGTTACCACTAGACCACAGAGGCGGAACAGAGGAGGTGAAACCATTTTTAGAGTACCTATACAGATAGTTTTAAAAACTATTCGATGTTAGCACCACAATAAATTACAACAAACATTACATACTAATAAATATTTAACAATAAATTATACTAGAAAAAAGCAACTAGACATGAGACTAGTTGCTTTTTTCTAGTAAATTTTATTGTTAAATATTTATTACATAAAAATAGCATTGTAAAATGCAAAATTAAAAACTTATAAACATTACTAACTACACACACCGGCATAATTAGGGGAACACAAAAAAAGGGTCGAATTTTCTCCAAATTTTCGGGTATCATCTTCGGGTGTTTTATTCACCGATGAGAGCCGCTTTTGTGTAAATTTTGTGGATGGGAGTGAAAGGATGTGGAGGTATCGAGGTGAACGCTACAACCAGACTAACTTCACGGAAACGGTGTCATGTGGTGGAGGGTCAGTAATGGTATGGGGTGGCATATGTTTAGGAGCCCGCACAGAGTCAGTGCTCATTGAAAATGGATCTCTCACTGCGCACCGATTCGTAACTGAGGTCTTAGAACCACATGTCATACCTTTTGCCCCATTTATAGGCCAAAATTTCATTTTTATGCATGATAATGCACGCCCCCACACTGCAAGAATAGTGAGTAGCTACCTCCAGGAGGTTGGTATCAATCAAATGGACTGGCCAGCACGATCACCGGACATGAACCCAATTTCTGGGAAGAAGAGTTCGACAGCGAAATCCAGCTCCCAGGAATGTCGAAGAACTGAAACTGGCTTTGGTGGAAGAGTGGGACAATTTACCCCAAGAAATAATCGACAGCCTTATTCAGAGCATGGGAAATCGCATACAAGCTCTGTTCAGAGCCCGCGGAGGCAACACTCGTTATTAATTTAATCATTATTGTGTAATTAAAAGCAAAAAGTAAATTTTAAATCTCACAGTAAAATTGTTTTATTTTGCATATTTTCGCAATTCAAGTGTATTTTCTAAAAACTGTGTTCCCCTAATTGTGCCGGTGTGTGTATTACATGTAAGTACCTTACCTACAACATCTTATTAATTTGCTAATATTATTCATTCATATGCTTATACGATCGTTTTATTCATTATTTATTTTAAAGCCGTCACCAATCTATCATTATTTTAGCTTTGGATTTAAAGTTTGTTTTAAAAATTTGTCAATCAGACGTCAATTCCATGCTTATGAGATCCTCCGGGCGAAGGAGTTGTCGAGACTACTCTCTCATAATTTACATAATTTCATATTTTTTGAAGATTTAAATCAAAATGTATTTGAAAATAATTTGCCAACCATTTATTTGGAAACGGAACGAAAATAAACTTCATGGTAAATAGAATAACACTTTGACTTCGTTGCCAGTACTTTGGTTAAAATCAGTACAGTTTGAAACGCAACAAAATTTAATAGTAGATTATGCACTATGGGGATAAAGCAGTGTTTATGTCACGGGAAGCATATTGAATCCGGAGCGAAATGAAGGATTCTGTAGTTAATTTATTTTTATGGTGATTATTATGGTAAGAAGCCTGAATGAAGTGATGGATTCAAGTCTGCCCAAGGCTAAGACACTTTTATCCCCGAGGAGCATACTCTACTTTATACACCTACTGTGCCTACTGTGACGTTAAATAAAAAAGAAATTATAAATTATAAAACTAATAAATGACAACAATTCGCGGAAAAAAATATCAACACATTCACAATTCGATGATTTGCCATGTTTTACTGATAAGTAAGACAAAAGACATGAAAAAGCACGGAAATGAAAGAGATAGCTATTACATTATATTTGAACGCAGTGTTGCCACATCTACCAACTTTTTGGTAGATCTACCTATTTTGCCTACTGTCTACCTATCTACCACCCTAAGCCTTAAATCTACATTTGCAACAATTCTATTGAAAACATATTTTTCTGAGTCTGACCAAACCTGTGGACCAAACGCAGAAACGTAAGACTAGGCTGTAGAGCCATATATACCTTTAACCTGCCTGCTTGCTTGCAGTGTGAATTAAAAATAAAAACTGTCAACCGGACTGACACTATCGCGCTATCGCTAACATTTGCCGTTTTCGCGACAAATCTGGCCAAGCAATACTCATATTTTAGGACACCCGTCAGTAAGGTGACTATTGCTTGGTCATACTTTTCATGGCAGTGGCAAATGTTCGCCATAACGCTATAGTTCGGCGACAGTGTTGCTGCCAAAGAGGAAGACTTTGTACAGGCACTTGATTATTGTTGTAGGTACATTATAAGATTTATAGCAAAGAACAACGGGCTGCGTAGTTCAGAACATTTAAAACTTTTTAACAAAAATACAGTTAAATAAGAACAATAAATAATTGTAAAACATTTTGGATGGTTTTTTAATCATCAAAAATCTGCTAAATCAGGGTGGTAGATCTACCGATTTTTCATTTTCGATTCTACCAATTTCTACCGATTCTTGGAACTCGATCTACTAATTTTCTAAAATTAGGGTTGGCAACACTGGCTCAATATCACATAATTCCAATTTCAAAATGTTTACGTGGTGCTAGGGACCCCGATACATACAGCCATGTTAATATTTTTCATGGGAGTAAAGTCTCTTTGAAGTGTCAATTTTATAGTAAATAACTCTTCGGACCACGAAGTTATGCCTTGAACATCCTTGTTTTTTTTTCGAAACTATTTTTGATAAAAGTTTTTGTTGACATTTTGGCGTTCCAAATTTAAATGTTATCATAATTACCCAAGGGAAGTCCCGAACATTAGCTCCCACCGGTGCTCCGGGCATTAATAACTTACTTTCAAATTGAGAATACTTGATATTTAATACGTGCTAAAGATGCAGGTGGTGTATTAAAGCATTTATGTTATTTATGATAGGTACATAAGTTTGAATAATACGAGTGTTATCATAAAATTAATGAATTAACTAATTGACCTAGTTGTATCTAAACATATTATTAAATTTCTAATTGGCAAGCAATAGAGCAATGGCCTCAATAATTAGATTCTAAATTATTTTATTGTTTGTGTTTCGTACCTATGTAATGAAATGTTTATCTACTGATGGAGATCTACGTATTTTTACAGTGGAGTTATCTAACACGGAAGTGATTATGAGCATGCATTAATGTTGAGCTATGTTCAGCAAAATTCAACCCAAAAAGGCGCAACTGAGACGGGTTCCCTCTGTTTGGCAGAATTTCGCTGCTCCGAATTTCATTTGGCAGAACAAACTTGGCATAATTTTCTTAAAACAAATATGCTCAAGGCATAAAATTTTTTTAGTATAATTATTTAGTCGAATGTTTATATGTCAGAATTTACAATTCCATACTTTTAAGATGGCAGAATTTAACTTGGCATTAGTATGCCAAGTTAAATTCTGAATAATAACAATATTTCCATGCATGTTTGAGAAAAAACCCTTAATTATAATTTTACTTACTGCACATTCTCTAATTGTTTCTCTAAATAAACTTTTTTATTATTATTTTCTTCACAAGTGTGTTGAAAAACGTCCTATGATACACGCGTGTATTGATGATTACCGTCCTCGGCTCTTTTATGACCAACATTACACACTTGTACCATAATGTACTATTATATCACAGAACAAGGAAAAGAGGTCTCTCTTAATGTTCTTCTCTTAATCTTCTCCTCCTCTTTTAATGTTCTGTGGTTTATATCACTACATTTATAGGTTTTTCATTTCAATAATACATTATTTCTTTCATCTACTCTACTGGTCGACCGGAAAGTTTCTAAACGGTACAAAAAATTAAGAGTAACGTCTTAACATACCAACAACCAAAGAAATTATGTTGGTGTATTTTTTGTAACCCATTGTTTATTTAAAGTTTAGCTGCGAAGAGACGAGATAGCTGTTTTATTATTTTTAAAAAATCTCTAATTTATTTATGTGAATGACAAAAATTATGGAAAGAACACGTCAATCGCTTTCAATCTGATACCCATGTTGTGATAATCGAAGAAATATAAAATATTTCTTTATAATAAAACAATAAGAAACATTTTAATTACATTTGAAATGACCTTTTTGGTATTTTGCAAATAAAATTACCTTTTATTTGTCTTTGCAAACTATATAAGTCAATTTAACATTTTCATTCCCAAGATATTGTAACAATAAAAAATCTATTGTGTCTGACTCCGCGCGGAGTTCTCGGCATTGAATGGGTTAAATATGAATATAAATGAATTATTTAACAAAACTCTCATGTTTTGACAGTTCCATACAGGTAATATTTGGGAGAGACTCACATTCACATTGCATTTTATCGGAGTGTTTCTGGCGCAATAGTGACGCACTCGCTCGCCCTCCCTTGACATCCCCTCTCTGTTATTCATGGCAGAAAATGTCAATTTAATAGTGTAAACAAAACGAAAAAACCGGACAAGTGCAAGTCGGACTCGCCCACCGAGGGTTCCGCACAAATTTTTAGGTATCTGGCTATGTACAGTCAGGAAACTTCCCGGTTGACCAGTAGAGTTTTATTAGGGATCTTTATTTAAAAATGTAATAGATGTATAGAAAACGTTTATACCACAAATAATAGAACATCAACAGGTGTTTCATTTGAATAATAAATTATTTCTTTAACCTTAGTACTTTCCAAGAAAACGTTTCCCAAAAAAGCTGTACTGGTCAACCGGGAAGTTCCCCGATTGTACATACATAGTATACATAGATTCAGGAATCGTGACTCGCAGTTTTTCCCGAATTATACCCGAAATTCAGTTTCCAAAACTAATGATTACATTTTTTATGATTTAATTAAGTACAATAAATGTATAGTTTTCAGATGTTTCCTTGTTTGTATTTGTAGTAAAAGAAGATATTACTTTTACTAGCCAAACATAGGAAAACTTATATTTTTTACAATAAATTTTTTAACAACCTACCTCAATGACGATTTACTTGGCCTCCGTCTGTTGAAACCTACCTGCCTGCCTACCTACCTGCGTTTTATTACTGTCTCGCTATACTATACCTATATATATTGAAGTGTTTATAAGAGTACCTACCATTCTGCGCCATCAAACTTTAATTAAAGCTTTAATTGCTCTACATTTTATGCTAAAATCTTGGACGAATAAACTCGTCCAAGGCTCTTTGATTACCATTAAATGTATGCCAAAAATCCTTGATTACCATTAAATGTATGCCAAAGGCATCCATAAAATAAAAAGAGGGTACATATAACATTAAATCTATGGACATCCTATGAATCTGAAATAAATTATTTTTAATTTAATAAGGTTTTTATCAAACGCATTCTATTTATATTAATGGGTATGGTCGATTCCGTCGAGTTCCCTTAACCTGCTGAAAGCCAGCTGTATATTTTATTACGTATTTAGATTTATCTACATTGTATTGTAACTATATCTAAGATTAGATAGTGTTTTGATTTCCTACTTGTTGTTATTTTTATCATTATTCACGTGAAACAGTGTCACTGGAAGAAGCTGATCAGGGTCGGTTCTGTCTCAAAAGTTATAATCTTATAATAGACTTGAAACTGGTTCGGATCAGTCAGAGTTTTATAATGTACGAGTACCTACCCAAAATTTTGCCTTTAGAATAGGAAAATATGGAAATTTGATATTTTGCCAATCTCCTGACTCCGTTTTTCTTTGCATTAGAATTTTTTCGCTCGAAAAAGATGTAAAAAAGGGTTTGAGAAACTACCCGTGACCACGGCAACTGAAACATGCCGAAACGTCGGGAAATCAAAAAACCCAAAAATATAGTACCAATTTTATTATTATGATTCGGGTAAATATAGTGCACTTGAAATCCGCAAAAGTTGTTTTTTTATTTCAATTATGAGAAACTTAAGATGTGCTTATGATTTAAACGATTTGACAAAAAAAACGACTTCATTCGGCTTTTGGATTCGGTGACAGCCAATACAGAAAACTAAACTGCCCGTCACCCCATGCCTTGGCTTGCACCGACTCCAAAAAATTACTGTTTGTCTACACAATAAAGCCGAATAGATTTTTGTTTTGTTCGTATACTTTACTTTTGAGAAATAAACTAAGTAGGTACTGAAAATTTTTTTCGGCTACCTTTTGGCAAAAATAAATCTTAAACGGGGCAAAGTAGTTTTATTAATTTCAATAATTGTTTGGTATAAGATTATATATAACGGTTTCTTGTTTTTCTACTAATTTGAAAATATTTAATAACTAGTAAAATGTAAATAAAATAAAAAACGGTTGAATGCTTAGATAGGTACAACCATAATTATAATTTTGGTTGGTGGTAGGACTTGTTGTAAGCCCGCCTGGCTAGCTACCACCATCTTATCAAAGCCTGACGCTACAACAACAATGTTTTCAGCATTGTTGTGTTCCGGCAGTTCGAGATAAGATAGCCAGTTCCTCACTGGTTTAGGATTCCGGGAGAGGCTCTATCTTCAGCCTTATCAATACTTAACACCATGTATGATGAAGGCTAAGAGTCTCCCCGTCATTCATAAAAAAAAAAAAAAAAAAAATATGGGTCTCTTATGAACCAAATTTTTTCCATGTTGGTAAAGTCACAGGCGGTCGCTAGATAACAGTAGTGTAAATATCTACTATACTACGTATTATCAAATAATTTATATCAGTATTGTGATGTAAAAGCTCTACAAGTTCTAAACGTTAGCGCGTAAATGTGGTCAATATGACGTCAGTGAGAGGACGTGAATCCAAATCCAGTCAAACAACATATTTTTATGTATATTCTTATGTAATTACATGTTAATAAGTGAACTATAGTATATTAATGAATTTGTGAGAAACCAGTCGTCTCATGCGATGTTAGCCTGGTGACTGAAGGGCAAATGTATTTTAATCGATATTTTATCAGGACCACATGATGATAACGTGATCATTTATAAATTATGAACTAACTTTATGATTTTTAATGAAAGAACAGCGGCGTAATGAAGAAATTAATTTGAAATCTATTTTTTTTTCAACACCTTTCATTAGCTACTAATACCTACTTACATATTTCTAGGTGTGAGCACAGATTAATAAATAGTTTGGTGTGAGTGACGGCGATAGAAACCATGTTCTGAAATTCCTTACCCAAAGGGTGAAACGGGACCCTTACTAAGACTCCGCTGTCCGTCCGTCCGTCCGTCTGTCTGTCGGTCCGTCTGTCACCAGGCTGTATCTCATAAACCGTGATAGTTAGACAGTTGTAATTTACATAGATAATGTATTTCTGTTACCGCTATAACAACAAATACTAAGAAATAGAATAAAATCAATATTTAAGGGATTTATTATTTATTATATGTCTAAAACTTTTTTGAAGCACGTGCTTGTTATAAAAACCGGCCAAGTGCAAGTTGGACTCGCCCACGAAGTGCGCTTAATTCTTAATAAATCCCATACAACAAACGTGATTTTTTGCTCGTTTTTATAAATAATGGAACGGAACCCTTCGTGCGCGAGTCCAACTTGCACTTGGCCGGTTTTTATAACAAGCACGTGCTTCAGAAAAGTTTTATACATATAATAATTAGCGTACATAGCAAACCTATTTTGTTTCATGTTCCTTTGCGAAATATGTAATTTTATTATGTTACCATAGTATTGCGTACATATTTTCCGATTACCAATATAGAATCTATTCATTGAAACGTGACGTGATTGAATTGCAAACATCCAAATAAACCATATTTATACGCCGCAGCGACTTCCTGCACCTACGCCAGCGCCTGACTCGTCAGAACACTACCTCTCAGGCCCCGGATTATGAGACACAATAGATATTCCATTGTGCTCTCGGGACACCACACCGGTGTCCTGCTAGCATATAATGAATAACAAGAAACTTGTATACTTACATCTTTATGAGAAAGGATTTTGTTATAAAATTTATAATCATCTCATCCTTGATGTTGATTTATTTTCGCAAAAAAAAGGGGAGGCCAGGCCTCTAACTAGTTACTTGAACGTGCAATAGTTTGTTGCTAGTAGTTTAATAGCAACGAACGATTACCGCCTGAGAAGACTTGTTAGCTGAGTCAATTCTTTCTAGTATGTTTCTATTAAAAATCTTTTTCTTCTGGCGGTGCCCTTTTGGATTTCGCCAGTATCCAGTACTTACATTCTACAGACACTGCTTCTTCAAGGCTGTATTGGTTTAAATGATCCAGACGTGAAAAGATCACACAGGGTATTTTTTGCATGTTTAACTATTTTTATGTTAATTGGGATAAATAAACATTAAGTTGAGGGCTACTTTACCTGTACAATTTAAATAATATGTGATTTGTTTTATCTAGATAGGTATTCTTAAAGAATGTAGCTAGTAATAACAAGCATTTTTATTTTGGTATCTACCTAATACGTCATGAAATCAAAGCTAACAAAATAAAAATAAATTCTTGAAAACGAGTGGTGATAGATTTTTTATGGTTTGTTATCTACTTCTAAAAATAATACGCGCAAACATATATCCTGTTTTGAATAATAGGTACCTACAGATGGGTCAGTATTGATACAATAAAAAAAAATAAAAAATCAATCAATTGTTGAATTTTCTAATTACTTAATGGTTTTTTTTTTATAAAAATAATTAAATAAATGTTACTCTATTTTTAATTCAATAATGCCTCGTCAGATAAAAAATCTTGCTAGAATTTCAAAAAAGAAGTCTGGTGAAGTAAAGTTTTCCTTCATTAGAATTACAATAGATCGCTTAAGTACCTACATTTTTTTATTTTTTTACTAAACTACCTGTATGGTACTGACATAATGGATTGAAATGTTATTAGCTATTCAATGCTAACCCGAAATACTCTATGTATGGATTAAAATTAAAACATAGGAAACTTACAATTTATCCTGATATTCCCACAAGTACGGAAACCACGCGGATGAAACCGCAGTTGGCTTCTTTAGGTTTTCTCAATCAAGCAAAAACAGCTCAATCTATTTGGATGAAACGGTACTTGCCTAGATTGAAACATAATTTATTTGGATGAAATTTGGCACACACATAGTTAATAGCGTTAATAGCACCATCAATCGTGGACAATAATAATCAAAAGATTTATAAGTAGTTTAACTAGCGGCCGCCCGTTTCACCCGCGTGTTTTTCCGTTCTCGTGGGAATATCGGAATAAAAAGTAGCCTATGTTTTAATCTAGGCTATCTTCTATCTGTGTGCCAAATTTCATCCAAATCGGTTATGTAGTTTTTGCGTGAAAGATACATCCATCCAAACATCCAACATTTGGATGAAATTTGGTACACACATAGTTAATAGCCTGGAAACAAATATAAGATACATTTTATTCGTATTCCCCAAGGGAACGAAAACCATGCGGTGAAACCGCGGGCGGCCGCTAGTATTGAATATCACGAGTCATCATCCATTTTCTTAAAACTTAATCATTAATTATACATACTTATAATACCTTGTCTATATTTAGAAGTAAAAAAAAACTTAATCCCAAATTTGGTATAAACGGATGATTAGAGATTAATGTAATTTTGTACTAGTGACAATCAATTAATTGACTAATCTTAACTGAGGAAATATTTGCAAGCATTATATTTCTAAAGACAAATATTTTGTTAAGAGTTAAGAGATAGGTACACAATATCTATCTACACTGATGCTTTTTTATTACAATTTTATTTGGCAATTTTGGTTATTCTTCTACGGAAATTAACAAGGAAGAATTAAGTAGGTATCCCAATTTAAAGCAATAAACTGCAATATTTTAATCTTGATTTTTTTTATACAACGTTATTTTATACTTAGGTACTAAAAATCATTTGTAGAACTCATCATTATGGGTTATTATTATGAATAACTCTTTGGATGGATGCAACCCTAAAATCGCGAAAAAATCAGCTGTTTCATACAATTTTATAATGTAGGTTATGCCTTGAGCCCCCAGAGAGACGTTTTTTATTTACTATAGTAATAATAATCATAAATTGCAAAAGTATAGTACAAAAAGATGTTACAAGTGACAATATCCGCATATTTTACAATTGTATTTAAAAAATTAAAGAAAAACCTTTTATTATTTTCCATTGTTTATACCACAATCTAGTGTTTTTATTATCTACTTAAGTTCAATCGTTCAATGTTTACAATTGATGTAGATTGTTCATTTTAAACTAATCGACACCCTAAAAATAATGTAACTTTACGGTGATAGATAAAATATAACATAAAACTACTTACAATACCAGTACCTTCTCTCTTCTTTTACTTCAAATAGTTTTGTTCGTAAAGTAATTATTACTTTACTCTTTGCCTACTACCAAAGAATATATAGGTACCAAAGAATATATTTACGCGGTACTACTAGACTAGCTAATCCCAGATTGTTTCATGTCTTGAACAAAACTTCATTTGAAGTATGGATTCATGTTTTATGGAATTGTGTAATTTACAGTCGCAATCCCTTTCAGAAGGAATTATGTTTTAAATGACACTTCATTTGACACTTATCCATACATATCAAAGATATTTTCGTCTGTCACTTTGCTTAGACAGTTCAATTTCGTTCATTCAATACCTTTCAAAACGCGTCCCGATCACAATCCCTTTCAAATGTCTTATAGTTACGGCCTGAAGTATGTAGGTACCTAAGTAAATATCTTTCAAATGACGAATTGAAATGGATTACGATAGATTTTAAAATTAGACAATTAGCCCCCATTGGCGCAGCGGTACTAATCCCGCCTTCATCGCCAGAGGTCCCGGGTTCGACCACGGACAAGACAAATGTTTGTGTGCATGAACATGTCTATTTGTTTTGGTCTGGGTGTTTAATATGTATATTATGTAGATATGTATTTTACAAAAAAAATATATAAGTATGTTTATCCGTTATCTAGTATCCACAACACAAGTTCTTCATGAAACTTAACGTAGGCTAAATAAAGTTGGTGTGTTGTATGCAATTATTTATTTATTTACTTATAATAACATAGGTATTTCCGTAAACGAGTAGGGACTGAAGTAAAAATCTTTCAGGATATTGCGGAGATTCCACAGCCCTGATAGACGCATCACAGATGAGAAAATATAACTAGTGTTTATTAAAGACCATATTTACCATTATTTCCCTATTTTTTGTATAGTACCTAACTACCTACCTACCTACAATTGACAATAATTGATAGTTGAATTCAAAATTCATGTTTAATTATGGACAAAAATACTTTTGAATGGGTACATACCTACCCATTATTCATGCAATCCTATAATTTAAGCATTCTTGTAAATACAGTACATACTTCATTAAAATTCACTTTTGTCATTAAATAATTTAACATAGTCTTAACTTCTCGAACGTTCATAAATTGTTTGGCAGGTACATTTACGATGTACATACCTTGATGATTTTGTATTGAATAATTAAGTAGACGTTGATAAGGTAAAACCACCAACCGTGGACGGTATAAGGCCAGTTTTTCCAAATATGTGATACGTATTAGTACAATATAGGTGTAAACATGTTAGCAAATATTAAAAAATAGTATACCTAGGCGATCACTTTATTTATTAAGTTTCAATAACAACCTTAAAAAATAAATATTCCCTAAAAACTAAAAGCCTTCAGGGCCCTTAGCCAAAGTAACAATTCAAAAACGATAACGTAGTTCGACAAGAATTAAATGTATGGGATTGGCGGATTGGCATAGGCCGCGCTAAGTCACGTGGTCTTGCCGCAAGTTAATTGGCGAATATAGACAATAACGAATCGAACTATCGTTTCGCTACTTAACGATGTTACTTTGTCTACGGGCACAGGTCGTGGACCACCAATCGTGGACAATAATAATCAAAAGATTTATAGCTGAACTAGCGGCCGCCCGCGGTTTCACCCGCGTGTTTTTCCGTTCTCGTGGGAATATCGGGATAAAAAGTAGCCTATGTTTTAATCTAGGCTATCTTCTATCTGTGTGCCAAATTTCATACAAATCGGTTATGTAGTTTTTGCGTGAAAGATCCATCCAAACATCCTCACAAACTTTCGCATTTATAATATTATTATAAGTAGGATAGGATAGTAGGATTCTTGTTTCATTAGTTGTTATTATTATTATACTTATTTGAAGAAGACGACCTCATTTTTTAAAACTCAATATACTTACCCTCACTTCTTTGTAGGTACATAACTACTTACTTGAAGTTTGTAATTTAGTGCACAAGAACAAAATTTTATATAAACAAAGTAATAAACTGCGATCCGTTACATGGAAACGTACCTTACGTAATATATATAAATTGGCACTTCCTTTCACTAAACTTCACATTGTTCTGGAACTTATCTTACGTCTATATTTTTTAATATCAAACTTCCTAATAATATAAAAGCTATTGGAAGTGATAAAATATTTACGTACATCTTATGTTTTGGCGCGCACTGTTCATTGAAATAAAACAACTTTTACGGATATCAAACGCGCTATATTTCACGAACTAAGTTGTAATTTTCCGTATGTTTTGTTTTTTTAGGGGCTTTTTATTTTCCCGACGATTCGGCACCTTTTCAGCTGCCGTGGTCACGGGATGACCATCCCGAGTCCTTTAGTAAAAAACTTAAAGACTATTTGATACAGAATTGTTTTTATGATTTATAAGTTTTTTTTAAATAGTGTATGACTATAGCTACCTACTCGTATGAGTTAGATAATTAGTTTATTATAATAATAGTTGATATTAAATTATATTATTTAGTCTTTAGGGTTCCGAACCTCTAAAGAAAAAAAATAACCCTTATAGGATCACTTTGTTGTCCGTTTGTCCGTCCCTCCGTCCGTCCGTCTGTCCTCGTTTATCTCTAGAACGCGTGGACGTATCGAGTAGAAATTAAAACCATATATTCAGTTCAACAGTCTGTTGAAGGGGAAACAAAATCAAACTTGTAAATTAACGTAAAAAAGATAGGACTGTTTATGTCGCAAAATACGTACGATTTCTACACTCACAAGGGAATCGCCACCGGAAATGGGTCTACCTCAGTCTGCTTATCTTAATGCTGTGCTTAAAGCCTAAATATTTTTATCTAAAATAAATTGATACTGACCTGTATGTACCTCACAACTTGCAGTATAGTAATCTTGTAATTCGAGAAATGTTGTAATGTATGATAGACAAGTCTTTCTTTGCCAGTTAAAAATTGTTTACGGTTACAATAACCATAAAATGTAATATTTTAATTAGTATTTTCCTTTTGTGATGGAAATTGACCTTACTGATATGTTAAGGTCACTTTTCAATTTGACGACTCTGTATGAAATAAAACAGGGAGAAAAAAACAGCCCTTGACGAGTTTCTTGCCGGTTCTTCTCGTTACAAGGTCTCCCGCCGTAGGGTTTGTGAACCGATGGCGTAGCTTCTTTGACGTTCATAAGTGCTTGTAACAGCCTAAACTGAATAAATTATATTGACTTTGACTTTGAATCAAAATTCATAGGGTACTTCCCGTTGACCTATAACTATGAAATTTGGCAAGTAATATCGTCTTTAACTACAAGTACGGGAAAAATCTGAAAACTAGACATTTGTAATTAAATAATAAAAAATTGTCTTAAGTTTTGGAAACTGAGTTTCGGAAAAACTACGTAAAAAACTGCGAGACTCAATTCCTGAACTATTTATAATATTATGTACCTAGGTAGATACATACAAATTTGTGCGGAACCCTCGGTGGCCGAGTCCGACTCGCACTTATCCGGATTTTTAAAGATCTAAAAAAAACGAGTTGCAACGCCTTTGCAGGGTTTATATTGCGAGATATTCTGTACCTAGTTTCCTACTTATAACGACCAATATGGAGCAATAAATATTATGACTACGACTATAGATGACAAATTAAACATGTATATGTCGTAGTAGGATTTGATAAATAGAATTTTCGCAAAAATCCTAGAGATATTGCAAAAACACGGATAATTAGACATTGGTGTTGACATTTCTCAATCTGACTGTAAAAAGATAGGGTTTTTGCAAAAATACGGGTTGCTTTAGTAACATTGGATATTCTTAACTCTGATTGTCTTCATATTTGGTTGCTTGCTAACTCTTATTCTGGTTGGTTCCTAGAAAGTTTACTACACGTGAGATAATAGATTGACATTTGAAACGTCAAGTCGTCAACCAATCAGACAAGATGTTGTTTTGGACGGTCCGACCAGCCAATCAGTGTTCTTACTTCATAAAAGCTAGGAATTCTTTTCGTAATCTTACTAAGGCAACCAGTTTTGTCGCAAAAAACCCATTTTTTTCAGTAAGATTGAGAAATGACAACACCATTGTCTAATTATCTGTGTTTTCGCAATATCCCTAGGATTTTCGCAAAAAAAAAGCGATTTATCTAATTATCCTGCGAAAACGCCGGGCACAACACAGTGGGCATGGAACATAAGTGGAGTGAGTCTGTCTGTGGGGTCAAAAAAGGGGACAGACAAGACCCTCTTGAAGAACTACAGACCCATATCAATTCTGAGCCATGTCTATTTAAGTTGTTTTCGATAGTCATTCATTACGAATCGTCTCGTTCGCAGGATTGACGACTTCCAATCTCCCGAACAAGCTGGATTCCGAAAGTTTTAGCACCATTGACCACATCCATCCATACGCTGCGGCACTTTATTATACAGAAGACCAAGGAGTATAATCTACCAATTTGCTCCTCTCTGTCTCCCCGGACGGGGGGGTATGCGCGGGCATTTCCCCCTGGAAAAAAAAAAAAAACCTGGCGCCGTGGACTATGAGATAGCATTTGATTCTATAGTGATTGAGGTGCCAAGTGGACTGTAGGTATATCGAGGTGTTGAGTTACTGATACGAACACGCCATCATGTCGAGCCGACTACAAAACCAGAGCACAAACCCCATCCAATTGCAGCGTGGTGTGAAACGGGGAGACGTGATTTCTCCGAAACTGTTTACAGCTGCGTTAGAGGACATCTTTTTTGAAGAAAAGGAACTAGAAACTAGAAAGGACTCGGCTTCAACATTAATGGCAAGTATCTAACGCACCTTCGTCTTCCGTAGTGCTTCCCAAAGAGTGTGTCCTAAGATGAACATGTATAAGACGAAAATCATGTCGAATTCCCACGTTGTACTCACTCCAGTTCACGTTGGGAACACTACACTCGAAGTTGTTGAGCATTGAGTTTGTACCTAGAACTACAACTTCGTAAAATCTTCGCATCGAACTTACCTTAATGTCTCAAGACGAATTTCTATGATCAGTGTGTGTTGTCAGTAATGACTTACGGCAGTAAAACATGGTCGCTAACGAAAGGTCGAAAGGTTCTGGACTGACGATCTGGTGAAGGTCGGGAAGCCGCTGGAATTGGGCAGCGCAGGACCGATCGTTGTGGGGGAGGCCTATACCTACCCAGAAGTGGGTGTCGTAAGGCTGATATGATAATGATGAGTCGGATAACATTTTGCAGACCAAATTGACAAATGCATGAGATGTCTCACATTTACCGACTGCAACTAATAAAATAAAAATTATAATTTTGGTTCAGCGCTATTCATGATAAACTGTTCACGATTGGGCTAGTTAGCATACAATGAACCAATCATGATTCATGATCAATGTCTATATCAGCTTATGTTACAACACTATTAGAAAAGTAATTTTGGGAAACATAAAGTTAATAGGATTATGGAAGAAAAATTAGGACCCAGTCGTATTATCCGATTCTAAGAAGAAAATAAGTACTAACTTTCTAATTTTTTATTGCACCTCGCCGGAAAAAAATAAAAAGTTTTATTTAAATATACACAACATGACCAACTTCTGGCAAATAGTATATTAGGGCATCCAATCTCGGTATTCCGAGATCTCGAAATAACGGTCGAGAGCTAAATGTATGAGGGCGACCGAGATCCTGCATCATTTTCAAGTTCCACAACTAGCGGGATTACGTATGCGGGATCCGCGGGATTTGGGGTATACAAACGTCCTCCCGCTGCAGGTTATCTAGCAACGCACATTAGAAGCAGACCGGCAGACAAGACATTAGACACATTGTTTCCTTATTTAAACATATCTAACAACAGAAACCGTAGTAGAAATCTTAAAATTCTTAAAATGCTGTTTGTTCATTAAGATATTTCAATTGAATAGTTATTATAATTAAAAGTAATAAATTTATACTTTTAGATTTTAATTTACATATACAACGTCATTTCATGTTTAGGTACTTAAAACCTCAAAACCAATTTTGTAGAACTCATCATTACGAACAACTTTTTGTATGGAAATAATCCTGAAATCGCGAAAAAAAGCAGCTGTTTCATAGAGAAAAAAAATTAACTCTTCAAATGTATAAAACCCCTGACTTTCTTTTTCGCGATTTCATGGGTCTTCCATACAAAAAATCGTTCGTAATGATGAGTTTTAGAGTCTGGCTAATGAAAGCGGACACTAAAATAAGGTGGAAAAAAAAAAAAACGGAATATGGTGTTAAAAATGCAAGTAAAAAAGTCACTGTCACTACGTGACATTGAATTTTAATATGTGAAATTGTTGAGAAATTATTTTGAGGTTTTGAATAAACATAAAATAACGTTGTATAAATACATTTCCACATAATACTTAAAGGCAGCTCAACTTACATTTGCGGCATCCCGCAAATTCCGTGATCCCGCGGGATCACGGAATTTACCTAACCTAATTTTACTTTAATTTACCTAACCTAACCTAACCACCAAATGCGCAGTTACTTTGTTAAAATTTCTTATTAGCACCTTAGTACCTAACTTCAATACAATAAGTTCTATTAAAAGCAAATATTTCATGAAATAATATCCAAGATATTGCTCATATAGGTAAGAGGTAGGAATGTTTAAAGTAGGTAATAATTTTGTCAAGGAACGTAATTAGTTTTCCTACGTAATTTTACAAACTTAAACGATGGCATCACTAAGTTGAAATGTATATAAATAACCCGAGTAAGCGATAATGGAAACTTTACGCATTCCGAATCATCGCAGCTCGCACTCAAATAACTATCTCTACATTATTGCCTACAGTCAACAACTGTAACAGGTATTATTGCATAAATGCGATTATACTTCGCTCACAGCTCACAGCACAGGCACAGCTCGGCTGATTCTTTTAGCACGTAGGTAGAGCAATAGGGAAAAGGACAAAATTATTAAAGTGGCTGTCCTTTCCACGAAACCACTGACGATCACAAGTTTGTGTATACCTTTAAGTCAACTTGATAATCTTAGTAATAAAGTAAACCTACCCATATCTAGAAACTTGAACAATTATGCACAATCACGCACGACGATTACATGATTATCAGTAATGCACGTTTTGCAAGTAACTAAGTAATTCACTACAATTACTTTTGTATTGATAAGTACTTACTGAATTGAATATTTGCTAAGTACAATCTTATCTTCCTTGTTTTCCTTTCTAGAGCTGTATAGCCACCAAACTGCAGCTCCCAATAAGACGACGAGCATAACTATATCGAAAGTGCTGAAAAGTGACGTTCCAACGACCGCGGCGGCGGCATCCTGCACGACATCCTGTGCGTTGTCTGACATTTTGGAGGTTATAACACGGTAATTACTATTTGGAAGTATCACTTATATGCAAAGTACAAGGTCAATTGTTACTACCTACTAAGATTACACTACGCGAAAAAGTTCGTGATACGCCCTGCGTTAGGACGTCCTACTACGAACACAACACAAATTGCACTGATTGACTGACGGCAGACTATAATTTGTTGATTGTCTTGGTGACGGAATTCTTGTTCATGAATACGAATACGAGTGCTATCGGCATTGGCCGAGCGTCCCGACACAAGACACGAGAGCTCTCGACTGCGGCCGAGGTTCGCCGACCAAGTTGTGCGTACGTGATTGAATCGAAACGAGTTTGCCCCACGTCCACGTGTCACGCTCACGCTCCAACCAAACCAACGAAACGAAAGAGTGAACGAGACGAAGTCGTGCGAATGAACAGCTGTGGCATAAGGTATCTAGAAAATTGCACAACCTTTGGTCAACTATTAAGTATTCTGTGCTTTGGTAGAAATTATACAAAGATTCGGATATAAAAAAAACGATTCCATGAAAGATCCTATAGAGCAATTTAATAGTTAGGTACCTATTATTGAATGTCATACTCAGAATATCGGATGTATCAGGATAATCATGCCAATCAATTAAATAAAAAACATAATTACATTTTGCTTTGGCTGGCTCTACTAAGATTAAACCGTTTACTATGACTTTTTATATTGTTATTGTGTCCAAGAAAAGTACTGAATTTAACTATTTATAGACAAATTGAAGATTCATTATAAGAAAGGAAAATGCGATGTCGTCGTTTTCATACTTATATAAGTAATACTTAGTCTTAGTTTTCACCAACAAACCTACTAGCATTTCACCCAGTTATGAAAATTATCTTGTAATTTAATTACCTTAAATATCTGTGATATTGCCCATAACTTTGCAGATCCGAAAATCTGGGTAGGTACTTATATTGGTACTTATATACTTATATATTACCTATCAGTTGTAAACAAAATTATTTAAAAACACAAAACTAACCGAATAGCAACATTAGCAACCTTTTTCCTTTTGTGTTTCTGTCGTCAAAACAGAGATATTCTTGTCGGAAAATACTTGTTTTCTACTTTTTAATTGACTTAAAAAACGTGGAGTTTCTTTGTTAGTCTGTATGTTTGTTTTTTATACACGGAGGACAGCTGGGCCGATTGAAATTATTCAATAGGTACTAAATGTCAATATTTTCAAAATTGCCCTCTTGTGGTATGTTTGTATGATATTACGTCTCATTTGGGGTATATTTTACCGAAAATTATTGAACCGTAGTTACGTATCTGGAAAAGCCCAAACATGCTAAGTAAGTAAGTAAGTACTTAAGTAAGTATATGTATTTTGAAAATTACCATTTTAATTTCAAATAAGGGACTGAAATGTAATGATGTCATTTTATAACTACTTTTAGACACATGAATAATAGGTTTCAGAACAAATCAAAATGCCCATACAAAAAAATTACGTAATAGCTTCGCTCCTCCTATTTTTTTACTGTGCTTGGGGGTAGTATGGCCTAAAGATTAATCTCACTAATTCAGACCCTTATTTTCAGGAATTTGGTGAAGGTACCGCTAGGAATAAAATTTAAATGCAAAGATCTGAAAACTGTGAGATTTTAGCGTGCGTTGATGTCTTTTGTATGTAATTGTTTGTGTTATTCGTCATTGTTTTCTTTTTGTTAGTATGGTCAAATTCGTAGTCAGTATGCCTAGCACGAATAATTTTGAGTAGGTAGATAAGTATCGAGGAAGTAAAGCAAAAAATGTATGAGATATTGAGCCTCACCGTTCCTATCGGACGTAAACGTATAGGAAAATGTAGGTAGTTCACCTTCATTTTCCTGTACATTTTTTGACATTACGTGCTCGATACTATTTCGATAGTTTTTCGTGCTTACCCTCCAGATATAAAAACAGAATATTTCTTTCAGCCTTCAATCAAAACCAAACGCAAAAATAATGAATACATAGATATTTTGCCGGACGTTGATGTCAATTGTAAAGTCTTCAAATGGGCGAAACATAATTTGTTATAATTATGGTGAATTTTAAATAGAAAAATATTGAAAAAAATTAACTCGGCCACAAGTGAATTCTCAGACGGGAAACGAACCCGCGACCTTTGGAAATCCGGTCCAATGCTCTAACCGCTGAGCTACCGAGACTTGCGGACCACCGTCGAAATTCTCCAATACTTTTATATTTTTAATACGCTGTAAGCCAGCGTTGTTACATCAATGCTAGGAATATCCTTGCATTCGAAAGAAACATCTTTTCAGGTGTTTAACGATCGATTAAGATGCAACTGCCAATAATTTATGATTTTGTAATTTTTGCATTTTTCAATGCTATTTTTATACTTATGGTAAATTTTTAATAGAAGAATTCACTTGTGGCCGAGTTAATTTTTTCTAATATTTTTCTATTTAAAATTTACCATACGTATAAAAATAGCATTGAAAAATGCAAAAATTACAAAATCATAAATTATGTTATAATGTTATAAAAAAATGTATTTAGCAATATTTCTAGAACAAAAGCAGAAATAAGCATTGAATTTTTATTTCAAAACGGAGCAAAGGTGACCTTAAGTGGTTTCATTCAAATTCTAATTTAAGGCGATACTCGAAAAAAATATGCTGAAGCGAGATAGCAATGAGAAAACGAAGCGCACGGGAGCGAGACCGAATTTGCAGATTAGGCAAAAAAAACACAAAATCACTTCGTATTAAAAAACTACAGCGATTTAAAAAAAATGCTTCTATACGATCCTAAATATTATTGGTGTCCACTTATTAAACCAATTTCCAATAGTGTAAGTAACCCCATTTAAGAATAATCTTGAATTTTCGTATTTTTAGAGGTCTTTTCGAAAAGAAAAAGTGTCGAGGCAAAATCATAAAATCGTGTTTTTGAAACTATACGAATCTAGATAAAGGTATGAAGAAATATAAATGTTATTACCAGATTTGTGACAACTGTAACCGTGCTATAGTTTTATATCAAAAAGTCCATACTATTTCCTAGTAGCGCCTTAAAAAAGATCTGTAAATCATCATTGCCCACAACGTTCACATCAAACACATGCTTAGTATATTAAGTATTTTATGATGACCGAGCCTGAATAATGAAGTTTTTGTTTGTACATATAATTATAGTAATACTTACTTGTTATTATTTTATGCATAAACAAGTACCAATTAAAAAAAAATGTATTATTTACGTACTTCAATATTTGTCACTACTTTTCGGTCATTACTCGCAAGTCGCAACAGATCAAAAGTTTTTAAAAAGTGGTAACAGTTCTCAACTGTCAATTTTGCGCGGCATTCCCCCCCGCTTCATGATGATGATTAAAAAAAAATTGAAAATTATTAAAAACCGTTAGTGTTGGCGATATCAATACAAGTAAAGACAATTATCCATACATATCCACTCCACTGGGACACCAAGTAAAAAGGAAAGAGTTTAAAAGAAATATACTGAACAGTTCTTCAAAAAATACCAAAAAGATAACGCCTTTAAGTAATAGACCTACACTTACACCTACAGCTGCTGGGAACCATGCGAGTACATCTTCAAACAGCGACACTAAAACGAAATATAGAGAGGCTTCGAGTAACAAAGTGTGTCTAATTAGTGGTATTGAACAGAGTAGTATTTCATCCTTAGTTAGAAATCATTTTACGGAAAAATCAACTTGCTGTCATTATCGCACACCAGGGGGTGGCATAGAACAACTTACAGCAGGCTTACAGGAGAAGCTCGAACATTTTACCCTCAATGACTACTGTATAATTATGATCGGGGATAATGATTTCAATGTATCAAAAAATTACAAGGAACTTGTAAATATCTTGAGGCAAAGAATTTTGGCTGTGCAACACACAAATGTTGTAGTATGTGTACCTAGCTATAAGTATAGTTTTAAGTGTAATATCTATAATAAAAGGATTGAGAACTTTAATGTGCAGTTGAACAAAGATAATAAATATCATCAATATTGTTATTTATTGGACTCTAACAAAAACTTAGATTACTCATATAAGATGTTCTCAAAGTACTCTGGCAAAATAAACAAACGCGGCACTCAAAGTATGTTATATGATATTGACGAACTTATTCAATATGTAAAGAGTAATTCATCTTGTCAAGCGGTTTTTACTACAACTGATATAAGCCTAACTGCTCAAAATCATGTCTCGTTTTTTCGTCCGTAACAGTATATCCAGTCTACTGCCAAAAACCATAGAAATTAATATTTTTTATCAAAATGTATGTGGTGTAACTAACAAAAAAGCCGAATTAGAAATGTATGTACATTCAACAGAATCAAAACTAAACTACGTATGCTTTTGTGAACACTTTCTCAACGAGTCTTCAGCTCCTTTTTTTAACTTAGAAGGGTATAAAACAGTCGCCAATAATTTTAGAACAAATAAAAAACGAGGGGGTTCTATGATATTAGGGCTAAACGATGTGAATTATGAGAAGAATTCTTTATAAGTCGGAATCCTTTGAAATTTGTGGTATAAGAGATACATTGCACAATGTCTATGTTTGCTGTTGCTATCGAAATCCATTAAGAAATAACTATGAATTGTTTTTGGAACGATTAGAAAAATTCTTAGAGCATTTTTTCAATAAGAACTGCGTTTTATGTGGTGATTTCAATGTAAACTTATTAAATGACGATAGGCAAAAAAGTGAATTTTTGAAACTTCTTAAATGTTACAATTTCAAGTATTTAATTGATTCAGTAACTTATGTACGCAACAACACAAAATCGTGTATTGACAATATCCTGACCAATATGCATGGTACTGAAATATCCACTAGAGTTGAACATAATGGTCTAGCAGATGGCCACGCAGGTTTATACTGCACGTTGAAATTAGAAAACCAAACTGCTGAAAAATACAATTATACTATTAAATTTACGAGTAGAACTTATAATAAACAAAACGCAGAAGAATTTGAAAGGCAAGTTAGTAACATAGATTGGACTAATGTAAGCGTACATTATTTTCTTAATAAAAAAAATCATTCCTTCGAAACAAGCTACAAAAAAAAAACAAGAAAAATAAAACGTCACAAGAGTAAAAAGCTACAGTGGTTAACAAAGGGTTTAAGAGTCTCTAGTAAGATGAAAAGGTTTTTGGTTCTTAATATTAAAACAAATAGTGGAGAATTTGCTTGTAAATATAAAAAAAAGTATTTACAAATATACAAAAAAGTACTTAGAAATGCTAGACAAGCAGCTGCACAAAGAGAAATTGTTCAAGCCTCAAACTGTAATAAAGAAATTTGGAAAATTGTAAATAAAACTAGAAAAGGTCAAAGGTCAAGAAAAGATAATATACTACTAAAAATTAGGGTTAATATTATAAATGATCTACAAGAGATAGCAAATACTTTTTCAAAACAATTTGATACCGCAAATTCGCTAATTAATGAAAGTGATCCTTCTTCTGCTGTTTTTTTGATGAAGCAAAGTGTCAAGAGGGTTGAAGCTAATATACACCTTTATAGGACTAATAAGTATGAAATTACAAAAATTGTTCAACAAATGCCAAATAAAAGCTCTTATGGATATGACGAAGTAACGATACTTGTAATAAAAGACCATATTAATGTGTTGGCTGAACCTTTGGCACTCTTCTTCAATAAATGTATTGAACAAAGTTTATTTCCTGATGAACTTAAGCTAGCTAGAGTTCTCCCGGTACACAAAAAAGGAAGTAAATTAGATCCAAAAAATTATAGACCAATTTCTTTGTTACCTATTTTGTCAAAAATCTATGAAAAGCTCATAAAGTCAAGACTATCAGTACACCTGCGTCAAAATGGCATACTTAGTGATAGGCAGTTTGGGTATCAGACGGGTGTTGGAACCATAGATGCCATAAATAATTTAGTGGACGACATAGTACTTAAATTAAATAACAATATGAAAGTAGGAGGACTGTTTCTGGATTTGAGTTCTGCCTTTGATACCATAGATCATGAAATTTTGCTACAAAAATTGGAACACTACGGAATTAGAGATAAAAATTTAGATCTTATTTACCAAATCGCAAACAGTTTGTTGAAATTAAAGAAATACTTAATAATGAGGAAACCATATGTAAATCGAAATTTAGGATAATCAAGAGAGGTGTCCCGCAGGGCTCAATATTGGGACCTGTATTATTCATACTATTTTTGAATGACTTAGCAGATTACATGAGAGCAAAACAACCGGATGTAAAATTAACCATTTATGCAGATGATACAAACGCTGTTGTTTCGGCCAATAATATACATGAACTTAGTATTAAAATACAAAATACGTTTCTTGACTTTGAAAATTGGTTTGTTAAGAATAATCTTATATTGAATAAAAATAAAACATCTGCTTTGCTATTTCGGACTAATGCAAGAGACAAAGATTCCTTAGACCCCTTAGTAAATGGCTTAGGAATTAATTCTATGGAAATCGTAAAATTTTTAGGTATTTATATTGATAGAGACCTGAATTGGAAAAAGGAAATAGAATACTTAGAATCTAGCATAAGCTCAGCATGCTATGCTTTAAGAACATTGAGAGATGAAATAACGTTAGATCAGCTCAAATTAGTTTATTTTGCTCTCATAGAATCAAAACTCCGTTACAGTATTATGTTCTGGGGAAATAGCTATAAATACAATGTTTCGACAACATTTGTGTTACAGAAACGGGCTATTCGCACCATGAAACGTATTCCTCAAATGGAGTCATGTAAAACACACTTCGAAACATTAGGTATTTTAACAGTCCCGTCTTTGTATATTCTTACCTTATTAACTTACCTAGTGAAACATTTGCACAAATTTGAATCATTTGAAGACAGAACACGGAGAGAACTCACGCGCAGAAAAAACTTGCAAATCTCTGTAGTAACTAAACTAAATATCGCTAGTCACTGTGTAAGATTCCAAGCAATCAAGTTGTTTAATGCCTTGCCAGTAGAGTATAAAATTATTTACAATGTTAATCAATTTAGAGATAAACTTAAGGCTTTCTTATTGGAAAAATGTTATTACTGCATTGATGATTACACAAATGATAGGAAGTAGTTAATTAATTCATTGTATAGCTGGGACAAAACGTAGTTAGGTATTTGTTTTATTTGATTTTGCAAAATGTGTGTCTTGTGCGGTTTTATGTTTTATGTTTTTGCTGTGTAATTATTAGTTATATTATTTGAATATGTTCTAATTTTTATGTTTTATGTTTTTTGCTGTGTAATTAGTTATATTATTTGAATATGTTCCAATTTGTGTTTTTGTAATTTCCAATACAATTATTATTGTTTATGGAATAAATAACTATGAACTATGATGATGACAATATGATTGCCTCATCGAATCTCAAATTTTCTCTTAATTCTTTCATGACTGTATACTGTTTTAAAATCTTGTAAGAATGTGCAAAGAATCTGGTAAAGCTGTTTTAAACCTTTGAATCAACTTTAAGGGTTCTTCCTTTTCTTTCTCCTTGCTTGTTATCTGTTTTTTTCTGTTTAACACCTTTTTTTGAAGTGATTAGCAAAAAGCAAAAAGTTGAATAATGGATTTTACTGTTTGTTTCCACAGCCTTTCTTTTCAAGTAACGTGCTAAGTAAGTATTTTTTTCAATGGCATACAATCTAGGATCATTTTTAATCTCCAAGTAACGGCGTCTTTTGCACAACCTCTGTTGAGCAAGGCGGTCTTCTTTCCCCTTTTTTACTTAGCCATATCTGTCAATAAATAAAAAATCATTTAAGTTTACAATCTAAAACCACACTACGATATGGTACGGGATAAATCGAGCTTTTGAAATACTAACAAGAAATACTAAGTTTAGGTTTGCCGTGGTCGTTATCATATAATGGGTATTATATATATATATATATATAATACCCATTATATGATAACGACCACGGCAAACCTAAACTTATATATATATATTAATATGCCATTGAAAAAGAAAAACTTACTTAGCACGTTACTTGAAAAGAAAAGCTGAAATATTTTTTTAACTTCAATTGCAGAAAAAACACAAAACAAAAACTACAAAGAAAGAAATGGAAAGAAAATTCAAAACGTTATAGAAAAAACAAGAAAGAAGAACATGAAATTACCAGATCCCGTTAAAAATTATGTAATTACAGATAATGAAGAAGTAGTTGTTCAAGAAAGTTCAAAAGATCCATTAAAAGGCATTGGAGGACGGGTATATTCAACTAAAGAAGTTTAATTGATTGTAAGAAGAGTACGTTACAAGGAACAAAATAAACAAAGATATTTAAGAGAAGTTATAAAGATATTGAAACGACAAAATGCGATGTATCGAATGCGAGAACATAGACGTCAACAAAGAAAAGATAATCTTAACGAGAACGTTGTAGAAAATGAAAGCTTGCAATCGAAGAAAACTTACAAACAAACCGCTATTAAATTCCACCAAAATTTAAGATACCAAAGAAAATCCCAAGAAATGTCAGTTCATTGCAACCAAAATCAGGTACTATAACGGACACTAATATTGAGACTGTTCATCCTTTTTTCAACGATTATACTAATAGTGTCATTAGTCAGGAAAAAAGGAATATATAGGTAACTAAAAACAAAGTACGACACCAGAAACGGCTTTTAACAGCGTCTTGAACTACATAAAAAATTTCAAAGAGGAAACAATCAGTAAAATCCATTATTCAACTTTTTGCTAACAAAGATTTTGGGTCTTATTTCCAAAACCACAAAATAGAGATCTCTTGATCAATGCCTTAAATAAGGCCTACATTTAAAAATCCAAAAAATCTGCGGAACTCTTAATAACTTTATATTGTGATACTAGAAATCCAAATTGTTTAGAAAGAACATGTGCGACTTGTGCAGGAAGAGTTTCTAAATATATGGAATTTTCTAACGATATTCCTATGACATGATTATTACGAATGGAACAGGGTAATTAAAGAAATCACTTCAAAAAAAAAGTGTTAAACAGAAAAAACAGATAACAAGCAAGGAGAAAGAAAAGGAAGAACCCCCAGACGGAGTTGGCGCGGTGTTAAAACGAACAGCTGACCAAATGGTCCGCTTTGGTGAAGATGTTGGTAGTTTCAGCCAACTTTGTAATGTTTTACACGATCGATAGAGAATATAGTTAAGCTGTTAAAGAATCTGACGTGATAGAAAAAGAAAAGAAAATACATAAAAAAATAAAACCATTTAAAGGAACCCTTTCGGTGCACCAAGTCGATTGGGATAAATTTCAAAGATTTACAACAATGCGGTCTATCAGTTGTTTATGCGATGCTGGTGAGATTTGCCACCACAAAAAACATCTGGGATTTATAGAGAACCAGAAAACAGTCGAGAATTAAGGTCACTTTGAATATGATGATTATGACGTCATTTCTTTATCCCAATCTAAAATATCTAAGCCAACAGCCAATAAAAATAATACAGATAAGAAAACTGAAAAAGAAAACAAAATTGATGTAGAAAACAAACCTATTAAAGATAATACAACCGAAAAAATAATACCACCTGCAAAAAGAATTTATGTTTTATCAGATATTACAATCAAAGATTTAACATCAAAAGCCAAATTAGAAGCAAATTATATAGCAACTTGAATGATTCTGATAACAATAAAATAATACTTAAATCAGCTAAATAAGAAGATGTAGAAAATCTTTTACTAAATAGAATGCTTCAGACTACATCTAAAAATATAAATTAGCCAAATTAGAAGAAAAGCTTTTAGAAAATAAAAACAGAAATGATTCGATTAGCAATTAAGATATTAAATCAGCCAAAAAGGAAGAAGATTTAAAAAATAAGTTAATAAGAACTTCAAGATTTACTAATTAGAGAACATTCAAAGAATAAAAGACTGATTTATTAATGATTGTTAACATTATTTAATTATTGCTTTTGAACATTATTGCTTTTGAAGTGTATTATTGTGTTAATAAGTGTAAATAAATTATTGTAATTGCAATCTAAGACAAAATGCAGAATGATAATAAGTGCTTTGCCATATGCCAGTAATCTAAATTGGGATGAGAACAAACGAATCTATAATTTGAATATGTATATGTATAACTTGATTTGTTGTCATAGTGACGTTGTATTATATTTTGACGTTAATAAATTTATTAACAATTTTATCTTGACTCCAGATACCATGTATCTGTCTAAAAAACTTAGGATAAAGTTAGCTAATTTATTAGCTTATAATTTACAAGACTCTGTTACAAATTGTGTAACAAAGTCAAATATACCTATTATTTCTTTGAGTTCTACTAATAATAGTAGACTTAATGTTTTAAATAAGACTATGACAAACTCGGATTTAAACTAAGGCAAAAGACAACAGCCAGACCTGCTAGTATTAATATTATTCATCAAAATATTCAGGGTCTGTCTAGCACAGATTTAGAATTAGATCTTTTTGTTGAAAGTAACAATATTCAAATCATTTGTGTTACTGAACACTGGCTGGAGCATTGTAATACGTCATTTAACTTAAACAATTTTCAACTATCTAGTGTGTTTGGTAGAAAATCAGCGATTCATGGCGGATCTTTAATCTTAGTAAATAATAATATTCAGTTTAAGGAAAGAAAGGATATTGTGAAACTTACGTCAGAAAGCCATGTCGAGCTATCATGTATAGAATTAAGTAGTTTAATTATAGTATGTGTATACCGACCCCCTAAGGGTAACTTTGAAACCTTTGAATCTGTAATGGAAGATGTACTTAATAAATTAAAATTAAGAAATAAGTCAGTGATGGTATGCGGAGATTTTAATGTTGATATTCTAGTAAGCTCTCCATTGACTACTCGTTTACTAGCATTGTTTAATTCTTTTAATTTAACCAACCAATTTTTTGAACCCACTAGAGTGACAAGCCACTCTGCTACTTGCTTGGATAATGTTTTTTCAGAATGTGATCCGGTAAGCAAAGTGATTTTTAGTCATATTTCATCTGACCATTATGGATTGAAAGTAGCATACGAGTTAAATGTTGTTGACGATACAAAAATTATAGAATGCAGGCCTATAACTAAGAAACGATTAGACAATTTTAAAAACGGTGTGGAATGTTCTATACGGAGACCTCTTTAAACTGATTGCTAATGAGTTTCAAAATTACTTTAAACCTAAGACTATTAAATGTACTCAAAAGTTAAAGTTCTGTGACTGGGCTACGACAGATATTTATAAAAGTAGAAATAGACTGTATGAACTTTATAAATTAAGAGAAACTAACCATAGCCCAGAGTTCCTAGAATATGTGAAACAATATTCTAAGACGTTCAAAAATATATGTTCTGTTGCAAGGTCTAAATTCATAAAAGCAAAAATAAAACAAGCCCAAAACAAAATTAAAACGACCTGGGAAGTCATTAATCGTGAAACTGGTAAATATAAACCACGTGACCGTAGTATGGCGCTTAAAGTCAATAATACAATAGTAAAGTCGGACAAAGAAATCGCTAACATTTTTGACAATTTTTTTGTGAATATTCCTTTAGAAACTACTTCGAATTTGGATTCTTCACCAGCAGCGTCACTCTCTATGCTGAAAGGGAACGTAACGGAATGCGGGTCATTGTTTACTTTTAAAAAAATCGATGCTATATACATTGTAAAAGCTTTTAAATCACTATAAATGAAAAATTCTAAAGACTTGTGGAGCATATCTGTAAATATAGTCAAAGAAATTGCTTATACTATTGCTCCTTATCTTGCTGACATTTTTAATCTGTGTATTGATCAAGGAAATTTTCCTGATCTTATGAAATTAAGTAAAGTAATACCATTATTTAAATCTGGAGATAAAGAAGACCCTAGTAATTATAGACCAATTTCAATATTACCCGTCTTAAGTAAAAGATTTGAAAAAATAATACTCGAACAGTTATTAACGCACTTTAATATGAATCATCTCTTGCATAATAAACAATTTGGTTTTACAAAGGGTCGGTCTACAACTGATGCTGGGGCCGCGCTATTAAAGCACGTCTTTAAGGCCTGGGAGGGGTCGCAGAATGCTCTAGGCATTTTTTGCGACTTATCCAAAGCTTTCGATTGTGTAGATCATCAGACGCTGCTGTTGAAGCTTAACCACTACGGTGTAAAGGACAATGCTGAGAAGTTGTTACTGTCGTACGTATCTCAGTTCGAGGACACAAACCGTTGATATTAATGGCGTAAAATCGTCCGGCTGTCTTGTAAAGATGGGCGTGCCTCAAGGCTCTATCTTAGGTCCGTTCCTATTTTTAATTTACATAAATGATTTACCATTCTTCGCAGAGAAATTTTGTGAGATTGTCTTGTTTGCGGATGATACTTCCCTTATTTTTAACATTGACAGAAATCAAACTCATTATGACGATGTAAACATGGCACTCTCTCAAATTCTTACTTGGTTTGATGCAAATAACTTACAACTTAATGCAAGGAAAACCAAATGTATCCTATTTTCTTTGCCTAATGTAAAAGTCCTGCCAATAGATGTTGAAATTAAAAAAGAAAAATTAGATTTAGTCGATTCAACTGTTTTCTTGGGTGTAACTCTAGACACTAAACTCCAATGGGCCCCACATATCGCGGCATTAGCTGGTAGACTTGGCTCGGCTGCATATGCTATTAGAAAAATTAGACAGTTAACAGATGTTGAAACTGCTAGGATTGTATATTTTAGTTATTTCCATAGCATCATGTCTTATGGTATTCTTTTGTGGGGGACAGCAGCTGATATAAACACTATATTCATTTTACAAAAACGAGCAATAAGAGCCATTTATCAGCTAGGGTCTAAAACATCTCTTAGGGATAAGTTCAAAGAGATAGGTATATTAACAGCTGCATCTCAATTTATTTTGAACTATATAATTTTTGTTCGTCGCAATCTATCAGAATATACCAAACATAGTGATGTGCACAATCTTAATACGAGAAATAAAAATAAACTTGTAATGCCGCGATACAGGCTAAAAAAGGTTCACGGATCTTTCTCGGGTCTAGGTGTAAATTTTTTCAATAAAATTTCACAATGTATTTTGGATTTGCCTTTTGAAAAGTTTAAGATTCATGTAAAAGATTGTCTACTGAAGAAAGGATATTATACTATAAAGGATTATTTGAATGACAAAACAGCTTGGTCATAAATGTTTTGTTTTATTTTTTCGAAGTTGTAGCCGTGTCATTAATTTGTTTAGTATAGTATTAGATTAAACTTTTAACGCAGGTAGCTTGAGTATGTCATGCTCTCTTTAAACATTTCTACGGTGGTGTCGTGTGAGGGCGGGTCGCTACGTTCCCTAAAATATGGTTGAGCGAAGCGATGGCTGGTTCATGCGTCATGCTCGTGAACGGGTGCTGCCAGTGGAAATGGGTCTACTTCAGTCTGCTTGTACTAACGTTGTGCTTAGAGATTAAATATTACTGCAGAATAAATAAAAATAAGTAATTTTTTCCAATTATTGTAATTAAGTATATGAAAGCCATTATTATTATTATTTTTAATTTACTTAAAATACGCTTTATGATTATGACCCAGCTGATGCGTCTTCCAGTAACATTGTAAGTTGCGTCTTATATTAATGCACTTTTATCTTTCTTTTTTTTTTGTTTTTGCCATTGTATTTTTTATATTTATACACTTTAACATAAGTACCTGAAGTACATCATGCTCACTCAAACGTTTCTTCGGCGGTGTCGTGTGAGGAGGGTCGTTACGTTCCCTAAAATATGGTTGAGCGAAGCGATGGCTGGTTCATGCGTCATGCTCGTGAACGGGTGCCGCCAGCGGAAATGGGTCTACTTCAGTCTGCTTGTACTAACGTTGTGCTTAGAGATTAAATATTTTCATCTAAAATAAATTGCTATCGACCTGCACCCCGACCGCCTAACGGTATAGCTTGTACTATCGCTATTGCTATCGATTTTTCAAACCCCCTACAAGGGCTCTCGCTGACGTTATCACTTTCATACTAAAAATGCAATAGTGAATCCGATAGGTGAATAGAAATATGCAGGAATTAGTCAAAAACCCTATCGTTGAAGGGTTTTATGAGAGTTTGAAGTTTGATAGCTATAGCGATAGGCCAAGCTATACCGTTAGGCGGTCGGGCCGCTGTATGTACGTCACAACTTGCAGTACAGTAACCTTGTAATGCGAGAAATGTTAAATGTAAGTCCTTCCTTACGAGTTGAAAATTGTTTACGGTTAGGATAACCATAAAATGTAATATTATAATTAGTATTTTCTTTTGTGATGGAAATTGACCTTACTGATATTATGTTAAGCTCACTTTTCAATTTGACGACTCTGTATGAAATAAAACAGGGAGAAAAAAATAGCCCTTGACGAGTTTCTTGCCGGTTCTTCTCGTTACAAGGTCTCCCGCCGTAGGGTTTGTGAACCGATGGCGTAGCTTCTTTGACGTTCATAAGTGCTTGTAACAGCCTAGACTGAATAAATGATATTGATTTGATTTGATTTAGTATTTTCTAATCGTTTTTCTTATTTTACGTCATTCCCGGAAACAAAAGATCATTTCCAGTTACACAATTATCATTACCAGTAAATTATGTCATTATACCAACGCAAAAAAATCTGTAAACGTTTTTCAGTTGGTACTGCAGGACTATCTGAAAAAAGTGGACATCTGGAACTTACTGAAAACCTGACCGATTTAAAACGTCTTTGAAGTTTCATTTATATATTTTAACCGACTTTAAAAAAAGAGGAGGTTATTAATTGGCTTGTATGTTTTTTATGTTTCTTACCTCAACTCTCTGTCATTTATGAACCGATTTGAATAATTATTTTATTGTTTCAAAGCGTATAAGCACTTTCAAGTTACTCTCATTGTTGCCAAGACAGGATCTGATAATAACGGACTTGGGATCCTGGAGAAATCAAGGAAACTCTTCAAATATAGACACACACACTTATATCGATTTCTGCAAAGACACAGCCCATCCTTTTAAATTTTCAATGAAAGTTAAATTGTTCCAATTTTGGAGGAGAAAACATACTTTTTGAAGTCGGTTTTTATTTTCTTGTAATTAAAAGTTTTTTATTTTTATAAAAGAACATAAGGTAAATGCAGGTATTAACGACCCCCCCAAAATCTGCAGGTATTACCTAGGTATAATTTATTTTCTTGAATTGAACTATTAACAAAGTGTATTTTTATACAAATGAATATACAGTAATAAAACTTATTTGTCCCTTAATTGTATCGTCTATATCAAAAATTTGTTCCACTCTGGCAACCCCACAAAAAACGGTTTGTTTGTTCTCCAAAGAGTACTATGTATATACTAGGGCGTTCCCGCCGAACGTAAGCACACACATTTTTTTCTTAAGAGTTTTTGATCATTTTATGATATTTATGCCAACGCCTATTGGGAAAGTCGTTGCTTACTATCTTCCAAATACAAAAGAAGCACGTTTCTTGTATTTTAATATGTTTGCTTTAAATAAAATGAATAAATATATTGCCGCGGTGATAGCTTCCAGGATTTGGCAGTTGCTGCTATTTACCGTGGTACCGTCGCGGCCTTGGTAAAAGCAATAAGTGAAGGCTGAGTTTACTTGGTTTTTATTCTAGAATACGGTATTATTTGTCAATAAAAACAGTGCCATGATACTTTAAAATATCTAAAAGTAGTTTTGAGCCATTTCCGTGGTACAGTTTATTAGCTAGAAATCTTAATTTTTGGCAAGAAACAACAAGCATAAAAATATCATTCTTCTTAAACAAAAAGAACTTTTTGCATTGCAAAAATAATACTTATTTTTACTAATTTTAAACAAAAAGAACTTTTTGCATTGCAAAAATAATACTTATTTTTACTAATTTTACTGCGACATTAATCTCAGATTGTAGAATAGACATTTTTGTTTCCATTTTTAGATTTTATATAACACAGCTGGCATTAATTTGTGGGTCGGTATAAGATGAAAGCAAATCCTGTTACCTAAGCTATTACCGACCGAAAAAAATAACAACCTTCCTTAATAGCACGTATGAAAACCTAATTACAGAGTGATATGGGTCGGTAAAACATGCTCATAGTTAATGCATTGCTTTATCACCGAGTGAATAAAATTTCTTCGTCACTCGGAATTCGCTTCCTATGGTAAGCTATCACCGAGTATATGCGAGTGCCTACCCTCGGTAAGTCCCTCGGTATTAGCTGATCGGCATGTGGGGACCCTCGGTATTACCTGCAGTAGACTTTCTGATTAAAAAAAATATGTATAAGTTCAAAAGATAATTATATTGAGCAAATTTTTATATTCATTAGATAGAGAATTAAATAAAGTTTAGAGAAAAAATATTTGTATGGACTTAGCACATTTACTTATGCGTTTCTTTTACTGCCAATTTGAAATATTGCTTAGCCCCTTCGTTAGTACCTGCGTTTACCTTACTTACTTAAAAGGTTTTTTATTTTTTATTTAACCTTAGACTTATGAATTTCTATTAAAATTATCTTGTTGATTTCTTATTATTATTAGTGTATTCTTCATAATTATTGAAAACTCCCCTTCTGTTATGTGACTACACCACACCAAACTACGATAGACCTTATAGACAAAGACAAATATCGTGCTTCAAACTTCATTTAATTGGGGCAAACAAGTAGGGGCCAAGGTTGGATCGACCTAAAATTAGCCTTGGATCCATTCTGGAATATGTTCCTGTAACTAAAGGCACAACTTAATAAACGTAGGCACTATAGCGGACCCACATGAAAGTGTTCCACTTACAGTTTGCGCGTGTTAGTATATTAAATAATTTGACATAATATTTTGATGGCAATATCTATCAATATTAATAAAAATAATATGTGCGACTGTGACGTTTCTCCACGCGGATTTAGTTTATTAAATGTCTTTCGATATGTCCGACTGTACCGTTTCTTCACGCGGATATTGTGACTTTTTGCTAACAGATATTCCTTTTGTTGAGATGTATTTACATAGTAATTATTATTGATAAATAGTTTTTAATGTTTTAAAAGGATTTATTAATATTATCATAATTAATTGAAAATTATTTATATTTAAAAGTATTCAACAACGTCATTTTGTGAGAATGATATAAAAACTAGTATAATGTGTCAAGCAAGACAGTAGTCTTGTTCGAGCAGTCACAATTCAAGTTAAGTATATCTACCTGTTATTTTTTATATTGTTCTATTGCAGTTCTAAATATATTGTAATTACGGTTATGTGTTATTGCTAGGAGACATCACCTAGGTATGTTAATTTGCTGAATTCTAACTGACATTATTTAATAGTAATATTATAATATCATTGTCCCCTTAATTTATTATTTTTGTGTTGAATATCAGATTAAAGTTTAGTTTAATGTAAAAGTGTTGAAACAATATATAGTGCTGACTTTGTAGAAAATAATGTTGCGTGATTTGTAAATGTTCTTTTATAGGTACTCTAATTTTAAAAAATCATTATTGCAAAAGCATAGTACTTAAATGTATTTCAGTTAATTCTTATCTTTCATTTATATCTAATTAGGCAGGTTTCATTCTAATTTCCAAAACTAGTCTCAATTACTATTCATATTTCCATCCTAAATCTAATTCGCGCATATTGGATTTCCTTGTTCTGTGGCATTATGAATTTGATTTTTTTCGAATTACGCTGCTGTTTTAAGCCAACGAAATCTTGTGACCGATACATACCAATTCGATCTTTATCTACTCTACTGAACCGATTTTGATGAAAGTTGTATTGTTTCCTTGGAAAATACCTAGCCCATATTAATTTTCTATTATATTAGTAGAAAACGAAAAATATGTCGCGTAATTCCGCAAGAAAAATGCAGATGCAGCCCAGTGACACACCTTGCACCTTCACCGACTACTCTACACGTGTTTCGCCCACACACGGAGCATCCTCAGGAGTTGTTAGACCGTGCCAATCTCAGCACTCGGTGCTGAGATTGGCACGGTCTAACAACTCCTAACAACTGGGCTGCATCTGCATTTTTCTTGCGGAATTACGCGACATATTTTTCGTTTTCTACTAAGATATGGATTTCCGCCAAGTAACGCCTGATTCTATCAAATAATTTTCTATTACTTGAGATATATTTGTTTTTCACCTAACACGATCGGAAAAGGAGGTTTTGTCGTTCAGTTTCTGATTTGATCCTGAAAGATTGAATCCTGAGCGAAGCGAGGATTTTAAAGGTACAAGACGCTAAAAACTTTTCTGCCGAGCGCAACACACAATTTTTCACCTCACAACAGCGAGGAACATTTTATGGTTGTTTCCGCGGTCAACTTCCGGTAAAAAAATATTTAAACATAAAGTTCAATCTAAATATACCTTATTCTCGTTGTTTTAATGATATAAAAAACTAAAATAATAAAAAAGGGAGTATTATAGGTAATTCAAAGTTATTTAAAGTAGGAATATATTGTAACTTATTAATAAGAATAAAAACGATTCCGTAAATGTTGTCACTGACATGAGGTACAAGACAAAGACAATTTAAAAATAAAGATTTATGTCACAGTCCGAAATCCAATTATAAAATTATGAATTATGAAATCTCACCCAGCCTAATATAAAATTCTTATAACAAATAGTTTAATCTTATTGTCATGGATTTTATGATTCAATGAACTAAAATAATATAATAAAACCAAAACGGAGTATTATAATTAATTTAACGCTATTTAAAATAAGAATCAAATATAACAAAAAAGTCAATAGTCCGATTCGGAACGCATTATGACATATTTTTAGGTATTAAATTTAAAACAAGTACTTTGCCGCGATAGGCCGCAAAAAGCGATTTTCTATGCCGAAACTGATTGACAAAACCTCCTTTTCAGAGCGTGTGAGGTGAAAATAACTATTCTATAGTCCATATCTTTTTGAAATAACGCTAAAAAGTTCTTGGTCGACCCGGAAGTTCCCCGAGTAGTAGGCAGGAAAGTAAGTACTTAAGGCGATACTCGAAAAAAATATGCTGAAGCGAGATAGCAATGAGAAAACGACGCGCACGGGAGCGAGACCGATTTTGCAGATTAGGCAAAAAAAACACAAAATCACTTGGTATTAAAAAACTACAGCGATTTAAAAAAAATGCTTCTATACGATCCTAAATATTATTGGTTATTAAACCAATTTCCACTAGTGTAAGTAACCCCATTTAAGAAAAATCTTGAATTTTCGTATATTTTAGAGGTCTTTTCGAAAAGGAAAAGTGTCGAGACAAAATCATAAAATCGTGTTTTTGAAACTATACGAATCTAGATAAAGGTATGAAGAAATATATATATGTTATCACCAGATTTGTAACAACTGTAACCATGCTATAGTTTTATATCAAAAAGTCCATACTTTTTCCGAGTAGCGCCTTAAAAAATGACAAACGACGAAGCCAATACCGTGTTTTTGTTAGTACCTATTAAAGCTCTATTATTTGTGATATAAACGTTTTCCATACATCTATTTCTGTTTTAAAATAACTTTCTTAAAAAAAACTCTACTGATCAACCGAGAAGTTCCCCTTAGAATAGAATAGAATAGAATATCGTTGATTGCTAATACTGTGTACACATAATTGTACAATAAAGTTTTTTTTTTTTACTTTTTAAGAGTATTTTTTTATGATATTTAAGTATGAATGAATTTTTCAATGTTTCCTTAATCGTAAGACTAGTGGCACTAATGGACCGAATTTCGAAAGGTGCTTTGAGTCCCGCCTGAGAATCTTGTGAGCCGAGTCGATTTTTTCAAAGTAGAATTTTTGAAAATTATTTACTTTTCTTTCAATTCAAACTCACGATCGAACGTGAGGTGAAGCAACTCCCAATCCTAATATAAGCACACAAAGACAATGCGGAGCTAGGAGAATATAAAATTTGCTCTTATAAGACTCGTCCTCAATTTAAATATTTATTACCTTGAATGACGCAATGGGGGGTCAGCCGCTCAAGGTGACGGCCGCGGCGGAGAGAACCGCTAGAGAACACGCAACCGAAACAATTTTTTATTCGTTGAATTTAAAGCGTAGTTGCAATCTTGAATTGAATATCTTGAAGGCAGAGGAAAAAATATTTAATTACAAGTTAACATTATGTAAGTTAATAGTAAATAAGTAAGTTGAGTGATTTGACAGCTTGTCAATATCACTTTGTAAAAATAATGCTTAATTTAAATGTAGCTAAAATGATAATATTGAATTTGTGTGCGTGAATGGAATCAATACTGAACAGTAGGCTTATTACGAGTTTGGCAAACTTGACGTTACAGTAAACGTTAACGTAAAATGTAGCTCTGTCTCTTTCATATTTAGCGACTGTTATACCGACATGAGCAGTGCATCCGACAGTTTACGCTCACGAGTCCTGTAAATGTCATGTTAAGCAAACTTGTAATAGGGGTACTGAACTGGATCTGCGCAAATCATTACGAAAAATAGTTTAAAGCAGGATTATTTTTACCAAGTGACATTGGCACTTGTCACTCTACTGAATTAAAAAACCGACTAGGTAAAGTAAGTTTATAGTAGCTATCAAGCATCTACTACTATTTTTCGTCCTTGCTTTGACGAGCTTGGATCCTTGTTTTTTTTTTACAGGCCGAAGATGGGGCGAGCTTCCCAAAAAAAGCTTGTTCACTTGAGCTTTAAAGCACGGTTTTATTTAAAGCTCTCTATATAGACTCCCGGGAATACAGACGCAGGCAGGGATTCCACTCGCTGGCTGTGCGCATAATAAAAATAAAAGAAGCGCTTTGTACGCAGACGAGGAATATCAACCAGGTAGGGGTGCTAGCCCGCTATACATCTGTACTCGAGGTGATAGAACAGAGCTGGCGGGATGAGCTCATGTACTTCAATATCACACTCTCCGAAATACAATCTGTAGAACACCGACATTGAAACAACTCTTCGACGATGAGGCAGAATGTGGAGCTTGGTGTTCACTGGTTTAATATCCCCAACGAGTTTCCTGGCTCTGCGTTCTACCGAATCGAGTGCGGCTAGCTGTTATTTTACTGAACCATCCCAAAGATGGGAGCAGTATTCCATGCACGCCGCCCGTGAACTTAATATACTCGTAAGATAATAATAAGGTTATAAACCTATTGTTACCAAGATTGTAGAGTAGTCTCTACTGTGCCAATCACCGACACAGTAGATTCAATCTTGGCATGAAGTCTCATCTTCAGACACAATATCGAGTTGAAAGCTAAGACTGCGGCGAAAAAGTTGATATTGGGGATAGCGGTATTTCATGATGGAACAGCTTGTGGGTAGGACTCTTTTTGGCGGAGAATAAACACGCCTGTTTATAATTTTTTAATTTTGCATTTTACAATGCTATTTTTATGTGATAAATATTTAACAAGAAAATATACTAGAAAAAAGCAACTAGTCTTATGTCGCCCTGACGGGATCCCGTTGTTGAATATTTATCACATAAAAACACGCCTGTGTTTTGGATTCGAACCCTACCCGGAACGTGTATTTCTTTTGTTTTCACCGTGTATTAGAAGTTTGTAATCCTGCCTAAGATTTCCCCTGAAACTATCTAGTGTTTCAATTTCTAACTATTTTTTTCGGAATCGTTTTTTGAAAAGCAATGCTTACATTGTGATAATATTACTTTTGAAATAACAGTCTCTTAAAAAACTCTAACTCCTGTCGACCGAGGAGTTCCCCTACTGCGCTAAAATGCGAAAGACTGCGTCACCATTTGTCGAATAAAAACACTTCGAAATCGAAAAATGCAAATTTATATACATTATTAGATAAGATTAAGATCAGAAAAGCAGCAGAAGAGTCGGCAATAAACTCGTCTAGACTGTTTTTCGGCTCCCCGTAGGTAGTTTTCTTCCGAAAATTATGTAAGTAAGTTACAGACTTAGTTATTATTAAACTGAAAAGTTCCCTTGACTTCAGCATATGAAGTGGGATCTCTTTACAATATTTTATCAATTATTGTATTTTAGTAATACGATGACATTTCACGTCATATCATGACGTGTGTGCAGGTACCACGCATTTTTTTTTATTAGATATGTATTAATTTTTAACCGACTTCAAAAAAGGGAGGAGGTTCTCAATTCGACGGAATCTTTTTTTTTATGTATGTTATTCGATTACTCGAAGACGGCTGGACCGATTTGCGTAATTCTTTTTTTTATCGAAAGGTAGGTATACTTTCCATGTGGTCCCATTGTCATCATGACAGAATCTGATGATGGGATTCTGGAGAAATCCAGGGAACTCTTCAAATATTATAGGCACTCTTATAGCGATTTCGATGTTTTTTCTATAGTAACTTATGCATATGCTCCCGGAAAGCACCATTTGGTGAAGTGGAACTGTTGATGAAGACCACAAATGGTCATCGGAACTATTAAATACTTACTTAGCATTTCACGGAAGCGATACGATTACTTTAATGTGGTTCATAGGCAATTTATGCTCGACTCAATGCATGTGATGAAGTGGAGCTGGTGATGAAGTATCGGGAGAACTCCTCAATAAGTAACGTCTCTGCGCCGGAAAAAGCAGCATTTTGTAAAAGGTGATCAGGAGTTGACATAAGGTTATTAGCGTAGGCACAGGACCTCTTCTACCTTTGAAAATTGTGAATTAAAAAGCACGCGGTCGCCATTCCAGAACCTTTCCGCCCCAACGGCCATCGGTTCTTCTCGCTATGTGTCCCGCCCACTGCCACTTCAGCTGAGCAATCCTTCGAGCGATGTCAGTAACTGTAGTTCTCCTGCGGATCTCCCATTTCTGATTCGATCAAGCAGGGAAACGCCGAGCATAGCTCTCTCCATTGCACGCTGAGTTACCTTGAGCCTCCTTATCAGACCCATAGTTAGCGACCACGTTTCACTGCCGTAAGTGGCACTGTAGGTATATACATAGTTGGAATAAGTTTTTTTGCAGGTTGTTACCGATAATGTTTTCTTCGGTAAGTTCCTGCACCGCATCCAACGGGAGGAGTCTCCAAAGTGCCACGAGTGTGACGCGGAACGTAGCTGGACTGGACACTGCGCTGCGCAGCACACACTCGAAGTGTGTCGTGCGTGGTCAACTCTGCGTTGGGAGCTGTGACAGTAGTGGAAAGGGATCTCTCATTACCCAACATCGTCAGTAAAACCTTAACTACTTATACCCACAGGTTCACACATTTTGCCCCATACAAGAAAACGAATGAAACGGGGTATTCTCCCCGTTTCATTCGTTTTTAATTTCGTTAAACGCGTTGAGGTCTAAAATAGAGCATAGTTTGTCGCAGTACCTATATTCACTCTGTTTTTGAAGAGGCCCATTGAATCTTTCTGGGAATACATTAGCAGGCAACGCATTCCTTAGCTGCTCGCACCAGGAAGGAAGATGAATAACGTTAGGTGCGAATGGATGGAAGGAAGGTCTAATTTCAAAATCTGTCACAATCCCTTTCAGAGGTATTGTGATTGTGATATTTTCGTCTGTCATATTGCCTAGACAGTTCAATTTCGTTTATTCCAGACCTTTTAAAATGCCTCCCGATCACAATCCCTTTCAAACGTCAAATAGTGACGGCCTGAATATCTTTCAAATGACGAATTGAAAGGGATTGCGATAGATTTTAAATTAGACAATTAGCCCCCTGCACCCCGACCGCCTAACGGTATAGCTTGTGCTATTGCTATAGCTATCGATTTTTCAAGCCCCCTACAAGGGCTCTCGCTGACGCTATTACTTTCATACTAAAAATGCAATAGTGAATCCAATAGATGAATAGAAATATATAGGAATTAGTCAAAAACCCTATTATTGAAGGGTTTTATGAGAGTTTGAAGTTTGATAGCCATAGCAATACCACACGCTATACCGTTAGGCGGTCGGGCCGCCGGTCTACGATGGTGACTAAGGTTCTGGCGTTTATTTACTGTGGTAGAGTTTCCAACGAGCTTCTGGCACGGTTCTTAATCGAATCCAAGCTATGAGCTGATTCTTTGCAGATCCGTCCCAGAGATGGCAGCAGTACCTACCTACTACGGATAGGTAACATTTTACTTCATCATACATGGACATTATACTTGATCTGTCGATCTATCGTTTGATTCTTGTGCCGGACGGTACCACTAAGGATGTCTGATAATAAAAAAATACCATATCTTAACACTGAATCCACAAATATGACTAGCTAAACCTATTATTTTTTGTGTTTCCGCAACGACTAGAAAAACGTCACATCACATCGCTCAGTTGCGATTGCGACGTTATCTACCCATAGGTACCTAATCATATTACGTAAACACTCAAACAAGTTTCAGAATAACGTCAACGAGAGGTAGGAATGGCTATAGTGCTCGTACCTACTTACATTGAATAAATTAAATTACTTAAACTACAATTTATTTCATATTTCAATATTGTACCTAAATATTCACATGTACATTTATTATGCAAAATTAACATACTTATGACTTGGACGAATAAACCACTGGACGCGTAACGAGTACCGCGTTCGCCTTTACCCATCTGCAATGATTTCAAAAGACATTTGACATAAAACTGTCTCATACCAGTAAAATCAGAGCCATCTGTGAACAACTCTCTCGAACTTTTCGCATCGCATAGGTGTATTAGAGGTGGGCAAAAAAGATTATAGAAGTGAACGATTTCGTTCAATTAGAGCTATCTTATCTATCACTCATCTAGTTTATTTGAGGAGCTAACACTATTTTAAAATGTTTTAATATTGTTTAACTAATACAAAATAAAAACGCATGTTTCAAATTAAAATTATCTTTTCTCCTCAATCTGACAACACTGCAATTATTGTAAATAGAAATAAACGAAAACTATTTTTATTTCAAAAGAATATTTTCATCTTATAGAGGGACTATTGAGTAACTTCTCAATATTTTAAACAAACTTTGATGCAATATTAGACGTAGGTAATAACACCGTAACCTGTGCAATTGTCTCGTTTCTATACGCGGCGTTCGTAACCTACCTTTATTTTCGATTTACTATCATTCTTTAAGTTAATTAACTATGAAACTAAAGGTCCAGCTTTCCATAGAAAGACTTCACTAAAATGCAGCTGATACAAAGTGAATGAAAAAAAAACTGTATGAGTTGAAAAAATCCTCTAAGTCTAGCCGATTCTTCACAATGTGTTTAAAATAGCATCACAAAACATACTTTAAGTTTTACTCTATTGGCTCTTTGGTTATGAAAATATTTTCATAGAAACTAGCGCCATTGGTAGAACGGTGGGAGCAAAGTAACTCTTTGTCGCTATGAAGGTATTTCTATAAAAACCGGCACCTGGTAATCGGTGATAGCGACTGAGTTTTCATAGTTTCGTTACATGTTGGTCTTACTTCATTGGTTTTAGTTCCTTTGACAATGACAGCCTACAAGTGTTTCCACTGTCTTATGACTGATCGAATGACGACCGGTACGTATGTATACCGGTTTTAAAGTGTCGCCTACCTGAGAGGTCCTGAGTTCGAATCACGGTAGGGGCAAATGTTTGTATGATGAATACGAGCATTTGTACCTGAGTCATGGACGTTTATATATATTTCTACTTCATAAATACTTATATAGGTATGTATAATTACATGTATTTATATCCGTTACTTTAGTATCACATAACACAGCCTTACAGTACCTACTTTGGGGTAATAGGTAAATAGGTGAGAGTGTAAGATATATATATATATATATATATTATCTAAAAGTATATATTTATATTTAAAAGACTAATGATTCATTCATTCGGTTTTTATGAATCGTTCATAATAATGTCCCATCTCTAGTGCTTTGATCTCCTGCCATTAACCCTGCTAGTGGTCGCACGGATTACATATTTGCTCATTCCGGTAGAATAACAGCACAATATCACATTTTTTGCATTACTGCTCAATATACGGGAAAGTGATAAAGTTCTTGAAATTGTTTCAGCTACAATAGCTTCAAATCCTATCAATCGAAAACATTGTATAGTGCTAATCTGTGATCTTTATAATATTCTGAAGATATTTATTCCTCGAAGTCAACTTTTACTAATGGAAATAATGTGCGCGACCCCTTAAATACTTTTTCAAATTAATGCGTTATTTACACGAGTGACTGGACTTAGTTTTTCAGAATTACGGACCCAGCAATTGGGTACGTATAGACAAGATCGGGCAGTAGTCTCAGCTGGACAGCACGTCAGTGCTGTCGCGCTCCTGTCCTGTCTCGATAGGAGCTATCAAATATTGCATTCTCTCAATCGTCGCATTATACGTTTAAATCATATTTTCTTGAAATTGTTTCGGCAGTGGAAACGGCGGGTCCCGTTATTCAAACTTTTATACTTTTTGAATTCAGAACATCGATATTTGCACTTCGTACTTTAGTATGACAGTCAATATTATGACAATTATCCTCCGGTAGAATAACATATTTTTTCTATTATCATATATATTTGGCAGACACCTGTATTCCTCGCGACGAACGTCGCGACCAATCAGGTAAGTACGCGACCACTCTAGGGTTAAGACTGTCTTCGAACAATTCTTGTAACAGTTAATATCGTTTAAATAAAATTGTTAGACATGCATTAAAAATCATGTAAAGCTATTTACGGGTGATACGATATTCCATGGATCTTGTTAACTATTGGGTCATAATTTTTGCACCATTTTACTACACAAATTCGGCATTTTTATGAAATGACAGCTAACGTCTTTCAACTTCAGTCTCCCGTAGACAACTGAGTCGCCGTTGGCCCTAAACTGATATTTAGTTTAGGGCCGCTAGTAATATATAAGTCAATGCCCATCTGTCACTTACTGAGCCTTTTAGACACAGTAAGCAATATGGCGTTGTCAGTATGACAACGCCATATTCCCACGCGAGATCTCCAAGTGGAACATTATCTCAAAAATGGGTAAATGCGCTGTGTTAATTAGTAAAAATCATACCGGACAATCAGAAAAAAATTTCTTTTCACGCGTAAGTACAATTTCAATCTATTAGAGTAGCAATTATTCGTAAAATAAATAAAATTTGGTATGTAAACAAAATGTAATACATCATTTCAAAAAGTAATCATTGTACATGTAAATTCTTCAAAGATATTGCATAAGTAATTTGGTTGGGTTATATGTATCATTCATTCAATCAATTGTCATTTTTATGTCGTATAGGGCTTGAACATATCGATAATCATATCGATGTATGTAAATGAACGAACGAATCCAATTTTAATGTAGGAACTATTCAAATTAATTTCAGATTTACAGTTGAACCCCTAACAAGAAGAAATTGGGTGGAAGCGGTACGTAGGGAGATAACATGGACGAGGACTCAGGTCTTAGATAACATCTAAGGCCTGATGATGGAGCCAGAAGATAACTATAGGAACTCTGTAATTAAACGACGCAACCCTACGATTTTTGAGTTCGTTATATTTTAAATATAGCTTCAAACTTAAAAAAAAAAGTTGTTTATTTCACCCGCATGGTTCCCGTTCCCGTGGTAATATCAAAAATCCTTCCTTAGTGCTCGCCAATATCGTTAAAAGAACCTGTATGTAAAAATTCAGTTTAATTCGTTTAGCCGTTTGGGCTGTGCGTTGCCTATCAATCAGTCACGGTAATTGTTTTGTAGTATTAGACTTATGTTGTACATTATCATAGTGTGTTGTACATTAACATTTAAAATTTATCATAAGTATAAAAATAGTATTGACAACGCAAAAATTAAAAAATCATAAATTATTAGCTGTTGCATCATAATTGATCGTTAAACATTTGTTTTTCTTCTCTTTCGAATGCAAGGAAGGATATTCTTACAGCGTATTAAAAATATAAAAGTATCGGAGAATTTCGACAGTGGTCCGCAAGTCTCGGTAGCTCATTGGTTAGAGCAGATTCCCAAAGGTCGTGGGTTCAAGTTCCATCTGAAAATTCACTTGTGGCGGAGTTAATTTGTTCCAATATTCTTCTTGTTAAAATTTATCATAACTGGTGGTTACATTTATTATTTGTTTCTAACATAGACCTTGTTAGGTCACAGCAAGAATAAAATTAATTATATTTATATTATATAATGTATGTACGTAAGCTATATTATACTATTTTTTAATCTTTAATTCTTTTAATTTTAATATCGTTCTATTATATTCAAGTAAAATAATCTTAAAACTACAATAAACTATTGGTTGAAATATCTTGCAATTAGTATTTCAGCTAGTAGTTGCTAGAAAGATACTGCCTTGGCTTTTTCTTAAATACAGGTAATTTATATGCGATGTTTTGTTGATAACTTCTTGGAGTTTGTTGTTTAAAACTGTCATAGCGTATGCTAGACCATAGTCTATCCAAACGCTAGTCTACTATTTCTAATTTTGGTTTAGGTTGTGCTAATTTTGTACGGTGGCGTAAATTTTGAGATCTTTAATAACGTGAAAACAAGTATATATTTTTTCTTACAAATATGCATATTTCTTAAATGTAAATGGATACTAGAGTTGAAATTAAAATGTTTTAGTCTCAACGATCTTTGACAATCCTATAATGTCGATGGTTATTTTTGTTTGGAGGTCCAGTAGTCGGAGCGTACAGAGGGTGGTTTTGGCTTGGAAATGAAAACTCGCACAACGGTTAATATACTCAATATATTAAACATAAAAATATCGTCAGATTATAAAGATTTAAACGGATAAAATCTACACAGGAAAAACACAGGGTGACGACCATGAGTCCATGACAGGAGGTGTCAGACAAAGACAGCGCGATTGGCTTATCCAACTTTTCTCATAAAAGTTATGCAAAGGCAACCACGACATACTGCCTAGTATTCACAGTATATAGTGTACTTAAAGCTAATTTAACAATTTTCAGTAAGTTTTAATATACTTACATTGTTGGCTTACGAGATATCACAGCTCGAGATTACCCATATTTTGTTTTATATAAAAAAGCTCGAGTGATTACAGAAGAAGTTAATGTAAATAATTAATTATATTATTATATAAACCAAATATTAATGTTTTTTACTCACTTAAAAAGTGTTAATAAGTAATTTGTAAACCCACCTGGCTAGCGACTACCATCTTATCTAAGTACCTACGTTCCGGCAGTTAGAGGTAAGATAGCCAGTTCCGAGATTCCGGGAGAGTCGCGCTTCCATCTTAAGCCTTATCAGTACTTAGTATCAGATTGCATGTATCTACCCATTTTTCACAAAAAATAAACCCAAACACAAACGCTTTGGAAACCATATTTTATAGTTTTTATGAATTTGAGGGATTTTTTTAAATTAGATTTTCAAATTATTAGGTGCTTTTTGTTTTTCTACGAAATAAACAATTAACTTACTAATTTCTTTAAAACACACATGATTTATTAAACTCAATAGGTTCATTCATTCACTCTTTACTTATCGTGCTTTTTATTTTTCCACGAAATAAACAATTAACTTACTAATTTCTTTAAAACACACATGATTTATTAAACTCAATAGGTTCATTCATTCACTCCTTACTTATTGATAAAAAAATTATCGATTACTCGGGTTTCGTGTTCAGTGGTTAATTCGTCCAAGACTTATGAGCAAGAGCATTCCAATTGTAATTGTAACCTAAGCTAAGCACCTACCTACAAATCTTTACGTAGGTATAATACCTACATAGTATTTTTTTTTCTCATGTGTTAATTTTTCATCATTGTTGTTGGAGGGTAGGTCCAATAACTTGGTCCTATGTGCATGATCGAAGAAATTGGATGACTTCATCAAACACTGACATTTGATTCAAGTTTGTTTGACATTTAAATATTATTGAAACTGTTTTTGATCCAAAACTACGCGAAATCTTGGACAACGTTAATGGAAAAGTGGCATTCCACTTGTCCACTTGTCAAAGAAATTTGATCAAATATTGGAGAAAGAACTTGGACCAAGATATTGCATAAGTGGAATACCACCCTCAGTCATGGAAACTTTATGAACGAAACTTAAATTTTAATTATTGTCCGTTCCGTGTCTAAAGCAGAACTCGTGTGCAGCGTAGCAGATTTCAAAGTCATGATAAACACGCCTACGTTACGCTCCGTCTAGCCCACGTCCAGTCCGTCCTATTACCAAATACTTACTGTAGACACTCTTGTTATTACTAAGTAAAGTAGGTAATCTACCTACTTACTTATATCACTACTTTTACAATGACTATCTAATTTGTGATATCACTTTTTGACCTTCCCAAAGTAATAAGAATTCAAATTAATTTCTATCTCCGTGTCATGTCAATTAATGATGACTTAGCAAAGTTTTGTGTACCTACACCTACTTACTTATCAGATAAATTAATTGTACAATCATCGCGAATAACTACTTATGGTCCGTACTTTTTTAAATGTTATTTATATTTGTTAGGATGATAGTACAATTTTATTTTGCTCCACGCTGAGCATTGGTGATATTTATATAAATCAAATAGTAAAAATTGTTTTAGTCTACTTAGTTTTAATAATTTAGTTGTACCTTTTTATATTTTTTTAAATTATTCAATACTTATATATTTATTATTTTTTTCGGTTAGTGGGATCTTTTTTTGTTTTTGTAATTATTATTTTTTGTATACATATATAAAATTATTTTGTTTTTTTTTATATTAAACTTTTACATGCTTTTTTCTTATTATTATATTTTTGTTTTTTTTTGTTTAGATATAAAATCATGCTGTTAGTTTTCTTATTTCTAAAAATTTTTTTGTCGTTAAACTTTTAATAGTCCTTATTATGATAATGTAGTAAAAAAACAGCACCGAAATGTTGCGTGTTCCCATGTCTTGTTTGATGGTGTTAATTATTTGGCGCCATGCCCCGGGTTCTTAAGGTACTTTAGCATTTGGTCCCGGATCTTGTTGTCGCCATATCTCATTGCCATTTTTAAGTTGTAGTCCCTGATTTTCGCCGTGTTTGCATTTTCCGCACGCAGAATTAGACGAGCTGTTGCGTCGTCTGTCTGTATAGAAGACGCAGATTGTGCGTGTCTGGAGACCGCAGCTACGGCGTGAGCGACGCTTTGGAGGAGGTGGGATATTCGTGGAGTTGTACGTACAATAACCACCGTCTCGTATGTCAATCCTTGTGCTTCATGTATGGTTAGGGTACGGGATTCCTGTTGTGATCCGTAGCCCTGACTGATCAGGAGTGGCTTCTCAGCTTGGGTGTGGACAAGATATAAGGTTCCGTCCATTATCAGAATCACCGCACCCGTGTACCTCTTCAGCAACAAGGACCTGACGAGAGGTTTCGCCGAGTATATGCCACTGTATATTTCGCTGAGGGAATATGCTACATCTTGCGGGTTTCTGTACGTACGTACACAGGAGCTCCTTCGTGATGTCAGTCACCAGGTTTGGTCGATTGTATACTAGGGGGAAGAGGTTGTTCCTGTCAATGTAGGGAAGTTGGTTGTTTTCTCCTATGAGGAGGGCTTCGCTGCCCTTAGCGAGCTGGATTGCCTGAACTATGGACTCGAAGTGGTTCATGAGGGCTTCATCACCATAAGGCGTTTACACGTTTCACCCTCATTCATGCCATTTACAAGTAGGGCTAGGGATGTCATAGTAAGCATTCGTCTTTTGGCTTTGTTTCCCATCCTAGGTTCCAGCTTTTCCCTGAGGTCTGAAGCGGCTGCTGTGTTTGTAGTCACTATGATGTCGTTGTCTGTATCTATCTGAGACATCACCCATGTTGTTTTTCCGCATCCTGGGACTCCATTGACCCATATTATATTGGGCCTCGTCCAGTTTTCCGGGCTGCCGCCTTCGTACAAGTTACCCGCTACAGCTTTCGCCATATCGAGTATCCTGTCGTCCAGCATCACCCGCACTTGGCGACTACCAATATGGGATCGTTGGGGGGTGCTTTAAAGATGATTTGACCTTCGCTACTCGACTTTTCTTCGTCTTTGGACACGAACCCGCATGTGCTGCTGTATCCGGCCATGTACGATCCTGACATGCTGCCCTTCAGGACCTGCGCCTTGTCATTATCGTAGATGACCGCCTCAGCCTCGTCCGGTTTTATTCGAAGCAGTTTCTGAGTGTTCCAGTAGTAAGTCTGCAGGATGGATTCGCAGATATCTGTACTAACTTGACGTGTTGCCTTGGTAACTGCTACGAATTCAAGGAACGCGTTCACCATGTGGTCCTGTGGTCCGTTAGCCGGTCTTTGTGTGGGTGGTTTCACTTGTCCCATGTCGGCGTTGGGGTGGTTCAGACTTGTGATGTGGGGTCTCACTAGTGAATACCGCCACAGCAGTCTCCATTGACAGTGCTCTTCCCATGCTGCGTCTTTTTTTACCTATTATGTTGGGGATCGCCTGGAAGGTTGTGCTGAGGGCCGCTGTGACCGAGGACAGTCTGCGTCTCTGGTCACCGGTGTCATTTTCCGTCTGCTTCGCCTGGCTGCTCTCCTGTTGCACCCGTTGTTGTAGGCATTCCGAACCGCTTATGTTCGGATTCACAATCGGGTGATCCCAACAGTCCGTGGGGATTTGTGTGGTTCTATGTCCGCGTGGTTGGTCCGCAAGGAAACTTAGGTTTTGTCCTCTGTCCTCGTAAACTACCACTTCATGGTGCTTTGAGGCCAGGAGGGCTCCCTCGTAGTCCTTGGTTTCACCTGTGGTATATTCCACGACCATGGCGTCCACATTGATCTTCTTCGGAGATTCTTGTGGGACTCGGTTGCCAATGCTCGCAAGCACCGCGCTCATTCGTTCAAACTCCGTGATGCCGAAGAAATCCTCCGTGTAGAATAGTACGATAGTTTTGTTATTCTTCCGTACTATTTATTCTACAGTCTTGGTTCTCTATCGACACCTTCGGTAATTCGTTGATCACTTTGCGCCGCATTGTGATCTTGCGGGTGCTCCCGTTGAGTAGGGCTCCGAGCCCCGGGGAGATGGTGACCCTGTTTTTGGCCTTGGCGTTGCAGAAGGCTATTCCTAGGCGTTTGGTGTTATTGTCCATGAATAGAGCGACTCCTCTAAGCCTTATTCCTGGTTTTCCCTTTCTGCCGTTGTTAATATGTCAATAGGTGTTTTTTTTTAATAATCTTTTGAATTTCGGAATTGGGGAATCGCAAAACGACACCGTATAAGATGACGAAGAAAAGCGGGGTTTTCCGATCGTGGTTCGGCTTGTCGTGGAGGGCTATAACTGGAACAGTCATGCGATTTGATACAAAAACTGTCCTAGCAACAAGTCGGCTGTATGCACAACCCGCGATCCGCTTAGTCAAATCTGTCAGAACAGAATACAGAAGACACGTCCCGTGCCGCGCTAGCAAGTGCGATTCGATACACAAGGAGACGCGGACACAGGGAGGGAGGAAGGAGGGTACAGGACGGATTGAAAAAGAAAGGAAAGACAGATGAACAGACAGAAGATGCATATGCAATATAATAAACTACAAATAAAAGATGATAAGGCAAGGGTGGGGCAGAGAGCAATAGAACTCAGGGCTCAATCTGCCGGGCCATAATCAACCCTGTCACTAATTCTCTTGAGCATGATTTTGAGTCGGGGGCAAGAAGGGGCGTCAGCTCTGTGGTTGACGTTGCCCTTAACCTTGTTTCGGCTAAGTGTAGGCTGCAATTATTGCAGCATGATTTCGACTTGTCGTCTTTGACTGGACAATCGCTGTAGGGGTGATTTTCACAACAATGGAGGCAGACATTGACTCTACTGGGGCACTTAGTTTTTATATGCCCAAACTCCATGCACTAAAAACATTGCATGAATGGAGCAAATTCTTCGGCATGCACCCGGGCATAGTCCACGTTTAGTTTTTGGACACGAAGTATGGCCTTGAAGGCTCCAGGCGGGATTTCGGTTCTTCCGTTCTTCCGGTTCGCACTTCCTCGGGTGTAGATGATTCCCGTACGGTGGGGTTTTGGTTCCGAATAAAGGAAACCAGCTCATTCCGATCGACGTCCCGAGGGATCCCCTTGAGGATGATCATTGGTTTCAGGAGCTCGGATTCGGGCTTCTCGAATTCTACTTGAATTTTGCCGCCGGAGATGCGCAGAACTCTCGCCGGGGCAAAATTGAGCCTTTTAAAGTCCATCGACCTGCTGAAGGACTTGAGGATGGTCTCTTGGGTGGTGTTCTCGGCTGTGCCGGAGATGATGATCGCCGGCTTCGTGGTCTAGGGCTTGATGAGTTTAGGCTGAGTAGCAATCTTCTCCGCCGGTGACGCACTGGGGTTGCTGTTCTTGCGAGCGGCAGCCGCGTAGTTGGGAGATGGAGCAGTGGTATTTTTCGCTGAAGGCTGTTTAGGTGGCTTCGGAGGTTGGTTCAGCGCCATGAGTTTTTTGTCCATGGAGTCTATTTTCTTCGTCAATTTGGCAATACCCTGAGTAATAGACTCCATCTGCGCGTTGGTCTGTGTGTGGGGTGTGGGGCGTGGGGTGTTTCTCGATCCGGTCTTGCAGGTTGTTAAGGCTCGCACCTTTTCCCCTTTGAGAGCCCTCCACGAGTGTCTTAATTTCGGCCACGAAGTCCCGGATGGTAGCGAAGGACCCATGGAAATCCGGGTCCGACAACCGATCGCTCGGGCCGAATCTGCCTCCAGGCAGGTACCTAGTCGCAGAAGTTGTTATCGTACATTGGTTCGTCGTCCGACATGATGTTAATCGCATGATGTTAATTGTTAGCCGGCACTATAGAGACTGCGTTACCGTCTCTAGTCCCAACATCCAACACCCCAATTGTTGGTGTTGGTTTGGTCATTGTTATTGGGTTTTGTGTGTCGTCGTTGGTTTGCGGTGGGCTGAGTGTGCTGTTGCGCCGTGACACTGTCGCCGCCACCAGTTCCATGAAATTGAAGAGTTTGGGCCTTGAGTCCTTGCACTCCATTATTTTGGGAATGTTTTGTTTTATCAGGTCCAGGTTTAGTTGTGAAGTCAGGTCGTGTCTCGCCAGTGGTGTATACCGGACCCTTGCACGTGGTGCAGGGGCTGGGGGCCGCCACTTCATGTGGGGGCTGCGTGGAAGGACACCACTCTAAAAAACCCTGTGGGATTTTCTGGCCCTTTTCCCCTCGTAAAGGGCCAACAACATGATAATGGCAAGTGGTAAACAGATATTACCCCAGGAGGGTACCGGCTGCAACGCAGTCGGAGAATCCCTCCCCGTAGCTTCGGCTACGGGCTGCCCCTCGTATTCTGGGGGGGGCACCAACTGCCAAATGGACAGCGCACAGGGTCCGAGCATAAACAGTGCCCAGGAGGAGATGTCGGGTGTGAACCTGAACGACAATGAAGTTGTCGATGTCGAAATCGAGGACGCTCTGAGTGAGCGTGGTAGTGTCGGGAGTCAGAGGGGCTCGTTGACGAGAGCTGCTGCGGCGGCGTCCGGGGTAAGATTAAAGTTTCCTTCCCCGTCACCCCCGCAAAAGCAAAAATCTAAGGTGCCTGTGAAGGTGCCAGCCAAGGGCAAGGGTCCTGCGGCGCATACATCTGTCGGGCTATCTACGGCCAAGAAAAGGTACAAGGGACGGCACAGCTCGGATGAGTACCTTCCCTATGAGGATGACGACGCCGACTCAGGGGGATCGTCTCAATTTCGCCGTGAGGCGGCGGAAACCTCTCCACCACCAAACCTGTCCCCGGCGGAGATCCATAAGAGGGCGCGTGAGGAGATCGACGCGGTTTGGAAGGCGGTCGGCGGCTCCAAGCATCTTACCGTCGGCAAGAAGGCGGTCGTGCAGAAGTCGTCGGAGAGGCTCGTGAAGTTGATAGGAGGTCTTTGCGAGTCGAATCTATCTGCCGAGGTGAGGCGCCTGGCGGCGGATAATTCTCGTCTTAGGGACGAGATGACCATCATGAGGAAGGAAATGGAGGCTTTCCGCAAGGCCTACCAGGAAAAGAGTACTGAGGCCGCCCAGCTGAAGCGCTCTGAAGGAAGGCCGCAGATCCACGTGATGGAAAAGAGACCCGAACCTGAGACCATGGAATTTTCTAGTCCGGCGGAGTTTTTGGAGCTGGTTCGTAGATCGGTTCAGGAGTCGGTCGGCGTTATGCTGCAGGCGAGGCTCGATGGGTTGGAGAGCAGACTCCTCCCGGCTCCAAATCTCCGCCCACCATTGGAGGCGGATAGAAGGAATGCGGCAAAGGCTACGGCAAATGCCCCTCGTCCTGGGGCGCAGGTTCAGCCTGATACAGCGGTGGCCGGACCCTCCCGTCCGTCATACTCACAGGCGGCGGCGACTCCCACTCCAGCAAATACGGAGGAGCCCTGGCAAGTTGTGGGCAAGCAGGGAAAGCCTGTGAAGGAGGGCAAAGGCAAGGGCAAGGGCAAGGGCAATTCGCCAGCGAAGCCCCAACAGCATCCGCCCAAACAGAAGCCGGCATCTAAGGCCCCCAAAGGCCCAAGATTGAGCCCCCCCCGTACGGCGGCGGTGGTCCTCACAATCCCTGAGGAGGTACAAGCCAAGGGTGTCACCTACGCCGATGCCCTTGCGAAGGCAAGAGCGGCAGTCTCACTGCAGGAGCTGGGTCTGGAAATGTTCACTGTGAAGCATACACAGTCCGGGTCTCGCATTATCGAGATCCCCGGCCCCACGGGTGCGCAGCAGGCGGACGATATGGCGTCCAAACTGAAGGAGGCGCTGGAGGGCATCGCTGACGTCACCAGACCCGTTAAGTGCGTGGATCTGCGCGTTTCCGGGCTGGATGACTCAGTGACGGCAGAGGATATTCAGGCTGCTATAGCTGCAAAGGGTGGGTGCCCGCAGGGCCAGATCAAGGTGGGTCCTTTTAGAACCGGGCCGGGTGGACTATTCACCACCATGGTCAAGTGTCCGACGGCGGCGGCCAAGGTGGTGGCCGAATCAAATCGGTCCAGGCTGATGGTGGGGTGGAGTTGTGCTCAGATTCGGGCCATGGAGGCTGTGCCGCTACGGTGCTGGAGGTGTATGGCGCCGGGGCACATGCGGCGGATGTGCCCGCAAACCATTGATCGGTCCGCGGCTTGTTACAGGTGCGGGCAGGACGGACACAAAGCAGCGACTTGCACGGCGGAGCCCAAATGCTCGGTCTGTCTGGCGGCCAAGCTGCCGGCCGAGCATACAATGGGGGGGAAGAACTGCCGCCCCCCTGCTGTCAAGCCGAAACCTCTCCCCAAGGTTAGGGGAGCCACTGATGGGGCACCAGTTGCCATGGAGGTTATTGCGACGCCTTAATGGCCTTAAGGCCTCTCAATATCCTCCAGACGAACAGCAATCACTCCGCTGCTGCACAAGATCTGCTAATGCAGCAGGCAGTGGTGTGGCGGTCCGATCTGGTAATCGTGTCGGAGCCCTACTGCATACCAGATCGTCGTAACTGGGTGGGGGACGACGATGAGACCGTCGCTATCCTGGCGCCGATAAGGGCCGCCCACTCCCCTCCTCTCTCGGTCAGAGAGAGAGGTCCGGGATTTGTGGCCGCGACCTGGGGTGAGTTTGCCATCCTCGGCACCTATTTCTCCCCGAATCGGTCCGTGGATGAGCTGGAGAGCTGGCTGGATGTCATCGGTGGTGTGGTTCGGCGGCTCGCCCCTCTGCAGGTGTTGGTGGCGGGCGATTTTAACGCCAAGCACCCGGCCTGGGGGTCCGACGTGACTAATTCCAAAGGCACGGCAGTGTTGGAGTGGATGACGTCCGTCGGCCTCGAGTGCCTGAATCGGGGCACGAACCACACGTGCATTCGGTGGAATGGGGGCTCCAGGGTGGACCTTACTTTTGCGACCCCCACTTTTGCACGCAGCGTCAGCGGTTGGAGGGTCATGGTGGAGCCGGACTCCCTGTCAGACCACCGATACATCCAGGTCTAGGCCGGTAGCCTCGCACTTCCCGAGATGGGCAATTACGCGGCTCAATGAACAAAGGGCGGAGGAGGAGGCGGTTGTTCAAGCCTGGTGCAGCGACAGACGCGGTTGGGGCGGCGACGTCGAGGAGAGAGCAGGCCGGCTAACACAATCCCTCACGGCAGTATGCGATGCCGCTATGCCCCGGGTCTACGGTCCACCAGAGAAGTCCCAAGTCTACTGGTGGACGGAGGAGGTGAGCTCCCTACGAGCCTCATGCACCCGGGCGCGTCGAGCCCTCCAAAGGTGCAGGCGGCGTCGAAGGCGTCGGCGCCGCGACGTCACGACGCCCGAAGAGTTGGCACTCCGCGAGGCCTACCTGGCCGTCAAGAAGGACCTCGAGGTGGCGATTGTCCGGGCCAAGACGTTGGCATGGGAAGAGTTCCTGGCGGGACTGGACCTGGACCCGTGGGGACGACCGTTTATGATGGTGCGAAACCGGCTCCGCCATCAAGCCCCCCCCATGGAGTCCATGGAGCCGGAGCTCAGAGAGAGGGTGGTGGCGAGTCTTTTCCCACGCGATGCCCCTCTAGTGGCCCCGCTAATGGCCCCCCAACGTCCTGTCGAGGTGGAGTCGGGCTTCACGCCGGTCACCGAGTCCGAGATGGAGGTAGTGGTGGACAGGCTGAAGGGGAAGAAGAAGTCCCCTGGCCCGGACGGAATCCCCGCGCGCATATTACCATCGGCGCTAAAACATCTTGGGGAGCCGCTTAGGGAACTGTATAGCGACTGTCTCGAGTCGGGTGTGTTCCCTAGGCGGGCGCCTGTGCCTGTTGGTAAAGGAGGGAAGGCCGCTGGATTCCCCATCTGCCTATCGTCCGGTGGTGCTGCTGGACGAGCCCGCGAAGCTCTTCGAGCGGATTATCGCGGAGCGTATCGTCCGGCACCTTGAAACGGTGGGGCCCGATCTGGCCGACAACCAATTTGGCTTCCGCAAGAGGCGGTCCACATTGGATGCCCTCCTGGCCCTGCGGGACCTGGTGGAGAAGGCGGTGGAGAAGGGGGAGGTGGTGGTTGCGGTGTCCCTAGATATTAGGAACGCCTTCAACTCCCTCCCCTTCTCGGTCATCCGGGAGGCACTCCGATTTCACGGGCTGCCCCCGTACCTGGTCAGGGTGGTGGAGAACTACCTGGAAGACAGGGAGGTCTTGTACCCATCGGAGGATGGAGGTATTGTCGCCAAGGAGATGGTGAGCGGTGTTCCACAGGGATCGGTTCTGGGTCCGCTCCTGTGGAACATCGGATACGACTGGGTGCTGAGAGGGGTCCTCTTGCCCCGGATGGCAGTCATCTGCTATGCCGACGACACATTGGTTGTCGCCCGGGGCAAGACGTACGAGGATGTCAGGAGGTTGGCGGGGGTCGGAGCCTCCCTGGTGACGGAGAGGATCCGTATGCTCGGCCTTAACGTGGCCATTGAGAAGACGGAGGCGGTGTTTTTTCATGGTCCGCGTAGGGGCCCTCCGGCGGACGCGAACATCCGGGTCGACGGAGCGCGTATCCCTTTGCGCCCGTGGATCAAATACCTGGGGCTGGTGCTCGACGGACGCTGGAAGTTCGAAGAGCACTTCCGGCAGCTGGCCCCGAAGGTAACGAAGGCGGCGGGGGCACTGGGACGCCTCCTCCCTAACACAAGTGGTCCGGGGGACACTTGCCGGAGGCTGTTCGCCGGGGTGCTGAGGAGCATGGCCCTGTACGGGGCGCCGGTCTGGGCCGACAAGCTCAACGATGAAAATCGAAAATGCTTACGTCGGCCGCAGAGAGCGATCGCTCAGCGCATCGTCAAGGGGTACAGGACCATGTCTTTCGACGCAGCGTGCGCACTGGCGGGAACTCCTCCCTGGGAGCTGGACGCCCAGGTGATGAGGGAGGCATATCTCCAGAGGAGAGAGGCGCTGAGGAGCGGAATTTCATGGGCCCCGGAGGAAAGCTTGGCGGCTACACGCCGAGCAGACGAGGCCCTCATGATTAGGTGGGAGGCCCTGCTGGACGCGGATCTGGCTGGCAGGCGAACGGTGGAGGCCATCCGTCCTATCCTGCGGGAGTGGTGCGGGAGGAAGTTTGGGTCGCTAACCTTCAGGTTGGCGCAGGTGTTTTCCGGGCATGGATGCTTTGGAAAATACTTGCACCTGATCAGGAGGGAAGCGGCCCCGCAGTGCCATGAGTACGGCGCTTCGGAGGACAGTGCGGAGCACACTCTTGCTGTGTGTCCCGCCTGGGCTCCGCAGCGCGGCACTCTGGTGGCTGCAGTAGGAAGGGTTCTCTCGCTGCCCAGCGTGGCAAGAGCCATGCTCACCAGTGACAGATCCTGGCAGGCGGCGGTTTCCTTTTGCGAGGACGTCGTCTCGCAAAAGGAGGCATCGGAACGGGTACGCGAGGAGGACGCTCATGCGGACCGTCTCCGACGAAGACGGGTGGGGCGGAGGAGACGGCGCTACGCGCATCTTGTCCCCCTTTAGCGGGGCGGTGCGATGCGGGAGACGACGACCACGGTCCCCCCTCACCAGTCTGAGAGATGGCCACGCTTGCCCGGCCATCTCTAGCCGCGACGAGGCCCGGACAGCCGGGCGGACTGCTGGTCTAAGGGGTGCATACTACTCTGGTCCCCCGTGGCCTGTGGCAGTGAGAAGGCAAGCAGTGAGGGGTTTAGCTGGTAGTGCCCCCCCCTCCCGGTCCTCCGGTCTGTCTTCCGAGACGGACTGGGGGGTCGCGAGGTGGGCGTTCCTCCCCTGAGTGAGTCCTACCCCGTAACCCCGCCGAGCCTATTAGGCTCGACGGGGTAACGGGGGTGGCGAGAGATAGTGTGCTTGCTCCTAGGTCTTTACCAGGACGGGTATGCTAGGTGACCCCAGCATATCCTCAAGGCAGGAATCTGTAAAGACTGGATTCCCCTCACTCAAAACAAAAAAAAAAAAAAAAAAAAAAAAGGTCGTGTCTCGCCATCTGGAAGCGTGGGCATTCGAGCAGCACGTGCCATACCGACTCGCTTACTGTGGGGTCGCACTCACATTCCGGACTGCTTCTTAGGTGGAACCTATGGAGGTATTCCCCAAAGCCGCCGTGTCCCGTTAGGATTTGTATTTGGAGATGGTTCGGTTTCGACTCTCTTACGATGGCGTAGGCTTTCGCTACGTCAGGCAAGAATACTTTTGTAACCGATCCAGTCTCTGAGGTGTCGTATCGGTCTTGCCATTTCTGGACTGACTCTTCACGTATCCTCCTTCTAACGTATGAGAGTGGTACCGCTGCGTAGTCGGGATTTGGTTTTTCTTCTGCTGCTGCTGCCTTAGCTAGCTCGTCTGCCCTCTAGTTGCCTGCCGTGCCTACGTGAGCCCTTAACCAGAAGAGCCGCACCTACCTACCCTCTTCTCTTATCCGAGAAATGTCCTCCTTGATGGTTTTGGCCAGGGGGTGTAGTAAGCTTGGGGTTGTTCAACAGGTCAAGCGAAGATCTTGAGTCGCTTAGTATGTTAACCACTTCCCTTTTGCTTTCTTTAGCCCTCGCTATGGCTTTGTGCGATGCGTACATTTCAGATTGGAAGACCGTGCAAGTGCCTCCATTGTTCAGGGTGCTTAGGTAGTAAACATACTTAAAGTCCCCGCTTCTAGGATTTGCGCCGCCGGAGGGGAGCAGGAGGGGAAAGGTCAATTTTTCAGTATTTCGCTAATATATTAAAAACAAAATTATCTTCCATGTAATGAAGTCATAAATTTTTCTAGGTACAACTTTTATCTAATTTTATCCATATTCGAATTACACGTGCCGGAATAATGTGAAAATATTCGACAAAACGACTGACTTATCAAACACTAGCTTTTGCCTGCTACTTCGTTCGCGTTATTTCGAGATGAAAAGTAGTCTATAATGTTAATCCACTAGACATGTGCGACGCGCTGCCGCCGCCGGACATTTCGGCCACGGCGCGCCGGCGCAGCCGACGTTTTTATCGGCGTGACATTATGTACTTGATTTTTGATACTAACTACTATATAATTCAAATTAAAATATTATAATGAAAATTGGAATGCCTCACTTTGTTTTCAAACTCTTAAAAGGGAGTCAGTAAGTATAAGACTCAACATAAATTGGGCCTAGTTTTGCTATTCATTTGTCAGCCTAATTCGGCTAAAGTGTAATGTCGTCGCGAAGATACCTGCTTGTCTAATGCAAAAGTCAGCGGTAACAACATGATGTTGATGAGAGAGACCTTGGTTGAGCCAACGGATCCGTCAGTTTCAACACTTTCAACGCCTCCAAAACGCAAGCGTGTCTGTTCATGGTATGTACTTACTCTTACGGGGTGCCCTTAGTACGAGTTGAAATTTGAGCCATATCCTAAGTTTTTGTACATTCACCGTCATTTAAGTAGGTATCCTAGTAAATTATAAGTTTATGTTTCCGATCACTGTATAAATTATTTTTTATAAATTATATGTATCCTATAATTGTATAATGTAATCTAATAATCATAGATAATCACTGTATGTTAATTATTTTTTACCGTAATTCTATAATCTTATGTTATTTGATTAATGTAAATTCTATTGCATTTATAGGAATACTTTTCTTGTATAATTTTCTTGTTTAATATTTATCATTTAGAGGAAATTTATTGTCAATGTTTATTGTAGTTATGTTTTATTTTTTATTTTTTTTTCTTCTTATGTTTTCGCATCGCATGATTTTCTGTGTGTACACGTATTTGGATGTCAGTCTTGTTCGAAACTTGCATTGCTCTCATTTCATGTTGTTATTGACTGTTATCTGTTGTGTATACCATAAATAAATAAATAAATAAAATAAATAAATAAAATTATTTCGATAATTGTTGCGAAAATTATATTGAATGTGATAATGATATAGGTAATAAACTAAACAATCATTTTACATACTGAGCAATTTATTATAGTAAATGCTAGTGAAAATTATTTCAATTTCATTTTATCAAAATGAAGTAATTTATGGACTTATATGTCCTATATAGCTAACTTTTAAAAATCAGTTTTACTAAATGATGTGCTATTATTTTGCTGACCTAAACAAACTATAAGTAAGGTCAGGTGGGGTAACATAATTGGTTAGTGCATTGGGCCGGACTCCCAAGGATGCGGGTTCGAATCCCGTCAGGGCGACATGAGACTAGTTGCTTTTTTCTAGTATATTTTCTTGTTTAATATTTATCATATAAAAATAGCATTGTAAAATGCAAAATTAAAAAGTTATAAAAAGTATATAAGTATGTTTATCCGTTATCTAAGTAGTATCCAAAGCACAAGTTCTTCATGAAACTTAACGTGGGCTAGATAATAATTGTAAGAGCTGTTGTACAATATGATATTTGGCATAAACTGATACTTTTTATTCAGGCGCCTTTCTGATGTATATTTCACAATTTTAATCGAAATAATAGTTTTAAAAGTATAATAACGACCCAAACGTAGTCGTACTAATTCGTATTAAAATTTGGTGTTCAAAAGATCATGACACGAGTTTTTCAATAACTGAATAGTGGTCCCGCCATTTCTATATCAAATTAGCGAGACCAAGTTCTTTGTAGAATTTTTTGATATATTACGAGTGTAGGATTTTCTATGAAAGTATAAATTAGTAGCTATATTGTTTTAAATCCTAAGCACATGGTATTCGAAAAACCGGGCGGGGGGGCTGCCATCTTGACGTTCATTTAAAATTGCTAATTGGACAGTCGAACGCTAAACCTAAACATTATCATACAGATCTTAGCAGAAATATGTTGACATTGTTATGTATGATCGCAGGGAGCATGTTCATATGAAAATAACAGGGTGGTCCATTAAATGTCCCGGCAAGCGTAATTAGAGCTTTTACTGAGAGCTATCACTTCAAGAATATGGAGCGCATTAATACATGAAAACAATAACAATTTTGTTGAAATAAAAAAACATTATATTTTACCATTTTTATTCTTAAAAATAAAATAAATCATTTATATGATGCCGATTTTATTGGCAACATCTAATGCGTCATAGTCCCTGGCCAGTCGAACATACGCTTTCTTCTTGCCATCGGGCCTATAACAAACAAATTGGGGTATATTAATTTAAAAGCAAAATAAACAGCTCATGTAAGTATAAAATACACATCAATCAGAGTTGTGTAATTTTTCTTTCACTATATATCAATGAGATTCCCACAAGTTATCATCATTTTAAAAACAGCAAAGCATTGAAACATCATAAATATAAAGTTCGTACCTGATGAGAGTGTTCACTTTAGCAACATTAATGTCATAAAGCTTTTTGACCGCTGCTTTAATGTGGTGCTTGTTTGAAGTTGTGTGGACAATGAATACCAAGGTATTATTGTCCTCTATCTTCTTCATGGCTGCCTCAGATGTCAGCGGATACTTTATGATATTGTAGGCATCCATGCTGAAATTGAGAAAACACCAATCTATTAATCAAGTTGATAGTTCCACAAAATTTTGAATAAACCTCAATAGATTGTGATTTGACATCCATCTTAACATGCAGGGCCCTGTTTCATAAAGATTGACAAGTAGACAATTTGTCAACTATGCTCGAACATACTTTTTTGTCACTGATCTACACTTTGACCTTTGTCATAATTGCAGAAGCCAGCTTTACTATAAAAAGCAATCATAGATTATAATGTTCCCTTTATCAAAATCCTATTACGAACTCTTTGAACGATCATGTGAGAATTTATAAAAGAAAAATAACTGTCACTCCTCATCCTGACATAGACCAAGTATGCCTATCAAAGACGTACGATAATTTGACAAATATGTCAGGTTTTCCAATTACAGATAAGTCAGACCAAATGTTTTATGAAACGTTAAATTGTAGAATTGTCGCAATAATTTGACAATTCAGTCGGCTTTTCATATACCAACAATGTTTAATGAAACATACAATCGTCAAATTGTCACCTGCTGCTGACAATTGTAATCTTTATGAAACAGGGCCCACGTCTCTATTCCTGGTGTCTATAACTTAACAACAAATTGTTTTGGCTACACGCAGTTAAATTTTGACATTTCTTCTATGTAAAATATGTCAAAATATAACTGTCCATAGCCAAAGTGTTAGTGAAACCTAGGTTATGGCAATGTAAATGTCTCATTATCACAAGCCCATCGGCAGTCTCACAACAATGAAATTAATTGTCTCATCTTCTTATATCTGACCAGTTAAGCAATCAAGAATATTCACACTGAATAATAAAGGATGTAAACACTCAAGACTACTGCAACATTCTTTTGTTAATATTGCTTAAAATTTAACATCACTAAATGAATATTAATGGTCTCTCACCGATTTCTCTTGGGCAAAGATTTCCTAGGGTATTTAGGATGTCTTGGAGGCTCAAAGGTTTTCGGTCTACGGAAATGCACTGATGTGCGAATTTTGCGCACACGCTTGCCATGTTCACCCTTCACTACCTGAAATTCGTAATCATTATATTTATTAAAAAGTAGAAGAAGTGAAAACCTAATGTTGAGGGACAAACAATATTGTAATATATAATATACCTTTCTCTGTGCCTTTAGAGCTTTAACTACAGGTTTAACCACTTTCTTCTGTCCCTTGATGCCAGTCTTCTTTGGCTTAGGTGCGATCTTAAGTTTAGTGGCTGCAGGCTTCGGCTTGCTCGGTTTGGAGGCAGCTGCTGCTTTCTTCACTGAAGGCTTAGCACTCGACTTGGTTTTCAGGGCTGCAGCCTTGGCAGAACCAGGCTTTGCAGTGGGTACTGCAGAGGCTTTCTTTTCTGCGGGCTTAGCGGCGGGAGCCGAGGCTGGTTTAGCAGCAGCAGGTTTGGCAGCAGGGGCTGTTTTTGGAGCCGCAGCTTTAGGCGCAGGAGCTGGCGTTTTAGCTGTTGCTGGTTTGGGTGCACTACTCGTAGATGCAGCTTTTGGGGCTGCCGCTGGGGTTTTGGCAGTCGCAGGCTTCTTCTCCGCGGGCTTTGACCCGGCAGATCCTGAACCTACAATTTGAGAACAATATTATAACCTTAGCATTTGATAATCAGCACATTTAAAATAAATTAACTAAAACACAATTCCGTCAGTCTCGTCTTAAAGCACTATAAATTAGTAAACATGACACACTCTGACCCACAAATCAGTAATTTAAAATCAAAAATAAATAAATTGTATTGTGCTTTGCTGCGTGTACCGCGTGGCCCAACAAATGTCACGGTAGATAAATTATCATTTTGCAGAAAACACAAACATCATGGGCAGAAATATTAAATTTGCGTTCAATGTGCTACTCTTAAGTTTTAGTACGAATAAAAGACATTTAATTAAATAAAATGAATATACACACCGGATTTCTCTGGTTGCTTCTTGGGAGGCATCGTGACAAAAAAGATGGAGGAACCACGATATTGCCACACCAAAAATTCTAATCCTCTTTATTTCCCCTCCCCAGAACATTTTTTTCCCTAAAACATTATCGCGTAAATAATAAGGTTTATTATTATGGATTTGATTTAATATAATATGTCAGCCTTAGCGTACTAAAATAAACGCTCAAATTGAAATAATATAGAACATATCTATTAGATTTGCAGCATTCAATCAAAAATATATATACAAACAAACCGTAATTGCACCCTGTCAAATTACTCTATTGAATTAGAAGTCCGAGTATTAGAGCCTAGCCTTTTAAATATAAGTAAAGCTTATTGGCGCAAGAAATGTCGTTTGTGGAGAAATAAAGAAAGCTTTGCTTCGACCGTACAGCGTATCGAGTTCTTATTAAGATTTATTTTATAATTAAAAATATACTATAAACTTTCCCCCAAAATTAATCATTTGCCCCCAAAATGGGAAAGAGGAAAGGAATTTTCTGGCTAGCATTTTTCAACCACAGACAATGAAGCAAGTTATATGTTGTATAGGTGGAGCTAACACTCCAAATCAGGGGCTTATTTATCCGGTTAATTTTCAAACCGGTACAGCAGCGAGTACATAGAAACCGTTTTGTTAAGGTTTCGTTCGACCCAAACCTTAAAAAAACGGTTTTATGAAAAGCAAAAAAAAAGGGTTTTGAATCAATTAAGCGGTTTATAGAGGTTTTTTCTGCTCTTTGTAAGTACCTAAGCACATCGGGACAACGCGAGCGCGTGAGTGGTAAAGCAAAACCGACCTTCCATCCGTAGACATAAGCTCGCTAATTACCACTCTCCCAATGCGAGCGCCCAAGTGGTAAATTGACACATTTCACAGCTTTGGATTAAACCGGTTTGTTTAGGGTTTTGAAGCGCTCTCATTCCGCATACTTCGGATGCGGTTTTTGTAAAAACCTTAATCAAATAACCGTTCTTTTTCAAACCGGTTACAAGCCCTGCTCCAAATACCTACTTGAAGCCAAAATTCTATGTAGCCTGTTTGCTCTCTAGCAAATTCTATCTCTTTCTTATTAATTTTCCCATTAACAGTTAAAGAAAGGAAGCTATCTTGGATTCCATCACGTAGAACATACATATTTATAGACCATTTGTATTGATTTAACGAAATAAATTGTACAGACTGTACAATTTATTTCGTTAATAATGTATCTTCGTTAATAATGTCAAAACTGCACAGACAAAATCGTGAATCCGAACAAAAAAGTGTCCGCCACGTTTACTCCACTCTCGATTCTGTTTTTTTTTCAAATTTGGGTTTGAAATAAAAATGAAACTGCCGTGCAGGCCCTAAAACGCAGTATAAGAAAAAAGTGGTTTCGAGAAAACCGCGAAAATCTTTTTGACGGTGTATTTTTGTTACAAAAGTTGTATGATGGATTATTTAATACCACGAGGACCAAATGATAACAAAGATTTAATTTCAGAAAAAACATTTTTATTTCATATAATATATTCAAAATAAATAGGATTTATTTAAATTATAGCAGTTACTGCACACAAAACGGTACACGTATGCAGATTAAAATGCGGTAAAAATACTTAATAATACTGCAAAAACTTTTGATTATTCCCTATATTGTTCAATAATTTGCGGCATAAGGACTTTCTTTACTGCATTTTAGTTAGCGTCTTTAAATATTTAACATGTAATAAGTATATATAATCTAATCCACGTGATCATAACGCGTGGGTATACCATTACATGAAAGACACAGAAAGTATTGATAGGTTAGAATTATGACCTAAAAAGCGGGAAGGCGAAGCGCTAGACTACTTTTATAAAATTGATTTTGGATTTTTATGATTTGTGGCTCTTTTGTTTATAGGCAATGATATGAGTAATAATGGTGTGCATTACCCTGGCAGACTATAACAGATAATAGCAAAAGTTGAGTAAAATGTAGTTTTAAAGTTATTTGAGAAAAACTGCTTTTAATGCAGTATAATAATGTGTGTGTCTACAGCTTCCTCATAAGACATAGAGGAATTCTAAGCATGCCATATTTTAGTGCAAATTAGGAGCAATCAAACGTGTCAGTGATATTTTAGGTGCAACCATAACTTCGTTACTAGAAGTTTTTATTTGTGTGTTAGCTGGAGAAACGTGTCCCCAGCTGACACATGCCGTTTTAAGGCAAACCAGTGAGGTTAGGGCTTTAGACTATAGTCAGAAATTTAGTGCACAATAGGAGCAATGAGAACCAAAAAAACTAACCGTCACACTCAAATACTGTTGAAACTACGATCATTAAAGTGTGTGTTAGCTGGAGACCCGTGTCTCTGGCTTACACACACCTGTATCTTCGTAATTATTTGAGGTAGGATTATGTTTTATACCTCAAATTTTAGAGTCGAATTGGAGCAGTAAGCTCCAAATTTTTCTAATCTCTAGTTCGAATAGTTTTTAAGCTACGAACCGATAAGCATGTGTAAGCTGGAGACACGTTACACGTTTTGAATCACTGTAACCGTATAAGTTAGAGTCTCGTACTAAGAATCAAATGATACCTTATAATAGGTGCACACGGCATGCAAAATTTCAAATTACTGGGCTTCTTAGTTTCAAAATTATAGGCAAAAAACTGGTTTCCCGCCAAAAAATTCAAAATAAATGTCTTGGACGCAGCTATAGCGCGGTTGCCTTTCCGTGCGCTACACTGTTGCAATCGACTTTGAACCTAACGGCTGGTATTAATTCGAGTCACTTTAGTTTGCGCTTTCGATCGTTTTAATTTCTGTTTTCAGAATTTCAGACCAGGAGCCGTCCGATATATCTACGCTGATTACAAACCATCTATGGTAGTTACTTATTGAACTATCTGATTCTCTTATGAAGTAGTTTTTAAATGTTAGTGTTAGAAAATTCACAACATTTGTTGATATAGGGAATGGATGATGGGCAATTTTCTATGAAACCTGGGCGTTAAACTAACAGAAATGGAACTAATATTTAGTACTTAGTACTAGAAAATATTTTCTTGTTTATTAACTATCATAAGCCCCCAGGTTTGCTTGAAAATAACCAGAGCGAAATACACTATTATAAATTCTAAAATAAATAAATTCTTAACTATACTTTTTTCTCTCTTATTAATTCAGTGATCAGAATAGGCTGAGTATATTTACCTATAGTTTATAGAACAAAGACAAAAATCGGAGATTTCCCTAATACTATTTTTTTTCCGGTAAAACTGGGAATTTAATTAGGCGAACTTTAACACCTTATTATTAATATTTAAATTATAAATGCTTTTCGTTTTGACACAACGGCTCAAAAATTATTAGAATGTTTTCATGGTTCACGTGATTTTAATTTCCTAAAATTTCATTAATATTTACCATAACCAGTGATCGGATAAAGTTAATTGTTGGCTGAAAAACTGTGGAAGCAGCTTCTTAAAACATTTTGTTTTTTTTTTATATTAATCCCAGGATTAAAAAAAAAATCGGGAATGCAAAAGTAGTCGATAACATAGTATGGAAACAACGACTTTAGCATTATGGTACTTATTATAAAATAATCCGGGACTTGCAATCCAGGTGTTGCAAAAGGGGTTACATATTCATATTTTAATACTTTATAAAAAAAACTGTCGTCTCTGGAATTTCGCCGGCCACTGCCGCGGCAGACTCGCTTTTCTAGCTCGATTCGCGCGTCTTTTTGTCACAGTTCTAACCTAATCTAATCTAGAGGTACCTTAAGTACTGTGGAGATTATACATGTCTCCGCACTACAAGGAGGCCGCAACACCGGCGTTGCTGGCTGGTTTTGTTTTTAATAAAATTAAGCAAGAGAGGCCCGTCGTGCGTAGATATGAACAGTTGCCTTGTCAAATAAATATTTTAAAATATTGTGAAATAATAATATAATTGATAAATATAAAAACAGTATCGAAGTCCTCCGCTGCTCTTCTATATTTTTTGATATATCTCGGAAACGATGCATCGTAGCACAAAAATAAGGTATTTTTCGACCCCCTACGTAACCCATAAAACCCCCTTTCAGCATCAAATATCAATAATAATAATAATATCAATAATATCGATCGATTTTGTATAGTCAAGTGACTTGTCCAAATTTTTGAGTGAAATTACATTGGAATCTGCCCCCTAATTGTCTAATTTCAAAATCTATCACAATCCCTTTCAGAGGTATTGTGATTGTGATATTTTCGTCTGTCACATTTGCTTAGACAGTTCAATTTCGTTTATTCCATACCTTTCAAAACGCGTCCCGATCACAATCCCTTTCAAATGTCAAATAGTGATGGCCTGAAGTATGTAAATATCTTTGAAATGACGAGGGCTACGAATCGTACATGATGTACGTTTCATAGCACAAAAATAAGGTATTTTTCGACCCCTTACATAACCCATAAAACCACCTTTCAGCATCAATTGACATGATAAAAAGTTCAAAAGAACAAGCTCAAAATTTCTTCAGGGGGCTAATTGTCTAATTTTAAAATCTATCGCAATCCCTATCAATTCGTCATTTCAAAGATATTTACATACTTCAGGCCATCACTATTTGACATTGTGATCGGGACGCGTTTTGAAAGGTATGGAATAAACGAAATTGAACTGTCTAAGCAAATGTGGCAGACGAAAATAACACAATCACAATACCTCTGAAAGGGATTGTGATAGATTTTGAAATTAGACAATTAGGGGGCAGTTTCCATAGTAATTTCACTCTAAAATTTGGATAAGTCGCTTGCCCATACAAAATCAATCGATATGATTGATATTATTATTATTATTGATATTTGATGCTGAAAGGGGGTTTTATGGGTTACGTAGGGGGTCGAAAAATACCTTATTTTTGTGACGACAGTTGTGTGACGACAGTTTTTTTTATAAAAGTACTAAAATATGAATATGTAACCCCTTTTGCAACACCTGGATTGCGAGTCCCGGATTATTTTATAATAAGTACCATAATGCTAAAGTCGTTGTTTCCACACTATGTTATCGACTACTTTTGCATTTCCGAATTTTTTGGAATCCTGGGATTAATATAAAATAAAAACAAAATGTTTTAAGAAGCTGCTTCCACAATTTTTCAGCCAAAAATTAACTTTATCCGATCACTGCTTATGATGAATATTAATAAAATTTTAGGAAATTAAAATCACGTGAACCATGAAAACATTCTAATTATTTTTGAGCAGTTGTGTCAAAACGAAAAGCAAATATAATTTAAATATTAATAATAAGGTGTAAAGGTTCGCCTAATTAAATTCCCAGTTTTACCGGAAAAAAAATAGTATTAAGGAAGTCTCCGATTTTTGTCTTTGTTCTATGAACTATAGGTTAATCAGCCTATTAATAAGAGAACTAATCACTGAATTAATAAGAGAGAAAAAAGTATAGTTAGATACAGAATTTATAATAGTGTATTTCGCTCTGGTTATTTTCAAGCAAACCGGGGGCTTATGATAGTTAATAAACAAGAAAACATTTTCTAGTACTAAGTACTAAATTGTAGTTCCATTTCTGTTGGTTTAACGCCCAGGTTTCATAGAAAATTGCCCATCATCCATGCCCTATATCAACAAATGTTGTGAATTTTCTAACACTAACATTTAAAAACTACTTCATAAGAGAATCAGATAGTTCAATAATAAGTAACTACCATAGATGGTATGTAATCAGCGTAGATATATCGGACGGCTCCTGGTCTAAAATTCTCAAAACAGAAATTAAAACGATCGAAAGCGCAAACTAAAGTGACTCGAATTAATACCAGCCGTTAGGTTCAAAGTCGATTGCAACAGTGTAGCGCACGGAACGGCAACCGCGCTTTAGCTGCGTCCGAGCCATTTATTTTGAATTTTTTGGCGGGAAACCAGTTTTTTGCCTATAATTTTGAAACTAAGAAGCCCAGTGATTTGAAATTTTGCATGCCGTGTGCACCTATTATAAGGTATCATTTGATTCTTAGTACGAGACTCTAACTTATACGGTTACAGTGATTCAAAACGTGTAACGTGTCTCCAGCTTACACATGCTTATCGGTTCGTAGCTTAAAAACTATTCGAACTAGAGATTAGAAAAATTTGGAGCTTACTGCTCCAATTCGACTCTAAAATTTGAGGTATAAAACATAATCCTACCTCAAATAATTACGAAGATACAGGTGTGTGTAAGCCAGAGACACGGGTCTCCAGCTAACACACACTTTAATGATCGTAGTTTCAACAGTATTTGAGTGTGACGGTTAGTTTTTTTGGTTCTCATTGCTCCTATTGTGCACTAAATTTCTGACTATAGTCTAAAGCCCTAACCTCACTGGTTTGCCTTAAAACGGCATGTGTCAGCTGGGGACACGTTTCTCCAGCTAACACACAAAAAAAAACTCCTAGTAACGAAGTTATGGTTGCACCTAAAATATCACTGACACGTTTGATTGCTCCTAATTTGCACTAAAATATGGCATGCTTAGAATTCCTCTATGTCTTATGAGGAAGCTGTAGACACAGACATGTATAATAAAAAACTATTAGGCACTAACTAATTACAGATTAAATGTATTTTAACAACTTTTTCAGTATTTGTTTTTATTTGAGACACTTTTTTTACTTAAACGTAATTGATTTTTATGATTTAGACTATTGATTGATACTTTAAAAATGCAGGATATTATTTTTAAATTTAAGCCGGTTCGATTTCTAATGCAGACAAGTATTTGTAGAAAAACGTTGAATGCAGTTTAACTTGTTTTTTTTTAATAAAGGAATGTTGTCATTACCTATGCTATTATCAACAATATTTAAGGTTCTTTTTCTCCAATTACCGTCTCTTTTTTCCTCACTTTATGTATTAATAGTATATTTAGAAAATAACTAATTGATGATTATAGGATTCATATTATTATAAACATGAATCCCAACATTGTTCCATTGCTATAGCAATTTGACATCCAACTAGAGTTAAATAAAAAAAAACGACTGAGTTAATCGTAATGTTTTATAATAACATATTAATCTCCTGACCGTTATCGGTCACGTCACGGCGTCTACAATCTGGCTAAATGAGATTGTTGCTCGTGTGCCTTCATGTGACTGACAATTCCGATCTGAAATCGGATCGATCTGATCTGAAATTCTGTTTTAACTTACTTACTAGTTTATATTATTTACCTAATTAAGCCACGAAATAATGGTTTTTAAATTATTTTGGCCGAGGACACGGAACCTATATAAAATATCAAAGTTGAACTGTATTGAATTATACTTTGAACACATTCAATATACTGGTGAGTGCTGATCGAGTCTCGTTTTGCACAAGGGTAGTGTAAATGTTTTGCGATTTACAACCCGACTACTCGCTTGTGGGAGAATAAATTTAATACATTTTAATATTTTCGGTAAATAAGTATGAGCATGAATGAAAATATCACATCAGAGATCTTCCTGCGCACACTTAATAATGGAAGCCCATAATGCTGGACTGCATTACTCTAAGATACTGTGAACTTAGGAGTTGTAAATGATAACAGTGAGTTTAGGATCCTTCAAAATTTTCATCTGTCGTGTGATAAAGCCTGATAATTTAGACGATTTCCTAATTAAAGAGTCTATGTGATACCGAAAACTAAGAGTATTGTACTGATATCCTTGGCTGCAGATGTGAAACCATGCAATGCCGCCAACTGGGAACAATTTCTCAGGTATGACTCACACCATCTCAAAAGCAAACCGTAAATACCCATTGCTAAAAGTCAAATATCGCCATTTGACGTTCGTGACCGCGCTTGACTGACTGCTCGTATTCGATCACGTTTGTTAAGCAACGTTAGGTCCAGTCAGGTGTCGGATGGGTGACCGTAAAGTGACACTACAAGACTACAACTAAACGCTTTCGTGCTTCAAAGGACACATTAAACAGCCGCCGTCGGTACCGGCTGTTGTCATCTAATAACAGTCGTTAAGCCAAGTCAGAGATCTTAAGGCGGCCTGATAAAATCTGACACGAGATCAGTTGCATCGTGTGGACAAACCATATTTTTAATACCTCGAAGATTGGTTCGATGGTATTTAGATGTTCAAGTAATAACCAAGCCGTCAACTTAATATTGCAGTCAGCCATTTGAGCAATCAATAGGTAATATCTACGTGTACCCTCTTTTTACCCCTTAGGGGTGGAATTGTTAATTACGCTGTGACACTTAAATATTTATGTTTCATCGACAGCCTAAACACAAGGTTTGAATATCCTAACTTCGAAACTGACGGACTTTCAAACTTTCATCCCCTATTTTACCCCCTTAGGGGTTAAATTTTGAATAATCCCTTCCTAGTTCTCATCTATACCATAAAAGGAATGATGTCTCTGCTTTCTCCGTTTGGGCTACACGAACATGACAAGAATCAATCAATGAACAAATTTAGAGTTTTTTATACACAACTTCAACTCCCTTTTCCCCCGAAGGGGGTGGAATTGTCAAGTACTCTGAAATACAAATATTAATGTTAAACTGACACCCTATACACAAAATTTGAAGATCCTAACTTCGAAACTGAGCGGATTTTCATACAAACTTTCATCCCCTATTTTACCCCCTAGGGATAAAATTTTGAAAAATCCTTTCTTAGTGCTCATTTACACCATAAAAAGTATTTACAAGGCAAAATGGTGTCTCCAATTGCTGCCGTTTGGGCTCTACTCTCATGTCAACAATCAATCAATTTATAATTTTAAATACATATATAGATATTAAGGGCCTATTTCAATACTCTTTTGTGGGCGGCCAAAACAATGGAATGGGTCAAACATCTCCCCAGACATGCATAAAGTATCGCTAATGTATCGTGTTCATACTTATAGCGACTGGGGGAAAGATACACTTAACAACTTTAACACTAGTGGTTTATTTATTTAGGTTTTTAATGAGGTAGGCACTGCCTAATTGCCTATATGGAATGCACGATCCTGTTCAAACGTCACTCCACCAAAATCTCTTTGTCTCCAAATAACGATAAAACTAAATTATAAAATTATAAATGTTGAACTAGGTCTTTATCTTGTAGAGCTCTGCATGCAAAGTAAGAGGTTGTATCAATAATTTAATAAAATAACCATTAAATAATACTCACAGTTTTTATTATTTCACCAATTACCAATATGTGACACTTTACACCACACAGTTATAACGTAATTGTAATACAAAGCACAGAAACTAACTATCACTTCGATGGCTCAGAAACAACTGACTCGGAAAAGTCAAAGCGACGCTCAACTGACCGCCGCCCCGCCATTTTTACCCTCTCTTAAAAGCAATCTGACTGGTCGGTTGAGCGTGCAGTCATTTTAAGAACTCTTAAAGATTAGGATAATTAATAAAATTTAAAAAATTACTTTCTTTGCAACAATTAATTAGTAAGAATTAATACGAATTAATAACACAGTAATTAACTATAATTGACTAACTTATTTATCAACCAAAATGTTAACATAAATTAAATTATAAAAAAATCATACTAGTGAACAAAGTGCTCCTAATGATACAGTAGTTAACAAATAGTCTATCCTAGTCTCACCTCTCCCAAGCACAGCATTTTACCAGGGTAATGCACACATAATAATGTAAATATATTGTCAATATATTGATAATTAGTGGGGAGATTTGGACGAAATTCCGCGAAATGTGGATTGACAATATATTGATGAAAATGTAATGACAAAATACTGATAGTGTGTAGACCGTTAAACGCGAACTGGACTTAGATCTTCCTCTTGATAAGGAGCTGTGCGAAGGCTGCATATTTGGAAAGCTCATAGACTTAAGTTCGGTACGAGGACCCGAGCTACCGCGCCAGGAGAACTAGTGCACACCGACGTTTGTGGACCATTTCAACCAAGTTTTTCAAAATTCCAGTACTACGTGTTGTTCAAAGACGACTATACAGGCTATCGTATGGTATACTTCCTGAGATACAAATTAGAGGTTAAGAACAAGCTCTCCTTAATGCTAGCTCAGACGAAGAATGAAGGATATACCGTAAAATGCTTGTTAAGCGACAACGGTGGCGAATTTGACAACAAGTCCATTAGAGATATACTAGACTCCCATGGAATTCGACAAAGACTAGTAATGCCTTACACACCAGAGCAGAACGGTATAAGCGAACGTAAAAATCGCACCTTGGTTGAAACTGCGAGATCCATGTACGCGCACGAACCTATATGTGCCACAAGAACTTTGGGCAGAACTGATAAATACCGCCGCGTACATTCTCAACAGAACAGCCCCCTAATTGTCTACTTTAAAATCTATCACAATCCCTTTCAGAGGTATTGTGATTGTGATATGTTCGTCTGTCATATTGCTTAGACAGTTCAATTTCGTTTATTCCATACCTTTTAAAACACGTCCCGATCACAATCCCTTTCAAATATCAAATAGTAACGGCCTGAATATCTTTCAAATTACGAATTGAAAGGGATTGCGATAGATTTAAAATTAGACAAATAGCCCCCAGCTCCGACAAACAACAAAGATAAGTCACCGTATGAACTTTGGACTGGAAAAAAACCGACCGTCAAACATCTGCGTATCATCAGCAATGCTTACATCCACGTTCCAAAGCAAAAACGAAAAAAAAATGAACAAAAAAGCCATAAAAGGACAACTTGTCGGTTACGATGAAGATAGCTACCGGGTTTGGATTACTGGCGGAAAAAGTAACAAGCTCGTCCGTTCACGTGATGTCACTTTCGATGAAAGACCGCTTCCTAACAAAGATGTTCACCCAGCTTGTGTAAGTCACAACGACGCAAATACGAGGAAGTACATAATACAGCTGCCAATGGCTAACTCCAACAGTAACGAGGAACCGGCTCCACTCACTGAAGTACATCATGATCCATTATCAGATGATCCCGAGGAAGACTTCGAAGATGCTGAAGATAGTGTCTCTAGCGATTGTGAACTTGGCCTTGAGGGAGAAAATTTGGAACCCGGAACAGTCCAAGAAAACCAAGTACATGAACCCGAATTGGTCCAAGAAGACCATGTATACGAACCCGAACTCGAACCGCATCACGATGATCCTGAAGCAATCGACTATGACGCCGAATCGCCGCGTTACATTTTGCGCAATCGCAACGAAATACGACGACCTGAAAGATATAATGACGTCGAATTTCGCTGATGCAATGGATCGTGACGACAATGTAGAATGGAGAAAAGCGACGCACAGTGAAATGCAGTCACTGAAGGACCTCAACGTGTGGACGGCATGTTGTCTACCGAAAGGGAGAAAAGCGCTTCCTTGCAAATGGGTCCTACGAACAAAAAGAAACCCAGACGGCTCCATTGACAAATACAAGGCACGACTCGTTGTGAAGGGATTCAAACAAAGAAAAGGAATCGACTACGATCAGACTTTCAGTCCTGTCGCACGCCTTGCGACTGTCAGAGCATTGTTGAGTGTCAGCGCTCAAGAGAACATGCATTTAGTGCAATTTGATGTTGCTACTGCGTTCCTCAACGAAAAGCTTGAAGAGGAAATATACGTGCAACAACCCGAAGGCTTTAGCGACGGAACGACTAAGGTCTGGAAACTTAACCGAAGCTTATACGGCTTAAAACAAGCCCCAAGGTGTTGGAGCTCGTGTTTTGAAAGCATTTTACTTGATATGGGCTTTAAGCCATGCGAGGCTGACTGTAATCTATACAGTAAAGAAACAGATGGCAAGAAACTATTGATCACGTTGTACGTAGATGACGGATTAGTAACCGCAAGTAATGAATACTTAGCGCAATCATTTCTTAATGATTTACGGAAACGTTTTAAGATAACGTCGAAGCCCGCTTCATATTACCTAGGGCTATAAATCGAAAGATGGATGGCTCTGTCTTTATTAGGTAATCAAGAAGCCTATGCAAAGAAAATATTGGAGAGCTTTGAGATGACAGAATGCAATCCTGTCACAACACCCACCGAGAAGGAAGCTACGACTATTCTTTCAGGGTAAGACGAAACCGTGAAGTATCCGTATAGAGAAGCATTCGGTGCTTTAGCATATTTAATGGTCGGAACACGTCCTGACATTGCATTTGCAGTGGGTGTTGCCTCCCGAAAATTGGAAACCCCTCCAAGGAAGACTGGCTTGGTGTAAAAAGGATTTTGCGTTACATCAAAGGAACGTCTGCCTATGGAATTAGGTATGGACAGCACAAACCAGGAATACTCGAAGCATTCAGCGATGCTGACCATGGAGGCGATCGAGAAACCAGCGGATCTACCACAGGCGTAGCCTGTCGCTATGCAGGAGGTGTGATATCTTGGCTTAGTCAACGGCAAGCTTCCGTTGCTATCTCTACTACCGAAGCCGAGCTAGTAGCAGCCAGTGAAGCAGCCAGAGAGTTGGTTTGGCTAACCAGAGTAATGCAGGAGTTAACTGAACTTAAGCATATTCCTACACTATATGTTGACAACGAAGCAGCAGTTCGCTTGGCACATAACCCAGAGTTTCATAAGCGAACGAAGCACATTCGTATTCGAAATTTTTACGTTCGAGAGCAAGTTGCTGAAGGTGCAATGGAAGTTCAAGAGAATTGGCACTGCAGATCAGCCAGCTGATATTTTAACCAAAGGACTACCGCGGCCAAGATTCTCTTTCCTTTGGCATGCCCTTGAAATAGTATTGAATAAGGGAAAATGTTAAAGGAGTTTTTATACTGTTACTGGATATTCAAACTATTTAACTACGAGTGATTTGAATCTTGAAAAAGAGAATAATATGTCATTTGTCTAGTATTGTCAATGTCTCGATTGTGAAAATAAAACAACGTTTATATGTGCTATATTTTTATTAATTTTCTCGTAAAGTGTTATTATTCTCCAAGACTGTGTCCTAAGGCGGACACCACTGGCTCTCTGCTTACACGTGTAGCGGGGCTCCTGCTCCGGCAGCACTACAGTCGCCGGGACGTCGGAACCACCGCACTCATTTAGTTAATAGGAAATGAAATAAAATATCGTTCTTCAGGCGACTTATTTTATTAATTAGATTAAGGAATAAGAAAGTAAGGAAGTAAGGAACTGTAACAAAATGAAAATACATGGATATAACAAAAGTCTTAGTTATAAATAATCTAAACAATGAGTAAGTAAGAAGGTAGTTATGCTTACCCCAATACACGGGTTCCTGATATATTTATGATAATTTTGAAGGGACAGCTTCCTTCATCAACACAACTTTAGATACTTGAATATGGTTAGTACGTAAGCTCGCACGCAAGCTCTGTTCAGCCCGATGGTTTTGTAAGATTAAGTCAAAATGAGCTGAACAGGGATCGTGAAACGGAGAAAATTTGAATTTAGACAGAACAGATAAAAAATATAATTTGATTTCCATAGAGTGAAACTACGGAGTTTCCAGCCATTATGGAGGTTTTATCCATCCATAAGGCTAGAACGAAATGGCATCGTTACACACGTATGTGTTAAACAATATCACCTATACTCGTACCAGAGAAGTGCAAAATAGTTTTGAAAATGTATTTGAATTTCTATTCAAATACATTTTTAAAACTATTTTGCATGCAATGCAAATACTTTTTGATTTTTCTATTTCAAATACAAAATACAATATAGATTTCATTTTGTATTTGAAATAACTAAATGGAAAATACGTATTTTCAGAATACTTTTTTAAAATAAAATACTTTTATCGAATACCATTCTCGTAACGTAAATTTCGAATTATTTAAAAGAGTTTACACGCTTTATGGACTCGACATTTTTAATGTTGCCCTGCTTGGGCACTGGCATTCCTTATATATGGATAAGGAGAATGGGTCATATAATGACCCACCACGCAGACCTAGTGATGCAAAATGAAAAATAACTACTTTGTTTTATTTCATCATGTTGAAATAAAACATGAAAAAATACTTAGTACCATGGTTTTTTTTTCTTAATTTGTTTTTTTTTTTAAAAAACAATCTTTGAAAAACAAAGATTTATTTAGGAATGTGATGCTACATTCTGCTTAAAAAATAGAAAGAATCAAATTATTCAAGGTTTACTCTTCGTCTATGTCAGTATCGTGCTACTACCGACTACCATGTTTTGAGCCGAATGTACATTCTGCTTTAGGAATTTTTGAAATCGAAACAACGTCATTACGGCCACGGCCGATTTCGGCCTGAACCTACTCCTGAACCTGAACTTACCTTTTTATTATCGGCCTGAACTTACTCGTTTCGGCATAATACGATAATTTGAAATCACAATTCACAATTAACAAAACCTCAAAAAACTAAATAAATCTGATATTTAACACTTCAGTCTGCTAACAATCTTTAACTGCACTAAGTCAACTGCGTTCATTTCTTTTTTTTTTTTTTTTTTTTTTTTTCATTTCATTTATTGGGGTCAACAAACAGTTTCACAATGTATATAACTTAAAGTGTCTAAATACTTTCAAAGACTTAATGATTATGAAACCAGCACCGTTAACCACAAATTACATTTAAACAAGTTGAGAGTATGACTTCTTAAATAATTTTAAAACTATGACTTATTAAGTGAATTTTTTTGAGATACGTTGTTTTATATGTAATTTCTAGCAAAGAAAAGTAGGTATGTAAACTATGTTTCGTTTGAACTAGCAATTTTAGGAAGTTTTAAAATAATTGATATTTTAAACAAGCCAATTTTAGGTATAAGTATATCAACATCGTTAAAGTTATTGTTATAAGTGTCAGTCAGCCGAGTTAAGGGCGATCGTTTTCCTGCGTTAGTTTGGAATCTCGGTATAGCGAATAGCTTATTTGTTCGACAGGCCCGCATTCGCGGTCTGACTGGCACTTGGTAACTGATGTTGTTTATTAAATCGATGCAATCATATTTATTGTGACAAAGATCATTCAACAGCATCGCATGTAATTGTTGTCTCCTATGTTTAAGATATTGCAATTTGTATTGGTCGAGCAATATTGAATATGATAATCGACTACGATGACATTTAAACTGCATATATCGCAAGAATTTTTTTTGGACTCGTTCGATTTGGTCAGAATACACATTATAGAACGGGTCCCAAATTGACGTGGCATATTCCAATTGTGAGCGTACTAATGATTTATATAATTGGATATATGTAGTAGGGCGTTTAAAATCTTTACAGACACGAGTGACAAAACCATACATTTTGTAGGCTTTGCTACAGATGCTTTCGATGTGAGAGTCCAGTGTCAGTTTCGCGTCCAGTGTCACTCCTAGATCCTTAATACTTTGTACCCTTTCCAGGTAAGTGCCGCACAGCGAGTAAGTAGTTAAAAGTAGAGGGACAAATTTTTTTGGTAAAGGTAATACACTTACATTTGTCAAGGTTAAGACTGAGTTTATTATCGCTGCAGTAGGTGGTCAATCTGTTAAGATCATCTTGGAACTTGTAATGATCATTGGTGTTTTCAATCGTGCGGTATATTTTAAGATCATCTGCGTATAATAAAAATGTACAGTTAACAAGGCAGCTATTTATGTCGTTTATGAAAAGAACGAACAGCAATGGACCAGCTATTGATCCTTGAGGAACGCCCGAAGTTACCGCCACTAAATCAGATTCATGGCCATTTATAACAACTTTTTGGGTCCTGTTACTGACATAGGACTTAAACCACCTCCAAAGATTACCCCGAATGCCGTTAAATGCGATCTTTTCTAGCAAAATTTTGTGGTCTACCCGGTCGAAGGCCTTTCTGAAGTCAGTATACACCGCATCGGTTTGCTTATTAGAGTCCAAATTATGAAACAAATCGTTTGCATACACCATGAGATTAGTAACTGTCGATCGTTTAGAGACAAATCCATGTTGCTGTGGCAGAATATGCCGGTGAACATGAGCGTATAAGTTGTTATGTATAAGTCTTTCGAGGACCTTCGGCAAGACACACAAAATAGAGATGGGCCGATAGTTGGTTACGTCAGTCTTTTAGCCTCCCTTATGCACCGGAACAATCGTGTTATACTTCCCAGCAGCGCCACTAAATTGTACAAGTTTCAAATTAGTCTCAAATGAACAAGCCTAAATTGTTCTAAATGGTCCGCTGTCGCAAAAAATTGTTCTAATGATAGTTTCAGAGATAAAAATACTTTTGTGTGGCGCTGCCAGAAAGTATACTTCCTAGCAACCTCACGGCGTACAAATGTGCAAATCATTTTAAAATATCGGCCATAAATTGTTCGTAATTAGTTCGTAATTAAAAACCTCAAATATGCGTAGTTTTGCTGAAAAAAATCCTTTAATCAATTACTTAAATTACAGATAATAATGCTCGCTCATTGCCACTGCGGACCCACGAAACCCCTGGCGATACCCCTGGTGGTATTGTGGTCTTTTAAAATCAAGCGATACCCCAACAAAAAGTGTTGCGACACTAGTTAATTAGTAATAGCTTTTTTAATGTTTTTCGAAAGTAAAAAGGAGCGATTGACACTACCAACTCCATTTCGCTCGCTTTTGTAAAAAAATGCCAATCTCATCCGAAACAAGCTAGTTTATCGTTATCTTTGTAGGACGAAAAATGACCGATCAGCAATCACTTAAATACGTAAGGAGCATTTTTTTCGGTTAGGGAATATATTGCATTATAGAAAATTGATTGACCAGGTTTTACTAAAATAATATGTTTATTTTAAAAGCGTAAAGAAATAATTTTCGTTAATCATATTATCATCATACAAAGGGCTTAGCAGGCTAAGGAAGGACGTGTGTCCCCTGTGAGGAATAGTTGAATTGGTGAATGTCAATTGTTTGTCCCCTCACAACTAGTAATCACCCCAACTTTTAGCCCTCTATCTTGAACTGTCACAGAGGTACTGTCAAAAATGTGTTTTTGAAACATTTTTTTTCAAACGTGTGTATCTCCTAAACCATAGCAGCTAAAGCATCGAAATAAAATCACAGCTACGTAGTTTGAGTGGGAGTATATCCTATAATTTAATTGATATTTAATACGTGAAAACTAAAAGAATTAAATGTCAATTTATTTTTTGACAGCTCTTTTCAACAGTTTTTTTTAAGTACAACTATGAAAAAAAAATATAACTTGCTTATAGTATTAGCTACTAGCGTACGAAAAATCAAATGATCATATTTGGTGCAACATCAGTAGCTTGATTTTATATTGAACTAGCCGGCCCGACAGACATTCTCCTGTCTCATAGCTGACGGTTAATTTTTTTTTTTTTTTTATTATTGAAAGCTTTGGCTTCATGGCCATCTGCTTAAACAGTTACAATTACAAAAAATAAATGTGATGTTCACAAAATAAAAATAATGAAATCACAAAGAAACAGAAAAGAAAACAAAATAATTAGTAAATGTAAGAAACTTAAATCTAAATATTTAAATTACCTAAATTGAATATTTACAGAGGACCGAAAGTGTTGATGAAGAAGTGAAAAACAATATTGTACAATTCTCTACGCTTTAACAAATCTTGTACATTAGTTGGAAATACCATTGACTTGTAAATATATGGACCAGCCATACCTACAAAATTAGCGTGCATACCTATATTATGTTTGGCGCATAATATGGCCGCTCACCCTAGTGTTGTACCATATTGAATAGCTGATATCGAAATAGTTACAATTAAAACTTATAATAAATCAAGAACTCGGAACAAAAAAAGGCCGGCTTAGGCCCAGAAATGGATTTAAAACCAACTACTTCACTTGCTTTTTTAAGCATTTATTTGGCAATTGGGGTGGGAGGTTACATAATGTAGTGCGAAGTCCATCTCCAATAGTCTTACGTGATTATGTAATTGGGTTTAGCGCGTTTAATTAAGTTTAATATATAGATAAATAATTATTATAGTATTTCAGATCTTTCGGGCCGACAGTTCGTACGATAGACGTTAAAAATTTTCCCACTTGCGAGTATCGTTCCGAAGTAAGCACCAAAAGTGTTAGCGCGCTAAAGCATGTGGCCGCACTTGCGTGTATCGTGGCATGGTCCGAAGCTTCGGGGCGATACACGTAGGTACGGCCATAGCATAAAAAGGGGCTAAATTTAATAATCAAACTCATTCTTATGGAGTCCGTTTGAAAGGTAAAAGCATTTTTTTTTTAAAGAAAACAGCTCATTGTCTATGTATGCCTATTTTAAACTACATTAAAAGTAATTATTACTTAAGCAATTATTTTGTATGAAAGTAATTGTATAAGTTTGAATTACTTTTACTCAAGAAGTTAGTTGCCTTCTTTTATAAATACGAGAGTTCACACTTGTATTGATTATAGTCGAGTGTAAGTAACTACCTACCTAGTTAATTAAAAGTAAATTATACTTATGCATTTTTTTTCATACAAAATAGTTACTTAAATAATTACCTTTATTGACGTATTACTTACATTACACTTGACTATAAACACGTATGGTAGGTATACAGGAGTGAGAGGAGGAAAAATAAGTTACGTTTGATTGTTTAAAATATAGTATTACTTTTTTATTCATTTCTAAATAATACCAATTTAATAAAATAATTTCTAAACAATACTGTATCACAAATTTTTTAGCATGGTATCGGAACCTAAGATCGAGATAACCTTGATAATCGATTTAATAAGCAGTCCATCCATCCATCTCCAAAGATACAAAGATTCTTTAGTAAAGCCAGTTTCAACATTTACATGTTGGTACCATTTACTTAGTGTCCGAGGGTGTGATAAACAAGTGTTTTAGGTTTTCCTCATAAAATTTTAAGTTTTTGATAATTATAAATGGAGAGCAAGGGCGAATTTCCTGTTTTCTTCGCCATACTTTTCAAAGGTATAGAGATTTGGCTTTGGCAATTTGCCTCTTCAAAAAATCTTTTGATCCTGTACATTCTTCCAAAATAACAGTTACATCAATATTAATTGATTTTCTTCTTTGAAGATCTTCTATTACATTAACGAATATAGCAATCTTTTTATCACGTCTTCATACCCTTTCGTTTAAATTTTTTACTTTCTTCTTTAAAAGAACACTTTTCTGCAAGACTTAAATATATATTTTTTTAATCTGAAAATAAAAGGAATGATCAGGTTTAAAAGACTACTTATAAAACTAATAATAATTAACCTAGCCTATATTACATTAAGTCAAATATTATACAGTTTATTTATACTGACCATCGCATTGATTATTGTGAGATTGACTTGTTAGTATTTGTTTTTGCCTGGTTGGTTGAAAAATATTTGATAGGCTGAAAATGAACAAAAGAATCATTAATTACTTTCAATTTAATTTAGTTAATGATAAGGTCATGTGTGTAAATTTTTTTATCACTATTATACTGTACTAAAGCTATGTTTAATAGCAATTTTATAGCTACGTAAAGTAATATCACACATAGCTTATGTACAGTAAGTCAAACAGTAAAAAACAAAATCAATTTAATTCTCTTACTTTTACTAAGACAATTATAAAACATATCCTCACCGTAGTAGATGTTGACGCACCTTCTAGTGAACTAGTCATTTCTCGACGCTTTTGATTCTTCAAACAGATTTGATTAGGCTGAAAATATATAAATAGCTTTGATACAACTTCTACAAACTATAATAGGATTCAGAATAAGATAGAAGAATACACTATTCTGCTTTATAAAATTATTTACAATGTAAAAATCACTTACCAAAAGAGTCACGCAATCTTGTTACATCGAAAGTTTTCATCAAAATGCATCAGTGCAAACATACCAAATTTTATGTCGTGTGTTTATATTTTCTTGACCAATAGCCTCTATCCATTTCTGCTTCGAAATTTTGTTCGAAGGAAATCTATTTGACAAAACACCATTGATGAATAAAATGACAAATGTATCGATATTTCAACACAACCCATGACATCACTAATTTTACAAATGCAATACAACTCGAACTTTAATATGAAAAAAACTTCGAAATACCACAACTTAAAACAATGTATGTCCTTATAATCTTTCAAAACAACTTTTTCTTATATTTCATTACACAATATCGTTTTAGATTCAACAGTAATTGTGAAAATTTAATACTAACCTATGGAGAGTCAATGAAGGTTGATTAATGTTTTTCCTTGCACCGTACTGCTTAACACAACACGAAGGCATGATGTTCCCAACTCTAGCAAGGCTCTGAATGGAACAGAACCAGGTTTTTGTGCGTATTTATCAAAAAATAAACAAAACTGTTGAGAGTTAATAAAAATTTGACAGCAGATCTACCACAGAACTTGGAACTAAAGATGGCGATGCCGGCACGCGTCAAAACGCTCATGACGTCACATGAAAATGTTGCCAAAATGTGTACTGTGCAAACACTATCCGTCTCTTTACCCATACGCAAACATAGGTGAGTTAGAAAGAGACAAACATCGATTTGATAAGAATGTATCGATTTAATATATATTTGTATAAGCAAATTTTATATAGATCTATAGGGCGCCTCCATAGTTCTGTTGTATCTCTATGGGAAATACATAGTTTTGGTTTATAATTTCATTGCAAGAACAAATTAATAGAAGACGTTGCAAATTAAAATGTTTACAATCAAAAAATAAATGTTGGAGGTCGCAATTTTCGTGAGAACAGTATTTACAAATAGAATTATTAGTAAGTTTGAGTCTATAAAGATGAGATGGGAATTTACAATGACCAAGTCTTAATCTACAAAAACTAGTTATAAAATTTCTACCAGGATATCCTGGTTTTTCGAACCAAGCTTTCGTATTGGGCACGGGGACAATTTCAGCGTGCCATTTGCCTTTAACTTTTCGTGTGTTTTCCAAATTCAAAGACCATCGTTTAAGTAAATTATCTTTCAAATAAATTACTAAATCGCTGCATGGTACGTTATAATCACAGATTGTCGCCAAGTTTTTAGCAGACCGCGCGAGTTTATCTACCAACTCATTGCCGAAAATGCCAGAATGTCCCGGTACCCAGCAGAATTCTACAAAAATATTGTTATTAAGGATTATTTGAATAAGATATCTTAATTCATAAATTAAATAATTGCAATTAAAACTAATACATTGTAACTGTATGGCTTGTAAAGCACTCATAGAATCACATAGTATTAAGAACTTAGAAAACTTAGAACTAAGAAAATTTTGAATAATATATTTACAGGCAAAAATCAACCCAAGTATTTCAGCAGAAAAAATTGAAAAACGTTCATCACACGAAAACACTTTAACGTAAAGTACCCAATGCCCGACAGACCACCAATGTTCGACACTTAAAAGGTAAAAATAAATAAATAAGACTAATATTGAGTATCCGAACGTATATGAAGCATAAGTCATAGACAAGGTTCATCTAGCTGTCATTGCAAGTATCATTTTCAAAATTCGGCCATATCGATAAAAATTGCGTACCTATAAACATCGATCAGCGGAGGTCTCTATCGGAAATCCAGTTTTGTTAGCGAAATCACTAAGACGGTGAATAAGATTTATTACTCGTAACTTTTATTCGTTTTATTTTATCGAGAGTGCCAATTATTTCTCAGATGGGAACTCGAATTCAACACTTGTTTTTATTTTCTTTGCAATATAAGGTTATGTTTAAATGTGATAATACGTTTGTCGATCATTGGTTTTTTTTTATGCGCATGTCCCAATAATCGACTAATGTCGATTTTTTTTCTTTTTATATTCTGTGCACTTTACTTAATTTTTTGGCTAAGTTTTTTATGCACTTCAAAAATAAACTTCTTATATTTAAAACTTCAAACCGTTTCCAATGATCGACAGCCATGTCGATAATTGGGTATTCCATATGTTCCAATAATCGACATATGGGTTTTTTTTAAAGGAATGGCACCTATAAAAATTACACGCCTTTCCAAATGGCACAGGCGATAGAAGCAGTCAAGAAAGGTGAAAAAGGCGACTGCAGCAAAAAAGTTTGGTATGCCCAGGACGACTTTACATGATTAAAGTACGGGCAAAACTTCAGTCACATGTTGAATGGGTCCTAGCAGGGCTTTATCCACAGAAGAGGAGGCTATATTAGAAAAATGGATTCTCGATATGGCTGATAAACACATTCCTATTACCAAAGATGAATTGCTCGGCAGTGTACAATTCATCATCATTGGCAAAAAACGCACCTTTTACTGACAACAGCTCACACAACAAGGTACAATCTATTTCTAAATAGACATCCTGCATTGTCTGAGAGAACGGCGCAAATTTTAACCACCGCACGAAATGTAGTCACTGAAGAAAACATAAAGGGTTGGTTTAGAGAGGTAGAATCCAATTTAGAAGAAAACAGTCTCAAAGAAGCTTCAGAAGATCCAGCTCGAATCTTTAACATGGATGAAAGTGCCTTTTATTTGTCTCCTAAATCTGAAAAGTTTTGGCAAAAAAGGTGACAGACTATCTACCAATCCTCTGCCGACGAAAAAGATAATTTAACAATTTTAATCGCTGGGAATGCCGCTAGTTAATTACCTCCTCCCATGGTAGTGTTCGCCTATGAGAGAATTCCATCTGCAATTTCATCTCACTTTCCAGAAGATGGGGCGATTGGGCGATCTTCGAGTGGCTGGATGTGCGTCAGCACGTTCTTCGAGTATATCATGAAAATATTCAATCCATGGCTGGTGCAATAGAACATCCTGAAACCTGTCCTCTTCTTTCTGGACGGCCATCCACTTGACCCTTCATTTGTCCAATTTTTGTGCTCAAAATGGTATAGAAATTATAGCGGTACGTATACCCAAACAATACACACATTGAATAGAATAACAGCCAATGGATAGTTTTTCAGCACAAAAATAGGACAAATGAAGGGTCAAGTGAGACCTATGGCCGTCCAGAAAGAACAGGACAGGTTTCTGGATGTTCTTTTGCACCTACCATGGGTTGAATATGTTCGTGATATACTCGAATACCGCCCAATACTGGATGTCGATAAAAAGAACATCATGTCGATTACTAGATCTCGATCATTGGAACCCGTCGATTACCGGTTGTCGATAAATGAATTTCTGCAGTCGATTATTAGTAAAAAAAAGCCATCAATCAATTTTGGTATACTTTTTCAATTATTTATATCACACTCATTTTTTATTGAAAATATTATGCAATGTACTCTGAAATTTTACTCAAAGCATCAAAGAACTATAAAATAATAAAAACGAAACAAATATTGAAAAAAATCTTGAATGCGCGCGTTAAAGTGTCGATGATTGGGGGTCTTACCTTACCAAATTTGTTATATGAGTCATAAAATGCAAAACTAGTGTAAGATGAAGATTTGGATCCGTCTGTATAAATTTTAATATGATCACTTTTCTCATTCAAGAACTTATAAAAATCTTGTTTTGTATTAAATCTAGTAAGGCTTACGGGAACATCAAGTAACATTGTATGAAAGCTGTAAGAGAAACAGGGTATAAGATATGACCAGCGTACTGTATCTTGAAATTCGAAGTTTAAGTAAGCTATGGATTCGCTAATTGTAGGGGTAGCAGGTAAAGGGGTGTTATTATAATTTGGAATGAAAATGTTCTGTAGGAAGCGACTTAGTAGAACGTTATCATGGCTTATTAATTTCAAACAAAATTTATCTGTAAGGTAGCTTCTTCTAATGATTAACGGGGGAACCCCCGACTCTACTTCCAAAGAGTTTATTGGAGAAGACATCATAGCGCCAGTAATAACACGTAAGGCTCGATTCTGTAAAACATCTAGTTTACGGAGCAATTGGTTAAATGCATCCGCATAAAAAACACAGCCGTAATCAAATTGACTACGAACTAAAGAGAAATATAAATTCTTTAGAATTTTCGGATCAGAACCCCAGCTTACTCCAGCTAAAGACCTCATTATATTCAGACGCTGCTCGGCTTTTTTGCAAATATATTCAATGTGAGGACCCCAAGATAATTGGGAGTCGAGTATGATACCTAAGTACTTTTCAGATGTTTTAAATGGTATAAGAGTGCTATTGAAAAATATATGAGGATTAGGTAAGGAATTGTAAGAGAAAAGCATAACTGAACTTTTTTCTACATTGACTTCAAGCTCCAGACACTTGGTAAGGTATGTACATAAAACTGAGAGGCAATTATTCAAAGTGTGTTCGCCTTCAGAGAGATTATCACAATCTAAATAAATTACCAGATCATCAGCATAAAAAGAATACTTTACACAGTCAGGAATAATTTTCATAAACTGCACAAGACATAAAATTAAAATCAATGGAGAAATTACGGAACCTTGAGGAGTGCCTTTGAAAGAAGAACATGGACCATATAGATTATTATTTACTTTAAGTGATATAGAGCGATCATTCAAAAAATTATAAATCCAGAACAAGACCGAGCCGGGGAAACCTAGTTTTTGCAAACATTCAATCAAATATTCGTGTTTAATGTTATCAAATGCACCTTTGAAATCTAAAAACACTACTAAAGTTAATTTATCTTTTCTTAGATTGTTTTGAACATCACCTATTAAACAACCCAAATTAAACATAGTATTTTTACCCTTACGGAACCCAAATTGGTAGTCGGGTATCAGTGAATTATGTTCCACAAACCATTCTAACCGGTTTTTAAGCATAGTTTCAAACAATTTAGCAAAACATGAAGTCAAAGAAATAGGTCTGTATGAATCTATACAATTAGAATCCTTATTTGGTTTCAGTATTGGAACAATATATTGGATTTTCCAACTTGAGGGTATAACATTATGTGACCAAAGTTGGTTGAAAATATCTAAAAGAATGATTTTCGCATTTTTAGGTAATTTTTTAATAACAGAGTAAGGAATGAAATCGGGACCAGGTGAAGAATTCTTTTTGTTCCCTAAAGCGGCTTCGAATTCATAGAATTCAAATGGATTTTGAATCCACCTTGCAGATTCTAGTCCTTCAGTTTCGAAGCATGAATCTAACTTGGTATGAGATGAGGAAGAATTTGAATGAGAAGCGAGTTTGTTCAAGTAAGCAGCAGCATTATGTGAATTATTTAAAAAATGTGATTTAGGACTAGTGCATAATTTAGCAAATTTGAATTTCTTTATATGGTCCCAAATAACTTTACTAGGCGTCAATCTGTTGAACGAATTACAAAGATTAGCCCAACTCAAACATTTTTGTTCTGATAAAATTCTTTTCTTTTTGGCGTCAAGCCGTTTATATATAATGTAATTTTCCAAATTAGGATATTTTTTGTAGGAACATAGAGCAATTTTAGCTTCATTCACTGCACGAGAACAAATATCATTCCACCAGACAGTAGCTTTGCGTTTTTTAATATAGCAACTCTTTTTCTTTGGAAATGTCATCAAAATACTACACAAGATTACAATGAAAGAATTATAGTTTAATAAAGGATCCGAATTCATTGAAAAATTCGAAAAGCCATCATCACATAGTTCTGAAAACTTTTCCCAATCTATTTTGTTAAAGTTAATTTCGGATAAACCAGAAGTACAGTCATCAGCATCAGCGTTTGAGGTTGCACTTGGAGAAGAGGGTGGATAATCATCAAATTGTAACGGACTATTGTAAAGAATACCAGTAAAAACAGGAAAATGATTGCTACTCAGAAGATCGTCATGTACAGTCGAAGAACAATGAGAACTCACCGCTGGAGAAGCCCACGCCAAGTCCAAAACGTTGCCACTTTGACCGTGGGGTGCGAAAGTAGTTACGATGCCGTCATTCAAGCAAATAAGGTTCTGTTCATCTGCAAATGAATCAATTTTGTTCCCTCTATAATCAATGTCGCGACAACCCCAAGAAGTGTGGTGAGCGTTGAAGTCTCCAATAAGTAAAAAGTATTTGCTTTTTATGTAAGAAAAGGAATTTTGCAGCATTTTCATATGAAATTTGCCGTTAGGGGGTGGAGGAATATATAAACAAAGAACATCAATATTAATAGAGCCGACATCAACTGAGATCAATAGATTTTGAAAGTGGTAATTAGAAGGAGTGTCAATAGTTCTGAAAGTATACTTATCTTTTATCGCTACAGCTATACCACCATGAGGGCGATCAGAATCACGACGAATTATCTTATACCCTGGAATTCTAAGAGTGTTTGTTGAATTTAGCCAAGTTTCGTTTAAAATTATTAAATCAATGTCAAAGTTGTGTGAAGATATCAAATATTTAAGTTGATCTAATTTTGGTGAGATACTACGGCAGTTCCATTGAATGATATTGAATTGCTTAATACCAAAACCAATGTCCATAAACTAGGAAGCAAAGTTGGAGATAAGCAACTCTTTAATGACTCTGGATGAGATAGTGTCACCTGATTGGGATCCTTTTTTACTAAGGTCAACAAGTGTTTTTGTTAGAACATTTAGAACATCATCAGAATTCAAAATGTCAGAATAGAGCATACGTTTTTGGGGCACATTCATTAACTTTAAATTCTTAAGTTTAGTTTGACTTGGGGTTGATTCAGAAACAGAGGAAGGAATGTCAACAGAAGTAGATTTGATTTTAGCCGTTACAGAGGCATATGAGATTTTACCATTTATTTTATCTTTTAGTTCTTGATTTTTAGCACTTTTTATTGGACAAGAGTTACTAATAGATATATGCTTACCATTGCAGTTAATGCATTTAATGTTTTCTTTATCATTACAGTCCTTAAAGAAATGATTACCAGCACAGATGGAGCATAATTGAGAGCTTCTGCAGGAACCACGACCATGGCCGAATTTGTAGCACACGAAGCACTGACGAACTGGTTTAATATATTCCATGACATCGAACCATATGTAATCGTATGTTACATGATCTGGTCTAGTAGAGCTCAGGAATGTAACAAGAACTGTTGGAGTTGGAGACATACTGCCATCAGAGTTCTTCCTCATAAAACGCTTCACACCAATTATGTCACAGTCTGCTTTTATGTTATTTAATAGATCCTCTTCAGAAATATCTTTTGGTGTTTTAATTATCCCAAGGGTTTCAAGGTGGTCATAGGGGATTCTTGCTTGCCATTCGTTTTTTTGTAATAATGTTTTCCCAAGTAAAAGAGCATTAGCATCCTTTTTATTATTGAAAAAAGCTTTAAGCAAGAAATTTCCAACGGGCTTGACATACATCAGACCTGCACAAGACTTCAATATAGAGTTAGCTTTCAATAGGTCTATTCTGGTGTCTTGTTTCATGGAAGATATTAAAATTGGATATTCTTTTTTTGAGTCTTCTGTGTAAATATGCACATAATCTTTGAATAATCCCCTTTTGGTATGGGTGAAATTTGCCGCCATTTTAACAGGAGGAGAATCTTCCCCTCCTTTTGCTTTTCTCTTGTGGGCAGAAATTCTGCCCCCACTTTCCTCGTTCATCTAAAGATCTACTTGATATTAAATAGGTAAGTAAATTAGATAAGACGCGTCAAAACTATTTATTTTAAAATATTCAAAATTTCCGCCCTTTCACTTTGAATGTTCGCGCCTTTTTTTTTTTTTTTTTCACGGTTAATGTTTAACTAACTGACAGTTGTGTCAAACGCCATAAAGTTGCATTCGTAATTACAAATTGTCAAAAGCACTAATAAGGTTTCATTATTATAGTAGATTGTAAGTATTAAAAGGGGGTACCATAATATTTACGGCGAGGGCGCTATTTTGAATCCAAAACGAAGCGAAGGATTTTAAAGTGGAATCCCGATCATAGCGAGGGATTCTAGAGTACAATCCTGAGCGCACTGAGGGATTCAAAGTACATCGCCCAAGGGAAAAATTGTTTTGCTCTCGCCACTGCTATAACTACTGAGTTACCGAGAGTAGTATCGGTAGCTCAGTGGTTAGAGCAGTGGGCAGGATTCCCAAAGTTCATGCGTTTTTTATTTATTTTCTTATTTTTTTATTTTATAAGAACCTTCTCCTGACAGTAACAAACACAAAAAAGAAACAGCGCAATATGGGTAACGACATAAAAATCGGCGCAATTATATAGGTAAATACTAGATTAAATATACTTGACGACCTCTGTGGTAGAGTGGTGCGAACACCAGTTTCAAGGTGTCGCTTGTTCTGAGGTCCCGGGTTCGAATCCCGATAGGGGCAAACGTTTGTATGATGAATACGAATTTGTACCCGAGTCATGGACGTTTATATATATTTCTACTCGTAAATACTACTACTACATACATGTATAATTATATGTATTTATATCCGTTACCCTAGTATCCCATAATACAAGCCTTACATGCTTACTTTGGGGCTAGGTTAAGTTCACGGGGATCCCCTGGGGGATCTGGTTTGGGGATCCTAGTGAACGAAAGGGGTTAATAGGTGCGAGTGAAATAAATATTTATTTATATTTAACACCCAGACCAAGACAAAAACACATGTTCATGCACACAAATATTTGTATGATTGTGCGTAGAAGGCATCTTCTAATCTAAAAGAACTATTACCACTGCAATAAGCGAGCATTATTATCAGTGATTTAAGTAATTGATAAAAGTATTTTTTTCAGCAAAACTACGCATATTTGAGGTTTTGAATTACGAACTAATTACGAACAATTTATGGCCGATATTTTAAAATGATTTGCACATTTGTACGCCGTGAGGTTGCTAGGAAGTATACTTCCTGGCAGCGCCACACAAAAGTATTTTTATCTCTGAAACTATCATTAGAAGAATTTTTTGCGACAGCGGACCATTTAGAACAATTTAGGCTTGTTCATTTGAGACTAATTTGAAACTTGTACAATTTAGTGGCGCTGCTGGGAAGTATAACACGAACAATCCTGGCACACTTCCATACCCTTGGACATACACCCTCGCGAAGACATGTATTAAATATAATATGTAGCGGTATATATATAGTGGAAGCCGTGTTTTTGAAGAAGATTGGTGGTAAATCATCAGTACCGGGGCCCTTAGTAATATCTAGGGATTTAAGTTCTTTCAACACGCTGTCTTCAGGAAAAGACACAGATAATGCTGTCGGTGTTAGTTTTTTGGTCTAGATTACTAATGTCACCAATGCTGTAAGAGTCAGGTACTTCCGTAGACTGAAATACCGATTTAAAGAATGCTGAGAAAAGGTTACAGATGTCGCTGGGACTGTTTGCTTTTAAGGCACGGTAATGCACATTATTAGGGATATCCGTTTGTTTTTTACGATTACTAATATATGTCCAAAAATATTTGATATTATCTTTAATACTATCTTCAATTCTATTTATATAATCATTATAAAAATTTTTTGCGCCTTTTTTGAATCTTTCTCTGTACATAGAAAATTCGGAATAGTCAGCGTGATTTTGATATTTTTTCCACTTAATCCACGCTGCGTCCTTATTTCTAAAGATATGTTTTAACGAAGAGTTAAACCAGATAGGGAATTTAGAGTCCGAAGTCATTTTAGTAGGAATATGTTTCCGAACGATTCAATAAATTTGTTCATAGAATAAATCAACACATTGCTCGGCACTTTTACTCCCAAATAGTTTAAACCAGTCAATTTTGGAAATATCATTATTTACCTTCTCATAATCTGCATTGCCATAACAATATCTAATCTGAGCCTTACGCGACAAACATTTACTTAACTCATCAGTAGTTATAAGTATATAAAATGGAGGGTGATGTGAGTCAATCGGGACCAAGTTGACAGGCGTAGAAAAAGTTTTGCAATGCGGTATACTTGTGATGCATAAGTAAAGTAGATGATTTTTACTATTTTTGTATATGTTAATCTGGGCACAATCAAAAATGGTCATGAAGTTTGATAAGTAAGAGCAAGCTAATCTATCATTACTACTTAGATTTAGAGTAGTCTGAGAGCCTACGATATTCCATTCAAGTTGCGGTAAATTGAAATCGCCGACTATACAAAAATCATTAGTTCCCTTCGCCTGTATATAGTCACGCATGGTATCAAAATATGTTTCGTATGTACTATTACTAACTTTCGGCGGAATATATAACGTGGATCCGAATCATACTTTGGCTAAGTGTCAGGGGGTCAGGTCAAAAGTAAAGAAAACATTTATGCCAAAGAAAAAATTATAAAAAAATAAAAATTCAAAATACCATTTTGTTGCATTGGTTTTCTCTTGAAAACTTGAGGCAAACAAATCCAAACGTAGATCTAAAATAATTCATAAAAAACAGCTCATTTATTAACGCACAAGTCGATTATAATAAATCAATAAACTAGTAATAAGACCACTATGCGGTCTTCACGCAACAAGCGACAAGTCGCTTGTTGCCTGTCATGGCGGCGTACCTTTATGAGAGCGGGGCCTTTTGAACTTGTGTGTCGGTCGGTGTCGCACGCGCGGCAAAGCGACACCGGCATCCGCACCGTCCCACCTCGCCTCGGACTCTCTCTCTCTCTCTCTCTCTCGGTCTCTTACCTATTTATCAATTTTATCATGACGTCTTCTTTTTTATTTCTTTTTTAGTCTGTTGCGGATGTTAGCGAGGGATGGTTGTCGTGTGAGAGATCACGCGAGGCAACGACTCTTTCAAACAATATCCTAATACATACCTACTTTATAGTAATAACGAAATAATAATGTGAAGTAAAATGTAAAAACGTAATAATCAGTGTTATAACAAATTAATTAGTGTTAAGTTTGATTTTTAATTGAATTGATAGTTATTGTTACATTTACAGCCTATAAGCACAGTCTATATATTTCCCTTCCCTACAGTCGGCCAACGGACACGTCTAGACAGAGCAATCGTGCGGGGTTCGCGGGGCGAGGGAGGGGCGGTAGCGAGCCCAATCTGCCATACACTCGCTTGGGACCTTGGGACACGCCGGTCAGGAGTGACACATTTTAGTGAAGCATTTTATTAAAATATTTTATTAATAATGGTCCATACTACGTGCTGTGAGAGACTGCATGTCATCATCTCGTGTAAATAATAATTTCATCAGTTTCCGCACACCGATAAAAGTTTAGTGTAATAATATTTTATTTTGTTAGAATGTTTGTAAGTGTTCTGGTGTAATATTTAATTTTGTTATAAACAAAATGGCGGAGGTTTGCGACGACATTTTAAATAACATCAATAAGCATTAATATTTTTAAAAATGATTTTGATACTTATAGAATAAGTATAATAATTTATTATGCATAAACGATTTTTTTCATATTTTATGATTTGAAATCGAACCAGCGACCTTTGGAACCGTTCCAAAGGTCACTGGTTCGATTCCAGCCTGAGAATTCACTTGTGGCCGAGTTAATTTTTTCCAATTTTTTTCTATTTAAAATTTACCATAAGTATAAAAAATAGCATTGAAAAATGCAAAAATTACAAAATCATAAAATATGAAAAAAATCGTTTATGCATAATAAATTATTATACTTATTCTATAAGTATCAAAATCATTTTTAAAAATATTAATGCTTATTGATGTTATTTAAAATGTCGTCGCAAACCTCCGCCATTTTGTTTATAACAAAATTAAATATTACACCAGAACACTTACAAACATTCTAACAAAATAAAATATTATTACACTAAACTTTTATCGGTGTGCGGAAACTGATGAAATTATTATTTACACGAGATGATGACATGCAGTCTCTCACAGCACGTAGTATGGACCATTATAAATAAAATATTTTAATAAAATGCTTCACTAAAATGTGTCACTCCTGACCGGCGTGTCCCAAGGTCCCAAGCGAGTGTATGGCAGATTGGGCTCGCTACCGCCCCTCCCTCGCCCCGCGAACCCCGCACGATTGCTCTGTCTAGACGTGTCCGTTGGCCGACTGTAGGGAAGGGAAATATATAGACTGTGCTTATAGGCTGTAAATGTAACAATAACTATAAATTCAATTAAAAATCAAACTTAACACTAATTAATTTGTTATAACACTGATTATTACGTTTTTACATTTTACTTCACATTATTATTTCGTTATTACTATAAAGTAGGTATGTATTAGGATATTGTTTGAAAGAGTCGTTGCCTCGCGTGATCTCTCACACGACAACCATCCCTCGCTAACATCCGCAACAGACTAAAAAAGAAATAAAAAAGAAGACGTCATGATAAAATTGATAAATAGGTAAGAGACCGAGAGAGAGAGAGAGAGAGAGAGAGTCCGAGGCGAGGTGGGACGGTGCGGATGCCGGTGTCGCTTTGCCGCGCGTGCGACACCGACCGACACACAAGTTCAAAAGGCCCCGCTCTCATAAAGGTACGCCGCCATGACAGGCAACAAGCGACTTGTCGCTTGTTGCGTGAAGACCGCATAGTGGTCTTATTACTAGTTTATTGATTTATTATAATTACGACTTATTGTTTACGCGTGTCGTTCGTCAACGTTAAAGTGTTGCATAGTTTTTTTTTTTATTAAATTCGTGAAAGTAGTTTTATTTAATTATTTACAAAGCGATGGTCGACGAATCACTAACAATGGCTGCGAAAGTTGGAGTTTTAACAAAAGATTTGAAAAAACTGAAGAAGCCGTGATCTAAAAAAAACAGATGTAGCTTTTATCTTTTGTGAACGTATCTTACTTTTCCGCATAATTCAATTTAGTAATTACGTACTTAGTTAAACGAAGTCTTCTTTGACAGTTCATAGGTTCATTTTATTATCTTGTGAGTCCACCAAAACGTATGACGTAAAACTTTAGGGTCCAACTTTTTTATAAATGTAAGTATAACTTCAAATCCTAATGATTTTCATTGAAGTTACACAGGGTTTTATTAAGAATTTATTTAGTTAACATAATTTTCTGACTTTGCTCAAAGTAGGTTTGCAGTTTTATAACTTAAAAGGCACTTTACGTAATAATGAATGATATTTCAATCGCCCAATCACTTGTGATCCAGAGACTATGCCGACGTTTCGTGTAGTGTTACCTTTATAATATCCGCGCGCGTCGCACGCCTTTGATATCTTTTTGAATTTTGATTCCTTCTGCAGTCTACTTGTGCATATTAACGCGTGTGGGTGTGTCGTTTACGTTTGCGTAAATATGCCTCGGAATCGATATACCAACCAGGAGTACCTGGAAATGGTTTCTGTTACCGTGGTGAAAAGTGATAGAGACACTTTAAAAAAAGTGGAAAAACACGTGCGCAAGCGTGCCTTTTTGTGTGTTGAAGACAAGGTGACCGTGTACAACAATTTTGTAGATAATTTTTTTAAGTGTTAATAGGACTTGTACACCTTGTAAATGACCTGTTAATTTGTAAATAGGACTTTAAATGTGTAAATAGGACTTGTAAATAGGTGATGAACTTTTAAACACGTTAAAGTAGTGTAATAATAATGTACTAATTCTGATTCTTTTACTGCATTTTATAACCATACCTACCTAATTTAGCAAGAGTCAAATTTCGATTAAGTTATTATTACATTAGTTTGCCAGTCCAAAGCCTGTGAAGTGTGATGGAAAGCTTATCACCGTTTTGTCAAAATCAACTCAGTCCAAAGCCTGTGAAGTGTGATGGAAAGCTTATCACCGTTTTGTCAAAATCAACTTATGAACACCGAACTAACCACGTGAGTACCTACACCAATTATTAAAGCAGCAACTTTTTAGATACCTACCTATTGATAACATAATACTTATGTAATTAAGGTAGTGTGTACTATTACTGTGTCCACATTATGATTAGATAAGAAAGTAAGATAAGTTAATAGCAAACAATAATCGAGAGTTATTTGATGCATACGAATTACGAACTTAGTGTCAAACGCGGAATAATCGCTACCGATCAGCTGATTGTGCGCGGCGGCGTAGTGGCGCGGGGTCATCGACTTGTTCGGTGTATTGCGTTAATAAATTTGCTGTTTCTATGGCCATGATAATTTAAAATTATTTTAGTTCTACGTTTGGATTTGTTTGCGTCAAGTTTTCAAGAGAAAACCAATGCAAAAAAAAATTGTATTTTGAATTTTTATTTTTTTATAAGTTTTTCTTTGGCATCAATGTTTTCTTTACTTTTGACCTGACCCCCTGACGCTTGGCCAAAGTATGATTCGGATCCACCTTATATACCGCACTTATAAGGTACGGCTTTTTAGATTTACCTATTAGTAATTGTATCAGAATATGATCGATTATGGGTGGTAGGTTGAGGGGCGCGGTGGGGGGCGAAGATATGCAGAGCGCGGAGCTGTGCGAGCGCAGGACGGCAACCAATACATACTTCAAACGACCGAACGAGGGAATAGGGGATTTTCCCGTGCGTCCTATTTGAATGTTGCCAGTTGTTGAAAGCTTAGTTGGTAATATTCAACCAAAAAGTGTGGTAGGTTTTTAAAATAAACAGAATACTTTATTTTGTACTTATAAGCATTAATATTTAACGGTAACTATCTAATAATTGAGAATTCTGTAGTACTGAAAAAAAACATGCACCAGAAAAAAACGTGTTTTTATTCAAGTTTTTTTGCAAGTATTTTTTCACGATAGAAAAAAAACGGTCTTTTTGCATCACTACGCAGACCCAATGCGGATTGGTGGGTTTTTAACGTAAGTTTAACGACTACGAATTCAGCCGGGACTCTCTCCGAACGGCTTAATGTGCCGCCTTTTGAAGCACGGAGGAGGTCGAGATAGTGATTTTCTGGTCACCCATCCCGTGACCGACCTATGCGAAAGTTGCTTAACCTCAACAATCGCAGGCCGAGCGCGCAAACCACTGCGCCAAACACGGGCTCTTTATCAACTCAATAACGAAATTTTGAAATAGATAGCGAGATTTTTAACCGCCTCTGTAAATCTAGTGGTAACTCTACCGGTATCATACCCAGAGGTCCTGGGTTCTATTCCCTGTGGGGGAAGGGAGTCCGCCTGACTAGCTACCAGCATCTTATCTAAGTCTGTCAAAGATTCATGTTATCTACATAGCCAATTCCTAAGTGGTTGTGGATTCCGGGAGAGGCGCGCTAAGTACCACCTAATTATTTAACAATACGTACGATGAATATTTAAAGATAAGCGTCTTCCCGGTGTTCATGAATTTTTTCAAGGGCACTGTCGTTCATGTTTCAAGGGGTCTTCATTATCAGAAAAAGCCTTTCTACCCTTGCAGTACTAGGTAAACCGCTCTTATATTTTACGACGATTCTTAAATTTATATATGCAGGCAGACATCACTATCCTTCAAAGGTTGTAATGATACCAATATGATATCAGCAATATAGGCGTTTGCACTTGCACCTATAACGAAAATTCAATAATTAATTAGGTTAGATCATTGGTTAACTCTGGTAATCAAGCAATAACCAAGTTCTGTACTTAAGAATTTAGTTAGAACACAGACAGCGACGGCACCATATAACACTTTAGTTTCACGTGAATGTTTTGATTTTGTTTGACTAAACTTGTCGAAAAGTATTTTGTAAAATCTATACTTATAATAAGATTCAAAGTTCATCGTGTCTGTACATTGCTTGGATTTGCAAAAAAAAATAGATAGGGGGACTCAGAATAAGCAGAAGAACCAATTTTTTGAATTAATGTCTGTCCGTCATTCTGTATGTCTGTGTGTTTGAATGAGCATCACACCAAAACCACTGATCTAAGTCCACAGAATTGTTTATATTTTTGAAGTCCGTATCTCAACTTACCGTATAGGCTATATCAAAATCGGTCAACTCAACTCTATTAAAAGAAAATTACATTTTAAAGAGAGGACGGACGAAGAAAATAATATTGTAACGCGCGTATGTAGAAGGCAGAGTTGGAGTTTACGCGTCGTTCAGGATTTGGTTGCTTAGCAACAGTTGCTGATTTTAATTATTGAAAAATATATTTTGACGTAACTAGGTAAATATATTTCGTTTTGCTGCTTTTTATTCTTCTTTCTTAATTAATGGCTTGCTCGCGATAAAATTCGCGAATTTTGCCAATGCCAAGAAAAATTTAGTAAAGTAGATTGAGTTAAAAATGAAGCCTTACAGCACCTCTTATTACAAATTGCGTGCATGAAAGATGGTGTTTGTCGTAATCTCTAAAAAAATTTGTTTTTTTAAACATTTTTAAGCGACTTAGGAGTTTATTAAGGGCCCATACAAAGCTAGAAGAAATAAGGATTTCCCCCGCGCGTCCCGCACCCTATGCCGCTGTCGACTAGCTCCGCGCGTGTCGTTATCGCAGGCCTAGAATAAAGTTCGCTTGAGTTTACGTGCACAGTGTAATGAAGAAAACAGAGACAAGTGTCGCATGTATATACACATACTTAATGCATTCAAATAGATATTCCTGGTGAGTACTGTTTATTGTTTATTTTATAAATTACGTTTTTTAATAATATTTATAATGTTTTTTCTGTTTCAGATTGGCAACAGTGTAGCGCGATTAAAAACAGGAGACGAGTACTTTTTATTATGGTAATCCTTAGGTAACCTGAGGATTAATAATAAACATACAAGTAATAAATATATAAAAAATGTGCGACATTACATTTTGTATTATAATGTGGTTTGGTGAACCTCCCGCATTATTATTCGTTTTACATATTATGTTAATAACCATCTTGGGATCCATTGGTCTGTATGCCTAGTGTGAGTTTTGTTTGCTTACGTGAAATTTATATGAAAAAAAAACGCAATTTACACGTTCTGACAGGGGTTCAGTACGTCTCTCAATAATAATTATAGTAATTAATACACTCAACACAAACATCCTTTTCTTATTAATTCTTGATTTTAGTATAGAAATGCAAAAAAAAAATTATAATATACCCAAAACCCATGTAAGATGGAAGCGTGAAAAATTATAAACTATTCAACAAGCAACCAATTTTTTATTTACATTTTCTTACGTTTAGCTTCAATACTCATTGATATTGCTCCTTTTCGTTTATTTTTGCAAAAAAACAAAAAAACAACTGCAAAAAGGCTTTACATTATAATAGGTACTTTTACTTTTAGTTCTATTATAAAATTTAGGAAAGTACGTAGGTACTGGCGAATTGATAAACTCACTATTGAAGGCGATAATATGATAAGAATGTAATTAAATGGTATCATGTGTTAAGTATTCTCTTCAAAAAGTAAAGAATATAGGTGACTAAATAGCCTCATCCTTTTTGAAGTTGGTTAAAAAGACCGCCATACACAAATTCAGTCGGGAAGGATTGCAAACGATGTTCCGGTTCTCACGCGAACGAAGTTGCGGGCACAGCTAGAACAAAATATGTCCGAAAAAAAGTATTTCAAATAATAAAATACAAAATGCTTTTCTAAAAAAAATATTTAAATACAAAATGGAAATAGGTTTATTGTATTTTGCATTTTAAATAGAAGTATTTTCAAACTTAATCACATTCATATTCATAACAAATAAAATACAAAATGCTTTTCTAAAAAAAAATATTTAAATACAAAATGGAAATAGGTTTATTGTATTTTGCATTTTAAATAGAAGTATTTTCAAATGTCACATCTCTGACTCGTACCTACAAAATACGTAGTGTAAGTATTACATAAAAATCAGCTTTCTGCTTTTTTATATTTTCCAGACAATCTTAGTAATAATGCAATAAATTATAGTGGTTGAGTAGTAAATGTATATTCAAAAGGAATATAATAAACCTGTCGACTAAAAATTACTAAATTCTAAAATCTAGGTTGAGTTGCGGAAAACTTGGTTAAGGCAAGTTAGATTGGCGGCTAAGGGCCGATATCACCGCTTCAATAATAATTGAACGCGATCAAATCGAGTTTTACGCACTGACTGCGTATAACGGGCTACACACTATCAGTATTTTGTCATTCCATTTTCATCAATATATTGTCAATATATTGTCAATCCACATTTCGCGGAATTTCGTCCAAATCTCCCCACTAATTATCAATATATTGACAATATATTGACAATATATTTACATTATTATGTGTGCATTACCCTGGCAAAATGCTGTGCTTGGGAGAGGTGAGACTAGGATAGACTATTTGTTAACTACTGTATCATTAGGAGCACTTTGTTCACTAGTATGATTTTTTTATAATTTAATTTATAATTTAGTTTTATCGTTATTTGGAGACAAAGAGATTTTGGTGGAGTGACGTTTGAACAGGATCGTGCATTCCATATAGGCAATTAGGCAGTGCCTACCTCATTAAAAACCTAAATAAATAAACCACTAGTGTTAAAGTTAATTTAGTTTTATTTTATTTCCGTTATTCTATAACCAAACATCTATTCAACACTCATCCACTAAGTTTTCCTTACGCTAAAGACTCAAATGGGCAGTCTCCAAATTGCCAATTTGCATTGCCTTGGCAAATTGCCAATTGCCAAGGCAATTTTGAGACTGCCTACTTGAGTATTTCATACAAGAATACATAATTAGAAAAAGTATTGCTCAAATACAAACCGGCCACGGCAAGAAGGGCGCTATTTGTTTGTGTAACGTTCTAGCTTAAACGTCCGGAATATATCAGTTTATAGTAAGCACGCGAATGAATTTTGTAGGGAATTATTTTGTTGCGGAGTTATTTTAAAACTATGATATTTCCTCAGATATTCATTACAATGAAATGATGTAAAGGGAAATTTTATTCAAAATTAAATACATGACGTGACGAATTACGTTTTTATTTAGATAAAGATTAATATCATGTTTATGAAAACAGCTATACAAATTATGCATTAATTTAGAACGTTTTTTATCTTTATAAAAATGGTTATAGTAAGTCAATCTTAAAACATAGATTAATTTTTGTTTGAAACCTTAGAATGCGCCTAGCTTGTTCCTTTGTATTGTTGTCAAATTTTATTTGTAAGTGATATTTAGTATATTTTATGGTATTTAACGCCAAAGCGAGCTTCTAACAGCGTTGCTATAAACCTCTGTGGATTTCTTACGCTGTTATTTTTCAATGATTGTAAAATTACTTTTTATACGGTAATAAAAAAAAATAAAAAAAATATGCTGTCGCGGACTTTTTTTAGAACTTTTAATGGGGAACCATTTCATTATACATTATTTTTACGTAACTTTAACCGTTTACACAGCGTACGTTTTTTCCCCGTTTTTGCAACATTTTTCATTATTGCTCCGCTCCTGTTGATTGTAGCGTGATAATATATAATAGCTTATAACATTCTTCGATATATGGACTATCCAAAACATGCTTCGATATATTGACTATCCAAAACAAAAAGTTTTTTTCAAATCGAAGTAATAGTTCCTGAGATAAGCGTGCTCAAACAAACTCATTAGCTTTATAACATTCTTACTAAATATTATGAATGACTAGTGGCCGCTCGTGGTTTCACCCGCCACGTGGTTCTAGTTAAATACTTACCTACCATTGGAATATCGGGATATTTGTAACCAATGTGTTATTCTGATATATAGGCTATACTACTATAAAGTTTCATGTTAATCCGTTCAGTAATTTTTGAGTGAAAGACTAAAAAAGTTTTATGTTAATCCGTTCAGTAATTTTTGAGTGAAAGACTATTTACGGTTTGCTTTTGAGATGGTGTGAGTCATACCTGAGAAATTGTTCCCAGTTGGCGGCATTGCATGGTTTCACATCTGCAGCCAAGGATATCAGTACAATACTCTTAGTTTTCGGTATCACATAGACTCTTTAATTAGGAAATCGTCTAAATTATCAGGCTTTATCACACGACAGATGAAAATTTTGAAGGATCCTAAACTGTTATCACTTACAACTCCTAAGTTCACACTATCTTAGAGTACTGCAGTCCAGCATTATGGGCTACCATTATTAAGTGTGCGCAGAAAGATCTCTGACGTGATATTTTCATTCATGCTCATACTTATTTACCGAAAATATTAAAATGTATTAAATTTACTCTCCCACGAGCGAGGAATAGGGTTGTAAATCGCAAAATATTTACAATACCCTTGTGCAAAACGAGACTCGATCAGCACACACCAGTATATTGAATGTGTTCAAAGTATAATTCAATACAGTTCAACTTTGATATTTTATAGGTTCCGTGTTCTCGGCCAAAATAATTTAAAAACCATTATTTCGTGGCTTAATTAGGTAAATAATATAAACTAGTAAGTAAGTTAAACAGAATTTCAGATCAGATCGATCCGATTTCAGATCGGAGTTGTCAGTCACATGAAGGCACACGAGCAACAATCTCATTTAGCCAGATTGTAGACGCCGTGACGTGACCGATAACGGTCAGGAGATTAATACGTTATTATAAAACATTACGATTAACTCAGTATTTTTTTTTATTTAACTCTAGTTGGATGTCAAATTGCTATAGCAATGGAACAATGTTGGGATTCATGTTTATAATAATATGAATCCTATAATCATCAATTAGTTATTTTCTAAATATACTATTAATACATAATATAAAGTGAGGAAAAAAGAGACGGTAATTGGAGAGAAAATACCTTAAATATTGTTGATAATAGCATAGGTAATGACAACATTCCTTTATTAAAAAAAAACAAGTTAAACTGCATTCAACGTTTTTCTATAAATACTTGTCTGCATTGGGAATCGAACCGGCTTAAAATATAAAAATAATATCCTGCATTTTTATAGTATCAATCAATAGTCTAAATCATAAAAATCAATTACGTTTAAGTAAAAAAAGTGTCTCAAATAAAAACAAATACTGAATAAGTTGTTTAAATACATTTAATCTGTAATTAGTTTTTCTCAAATAACTTTAAAACTACATTTTAATCAACTTTTGCTATTATCTTTTATAGTCTGCCAGGGTAATGCACACCATTATTACTCATATCATTGCCTATAAACAAAAGAGCCACAAATCATAAAAATCATCAATATTTTTTGATGAACAGATTTTGATACATACATCAAAATCGACCTCTTAATTAAAAATTTATTCATGCGCTCTTTTAATCTATTTTGCTCAAAACATTGTTGTGCTTCTGAGCTTTTTTTAAGGCAAACGGCTTTGATGCAACTTGGAATTTCTGTTTAGTAGGTAGTATCTTTGCTTCATGATGTATAATTATACATATTTTATACTAGCTTTCCGCCCGCGACTTCGTCCGCAGGGAATTAGGTTACAACACAATCCTGTGTTATTATCTATCCCGTGGGAATACGAAAAAATCCTTTCTTAGTGCTTGCCTGCATCGTTATAGAATTCTAGCTAATCAGTAATTTCAGTTTAATCGGTTCAGCCGTTTGAGCTGTGCGTTGCCTGTCAGTCAGTCACAATATTGTGCTCGCCTACATCGTTAAAAGATCCTGCATGCAAAATTTCAGCAAAATCGGTTCAGCTGTTTTGGCTGTGCGTTTTCTGTCTGTCACGGTATTGTTTTATTAGTATAGAAGATTTATTCCCTATCCCGTAAAATTAATTAAAATAGTTTCTCAGTGCTCGCCCATATCGTTAAAGGATCCAGTATGCAAAATTTCTGCTTAATAGGTTCAGCCGCTTGGCTGCGTTGTCTGTCAGTTTTATGAGTATAGATTTTCAGCTTCAAGAAAGAGATCTCTCGTCGAATCCAACTTGGGTGGGCAGTATTCTGAGAGCTTTGAAAAAGCTGTGAAACATGGATGTCCTTTCGGTCGCATAATGATTTTAGTTATAACATCATTAGACATAACAGTTTTGTCCTAAAGTCTTTTCGCATAATTTATAATAAGCAGTGTTTTATGGACGCAGAATAGTTTTATCGGCATAATTCTTATTTACTATTATTTATTTTAACATAATTTTAATAACCATCAAATTAAAGGGCATAATTGTTATACGACTTAAGACAATTTATAATAAAATATGAAATGTATAATGGATTTATACCGTTTAAACCATCTGTAACCATAAACAATTATTAAGAGTAATAGTTTATATTTAAGTTAGCGAGTTTGGTAGGGAATTAGGTCCCGATCCCGACCTGCCGTAGTCACCTTGCTGGTCGGCCGGTACTTGTAGGTCCAATACTAGAGTGCAATTTAGAGCCCCTAGCTTGTTTGCATGCTTGCTTGCTTTGCATTTGCATGCAGTGCATGTATGCATTGTATACTTGTTAACGTTAAGTATTTTCCATATATTTTATGGTAAAGATTGATATGCCAATAAATGTTATGATTAGTAATCGTTATGGTGAAAACATTTACACAATTTTTTTTTATCGAAATACCATTATTACAAAAGCGGTTATGAGGAAAAAAAGGAAGCCTTAAGATTTATTCTGTAAGCACGTTATTCGTTATGATGAGTATGCCAAAAAACGTTATGTATGCGGCTCTAAAATATGCCTTTCTGATTTATCTAAATATAAGTCTTTTAAAAAAGGCTCAAGGATACCCAGCGCACAATGGAAATAGCAACAAAATAAAACATTTACAATCCATCTATAAGCGCAAATTTCTATTACTTTTACTATTAAAATAAAAGAAGTCTTTAACGGTGTTGAATTCAATGGCACTTGGTTACTTCATTATTATAATTCAATGGCACTTGGTTACTTCATTATTATTATTTCAGCTAAGTTCAGTCTTTTTAGGGTTCCGTACCTCAAAAGGTAAAAACGGAACCCTTATAGGATCACTTTGTTGCCCGTCCGTCCGTCTGTCTGTCAAGACCGTTTTTCTCAGGAACGTGTGAAGGTATCAAACTGAAATTTATATCTAATACTCAGGTCCACTGTCCCTTGGAGCTGTGAAAAAATCAAACTTTAAGCCAAAGTAATCAAAAGATACAGCTGTTTATGCCGTAGATTTCCGCAAATTTTCGAAACTTGCACGGGAATCAAAACCTACAGGGTACTTCCCGTCAACTTAGAATCTTGAAATTTGGTACGAAGTAACGTCTTATAGTACAGATAAAGGAAAAATTGAGAAATCCGTAAGTTTTTAGTTCATTTTTTTTTTAATTGAAAATTTTAAATTTCATTTTGGAATAAAAATACCATAACTATGACTAGATTGTCGTGATGGGTGAACTTTTACTTATATACCTACGGGTTTGTACGGAACCCTCTGTGCGCGAGTCCGACTCGGACTTGGCCGGTTTTTTTTCATCATTTTATGGCTGGTAAAACGGGAAAGTAAAGATAACATACCAGCAGTGGGGCATTTAATAACACTGGTCAACAATGTTCGGCAAAGCATGATTATTATTTTAAAAAGAAGTACTTAGCCTTTTCTTAAAAAAAAATATTCGTGAGCAATATTTTATACGCCTAAGGGATTTCCACATCCCTTTTGGGTTATAGGTGATATAAAGAAGAGATAGGTAATTAAAATAGGTACACATCCAATAATGAAAATTATTTTTAAAAATATATTATATGCTTAAGGGATTGCCACATGCCTTTTCAGTTGTAGGGGATATAAACAAGATATAGGTAATTAAAATAGGTACACATCCAATGATGTATAACACAAAAGCAAGCATTAAAAGTATAGTGATATGTTGACGAAAAACAAATAAAATTTAAAGCTAATTTTCAACGTGCTCTACTGAAAAAATCTTAATTTGGATTTGTGGCACTTTTGTTTATAAGCAGATCGTGCTCCACGGCTATCAGTATATTGTCAATATATTGTCAATATATTGTCAATATACTGTCAATATATTGACAATATACTGACAATATATTGGCAACATATTTTCATTACTACAAATAAGTGTCCGACTGGCTGGTCCGCTGTCATTATTGCAGTGGTAGTGGTGGGACTATGGAAGCATTGAAAAAAAAGCGTGTGTAGCAATTATAATAGCAATGAGTTTAAAGAAAAGAGTTAAAAGAAAAAAATGGGCTAGAGAGTGGCTATCCTTAAAACAATACGCGCAAGTAAATTTATTAAAGGAAATTGCTCTCACTGAACCAAATGACTTTGAGAATTACTTCCGAATGTCAAACGAGGCCTATCAAATGCTTTTAAATCTGATTACCCCAATCACTAAAAAAAAGGATACAATTTTAAGAGAATCGATATCAGCCGAGGAAAGGTTGCAATTGACCCTAAGATACTTAGCAACAGGGCGTAGTTTTCAATGATTGCAACTTTTCGTTAATTTTCATTCAATGAATAAATTGATTTTTCACAGACTGATATTTCACCGACTGTGTTTTTGTTCCACATATTGGGCTAATTTCACATTTGCTCCTTGTAATGAAATATGAATTATGATAACTAATTAGCGATTTAAATGAATGCTCCTAAGTGAAATATTTCTCTGTCGTATGATGTTCATGTCAGGTACGGCAGAACGGCAGAAGTCCCGGTTGTGGTTACTGCCCCCCTTGTCAGTTGCCTACCGGCCGAGCGACGGACACTCGAGTATCCAAATACAGTAGGGTTGCCGCCGGACGAGTGTTGCGTACCTACGTAACTGTGTGCGCTAAAATTTGGTTCGGGATCGTGACTGACGACGATTATTTCGACGAATTATTTCGTAGGTTCATATTGACAATGGTTTCTGCTTCTGGTAATGTATGTCGGTATTTGGATGTACCTACATCGAGCAAGAAGAAAAACAAGGATCTTTCTTGTTTAATTTACCTACTGACGAAGAAAGGTGAGTTGCTACTTGCTACATAAATCATTATTTTCGTTGAAATAGAACAACTTTTACGGATATCAAACGCGCTATATTTTCACGAACTAAGTTGTAATTGTCCGTATTTTTTAGGTTTTTAAAGGGTTTTTTGATTTTCATTATTTTCGTTTAATAATAACGTTTTAAAATTAATAATAAAGATATTTGATCCCAATAATTACTTATATTAAGTTTTTAAGTACCTATCGATCGTACAAATATCCTACTAATATAATTCACCAACATTGTAAAATATATATTTTTTCGGAAGCTGCAGCCTGTTATTGCTTTTGCTTCAAGGTCATGCGACCGCACGAAGCTGTGAAGCAATAGCAAGCTTACGCCCGCTTAATACGGTATATTTTCGCGCGCCGAAACGCGCAGCTGCAAAGAGTAGGCTATTATATAATGCAAGTACCAACATTTACAATAGAGTGGTTTATCTGTTACGAAGTAACTATTTATTAATCTGTGCCAATAAGGAATGTCAGTCGAAAATTGCTTGCACCTGTTTTTTACCTAGTTATTCAATCATGGCCACAAAAGGGGTAGTGACCACAACCGGGGCTTCTACCGTTCTGCCTTACCTGACATGAAAATCATACGACAGAGTAATATTTCATTTAGGAGCGTTTAATTTAAATCGCTAATTCCTAATTATTTAGCTCTCATTCATCATAATTCATATTTCATTATAATTGGAACTCGTGAAGAGAAGGAGCAATCTGCGATTTTCACAGTGTGGAATTGTAGCAGTCAATATGAAGGAAAGTGAATAATGAAAATCATTATATATTTCCTTTTTTAATTTTACATTTTGCTATTTTTATGTGATAAATATTAAAACAAGAAAATATACTAGAAAAAAAGCAACTTGACACATTCCGTCAGGACGACATGAGACAAGTTGCTTTTTTTCTAGTATATTTTCTTGTTTAACATTTATCACAATGACAATCATTTCATATGATTTTTAGCATGCTATTCATGCTATTCATAAAATGTTCCATCACTAGTCGGGACTCCCCCGTCCCCGGTCGGTCACGGTACACAGTGGGACGGATTTCAGATTTGCGGACGTAGGACTTTTTTGTCGAATATTATATTTTTTGTTTATGCTAATCGATAGTCCTAATTCAGACGATAAGATTTAGTTGCCGCACTTTTGCTGCAAAAGTTATGACTAACGAGAAAAATAAAATTTTCAAAAAAGTTGTATGGGACCATAACTAACTTGCTCTATAAATACCAAGTCTTGGCAGATCTCAGCCTGATATTTGGTAGGGTTAATCTATGGGTGTTTATATATAGCGCGAGCGCCACATACATAGTATTGCCCCGGACGTCCCCGTTCTCCAGATATATGAGGCTGAACTTAGGTACTTTTTCTACTTTTTCTTAGGCATTACTAAACTCCAAATAGTTGTAAAAAAAACGGAACAACGTGAATATTATGAATTGTATGTTAATTGTATTAACTATCAACAAGACTATTGGATCAGGTGACGTTATATCACAAAATGAACACATGTAAAAACCGAATTTGAGTTGAGTCATTAATAGTTTGATAGGTTTAATTTACAAATCAACCCCCTAATTGTCTAATTTAAAATCTATCACAATCCCTTTCAGAGGTATTGTGATTGTGATATATTCGTCTGTCATATTGCTTAGACAGTTAAATTTCGTTTATTCCATACCTTTTAAAACGCGTCCCGATCACAATCCCTTTCAAATCTCAAATAGTGACGGCCTGAAAATCTTTAAAATTACGAATTGAAAGGGATTGCGATAGATTTTAAATTAGACAATTAGCCCCCTCGTTTGTATTGTTCCAGCTTAAGTATTAACAATTGAATTATTCTATGTCGCTAATATCACTTAAATTGCTTGTATCTATAAATTCAGGTCCAAACACATTATGAGTGGTAAGTATCAAAAGATTCCGAGCTTCAGGAGAGAGAGCCATCTTCTTGAGTTTGGCCATTCTTGGTCGTAATACTGTAAGCTTAGGGTCGGACGACAAAAGAAGATTATGCAATTTATCCTCATTTGACACACACATTCAATTGTTAATACTTAAGCTGGAACAATACAAACCAGGGGGCTAATTGTCTAATTTAAAATCAACCGCAATGCCTTTCAATTCGTAATTTGAAAGATTTTCAGGCCGTCACTATTTGAGATTTGAAAGGGATTGTGATCGGGACGCGTTTAAAAGGTATGGAATAAACGAAATTGAACTGTCTAAGCAATAATGACAGACGAATATATCACAATCACAATACTCTGAAAGGGATTGTGATAGATTTTAAATTAGACAATTAGGGGGCTGATTTGTAAATTAAACCTATTAAACTATTAAGGACTCAACTCAAATTTGGTTTTTACATGACGTGTTGATTTTGTGATATGATGTCACCTGATCCAATAGTCTGGTTGATAATTAATAAAATTAACATACAATTCATAATATTTATGTTGTTCCGTTTTTTTACAACTATTTGGAGTTAAGTAATGCCTTGGACGAATTAACCACTGGACGCGTAACGAGGACCGCGTTCGCCTTTACCCCTCTGTCACTTACTGAGCCTTTTAGACACAGTAAGCAATATGGCGTTGTCAGTATGACGCGAGATCTCGAAGTGGAACATTATCTTAAAAATGGGTAAATGCGCTGTGTTAATTTGTAAAAATCATACCGGACAATCAAAAAATGTTTCTTTTCACGCGTAAGTACAATTTTAATCTATTAGAGCAGCAATTTTTCGAAAAATAAATAAAATTTGGTATGTAAACAAAATGTAATACGTCATTTCAAAAAGTAATCATTTTACATGTAAATCCTTCAAAGATATTGCATAAGTAATTTGGTTGGGTTATATGTATCACTCATTCATTCAATTGTCATTTTTATGTCGTATAGGGCTTGAACATATCGATAAACATATCGATGTATGTAAATGAACGAACGAATACAATTTTAATGTAGGAACTATTTAAATTAATTTCAGATTTATAGTTGAACCCCTAACAAGAAGAATTGGGTGGAAGCGGTACGCAGGGAGGTAACATGGACGAGTACTCAGGTCTTAGATAACATCTAAGGTCTGATGATGGAGCCAGAAGATGGCTATAGGAATTAAATCTGTAATTAAACGACGCATCCCTACGAACTTTGAGCTCGTTATATTTGAAATATAGCTTCAAACTTAAAAAAAAATTGTTGCTTATGTCACCCGCATGGTTCCCGTTCCCGTGGTAATATCAAAAATCCTGTCTTAGTGCTCGCCAACATCGTTAAAAGAACCTGTATGCAAAATTTCAGTTTAATTGGTTTAGCCGTTTGGGCTGTGCGTTGCCTTGCCTGTAAGTCAGTCACGGTATTGTTTTTTAGTATTAGACTTATGTTGTACATTATCATGGTGTGTTGTACATTAACATTTAAAATGTATCATAAGTATAAAAATAGCATTGACAACGCAAAAATTAAAAAATCATAACTTATTAGCTGTTGCATCATAATATTGATCGTTAAACATTTGTTTTTTTTCTCTTTCGAATGCAAATAAGGATATTCTTACAGCGTATAAAAATATAAAAGTATCGGAGAATTTCGACAGTGGTCCGCAAAACTCGGTAGCTCATTGGTTAGAGCAGTGGGCCGGATTCCCAAAGGTCGTGGGTTCAAGTCACATCTGAAAATTCACTTCTGGCCGAGTTCATTTGTTCCAATATTTTTCTTGTTAAAATTTATCATAAATGGTGGTTACATTTATTATTTGTTTCTAACATAGACCTTGTTAGGTCACAGCAAGAATAAAATAATTATATTTATGTATGTACGTAAGCTATATTATACCATTTTTTAATCTTATAATATTTTAATTTTAAGATCGTTTTATTATATTCAAGTAAAACAATCTTAAAACTACAATAAACTATTGGTTGAAATATTCTTGCAATTAGTATTTCAGCTAGTAATTGCTAGAAAGATACTGCCTTGGCTTTTTCTTAAATATAGGTAATTTATATGCGATGTTTTGTTGATAACTTCTGGGAACTGTCATAGCGTATGCTGGACCATACGCTATCCAAACGCTAGTCTACTATTTCTAATGTGGGTTTAGGTTGGGCTAATTTCGTACGGTGGCGTAAATTTTGAGATCTTTAATAAAGTGAAAACAAGTGTAAATAGATACTAGAGTTGAAATTAAAATGTTTTAGTCTCAACGATCTTCTAATGTCGATGATTATTTTCAATAAGTTTTAGTATACTTAGATTTTTGCTCCACAAAAAATGTAGAATACGAGATATCAGCTCGAGAAGCACACAGGGGATTTATTGTCTAATTTTAAGTCTATCACAATCCCTTTAAATTTTTCATTTAAAAGGTACATATTATTCACATCGCATCACATAGCATCGCGCCACAACTATTTGACCTTTGAAAGGGATTGCATTCGATTATAAAATTAAACACTTATGGAGGGGTTGCTATTGTGTGTCCTATACAATGGTTCTGTAATGAACTAATTACCCATATTTTGTTTTATATGAAAAAGCTCGAGTGATTGAAGAAGTTAATGTAAATAATGAATTATATTATTATATAAACCAAATATTAATGTTTTTTACTCACTTAAAAAGTGTTAGTAAGTAAATTGTAAGTCCGACTGGCTAGCGACTACCATCTTATCCAAGTCCGTTCCGGCAGTTAGAGTTAAGATAGCTAGTTCCTCAGAGATTGAGGATACCGGGAGAGGCGCGCTTCCATCTTAAGCCTTATCAGTACAGTACTAGTATCAGGTTGCATGTATCTACCCATTTTTCACAAAAAAAAACCCAAACACAAACGCTTTGGAAACCATATTGTATAGTTTTTATGAATTTGAGGTTTTTTTTAATGAGATTTTCATATTATTAGGTGCTTTTTATTTTTCCACGAAATAAACAATTAACTTACATACTAATTTCTTTAAAACACACATGATTTATTAAACTCAATAGGTTCATTCATTCACTCCTTACCTATCGTGCTATTTATTTTTCCACGAAATAAACAATTAACTTACTATTCTTTTTAAAACACACATGATTTATTAAACTCAATAGGTTCATTCATTCACTCCTTACTTATCGATAAAAAAAATATCGATTACTTCAAGCACTACTGTCATTATTTGACATTAGTAATCGCCCCTCACCCCCGCAAGAATTGGTTGATCGTGTTTTCATACATTCTTCTCGGGTTTCGTGTCCAGTGGTTAATTCGTCCAAGAGTAATGCCTAAGAAAAAGTAGAAAAAGTACCTCAGTTCAGCCTTATATATCTGGAAAACGGGTCCCATACAACTTTTGTGAAAATTGAATTTTTCTCGTTAGTCATAACTTTTGCAACAAAATTGCGGCAAATAAATGTTATCGTCTTAATTAGGACTATCGATTGGCATAAAAAAAAATATGATATTCGACAAAAAAGTCCTACGTCCGCAAATCTGAAATCCGTCCCACTGTGCGGTAGGGATGCTGAATCGATCGGGCAAACAAAATAATAAAGAGGCATGCTAGTCGGGACTTCCCCGTCCCCGGTCGGTCACGGTAGGGATGCCCGATCTGAATCGATCTTTTGGAAGATCGATCTTTTACCCATACGATCTCCGATCTTTTCAATAGATTCACGGGCATCCGATCTTCACTATTCTTCTTCTTCTTTATGAATGGCTTGCTTTATGTTCTAAATATAATAAGTGGGATTATTGATTCAGTAGAGTGATTTGACAGGTTTTCACTTTGAAATAAAACAACTTTTACGAATATCAAACGCGCTATATTTCACGAACTAAGTTGAAATTGTCCGTATTTTTAGGTTTTTTAGGGGTTTTTTTTATTTTCCCGATGTTTCGGCATCTTTTCAGCTGCCGTGGTCACGGGATGACTGGCTACTTATAAGTCTACCCTCGAAAATTTAATTTATTTTTTTGGTTCGGATACGGTTAGACATTTACTACGGCAACAATTATTATTGATTTGATATTTTGAGTTAATTATTATTTTAAATCTTTATTATTAAGAAAAGAGAAAATTAAAGACTCTACTGGCAGTTCACAAATTGAGAGGACCTTCGAAGAAAGAAGCTGCCAAGAAAACTTCGAGAGCTGGCCGACCTCCACGTTTATAAAGAAATTAAGATATGTTATCTCCACCTTTACTTTTTAATTTTAATCTACAAAAAGAGCTAACCGTATCTTTGGGTCTTGCAGTGCGTGATTTGGGTTGAGACTTTAATTTATGAAGAATAGAGTCACAAGCTGGTAGAATCTTCCACCCATCATCTTTATTGAAGTTTGGATATTTGGTGATTTCAATGGCCTCACGTAGCATTCTGGGGACAAATTTTGGTTCCCTGGCGAGTATCTGTGGCTTATCAAACCTGATGTAGTGGGTGGGTCCCTCAAAAGCGTGTTCACACACTGCAGACTTGTTTTCGCGCCTATTTTTAACGTCAGCTATGCTTCTCTATGTTTGCCCGATGTAGGAGAGCCCACAGTCACAATCCAGTTTGTAGACACCTGCAACTTGAAAGGGTATGTTGCACTTGACTGGTGGTAGGAATTGGTTGATCTTCTTGGGCGGCTTAAAGTAAGTATTAATAGAAGCGTGCTTTAGAATTCTCCCAATCTTGTCTGTGACATCTTTCACAAATGGTATAATGTGGCAGGTTGACGTTCTATTGTGACTGGTTTGGCGCGGTTTCTGTGACATCTGCGTGGTACTTGCAACTTGTTATTTCTTAGTACTTGCTCGACATGTCGAAGCTCAGCAGTCAGGTGTTTCTCGTCACAGATGCCGCGAGCTCTCTAAAACAAAGATTTCCCTACGGTAGCTATCACTGTGAAGGATGATGGTGTGAGTCACCATTTAGGTATCTGTCTGTATGTGTTGCTTTCCGATACACTGTGTGGCTCAAAGTTTGATCAGGATTCCTAATAACAAGTACATCTAGGAAGGCTAGTTTATTATTTGCTTCTAACTCCATAGTGAATTTAATGTTTGGTTGAATAGAGTTAAGATGGATAAGGAAAGCAGAAACACTATCTCTAGGTAGTACAGTGAAAGTGTCATCTACGTACCGTTTGTAGAACCTGGGATACACTGGTGCTGAAGCCAGCGCCTTCTCCTTGAAATCCTCCATAAATATGTCGGCGACTATGGGGGATACAGGAAAACCCATTGCTACTCCATCAACTTGTACATAGAATTCATCATTCCACATGAGATAGATATTATTTCAATGAACAGTGCGCGCCAAAACTTAAGATGTACGTAGGTTTTCACTTTGTTAAAATAATGCTGAATTAAAATTTAGCTACCTAAAATTATAATAATTATTAATTTGTGTGCGTGAATGGAATCAATGCTTACTGAACTGGAACTGGATCTGCGCAAATCGTTACGAGAAACAGTTTAAAGCAAGATTCAAATTACTCTACTGAATTAAAAATCCGTCTATAGATCAATTCGCATGCTATAACTTTTAAATTTTGCATTTTACAATGCTATTTTTAAATGATAAATATTAAAGAAGAAAATATACTCGAAAAAAGCAACTTGTCTCATGTCGCCCTGACGGGATTCGAACCCGATTCGCATGCATTAAAAATAGTTTTAAACTTATAGAATAATAAATAAATAAATTGGAATGAAGTGTTTCAAGCTAATTAAGATAAGAATAGGGATCCAATTCTTATTGAATCAAAGATAAAAAAACCTAAGATTAAGTATAAGTCTAGTTTATTATAATAACACAAAAGAGTAGAAAACGTGTTATTGAGAAACTTACCAACTTCACTATATGGCAACACAATGTTGCGAGTTTTGAGTTGGTAGTAGTATTTAAGCAGTGGAGATAGTGAAATACGAGTATGTGATTCGTAATTACTGGCGGTGCCCGTGATGCAAATTAATAAAATGTTTCATGAATGAAAAAATGAATATCAAGTAGGAAAGTTGCTTAGTAATAATTTTTATCTTACCTTAAAGGTTATACAGAAATAAACAAAAACACGTAATTATTATAGCGCGACTGCTGTATTTTGATTATTTTAAATTAATACGTATTATTTCAATATTAATTGTTTCGTTATGATCATATTAAACAAACCCAGTCCATTACATTCTTATTGCACTTTTAAGTGTATTTGTTTTGTGAGAGAATATTAAAAACTAAATTATTGTTATAGGTTGGTGAAGACTAGGTAGGATTATCTATAGATCTATGTATCATGATCTATACGGATCTATATATCTGATAAATTCATAAAAAGAAGCAAACAGCAGCTAGTATAAAACAGCTAGTACATCTTAACAACAATTGCAAGAATGCAGGGAAGGTGTGAAGTAACTAACTATTTGGATTTTTAATCCTTGATTAGGTGTTTTAATAAAGTTTGTAACTTTATACCAAATTATATTTGTGATAATTTGATCTGCTAGCCAATGAGATACCAACTTGCGCCGAGTTAAATTAACATTTGACTCAGAGCTAGATGCAGGCAAAGGTATCAATGAGTTAAATATGTTAAGCGCAAGTGAGCCTTAGTGATAAATATTAGAAGAAGCACCTCAACTCATACAAAGTGGAAGATAAGTAAACCGATTGAAGTCTGAAACGATTAAGTAGGCTATTATTTTAGAATCTACCTACCTACTATTTTCGAACAACCAGAGGTTACTTTACTTTCATTAGTTACTAAAAAGAATAAAGAACATTCCGAGGTTACTTTACTCTTATTAGGTACTAAGTAATAGGTTGGGGAAAAGCTTGAATCTATCTAGATTCAAGCTCGTGAATCAATCTTTTGGGTTACGCTCTCATGCGATCCAAAAGATCGATTCATAGCAAAAACTCGGGCATCCCTAGTCGCGGTCGATACCGTGGAATAATGTGCGTTGCAAGGTCATCAATATATTGACAATATATTGTCAATATATTGTCAATATATTGACAGTATATTGACAGTATATTGATATTTTTACGAAATATCAAAATTTTCCGTCATTTCATCGTTTTTCATCATTCCGTCACATTGCTTGAAAGTAATAACATTTTATTGTCAATATATTGTCAATATATTGACAATATATTGATAATGTGTAGTCCGCTTAAGAGCTGTCTGTCATGGCATTGTCATGATGGTGGAGTAGGTACAACATGGGAGAATTGTTTGTTTATTTTTATAGGAAGAAATAGTGGAAAGAAATGGTCTTCTTGTATTTGCAATAAAAAAAGATGAATAGAGCCTCATTTTGACAATATTAAAAAATCCCCATAATATGTTTTGGCAATTTAGGTACCTATGATATTTGTATTGATTTTTTCCAACAAAATAGGTACTTACCCACTGATTTTAAAGGGAAGGATGACATTTGACATAAAACTGTCTCATACCAGTAAAATCAGAGCCAACTGTGATCAACTCTCTCGAACTTTTCGCATCGCATAGGTGTATTAGAGGTGGGCAAAAAAGATAATAGAAGTGAACGATTTCGTTAAATTAGAGCTATCTTATCTATCACTCATCTAGTTTATTTGGGGAGCTAATACTATTTTTAAATGTTTTAATATTGTTTAACTAATTCAAAATAAAAACGCATGTTTCAAATTATAATTATCTTTTCTCCTCAATCTGACAACACTGCAATTATTGTATATAGAAATAAACGAAAAATAGTTTTATTTAAAAAGAATATATCATCTTATAGAGGGACTAAACATATATAAACTATTGAGTAACATCTCAATATTTTCCAACAAACTTTGATGCAATATTAGACGTAGGTAATAACACCGTAACCTATGCAATTGTCTCGTTTCTATACGCGGCGTTCGTAACCTACCTTTATTTTTGATTTACTATCATTCTTTGAGTTAATTAACTATGGAACTAAAGGTCCAGCTTTCCACAGAAAGACTTCACTAAAATGCAGCTGATACAAAATGAATGAAAAAAAAACTGTATGAGTTGAAAAAATCCTCTAAGTCTAGCCGATTCTTCACAATATGTTTAAAATAGCATCAGAAAACATACTTTAAGTTTTACTCTATTGGCTCTTTGGCTATGAAAATATTTCCATAGAAACTAGCGCCATTGGTAGGACGGTGGGAGCAACTAAAAAAAGTAACTCTTTGTCGCTATGAAGGTATTTCTATAAAAACCGGCACCTGGTAATCGGTGATAGCGACTGAGTTTTCATAGCTTCGTTACATTTTGGTCTTACTTCATTGGTTTAAGTTCCTTTGACAATGACAGCCTACAAGTCGTGTTTCCACTGTCTTATGTCAAGAATACGTTCGTTTCATAGTTCGTTTCATGACGACCGGTACGTATGTATACCGGTTTTAAGGTGTCGCCTACCTGTGAGGTCCTGAGTTCGAATCCCGGTAGGGAAAAATGTTTGTATGATGAATACGAGCATTTGTACCTGAGTCATGGACGTTTATATATATTTCTACTTCATAAATACTTATATAGGTATGTATAATTACATGTATTTATATCCGTTACGTTAGTATCCCATAACACAAGACTTACAGTACCTACTTTGGGGTAATAGGTAAATAGGTGAGAGTGTAAATAAAATATATATATAAAGATAAATTCGGATTTTTAAGCTTCGCCGATTAATCTCATTATGCCAGCTGCTTATCAAGGGAATTTTGAACCGTCTCCTTTCATACTAGACTGATGATTCATTAACCCTGCTAGTGCTCGCACGGATTACATATTTGCTCATTCCGGTAGAATAACAGCACAATATTTTTTGCATAACTGCTCAATATACGGGAAAGTGATAAAGTTCTTGAAATTGTTTCATCTACAATAGCTTCAAATCCTATCAATCGAAAACATTGTATAGTGTTAATCTGTGATGTTTATAATATGCTGAAGATGTTTATTCCTCGAAGTCAACTTATACTTATGGAAATAATGTGCGCGACCCCTTAAATACTTTTTCAAATTAATGCGTTATTTAGTGACTGGACTTAGTTTTTCAGCATTACGGACCCAGTAATTGGGTACGTATAGACAAGATTGGGCAGTAGTCTTAGCTGGACAGCACGTCAGTGCTGTCGCGCTCCTGTCTTGTCTTGATTGAGCTATCAAATATTGCATTCTCTCAGTCGTCGCATTATACGTTTAAATCATATCGCACCTCCAGTCGTAAAGCGGCTCAATCCAAAATGAATGTTTTTTGGGAAATGCAGAAAACGTGTTTCGGTCCTTGACAGTTTTTAGTATATTACACTATAACTTAATGAAATAACGAGCTATTTACAAAATTCAAAGTTCTACAGGTTATTTGGTCTAAAGACTACTGATACGGATAAAAAAATCTTAAAAATATTTTATAATATAGGAGTAAATAGACGCTGAAAAAAAACTTCCAATAAAGAGTCAGTTTAGCAATACAAACATTTTTGAACGTTTGACTCTTGTACAACTATGTCTCTTTATTTCTAAGCACTACGTATTATTGGATGACTTATTTACAAATAGTCCCCTTTAATTCTTTGCTTCAATATTTTTATGCGGAGGAATATTCAATTATGCAGTTATGTACTAAAATATTTTGACGGTATAAGAAATAAAACATAAATTCGAATCACATTCTTTTATTACCTGTTGATATATATTTCTTAATTAATCAACGTTCGTAATATTAGTTGCTACCAAGGTTCAATATTGAGCTCTCTGCTGTTTTTAATATATATTAACGATCTCCCTTACTACGCGAGTAATTTATGTAAGACAGTACTATTTGCAGATGATACATCTTTAATTTTAAAATTGATAGAGGAATGTATGGTTCTGACGAAGTAAATAGTGCTCTCCCTCAAGTCGCACACTGGTTCAAGAATTACTCTTGAACCAGAGATTTGTCTCTTAACCCTACCAAAAAATTATCCTCCGGTAGAATAACATATTTTTTCTATTATCATATATATTTGGCAGACCCCTGTAATCAGGTAATTTTAGTACGCGACCACTAGGGTTAAGGCTTTCTTCGAACAATTCTTGTAACAGTTAATATCGTTTAAATAAAATTGTTAGACATGCAATAAAAATCATGTAAAGCTATTTACGGATGATACGATATTCCATGGATCTTTTTAACTATTGGGTCATAATTTTTGCACCATTTTACTACACAAATTCGGCATTTTTATGAAATGACAGCTAACGTCTTTAAACTTCAGTCTCCCTTAGACAACTGCATCGCCGTTGGCCCTAAACTTTTTAGCACCGTTGGCCGGGTCCTTACGCTAGTAGTATATAAGTCAATGTACTTACCTAATATTTTTAATTTTCAATACCCATTACATTCAGACCATTTTGATTGAAAAATGTGATCTGCATAAAATTTGATTTTCCCATTTATGAAGGAACAATTTCTTTATTGCAACACTTCGAACCCAACTCGTATAGTTGATTGATGAAATGTTATTCACTCGTTCATTCTTTTCAAAGCTAACTGCTTAACGCTAAACTAAGTTTTAGTGAACGGAATCAAAACGAAGCAAGTGAAACCGGTGCCACGTAAACCGCGATCAAAACTAATTTCTGATCTTGCCTAAGCAGAACCAAGTGCTATTAAACTCGGTTTCTATTGGGAACGGTGAAATCGGCCCTAGTAGTATTCTCATCTTACAAAAAGTTTTTAGTCGATCGGTTAATTACTACCCTCTTCAAAACTTATTATTTCCATGACAAAGGGAATCTTAATCCTATAAATTAGTCTCTATCCATTGGGTAACACTTTTTTTAATTTTACTACGCAAAGCCGTATAATAAAGTAGGTACCTATGCACACTGCAGAAAAAGACAGATAACGCCATCACTCTCAGTAAGTATGTAGCCAAGCCAATTTCACCGCTTACACAATGCAATAGACTAATCTAGTGAAAAAATAAAAAGGCCAATAGAGATCGCTGATAACAACTGATTCGCAAGAAAATTTCACCGTTTATACGGTGCCCACATGGATACGGGTTTTCCGAGGTTGAGAGTTAAAAAAGGCGTATCGATGTCGTCGCACTTCGTGAGGACGAGGTGATAACGGAAAGCCATATACGCGGCTCGCCCACTGTCGCATCTGTTAGGTAGTAACACAATTTATATAGATAGGGTAGTAACTAATACCTAATCTGTGTTCAGAAGCGATGATGTTACGGGCTACTCGCGCGAAAACAGACGAGATTTAAAAACTACGTAAACTTCCCACGCTTATAACTTCGGTAATATTGCACCGATCGATTGGAAATAAAGACTGGAATAACAATATAAGAAAATAGCAAGTTTAAAGTTTCAGCGTTGTTTTTGTATAACTTCATGGGTAAAGCTAAAGCGCTTATTACATTATCCGATTTTTAGGTAACATTGAGATTTAGAGGTAATTTTTAAAAGGCCGCTTGGAAGGTCTAGACCGCGAACTTCCTGAATTGTATCCGCAGGCTGATTATCTAACAAAAAATCACTTAAAAGAAACAAGTTTCTTCGCCGTCATTACTGTCAAATTTTCATACGTATCGGTATTACGCAACGGAAGTTGCGGTAGATCGGCTACGTGAATTCGGGATGTTACTTGCTTGGCCCTTTCTACCGTGTGACAAGCAACCAACACCAACATGTATTTTTAATAACTCCCGTCGCCCGCGCCGCCTCATTCTCCTAAAGGTGTAACTAATTATGACCTATAATTTTAACCTTAAATAAATTAAAAATGCATGATAAAAATAAAATACAGTAAAAATTATCATAATTAAAATCTATTAATAATAGATGGTCAGATTACAATACAACATTATTAAATAAGCAGATTAAAAATACCCAAATTATAATTCTGTTAAAATATAAATAAAAATAAATTGTATTATTTAATACCAGAGGACATTATTATTTGCAAGGCTTAAGAAATAATAACAAAAAAAACATGTACATATTGCGGCCTCCGAGAGAATGTTCAAATACTATAGGACCTGTCAGTTAATGCATTCTGTCAGTGGCCGCATTACGATTCATGTTCTTTTTTATATTTTTTTGCACTTTTGCAGTGCGAACGCTACAAGTACTTAATTTATAGTTAACAGTACATAGTCAATTAAATTAAATAACATTGTTGTAATCACTGTGTCCATGAGTAGAGCTTGCAGCAGTTCTATGAAATGAGCCTACATTGAGAATAGGGGTGCTGTAATTTGCAGTTGAGTATCCAGGCTGAGGAGAAGCCATGTTATTTGGGTTTGTTTGAATAGGTCTTTTTCCTACTATAAGAGGAAAACATTCATCACTGATACTTGATAAAGCCTTCTGTATTCGATTTATCCTATTATAACACTCTTCATAGTGATCTAATAAATATTTCAATTCAGGGTTATTAGATGGATTCATATAAGTTCTCAAACTTTTATCAATTATTTTCAAACCCTCTGGTGTAAATGCTACTTTTTCACCACTATAAAAAAACATTTCTATATCTGAATTATTTTCCATTAATTGACATTTAGCTAAAGCAGAATAAAGAGTTATTTTAGGGGTTTTAGCTTTAACGAGATCAACAAACCTGGAAGCATATAAATATTTCTTCCAATGTTTCTGTGGTAAGTTATGGTATGAAAATATTTCATTAGGAGTTGGTTCATGTTCTGAATTTTGTACTCCAAGAGCTCTATAATTATCTGCTGAATAAATTATAATCTTCATACCATCTTTACTTATTTTACACACTTCCACAACCTTTTCTTCCCTGTCTTTTCCTTTTTTCTTTACAAATTCAACAATAACTGAGTCAGACTCTATTTTTAAAATAGCATTTCTAGTCTTATGAGATATGATAGGCAGCCTTTCAGCACACAGTGGAGGTACACCAATGGTATTGGAATTAACACTGCAAGCTCTAGGAATATTTTCTTTATTATCAGTGAGATTAACTACAGCATTTCCTGCTTTTACATCTAATTTTCTTAGATTTTCTGATAATGCTGTGTTTCCAATATAAGCATTTGGTTGTCTGTGTGACATTAAAGTACTAGTTGCTTGGATTTGATTGTGAAAATCAAGAACTTCTTTTGAATTATTATTGCTGTTTGTACTTAGTCTATAATCATGACTGTTACAACAAGATGATTGAGGTTGGCAATCTTGAACACCAGAAAAAACATTAAATGTCACAGGTTGCAAAACATCTGTTTGCATCAAATTGCCACCAATATGTTTTTTATTATTGCAAATATAATCAGAATTTATTCTTTCTTCACTTTTAGTTTTACCACTATGCTGTGTACTATGTAATGTTGTAAGAAACCCTGAATCCCTTGACACATCTGGTTTTGTAGTTGAATGAACTAAATTAGTATTTATTAGGAATGGATGATCCATTATTCCTTTTAATGTTATTCTTTTTGTGGGGTCTTTACATAAGAGCTTTTGTAACAAATCTCGAGCTGGAGGTGACAATTCTGGTGGGATTTTGTAATCTGCATTTATTACTCTATTAAGTGTGGTCTTAACATGTTGAGTGTGAAATGGAGGGCTTCCAACCAGAAGTGTATATAACATACAACCTAAGCCCCACACATCTGCTGGTAATCCATGTAACTCTCTGGATGCTACTTCTGGGGATATATAATTGGGTGTCCCACACATTGTTACATGTTTCTCATCAGGTCCATTTAATTGAGTAGCCAGCCCAAAATCTGCAATCTTGACATTTAAGTCTTTTGTAAGCAGTAAATTATTAAGAGACAAATCTCTATGAATTATATTATGTGTATGAAGATACAGAACTCCACTGACTACTTGTCTAAATATATCAGCTGCTGCCTTCTCTGATAGTCCTCGAGTTCCTAATTTGAAATGTTTTGCTAGTTCACCATTGTGTGCTAGTTCTAATACTAAATAAACATAATGTGCATCTTCAAAAAATGTATAAAGCTCTAGAATTGCAGGATGCTTTAGGCGAGAGTGTATAGTAACTTCTTGCCGGACTCTTCCTATCATGCCAGCACTCGCCATTAGAGCTTTGTCTATCATTTTGATGGCAACAAATATGCCAGTGCTGCGACATCTTGCACGATAAACATGTGCAAATCCACCTTTACCTAAATGTTCTAATATATCATAGTCTTCAATTTTATCTCCAAACGAATTCATTTTCTTACAGAATAAGAATATATATATGCTTTTTGTATCGGGTTTTAGTACAGCATTGAATGAACTCCATTATTTAGCAGTATACTGAAAAACAAAACGAAAACTATAGTAATAACTCTACAATTGTTGAGGCACAGCTTATTATATATAATAACAACACAAAATATTAGACTGATTACCTTATTCACAATCCACTTTGCATCCTCAATGCTTTTTAGAATTATTTCTCTAACTCTTTCTGGATCTGGTTCAAACTTATGTTGCTTGTAACTCTGAAATTATGCATACATAATAAGATTTAATTAACTATGATATTAGAGCAATCAGTAATAAGTACTTATAACTTTTTAATTTTGCATTTTACAATGCTATTTTTATGTGATAAATATTAAACAAGAAAATATACCAGAAAAAAGCAACTAGTCTCATGTCGCCCATGTCATCCCGTTAGGGCGACATGAGACTAGTTGCTTTTTTCTGGTATATTTCCTTGTTTAATATTTATCACATAATGAGTACTTTCTATTAAATGAAAATGAAAAAAAAATTAAATGAAAAGTTGATTAATGAAGTTTTCTATTTGCACTGCATTTCAGAAGTACCTATAATAAATGTATGATATACAGTGGTGATCATATAATTAAGAACGCTTATTTAAAGAGAAGATTGTTTCAAACTAACAAGCGTAACTACTTGCATTTTTTTTTTGTATTTCTCTTGGTATTGCAAAACATTTCCATACTAGCGGTAGATTCGTTTATACACATGATTGGCCAATAAAATAATAGATAAACTTCATACATTAGATATGAACCTAGAATTACTACATTATGGCTGGTCTCATATTAAGAACGCTAAATAGTTAATTTTTTATTCAAATGTAAATAAAAAATACTATTGTAAAAAATACTGTTGCTCTTTGGTTGTAGGTCACTATTTGTTTAATTTAGTACTGTAAAAATCTTAAAGGTGATTGCTTCATATGAAAACAATGGGAAAAAATTTGATGTTGAAGTAATAAAACTTCGCGAGAAGAATTGGTTGTATAAAAAGATAGCCGTCCACCTGCAATGTTCATAAACAATGGTTTTCCATGCTGTGAAGCATTTGGCCATGTATCAAAATAATTCCTACATTCCACATGTACCTGAACAGAGAAAGTCATTAATCGGGACGATTGAAATTTCATTTTTTTGTCAAAACAATATTCTTTCAAAGTGTCTAATGAGCTGAGATAAGAATATTATGACGAAAACAACCCTTCTGCAATCTCAGCACGAACTATTTGAAGGTGTTGGGTAAAAGAAAAGTTGGACGGAAGGATAGCAAGATGCCCATATTGAAATGGTCCCATAAGTAAGTATTTGCAAGAGGCATGAAAACTGGATAGTTAGGAACAATGGAGAAATTTCCTTTTTTGGCGAGACAAAAAAAAACAGCATATATTCTAATGGAGAATGATATGTACAACATCCTCCGTATAGTGAATTTGACACTAAGTACACAAAAGTGACATTATAGCATGGCGGGGAAATGTGAAAATTTGGGGGTGCTTTTCTGGATATGGGTTTGGACATTTAAGCTGATGAAATTGGATTAGATGGAATTGATTCATGTTCCTTCTGAACATGAATCAATTCCAATACAAAAATATATATTGGAAGAAACAATGTTACCTTATGCTGAAGACGTGCTTACAGTCATTTTATTATTCCGACATTCCAGCATGACAATGATCCAAAACATACTGTACGCACCCTTAAGGAGTTTCTCACTTTGCAATCAGTTTGTGTCTTAGATTGGCCAGCTAACAGCCTGGATTTTGACCTAATAGAGCATATATGGGCAACCACCAGCCCGCGAGACATAAATTTCTTATGAAAACAGGGTATGCGCGCTGTAACTACTTGATTATTCGGGGAATCTTTGTCAATGTCATTTCTCTTTCACACTTAACAATATTCACTACGCAAGAAGAAGTTTACGTGCTCAAATAGACAGCCAATCAAATTGAATTTGCCAATTTTCATTTTCTGTTATAGCCTGCGACTGTATTAATTTAGTCAATCTGGCACGCAACTTGCCAAAGGTTGCCGATACCTGTAATAGAGCATATTTGGTGCAAAGTCAAGAAAAAGGTTTCAAATCGACAGTGCGGCCGTTTAAGAGAGCCATCTGAGCAACAACTCTCAAGCAGTTAAATAAATCATTCTTTGTCCAGTTTCATTACTATTTGGATTTTTTACTTTAGAGAGAGAGAGATAAGTAAATAAATTTTATAAAAAAAAAATTACAGAGATTTTATATTTATTCCTACTTCCGTTTGCTCAATTCATGCTAATATCTTATCTAGTTAGATCTAAGAATAAACAGATAACAATATTCTTGAAGTTCAAATCGATCTTAATAATATGACCACCACTGTACATTTGCCGGAAAAGCCATAAAAATAAAATATAAAGTGGTGTGGAAAAGCGAAAGATATACTTATGTACCTGTTTGACTGCAAACTTGTAATGTTTACAAGCATCAGGAGGTAATTTTTCGCATTGACGTAACAAGTATTTGTAGAGTTGAATAGATGTCATTACAATTTTTGAGTCATTAGACATCAATCTATAGCAACTCGGCATTAAGTAAAATCTAAAGCTATAAAATTAAGAAACACCAAGGAATACAAACACAAGATTCGAGTACGTTCGCTTTCAGTATTTGGAGCTAACCACTCATAAAACATTTAAAGTTTGATGCATCGATAAAAATATCGACGACTTACGTACGAGACCGTTTATTTTAGGATTTTCTTCGCCAACGAAAGAATGAAAACGAAACGAAACGAGCAAAGTTGGATGGATGGAGCAAAGAAGCAAGCAAAGCATCACATCACAAACTAGACAGTCGCTGTCAAGTGTCAATGTCAACATAGCACAACACCGACTAGGGTGCGTTTCATCATCGAATTAAAATTTCTTTTCGCTAAGTTGGTACCTCTGTTTTTCAAAATGGCGTTCGCGAGTAAAGCCAGGGCTTGTTTATCCGGTTAATTTTCAAACCGGTATAGCAACGAGTACAAAAGAAACCGTTTTATAAAGGTTTGGCTTTACCCAAACATTAAAAAATCTCTTTCATGAAAGAGCAAAATTAAAAGGGTTTTGAATCAACGAGACAACGCGAGCGCGTGAGTGGCAAAGCGAAAAGCGACCTTCCAAACTTAGATAAGCTCGCTACTTGCCCGAAACACCTCTCTCCCAACGCGAGCGCGCGAGTGGTAAATCGATTAACGAGCTTATGACTACACACGGAAGGTCGCTATTAACCTGGTCGCTTCGCCAGTAGTATGTACATTTTCACAGATTTGGATTAAACCGGTTTATTTTGGTTTTTTGAAGCGCTCTCATACGGAATACGTCGGAAGCGGTTTTTGTAAACACCTTAATCAAAAACCTCAATAAACCGCTCTTTTTTATACCGGTTACAAGAATAGAATAGAAATAGAATAGAAATAGAAATAAAAATAGAAATCATTTATTTGCCACAAACATGGTACAATTGATGTCATAATTCATTAAAGTTTCACATATTTGACCCATAACACAGGCATGCAAATATTGTTTACAACTTACAAGTTATAAAACAAAACAACACAAGTAAAATATTAAATGTCTAACTATGCCTGTAATGGCTATACTTATTTAAATTATATAATTGTATGGTGGTTTTGAACAAATTAATAATAATCAAAACTAAACACTTAATATTAATGTCAAAATAGTATTTATGTCAAAATAATAATTACAGTCATGTCAATTTACAAATTCTAAAATATTCTATTAAATGTCAATATGAATTAATAATATATAAAAACGCACATGCAAAAAATAAATTAAAACATTGTATTAAATGTCATAGGGATTCATGTCATAAGCTCTTTTCTTTAACACCACTGCCGCGGCAAATACCGCAGTGGAACTGTGGGTCACAAATTATGTGGGTTTACTGTACAGTAAACGGGGGACATTTTGTATGAGAATCTGTAGTTCTGCTACTGCCTACTAGAGGCGCTGTACAGATTCGCATACAAAATGTCTTCCGTTTACTGTACAGTAAACGGAAAGAAAAACTCATGGTAGGCCCACAGTTCCACTGCGGTATTTGCCGCGGCAGTGGTGTTAAAGAAAAGAGCTTGTAACCGGTATAAAAAAGCGCGGTTAATTGACAATAATAATAATAATAATAATAATAATATGGTCTCTCGCTCTTACTTTAGCATAATGCTGCGTCCACACCGGGCCAACGAAGGGCATTAGGCGTTGTTGCCCGCTGCGCGTTCATGGCTTTCAAAAATCAATATAAAGCTAAACCGCGAATTGTAAAGAATTACTGGGAGCGATTCCGGTTCACATTCGGATTTTTCAGATCATCTGATTGAGACAGAGGAGAAAACAGAACCCCTTGGCTGGCGTTCGTTTGTTTGCCTTCGGTGGCCCGGTGTGGACGCAGCAATAGAGCGAAAGCAGTGCCGCTGTATGCGCCAAGTTTGAGTACATAACAAATTACGTTCTGAAACTTCAAAACTGCCCTCTAGAAAGAGGGCAGTTTGTAAAACACCTCATTGTAAAACACCACGCGATATGCAAATCACACACACAAAAAATAAAATAACATAAAAAAATAACTTAACAAAAACTTAAGTCGAGTCCCGTCTGAGAATAACTTGTGAACAGGGTTAATTTTTTCTAATATTCTTCTATTAAAATTTATCATTACTATGAAGAAAACATAAAAATTGCGAAAATTTAAAAATCATTAATTAACAGAAATAGTTCGTAAAATCACTACTACAGCGACTTCCAGGCATAAAACAGTAACAAAAATTATAGAACTTAACAAAACGATAATAAAATAAAAAAAAACAACAAGCGATATTTGTGATAGCGTTGTTTGCTAATGGTACTGTCTAGGAGCACTGTTCGATAAGGAGAGAGGAAGCATCTCGAAGCAATCGCGTAGTAGGCAGGACCTATGACTACTGTACGTGGCGTCGAGACTGCCTACAGTGCGTCGATATTCATACAATTTCCTGCTTTAAGTAACTGCAATACGGACCGATTTTCAATGAAGATAGAAAACTGCACGAGACTTACGCCCTTATTGACTTAGGTACATTTCGCCGGGTTAGATTAAACCGGTTTATTTAGATTTTTGAAGCGCTTTCAAAAACCTCAAAAAACCTTAATTAACCGCTCTTTCTCATACCGGTTTCAAGCCCTGCCGCATACCGTTGCTTTATCGCTTGCCGCAGCGGTGGTGTAAAAAGAGCGTAAATCCATTTTTCTTAACTTCTTAACCCTTTTTTCATGGTATTTTGAACTATTGAAGGAAAAAAAATAGTTTTAAGTATATGGAACCCATAAAAATATTTTATAAAATATAAAAGTGTTTTTGATTTTACTTTATTCACGAAAAAAAATGTATGTACGTTATGCGTTAAAGATAACAAAAATGTTTATACCAAATATGGGTGATATGCAAATATGGGTGATATGTAATAATATGGTTGAAGTTTAAAGTATAGGTACCTACCTAATAAAATACTAATATTAAAATATTTACACAATGGTATCTCATGTATACTATAAACCTCTTAGGAGGTGGTTTAGACCGTCAAACTGAACGCGTTTGATCAAATTGAAGCAACTTCGAGATCGAAATAAAAAAATCTGTACGTATTATCAACAGCAGTTATTTATTTTCGAAAACACCTTCTAGGATGTTTATATTATAGTAATATTATAAAATGTTGAAGACAAAATAAATTCAGAAAGTGTAAAATACAAAGTCAGGCATGGATGGAAAAACCCAACGCTAATAATCGAACCCGATACTAGACTAGACTGCGAACGAAGCCTGTTCGAGAATTCATGCGGAGAAAATATATATTATAGGTAATACTAATTTTAGCATATATTCTCAAATAATAATTGAACCTTCCGCATATAGCTGTATATCGTGTCTTATATGAACAGTAAAAGATTTAACTTTTCTGCACACTGCACCATGTGTGTGTCTACAGCTTCCTCATAAGACATAGAGAAATTCTAAACATGCCATATTTTTGTGCATTTGATTGCTCCTAATATGCACAAAAATATGGCATGCTTAGAATTTCTCTATGTCTTATGAGGAAGCTGTAGACACACACATCACCGCACCGTCCCGTATATGACTGAACAGCACAATTATGCCAACTCTGCATGCTGCATGTCGTCTCGAATATGCACACGACAATGTCGCAGAATAATTTTACAATCAATGATAAATAAAGATAATCAAGGGGCACTTCTTCTGATTATAAATAAAGTCACACAAGATGGTTATGTACATATAAATATTTACAGGAAAAAATATTCGTGGGATTCTGAGAAATTCAGATCAAACTGTTTTTTTTTCTTTCGTCTATCAGCCCCCCAGGCTTGCCAATATTATGCAGCTAGCAGGCTAGCAGCAGCTAGCAGCTACAGATAAGCTAATAGCTATCTACTATACATCAAATCAATCAAAATATATATCTAGTCTATGGTTTATGATGTTGCCATCACTCAAACACTTTAAATACAATTTAATTTGACAAAAAACTCAAGTGTGCGAATATGGGACATAATGCAAAAAGAGGTTAATATTTTGGACATGATTTTATCACAGAATCCAAAATCTGAAAAAAAATGCTGAAGCTGAAGCTCTGTCTCCAACGAAGTTGTCAATAAAACACATATACAAGACTTTGTTTCTGTTCTGAAACATGTTTCTGGACGTGAGTTGTAGACAGACCTTGTTCGACCCGTCATGGAAGCAGGGCTTGAAATCGGTTCGAAAAAAGCGGTTTCATTATTAGTAAGTATTAGGTCCCAGTCTGTCTAAGGCCGGTAAAAAACCCTTTACAAAAAAAAATTGAGTCTGTCTAATCTGTCTGTCACTTTTTTGTCTGTGGTTTGTGTCGTAGGAAAAGGCAAAGGTAGGAAAGGAAGGAAAGAGTACCTACTTACATTCAGGGGAATTTATTTATTGCTACTTTATAGTAAGTGTTGATGAATAGCGAGGTTGTTTTGTTGTGAAGATAAAAGAGTCATGTATTCGAATAAATAGATAAAATACTGACACAGGTTTTAACTTTTAGTTAAGCTGATTCATACTAAAGATTAGCATGTAAAGCCAGTATCTTTTTGTTTGTGATTGTGTTTTACTGTGTAAATGATTCGACAGTGTTAATGTGGTATGGCCCTAGTTACAATACGACGTTCTCCAAGTCTGCAAACACCAAGAAAAACGGTAAGTAAAGTAGATTAACGTATCTACAAGTATTGTACACTGATCAAATCTGTCCCAAAAATTTACAAATTTAATGGTAGTTACAAACTCTGTCACCCTATTTCTGTTTGTTTGTAATACCTTCTGGAATTGTGACATTCACTAAATTATAGCCCTTTCAAGGAAAGGGTCAAGGTTCTTGTTCAAGGGTTAAATGAAAACGCAGTCAAAACTCAAAATCATGTTGGTATATTGATAAACTTCATTGTACTCATTGACATAACATTATGTTATATTTGTAAAAAAATAAACTTGCGTTCTTTCATATTTCTAAACTAATAAAAAAAAAGTAGTCATTGTGGTTAAATAAATTCCATACACCCATAACCTAACTTACAAAAGTTGGGTTTTCTTTGACTTCCTCTTGCCCAATTAACTTTACTATTAGTCAAATTGTATAACAAATTCTGCATACACACACCAACCATTATTGGAAATAAGGTTGCATCATGATAAACTATTACTTTGACATCTTTGGTTCACTTAGTAGTATTTTATTCAATGCAATCAATATACAAACTTATAATCTTTGTACAACCATAATCATGTAGAAGTATACAGAAGTAATAATCAATGTTAGCAGTTGGATTAGTTAAACTTTAAATAAAAATATAATAATAAAAATAAAAATCAATCTGGGTTTAATTCACCACACCATGTTGAAGGACCTCCTGAGGATCCAGTTGCAATTTCTTGAACATTCTGAAATTGTCACTTCACTGTTAAAAGAAAGTGATCCTCTGGGATTAATTATTTTTAATGGTGAAGTGATGAAATGATTGTCTATTACAGTACAGTACTGACACAAATAATAAATGAAATCTAGAGGTCTGAAAATTGCTATAGACGCTCGCGCAAGTTTTGTTCGTCACCTACTTTCTGTAGCTAACTAGCTTAAAATCGGTAAAATTTAAAATGGAAACACAAAAAAGCTTGTAAATATTGTGCAGTGTTTAATTGCTTAAACACGGTTTAAGCTTCCTTAAAAGGACGATGAAAGGTAAGTTTTACTTTTAAGTGGTTACCTATTATTATTAAAATTCTCATTCATGTTAGGTTTATTATGTACAATGATTTCAAATATATAAGTCAATGATTATGTAGGTTTAATATTTAAATAGGTACCTACCTACTTCGATTACGAAAATAAGTAGGAACGTAGGTATACTAGGTTGGTGTAATAATCTTTCGCGAGTTTAATAGAAATAAACGAATTTTGAAACTGACGATCTGGGGGAATTGTCTAATTTTAAAATCAATCGCAATCCCTTTCAATTCGTAATTTGAAAGATATTAACAAACTTCAGGCCGTCACTATTTGACATTTGATATGGATTGTGATCGGGATGCGTTTTGAAAGGTATTGAATGAACGGAATTGAACTGTCTAAGCAAACTGACACCCGAAAATATCTTTCAAATGTATGGAGAAGTGTCAAATGAAGTGTCATTTAAAACGTCATTCTTTCCGAAAGTGATTGCGACTATAAGTTACACAATTCCATAAATCACTATCACAATCACAATACCTGTCAAAGGGATTGTGATAGATTTTAAAATTAGACTATCAGGGGGTAGTTTGGGTGCACCTCAAGGAGGTCTCGTAATATGTGATTCCGATTTAATACGCAACCTACCTATATATTATAATAATATTCAATTTTATCAACAAAGTAAGTACACACTAATGTATGCCGTATCACTATCATTTTCGGTTAAAGAAGTAGGTAGGTACTTTAGGTAGAATTGTTATTATTTTTTACTTTTGATACGTATTACCTTTAATATACCTTAATTTTAATCTACCTATAAATAAACAAATCACAAAGAGGCAACCCTAGCTGCGTCAGAAGGAATACGAGTTACGCGATAGAAAGAGACGCAAATTGTAGGCGAATAAAATGCTAGGCATTTAACGCAGTGCGACGTGAATTGGACTTTATTGCGTCGTGAGCTAGACTAGCTATTTGTTTGATTGAAGTTACGAAGTGAACATTCTGTACTTGTACTATTAAGTATTCTGTGCTATAGGATGGGTTACAGCCAGTAACAACATATATATAGGTATAAATGGGTGCACACCTCTCGACACCCTGAAGCCGAAGACACCGATGTTGCTCTCTTGCCATCGCGGCTATTTTTGGAGAACCCATTTAGTCGTTGGCCAGTCACCACCTGCCAATTTTTCAGTCTGGAAACTATGATAAGGCAGGTGTCAGGTAGTCTATCCATAACCCAAATGCTAATCCATCCAAAACCCAACCCAATAGGCCACTAGTCCGTATCCAGTAGATGCAATAGGCCCTGTGCAGTTGCTGGGATAGTCTCTAAGTATATCAACCTGATGTGGTCAGAGATTATATCCAGCAGTTGTACCACACACGCATAATAGATTTAAGTCGCTAAAGGTGACCTCTACGTGTTGGATCCATATCCCCACGTACGCCCTAAAGGACCGGGTCACTTTTGTCTGACCCGTGAAATCCAGATCGTACAAATAATAATAAGAAGTGAAATCCCACCAAAAACATGTTTATGTAAAAATGTTATGCCAATACATCATATAGCTCGCACTGTCAAAAAGTTATCAAAACTGAAGTAGAGCCAAGCTTCTAACTCTACACGCCCTAACTCAAACTCTAACTTCACAAACTCTACGTCTTAGTCAAAATATGGCTTGGCCGTTTACCGACATGAGTAGAGCATCCGATAGTTATCGAAAACGTTGACGGTAAATGTGAAATCGTACTAAGGGTCTGGTGGACTGGTCTCTATCGAAACAAAGGCTTTCTCATAGCCTTCAAAAGCCAATCACAATGGTTAACCATATAGCTCGCACTGTCAAAATGTTATCAGGGGGCTAATTGTCTAATAAAAATCTATCGCAATCCCTTTCAATTCGTTATTTAAAAGATCAGCTAGTACCCAAGAAGGGAAGTCGTGCGGACACTTTATTTTTGTCATGAACAACGGGTAGACTCTTAGCCTTTTGAACTACCGACCGATCGCCATCATTTCGATAATGTGTAAGGTTATGGAAAAAGTCCTGACCAGAAAGTTGCTCTCATACCTAGAAGACAATGACGTCCTTAGTGACCGTCAATATGGCTTTCGCTGAGGACGATCAACTGGGGATCTTCTAGTTTATGTGGCGTACTGCTGGGGCACTTGCCGTGTCGCTCGACATTTCGAAGGCTTTTGACAGGGTCTGGCACGCAAGTCTGCTGCACAAGCTTCCTGCGTATGGTATCCCTTTTGTAGTTGGATAGCTGATTTGCTGACTGAACGGTCGATCAGAGTAGTACCTAATCGATGGCTGCTCCTCTGACTCAGTGGCTATTGATGCCGGAGTTCTTCAGGGGTCTATTCTCTACGACGCTTTTCCTGCTGGACATCAGTGACCTGTTGATACCAGGTTTCTTAAAATAAAAAGTATCAAGAGTTACCGTACAATAGGTAGTCACCGCCGATCCTCAATCATACTTTTATGTTTTAAAGTGGAGGTTTGCTTCCCTCATTGGTAGTAAGGCACGATGATTAATCCGTGGTGGACATCTTTCTTGATATAATCAAATGGTCATCATCGGCAGGAAGACCGCTTGCCGGTGAAGTTTATGTAGAAAGAACCACTGCTACGCCGAGCATGGTTGTAAAGAAGGAATACTCCTTAAGCTTTAAGAGATACCATCTCAGATGATGATTATCTGTAAGTTAAGCTTAAACAGAAAACTGAAATTGCAACTGCAAGTTGAAATTGGAATTGCAAACTGAAACCCTGGAACAAACACATGGGGAGGTTAGCCACATGATCGAAGACCAGTCAAAATTACAGATTTATGGAAATAAACACTTACCATGGTTTTATACCATGGGCCGTATGACTTTAAATCACAAATATGGGCCGAAGCTCTTGATTATACGAATCCGGGAGGATTTACGATGCTCCGCACATGATCGCCAAAGCAAAAGAGAAAATGGTCGTCAAACGCCATAGAAAAGTACCGATTTTTTTTATTAGAGATGTTTTATATGAAATTACTATCAGAAGTGAATAATCGATTGAATCGATGATGAAAATCAATAAATCAAAAGGATACTGAATCAAGACAAACAACCCTCAGAATGTTAGGCAAGAATGCAATAAACACCCTAAAATTACTTCAAAAAGAATTATCATCCAATTCAGAATTTAGAAACAATATTTATCTTTTAACACTTAGTAATCGATTGAAAATTAAAGCTATAATTAGTAAATTAGTAAGTTGATTAAATATTTTTAAAAGTGTTTGGGTGTTTAATTTCGTCATACTCATAAAATAATTACGAATTTAGTTTATTTTTCCCAGTCCCGAAGTTTCGAAATTTCCCGGTAATTTCCGGTACTGGGTAGGCTCCAGTACCGGGAATTCGAAAATCCAGTTCAGTTCCGGTACTGCAAACCCTAATTAGAATAGAATGTCTAAGATTAAAACGCCTTAAAGGGTCTTCTAACCCCTTTAAGGCGTTTTAATTTTAGACATTCTTGTACATATTACCATATTTTTGTATACAGCCTGGTAAAACTAATGTTTCGCCATTTTGTTTTTTTGATCGCGGCCACTTTTGGATTTGAACCTTTGTAAATCAAATCATCATCTTTAGTTAAAGTAGTCGCGATTTTGAAAGGTTGGTGTACCAAAATCTTTAAACCCCTTTGAATAGCTAAAATCAAATTTGTCTAAAATTAATATGTACTTATAATGGTTTAAATGTCGGAGGTCTATGTGGTAAAATAAATTCGTTAATACCTCACACACAGCTAATTTTATTATTACATTTTAACTTCGGTTCGGCCCGTCCACAGTCCCGTCCTTATTGGAAAACCCTATTTGCATATATAGCTTCTCTTTATATTATTTGTTGTCCTCACACAAACTTATTCTATTCTGTTGTCCGCAGCAGTTGCAGGTTAAAATAAATATTTATCATTAATAAGTGATAGGATAGTGTCCAATAAAAGAAATACAGTACCTAGTCATTAAACTAGCAATGCTTATTCCGTTCATAATTTTAATAGCACTATATTTTACAGGATGAGGCAGAAGGCAAACCAGGTGATTGTGCAGAAGATGATGTGGCAAACCGTGTCAGCAAGAGGTAGGTAATAATTGTTAAATGTGTTATACAAAATACTAATAAACGACTTCCCTCTTTTGCCTCAATCCTTTATGTTAAATAGTGGCCAACGTTTTCGGGATAATATAGTCTTATGTTTCATTGTGTGTATAGTGATAGCTGCCTGCCCGTCACACAAGCTGTGTGCCAAATGTCATCCATATCCCTTCAGTAATTTTAGCGTGAAAGAGAAACAAACAAACTGACATACTTTCGCATCTTAGAGTTATAATTCTAAGTTTCGCATTTATAATATTAATAGGATGCCAGTTCTAATATATCACTGTTGCATGCGATGCTATCAAAAAGTGCGTAGCTCCAATCAATAGCCATTTGAGAACATGCAATGGGCGCCAATTGGTGTGACCGTGAATGCCCAACTTACGCACGAAGAGGTGATCCATGGCGAGGTGGAACCGAGAATCAGTTCGTTAGCTAAACCAATGACTTCGCATTCGGGAATGTCCTTAGAATCTAAGTTAATGAAGCTGACGCTTATAAATAGATAGTTTGGATTTAAACATAAGATCCTTTTTATTCCGACATTCCCACGGGAACGGGAACTTCACGTTAATACACTAAAAGTTTTATTTTCATCAAAGAAAATAACTTTTCTAAGTATCTTCTGACTAACTGCGAACTCAATCATTTTAATAGTAAATACTTATTGGGTTAGGAATTGGGTACGTTGCCGAATACTCGTTTTGTAACGTGTACTTTTTTAACTCCTTGTAAACTTGAAAAACCTTTCTCATGAAACATGTTTTTTATTATTGATTGCTATTATACGGTATACACCTAATTAAATCGATTTAACAATCGACGATTGTTTACTTCAACAAGTTAATACAAACACAACATATTCTCTGACAAAATCTCCTAAAGTGTCACGTTCCCAAGTTAGAATATAAGCTTCTAGTGGCGCTTTTGACGTTCTTTTGACAGTCTTAATTGCTTATAACTTTGAATCGTGACATTTTAGCATATTTTGTCACATAGTACGAACCCGTACTATGTAGTCCAGTCAATTTAGATGCAAAGCTCAAGAAAAACATCCCAAAAAGCTGAAAGTTGGCAAAATTGTCAAACATAAAAATGAAGTTTTGCAGTGAATAAACAAGCCTGTTTTAGTGGCATTGAAACTGACAAGATTGGCATGCCCCGATCTGAGACGGCCTGAAATGCCAGTTTCGTATGCTCGACAAGGGACTCTCAACAAGACTGGATTTCATCACCTATAGCCTTTGCGTTGAGAAATATCTGCTGGTTAAAGTGGTATCATCTGCATCCCTATGGTATCAGGCACCAGCAGGTCGTTAATGTGCAGAAGGAACAGTGTCGCAGACAGGACAAATCCTTGGGGGACACCTGCATAAATTTCTTTTAGGTCGGATGATTCACCATCCACTACAACTCGGATGGAGCGATTGCGAAGGAATTCAGCAATCCAGGTGCAAAGGCTAACAGAAATACCGTATGAGGGAAGTTTAGCAATTAGGCTGTCATGCCAGACCCTGTCAAAGACTTTGGAGATGTCGAGCGATACAGTCGTGTTTCTCAATCGCTTCACTATGGGTGGCATATACGAGAAGATCTCCAGTGGAACTACCTCGACGAAAACCAAACTGGCGATAACTGAGGTGGTCGTTGTCTTCAAGCAAGCTGTCTGCAAGCTTCCAGGATTGAGGTATTTGTCCAGTCTTATGTGGGAGGCGTTACGTGCGAGTTAACACAGGAGACAATTTAGGTGCACAGATGCGCAGGACAATTGCTGGGATTCCGTCGGGATCACTAGCTTTGTTCACGTCTAGATAACGGAGAGCCTTTAGGAACCCCTTTGTTGTGAATCTGACAGTCCCCATAGAGAAGTCAGCACGATAAGGTGGCACTTTGCTACCGTGCCGACATCTAGACGCGAATTCTCCGCAGACAAATTTGCTTTCTCAGCCGCAGTATGTGCGAGCGGTCCGTCAGTCTTCAGTAGTGGTGGAAGTGTAGGGCGACAGAAATGTTGTTCGCCAGCTTTGGTACTTACCAAAATTGAACTGAAACCAAATTGTTTTTTATATAATGCTAATAAATATATGATTAACTTTGATTTAGAACTCGAAAAAAAATAAAGCTGAATACCGGAAATACCGGAAAATACCGGTTTTGAAAAAAGGCTCGGTATTGCGATCCCTAGTCCCTATGTATGTTTAGATCTTTAAAACAATGCAACGGATTATGCGGTTTTTTAGGGTTCCGAACCGAAGAAAAAAAGGAAGCCTTATAGGATCACTATGTCGTCCGTCCGTTTGTCGTCATTTATTTAGAGAACGCGTTTAGGTATCGAGTTGAAATTAAAACCATATATTCAAGTCAACAGTCTGTTAAAGGGGTAAAAAAAAATAACTTGTAAATTAACATAAAAAAAGATAGGGCCGTTTGTGTCGCAAAAAACGTAGATTTCGACACCATCAAGGGAATCAAAATTCATAGGGTGCTTCCCGTTGACCTATAACTATAAAATTTGGCAAGTATTTTACTACGAATACAAGAATACTCGTACAGGAAAAAATCTAAAAACTATACATTTGTAATTTAATCATAAAAATATAGTCGTTCAAGCACTGAGATCTTTACAAGAATCTATGCTCGATGACGACGGACGTCATGCTCCCACTGTGCAATTTCACCAGAAATTACTCGGTGGAAATACCGAGCAGAGAAGAGTCGTCTGAGGATCACTATTCCTGTAAGGCTGGAAGTCTGGATTGGTTTACAGACGGCTCCAAAATGGGCGAAAATATAGGATGTGGAATATTCGGCGTAAGTCAGAGTTCAGAGTCAGTAAAAGTTTGAATCTAGGCAAACACGCCACAATATCCCAAGCGGAGGTTTACGCCATTATAGAATACTACGGACTACAGATGGGCCCAGAGCCTTTCTGTGGCATCTCAAAGAACCAGGCCATGCAACTTCTTAAGGACAACCTTCTTGATGAAGCTAAAAATACTGGCTTAATCCACCGTGATTAATGCACGCCAAGTCCCTTATAGAAGGATACTCGCTTAAACGAACTGCAGAACTTCTAGAGCTCAGCAGGACGAACATCTGTGCAATTGTCAGAGCCTTAACCGGACACTGCAAATTTAACAGGCACCAATTTCACATGAAGTTTAGTGAAACTGATATTTGCCACTACTGTAAACAGGAGAGGGGAGGGAGACACTCAAACACCTTCTGTGTGACTGCGGACCATTTATGCACAAACGCAGTATTCACCTGGGTCGGCACATCATCGACCCAGAGGAACTAAAATCTCTAATAGCTAGGAAGATTCTTGACTTTCTGGAAGCAACCGGGCTAAAAGAAGTACTATAAATAGGTGGCGAGTTACAATAGATCTCTAAGGTCGCAGTGACTACAGCCCAAGGGCGGATCCAGCTTTGGCGCCAGAGGGGGGGGGTCACATAGTCGTGGTCAAGTTATTATTTAATTTGATAATAATAGATACAAGTAAAAAGTTGGTATTTTATTAATAAATGTAAGTACCTACTGTACTTAAAAATACTTCGTCATCTCAGCCTCATGACACCCACTGCTGGGTATAGGATTCCCCCAAAGATCTCCACGACGATCGGTCCGAATCCAGCGGCTTCCCGCGACATTCACCAGATCGTCAGTCCACCTTGTGGGAGACCTACCCATGGAGCGTCGTCCGGTACGCGGTCACCATTCCAGCACCTTTCCGCCCCAACGGCCATCGGTTCTTCTCGCTATGTGTCCCGCCCACTGCCACTTCAGCTGAGCAATCCTTCAGTCGTCAGTAACTTTAGTTCTCCTGCGGATCTCCTCATTTCTGATTCGACCACGCAGGGAAACGCGGAGCATAGATCTCTCCATTGCTTGCTGAGTTACCTTGAGCCTCCTTATCAGACTCATAGTTAGCGACCACGTTTCACTGCCGTAAGTCATCGCTGGCAACACGCACGGGTCATAGACTTTCGTCTTGAGACACTGAGGTAAGTTGGATGCGAAGATTTTACGGAGCTTCCCGAATGCTGCCCATCCAAGTTGGATTCGACGACAGATCTCTTTCTCGAAGTTTCCTAACTGGATTGTCTGTCCAAGGTAAACGTAGTGGTCGACAACTTTGAGTGTAGTGTTCCCAGCGTGAACTGTAGTGGGTACGAGATGGGAATTCGGCATGATTTTCGTCTTATCCTCATGTTCATCCTAAGACCCACTCTTTGGGAAGCACTACGGAGATCTTCAAGCAGTTTGGGTCCTCCAAGGTCTCAGCCACAAGGACTATATAATCGGCTAAACGAAGGTGTGTCAGATACTGGCCATAAATGTTGATGCCCAGTCCTTGCCAGTCCAATAGCTTAAAGATGTCCTCTAACGCAGCTCTGAATAGTTTGGGAGAAATGACGTCTCCCTGTCTCACACCTCGCTGCAGTTGGATGTTTGTCCTCTGGTTCTGTAATCGGACCGACATGGTGGCATGTTCGTATAAATACCTTAACACCTCGATATACCTATAGTCCACTTGGCACCTCTTGAGAGATTGCAGCACCGCCCAGGTCTTAATCGACTCAAAGGCTTTCTCATAGTTCACGAACGCCAAGCAAAATCGTAGATTATACTTCTCGGGCTTCAGTATAACCTGCCGCGGCGTATGGATGTGGTCTATGGTGCTAAAGCCTTTTCGAAACCCGGCTTGTTCGAGAGGTTGGAATGGAAGTCGTCGAGCCTGCGAGCAAGTCGATTCGTGATGACTCTCGAAACCAACTTATAAACATGTCTTAGAAGTGAGATGGGTCTGAAGTTCTTTAACCGGGTCTTGTCACCCTTTTTAAAGAATAAAATAACCTCACTTATATTCCATGCTCTTGGCGTTTTGTCCTCGACGATAACGGAATTGAACAGCTTCTGGAGGACTTCGAGTATCGGCTTACCGCTCGCTCTCAGAAGTTCCGCAGTAATTCCGTCATTCATCACCCGCCGCCTTGTTGTTTTTCAGTTGCTTGAGAGCCATACTAATCTCGTACAGGCTGACGTCCGGGATATCTTCGCTGAAGTGTCGGGTAAGCTTGGCTCTGTGGTTTAGCCTTGCTTTCAACAGGTGTCTGCGTGGAATATATAACTGACTAATAGAAACTCTCGATCTCCCTTTAGGATTTCAGGTTTCGTAGAAATGATGCGACCGTCGTCAGTTTTCAGCTTCGTCATCTGGCTTTACCCAATAGACAGATCTCTGGCGAACACCTTGGAGCCTTTGTTACTCTTTAATACAGTTCGTATTAAATTGGCGAAGGTCGCTTGTCAAAGACTTAGAGATCTGCCTATTTAGCTGCCGATAACGATGAGCATCTGCTGAGGGTTTGTCATTATCGCCACGCTTGGCAGGCGGGTTGGCGATCGCAGCATTGCCAAGATTTTAAAAGACGCTGCTGCCCGTCTTCTGAAGGCTGTATTCCCTTAGTCGCCTTTTACGGTACCCACGGGATGAGAGGGGGGTAGTGCTAATCTAGGCCGGCACTACACGACCGCCAACCTACCTATGTTTAAATAACAAAAAAAAACTTTTACGTGTTCTCCCGAAACGCGTTATCACTTCATCTACTTCAATGAGTACGTTTTTATGGACGTGGAGTAGTGCCAGTCCAGTTAGACGTTGTTCAACCATTGAAGCTCTTAGCCACGTGTTGATTTTTCGCAAGGTCGCGAAAGATCTTTCTGCTGTCGCTACATTAACGGGTAGTGTAGCCATAATACATAAAAATATATTTTAAACAGCATTAAAATCAGTTTGGTATACAGCTTGTCCTCTTTCATTACGAGATTGACCCCTTTTTTGGCTTAAAAGACTGGACTATAGATAAATAGTCGAAACAAAGCGCGCGCAAATGTCACACAAACAAAATGTGACATATGAAAGGTGACGACCGTGGCGGTGGCGCGGTAAAAATCAAATTTTCGATGCTTTCGCTTCCTAATAATGCGTTTGCCGTCAAACAAAGTATTATACTAAATTAATATTGAAAGTATTTAAATAAAATCTATATTGTGACAAAATATATAAAAACATGTTTAACAATTTTAATAAGTGGTCCACCTAGGTCCTGGATCCAGCCAAGGGGGGGGGGGGGGGTCATGACCCCCATGACCCCCCCTGGATCCGCCCTTGCTACAGCCCTCAACAGGGTTGCGAAGCCCCTAAATCCTCAAATAATAATAAGACTTAAACGTGAATTTAACGAATTGTATCGCCTCTGAAGATTGGCACCTCTGCAAGTAATGATCTTAATCCTTTGGATTGTTTTTTTTTATGGAATTTTAAAGTATAAGGTCTGCTCAAAACCTCATCGATTTGTGAAAAGCAAGCTTTGTGAAGACAGCCGCCTGGATACCATTGGATATGGTTTTTCGGCCATTGATGCCGACGTTTGGACAAAATGTGTAAAAACTAAAGGTGGTTATTTGAATTTTAGTGAAACTATAAAATATATGCAACTCCACTCCTTTTTTTCTTAAGGCTAGATATGTTTATACGAGGGACAGAATTTAGGGCAAGACCAACTAAAATATAACTACATGAATGTATACGCAAAATTAAATAAGGATCGAATGTAGGTAATTAATTAGGTACCTAACTGTTTCTTACCATTTATTTAGTAACTTCATTATCAATTGAACATAAAGGAAAGGGTACTATCACAGATTAAGGCGGTACCCAGACCGAAAATCGCGCCGCGATTTTATTTAATATCGTAATTCTAATTCACAATTTTAATAAAACTTTACGTGGAATTTTTAGAGCCCATTGTCTTGTATTTTTAGAAGGTATCGCTACATCTCGTCATAGTCGTTCGTAGAAGTAGATAGCAAATTTGTCAAAAACGGCCACTTTTAGCAGTTTTGCTATCTACTTCTAGCAGTGACTACGAGGGAATGTAATGATACCGTTTAAAAATACTAGACTATAGGCTCTAAAAATTTCACGTAAAGTTTTATTAAAATTGTGAATTAGAATTACGATATTAAATAAAATTCAACGCGGCGCCACTTTCGGTCAGGGTACCGCCTTAATAAAAAGTTACTATTCAAATATGGTTGAATTATTTGTTGTTGACTTGAAACAAAATTAGTTAAACTGATGTCCATTTTTCAGGTCGCCTTTTCAAATAACCGAGCTATAAAACGCATGTGAAGAGAAAATCATTATATCTTAGGTCAGGGCCAGCGCTCTTTCCGATTGTAAATATAAATGCTACAGACTGAACTCCGAAAGGTTACAGGGAGAAGGGATCCTTTCAACACGCATCACATTTTGTTTCGGAGCTTGAACCGAAGTCTACTTTGCTTTGTTTTGTTACATTTACATAGGTAGTAAATATCAGGGACGAATCTCCGAAACTGAAAGCAGATCGCGGAGTTCGACCTCAATAATAATTGACTAGATTACGTGTTGTGGTTTGTGGTCTGTAAGTGCGCGACAGGCTTACATGTTATTTACGGCGTTTCATCATCTTTTATTTTATTTATAATCGCCATCAAGAAGCAATAACATTACGCGTGTTGAGCGGTGCACGCTTCTAAACGCCTCGTGTTCCTGTTCTGCGTCCAGTTTCTATATTTACGCGCCAGTTTGTGCTCGGCTCGGAGGGAAGTAATGATGTCGCTCGTCGGGTGTGCTCAGCAGGCAACTGGCGTCCATAGGGCACGCACTGTGATCGGGACGCTCTGCTCGCGCCCGGAGCGCTAGACGCTACTCCAGTCCTAGTCCGTCCCCTCGGTAGTCAAGCCGCACTCGATGGACATGCGATTTTGTTTTGGGACAGCTCGCGTTCTTGCCATACCCCTCGGAACACTATGGACAACATTATGAAGTAGCACTATGTTTACGTTCTAGTGTCAGTTTGATTAAAGTTAAAATTTAGTGCAGTTTGAACTCGGAGTACTTGCGTTTTTGGATGGATTGTTGTGATTTGTTCGAGTTATGGTTGCCTTCAGGTACGTTGCATATTTGATTGCCAATCAAAGTATGAATAATTTGTTGTGTTATACTTAAGTAATATTAGCATATATTCATGTTTTGCCAAGTGGTAATCAGTACTTATATTTGATATTTTTATTCAAAATAAATAAAAACTAATAAAATAACGAATTAAAACTTCATTATGCAATCTATCAGACATGCTGTTATCAGACGCAATACGTAGTACTTACAAGTTACACCATGGATTGCCCAAAAATCCGATAAAAGTATTATGACATTATCATTTATTTTACAAGGCAAAATATTAAGTTAGTTCACTAATTTATAGTTTAATTGGACTTAACCGGAACTTCACAAGAGGCTGCCAGGTCATTTTTCTAGTTTGTGTTAAGTTCCAGTTGATATATCTTTTTAATTGTGATGAATATGAGCACATGCAACTGTCAACATGGCCAATTTTGTCGGTTTAGTTTTTTCATAAAAACAAAAGAGCTCAAAAAGGGAACAGGTTTCCAGGTCATATGAACGGTACTTATTTCTGTTTTCGTCATGAGTCTTCCATCATGTCAGATTCTTTTGGAGAGTAAAAACTCTCCATAAGAAATTAAGGAAAAGACTGCTATCCTTAGAAATAACGGTATTTTGATTTTCAACACCATGCACCTAATATCCTACCTATCTCGCAACCTCTATATTGTTTGTGAAGTTATACTTTGTGTCTTATAATAACGGAAATTTCTCTTTTGATGAAAATCCTCAGCAGGTTGAGAAATTCCCAACAAATAATTAAAATTGTATTTTGTTTGAGAAATGTTTAGGGTTGCTTGCTACAAAAGACCAGGTATTAAATCATATTAAAAAGGAATAGTAAATCATTTTTATTATGACTGTCTTATTTGGTGCCCGAAAATGACAACGATTTTATACCCTTATAAATAATCTAACCGAATCTTGACATTATGGTAGAGTAAAATACAACACTAGCGAGTCTATAGTTACTCTAAATTTCATATCAATTACCTGTGAAAGTTAAAAATAAAAGCGCTGAAGAGCGAGTCGGACTCGCGCACCGAGGGTTCCGTACCATCATATGTAAATATTTTGGAAACATAATTACGTTACTTTACACACAGTCCTTCAAGGGGGAACAGTGGGCCTACCAAGAGTTTTTCTTACCATTTATGTACAGTAAACGGGAGACATTTAGTATGAGAATCTGTAGTACTGCTACTGCCCACTAGAGGCGCTATATAGATTCGCATACAAAATGTCTCCCGTTTACTGTACAGTAAACGGTAAGAAAAACTCATGGTAGGCCCACAGGTAGGATATTTAATTCAGAAATCTTAGCCACAACACAACTGTATCGTCATCCATCAGCCATATGTCCCCACTGCTGGGGCACTGGCCTTCCTTATGAGTGGATAAGGAGAATGGGCCATGACGCCCATGACCCACACAAGGGCCCAATGCGGATTGGTGAGATTTAACGACTGCAAATGCAGCCGAGACCAACTGCTTAACTTGCCTTCGAAGCTCGAGATAGTAAATTTTTGGTCACCCACCCCGTGATCAACCATTGCCAAAGTTGCTTAACAATCGCAGGCCGACCGCGCGAATCACTGCGTCGCAGGCTCCTCTCGCAACTGCAAACTGTTTATATTAATCAATTTATAATCACCTTTTTTATAATTTCTGAAAAAGTATGATATTTAGAGACATCGTTTCATTTTTCCTGTAAAGTTTATAAAAACTTGTATTACTTACATAGAATAATTTCAGATTTTTCTCCACGCACTAGTAGCCTCACTACGAATTTTAAAAAAGTATATTAAAATATAGTAATAAAAAGTAAAATAAATATTTTGTTTAATATAAAAAAAAGATCGGTAAAAAAGTATCTTATTTGCAAAATAGTTGGGCAAACGTCATCTAAAACTATTTGAAGTTGATAGAATTATTATAGTACCCTAGTTCTTGAGATATCCAGCTATGACAGACAGACAGACTGAAGGGTTCCTTTTTTACCATTTTGGTACGGAACCCTAAAAATCTATTGAATTTAGCCAAACTAATTTAGCATTGACATTTTAGACAGAGACGGAAAAGTTAAATTTTTTCAAAACCTGAATGTTATATTATAATTGATACTGTGCTTATTTCCTGGCCCTCTGAAAGAAAAGTGAAAACAAAATGGCATCAACTGAAATATTTGTTATTATCTTTAATTAATTTAATAGATACGGCTACTACTTTATCCTTTATAATCACTATCGTAAAAGGCGTGGTTTTATAAGATTACATCTAGTAAGTCATTCGTTCGTCATGTTTGTGTTACTACTTATAGCATTGGAAGGAGAATCACGTAAAATCCTTTAAAAAAATAAAAGTCCTTAAATAGGTAGGTAAGGTAGTAGCTATCGTAGCTAAGGTAGTAGTATAATTGCAATTAATAAGCACATTAAAAATCTATTTTCGTATCTCTTAAATCTTTTTTGTTACATCGAACTTTAACCATTTTTGGGTACGAAGGTATCTATCGCACGCAGGTTATGCATGTCGTGGTCGGTCAGGCCGATTCCATGTTGTAATTATTATTTATTACGTATCATGCAAATAAACTGGGAAAGAATTATGTCTTTCAGATATTCACGTGATTGCAAATCTGAATACCTACCTAGCCCATAATTGAGAAACAGAAGAACTAAGTTTAAAGACAATTTGTATACAATACCATAAGGCTATCATTTCAATAAATTCAGAAGAAATGAGTGTCGTCAATGAAAATCTGAGTACCTACTTTACCTAAATTGAGAAATCGAATAATAAACTGCTTAAGTTAGTAGAGTTAAACGCGCCTTCTCCTCGACTGGGGCCTTACCATCAACTGTAATGCAATTCATTGTAGGTTGAGAGAGAGAGTGGGATGCTGCCATATGGCGCGTCTAGCGGCGTCCCGCTCTTACTACCTGAAAGTAACCTAAAATGAATCGCATTACAGTTGATGGTAGGCCAACGAACCTCGATCAAACGCAATGCCTAAAATAGGCGTCTTTTTTTTCGCGTGGCCATAAGGCAAACATTATTTTGGTTCAGAATAATGTAAAATTAAAATCTTATTTAGCGTCTAAACTCAGTCCCGGACGGAGCTATTAAGAGTGCATTCTGCACACTAGATAGTGCCGCCTGCCATTGGGAATCTCTCTGTACTGTAGTGCACTCCGAATAAGTTTGTGGATTTTTCCAGCGCCAAATTATTATTTCCCATGTCGTCTCTGAGCTTTGGCTAGCTTTTTTTTTGCTAATAATTACCACTTTTAGCAATAAAAGTCCATTTAACTAAACGACAAAGTATAAAATATGGTTTAAGCTATAATAACTACAACAAAGCTTCTTCGGATTCCGCTACAGAGAGATTTTACAATTTTGTCTTTATTTAAGCACCATGTTCTTTTTCTAATGGCAGCGCTAGTGTGCGGAAGGAATGCGCGCCCCTGAGGGCGCGCTCTAGGCCAAAAGCAAAAGTAATAACTGCAACGGCGAACTGCAAAGTAAATGCTGCCTTATTTCTATGAGAAATAAGGCAGCATTTACTATATAATTCTCCGGCCCCATTCGGCCGGTCCGGAATGAAAAAATGAAGGAAATTCATTTTTTTAAAGGATATTTAAAGGTTATTTACAAAAAATATATAACATAAGCCCTGCCTTAGCTATAGTGTAATTAAATTATACTAAAAAGTTCCAAGCTTTATTTTAATGTATTACTTGAATACTAGCAGTTTATCGTGTTAATTATAGTGATTTGGAGGCAACTTCGCAATTTTTTTCTATCGAGAAAATTTTATGCAATCGTGTTTTTGAGTAACATAGTCACTAGTGTTAGTCCTGTAGTTTGCTGTAACTTAATTTGAAATTCAGTTTTTCTTTAATATTGATATTACAGACGATCATGTAAAGTAATCTGATTTTCGTTTGCCTATAGCGGGCCCTTAAAAAGGTTAGAAGTTCGAAAGAAATTGCCCTTTTTTTATAAAACGTTTATGTTTAAAATCAGCAAATAAGTTTTTATTGATTGAACTAAATCCGGTAAGCCACGTTTTGACGATCATAGTTGACTCGTAACAGTGGACTATGGTCTATCTATTCTATGACGTGTAAGTAACTATGCACGTGTAAACCCCTATCATAGTACACTTTGATTGAGACAGACATACTCTGACAGAGTTTACTCTTACGAGTCAACTATGATCGTCAAAACGCGGTAGGTAAAGTCTAGAAAACTATTTTAAGAATTTCTATTCGATAGGCTAGGCCTATTAAGCATCTGGGAACGATAGCCGTCATTTTGATGTTGTGTAATACACTTGTCATTGTCACAATAATTTGTATTACTAATTATAACTTTTTAATTTTGCATTTTATAATGCTATTTTTATGTGATAAATATTAAACAAGAAAATATACTAGAAAAAAAGCAACTTGTCTCATGTCGCCCTGACGGGATTGTATTACTAATGTATTAATGAAAGTACGGTGGATGTCAAGTCAAACTGAAACTAAATGTGTAGATGTTGTGTAAAAAAATAGCAAGCTAGAGACACCTTCAGTCTTGCTTTGATAAGGCATTTGAAACAGGTATCACAATTTAGGTTCTCAATAGTTAGTAACTTTAATTAGGCAAAAATGCAAATGGGGCATTGTTTTTCGTCTGCCTCGCCGTCTTTTTATTCGGAGGTTTTCCTCTTGCGAATCAGTATTCCACCTCCCTCGTATTTTTTGGAGTTCGCCATATCGGGTAAAGCTGAGGCGCAACGCGACGGGGCGGCGGCGGCGCGCCGGCGGGCGTCGGGCGGCGAGCAGCGTCGCGCCCGTACAAGTATGGGCGGACAACGCTGCTTTGGCAACACGCCGCCGCTGCCGCCGTCGCTGCTATTTTTAATGAACCTTGAGAACGATCGCCCTTGCTACTTAATGCAAGTCAACATAGGAATTGCGGCCTATCTTACTAACGCCAGTCATTATTTACTCTATTATTAAACACGCGTCTCACCTTCCCTTCTATAGCTAATACCGCTAATAGGTACTATCTTCATCCCACATGTTTCCCGTTGCGCTATTTTGGGATGACCTCATCATGTTTTACGCCCAATACAAATATATATCACTTTTGAAAGGCGCTCAGGCCGTACAAAGTTAAATGTCACTGCGCGGCTGTAATCGCACCTTTGTCTCTATATTTTTAGCCCTACACGTGTTAACTGGTATGAAAACGGTATAAGTACCAACCAAGTGGAAAAATTTTAGTATGCACACTTCTACGTTATTTTTCTTTAATTCTCATAAATGCTCCTGCTTATCCTTATTGTTAGTAGTACTATTTGTCGGTGGCTTTATTTTGTTTATTAGCGTTAAATGAACATTGGTCTGAGTTCCAAAGTAGCGAATGAGTAATCACGTTGATTGCGGGCGGCGTTCGGTTGAGCAACCGGGTCTACCGCTCCAGCCAGCGCGTCGTCCCGCCGCGCGAGCCGACTCGAACTCCGGCCTGTGCCCGCGCCGGTGAAAGGGAGGTTAAAGACAAGACGGATTACAGCAACTTTACTAAAAATGGCGTCATTCATACATTTTGCGGTTGCATTATATTTAAAAAGCAATTACTGTTGTGTGCCTCAATGCAAAAATTTTGTTGCTTGATTGAAGGACAAACAACACATTTTATTTATATGCTAGCTAATGGTCATTTTGTGTGTTTAAACTGTCTAAATTCAAGACAGCTCGGAATTTTGAACTCGCATGCTATAAGATCATAAAAGTTACGGCTCAGTGAAAAGATTAATTAATATGTATTTGAGCACAAACTATCAATAAATGTTTGTTGCAGCCTCAATGAGTGTTACTTCGCGAACAAAGGCGCGGCGCTGGTGCTGGGTGGGTCGGAGCGCGGCTGCGCGGACCAGGCGCGGTCGCCAGCGCGCGCGCAGCCCCAGCCCGACATACAGCACCACCTTCAGTCCATGTTTTATTTGCTGCGACCTGAAGAAACACTCAAAATGGTAGCTTTATTTTTTTTATCAGCATCGTATGTAATGTAGGGGAAGAAATTTGCGTAAAAAACCGACTTTAGAAACTAAAAGCCTTTTGGAGTCGGTGCCAGCCAAGGCATTCTACTTTTATTTTCCTTGCCTTGGCTGGCACCGACTCCAAAAGGCTTATTTTTGCTTTTCAATTTTTGAAGTTATTTTTTTTAACTTTTTAGTGTCTGTAATATGTTGTTTTGTAAACTACAGTAGGATTTGTCTAGATTAGATTAGGCTTAATGTAAACTATAAACAAAGTATCGTGAAAATTACATCGTCCAGATCAACAAATATGCTCATATATGATTCCGATTTTGATACATAAAATAACAACTACTTGACCAAACTAAATCAAATTTTTATGGGACCAAATTGCAACTATTCCACTTCGAACAAAAAAGGAATCACGTAAATCGGTCCAGAAATCTGGGCGTAATCGGTGTACATACATAGAAAAAAACCGGCCGAATTAAGAACTTCCTCCTTTTTGGAAGTCGGTTAATGTTTTAAATATACACTTACCGGCACATTAATTAGCCCACCATCTTATTTTCATACAAAAATGCTCACTTTGGACTCTATATACTAAAATGTGAACATATTTCTGCAAAGATCTGTATTCTAATGTTTAGGTTAAGCGTTCTAGCTCTGATTTATCTATATATACTCAAAAGTAAAAAAGCAAAGCATATGCCGAATGAATTTGTATGGAAAAGTAAAAAAAAAATACTTTTGATTCGGCAAGAAAATATGCCATTTGAATCTTTTACATGGTCTGATCTAAACAAAACCCTAAAGTTATGGGATATATAAAAAAACGTTCTATATTAGCGCTGCGTATTAGCGCGCATCTCGCATTATGGTAATAAATCCGTATAATCTACTTGTATAATATATAAAAACCAATAGTTGTATGTTTGTTCTCTAATGCGTTCCAAAACCATTCACCAGACTTATGTCTTAGTTATTATGAATTTATCTGCTGGAATGCGTATCTACCTATTAAGTGCTTATCATTAACTATAAAAACTGTCTCTATTGGTGAATACCTGTAACTGGCTCTCAATTGTTATGTTAAAATCTACTGTAATATTTTAAGCTGTTGGTCTTCCGAAATGAAATAAATAAATATTGTTGTGATGAAACTTTGGTAGGGTTTCTGAGAACGCCCGCGAGGGCTCCTGGCCCAAAAATCTATATATTTCTTTAAACTTGATGCGTGTGCCGTGTAGTAGTATTTGATAAAATGGTATTGTGCAGGCGGTGAAACTGGAGAGCGCTCACGCGGGGCGCACGCGTTTCCTCGTGGTGGTATGCCACCACGAGGAAGCGGCACTGCTCGGCATCGACTGCAACGAGCGCACCACCGTCGGCCTCGTGCTGCGGGTGCTCGCCGACACCTCCATCAAGCTCGACGGCGATGGGTACCTACTAAACACACGCATTGGCACTAAACTTAAAAATCGTCTAAGACTAAGACTCTAATACATCTTAAGAAATTAATATTAAGAATAGCTTAAGTCTTAAGCGGTCGATAATGGGCCCGTAAGTTAAAACTAGCCTTGTGGATTTAACAATATCTTATGAGGTTAGTGCAAAGCGTTTTTTATTAAGATCAAGATAATAAGAATAGCCTTAGGCGATTCTTAAGTTTAGTGCAAATGGGTTTTTCTTACAACTTTTCGCCTTGCCTCATAATGTCACCTTCCCTTCTTTGTTATCTGCTATTTAATACATAATTACATTTCTGCATTGATCCTCATTCTTTCTTTCTTATTCATTGTTGTGCTTTTGACGACGTTATTAGACATCGACGATGTTCATTGCAAAAGCCATCAGTTTATGCGAACAGGCGTTTGTTGACTTTAACCAATTCACTTAACTTCGCTTTTCTAAAAATAAGTAACATCAAGATTTAACTCATTTAAACTAGCTAACTGTTTTTTTATCTAATAGTATCCCTATATAGAGCTTGTACTGTAATACTCGTATATAGAGCTTGTACTGTAATGTGACATAACACTGTCTCACTTGTGTTGAAATTGCGCTTATTTCTTTCTATTACCGTGAAGCACGGTGTCGCCAAAGAAAAGCATAAAATGACTGCGCTGTTTGTGACGACTAATTCTACTGACCTTGCATAACTCGATTTTGTGGCCAACCATGCCAAACCACATACATGCAGGAGCGTTACCAAAGATAGTTCATAGCTATAACAGCAAATCACCCATTTGTCGCTACATCTAAGCAAGCTTGGAACAATAACTAATTAGGGATTCATTGTCCACAGAGGGTTTAGCGTGTGTGTGTGTAACCAACAACACATATTCAAGCCGGTGTCTGTACAAGCCATGTGGTGAGTGTGAGCTTACATCGCGTCCATTACTACTTTTGGTTATCTTTGCATTCCGTGTTTGTAATGAACCTCGTTATTTAATTTCAATTGTTAACTTATCTCATAGCACATGATAAACAAACAGATGACTGTTTAGCGTTCAGCATTGGGAATTATACACATTACAATTGACCATTTTAATTTAAATATAATTTTATTACCTAATCAACGTGTTTAGCAAACAAATAATTTAAATCAACATGAATTGTTTATTATTTTTGTCTTTTCCTCGTACTTTTATGATAAAACAAGTCTTATTGGACATTACAAGGAAATGTAAAAAAATACAACTGTACCTATAAATTGATTATTTCAAGAGACAGACCACAGATTGTTTTATAGTCAATTATATAACAAGGGAAAAGGGGGTTAGTTGAGCATACTGACTTTGAAATGATGCTCTATACAGGGTGCTAGAAGACCCATACCGAAGCTGTAATATATGCGTAGTGTCCATCAAAATAAATAAGGATATGTTAAAATAATTGCTGGGAAAGACTTTTATTTTTGTTTTCAAAAAATGGGTGTTATTTTTACACGCAAAAAAAAGGCGTGCAACAACTTGTGCGTGTGTCTAGAGAGGACGAGTAGGCGGCCGGGATCCAGTTTCTTTGGTTGGTTTTGATATTTATTGCATTTTTGTAACTTTAAACGATAATCTTTAAAAAGAAATATTGCCCTTGAACCTCAATAACTCCTTAACTATCAGGTTCCCAGATTTGACCCCATACCGGAAAATGATAGTAACGATGGGGAGAATAAGTGGTTTTCGTTTTCGTTATGGGTCTTTTAACAGCCTGTATAAAATACTTGCCATTTTAGTATCTCACCTTCAGACGCAATTAGCATGAAGGTTTGATCAAAGTCGGCAAAGCTAAATTAATGAGGCCTAAATGCGTTGTGTTGAAGCCGGTCCAAAACACAATCTTGAAAGGTCGCGGCTTATATTCAATGAAAACTATTTGAATTCTAACAATAGCAGTCGGACAAATTAAAAAGTGGTGTCTTTTTAATTTGTTCGATCATGTATAATAAGTACATGCACGTCTGGCTAAATTTAAAATGGACTGTGATAGTAACTAAGGCTATGAAAATAATAAATGGTTGGTAGGTACTGAAATTTTAATTTTAGTTAGATGGAATGCAAAGAAAACTGTGGGTCATTCACGAATTTTCATCATTGTAATTTTATTAACACTGAATAAAACCAGTCCGGCAATCGGCAATCTTTTGACATTCTGATATTGCCGGAAACTTACTGCTTAGCAACGGAAAGGATTTTCGTCACTTAGCACATTGAATAGTGGGCCTAAGTAAGAAGTTTTTTTTATTATCCTGCGTGTGGTTGTAGGTCAGCGCTGCAGACCCTCCACCGCGCTAGCGGGCGGGCCAGAGAGCTGAACCACTTCGCGGGCGGCACCTCCCACGCATGGTGCGCCTACTACGAGCGGCACGTCAACTCCGACCGCTCCTGCCTCAACGAGTGGCACGCCATGGACAGCATCGAATCTCGCAGGCCTCCCTCGCCAGACTCACTAAGGCACAAGTGAGTATGCCAGACTCAAATCTTACTTTTATGAGCTGAATCAATTACGTGGCACGTGTCTAACGCGTGGTGCGCCTACTACGAGCGGCACGTCAACTCCGACCGCTCCTGCCTCAACGGGTAGCACGCCATGGACAACATCGAATCACGCAGGCTTCCCTCGCCAGACTCACTAAGGCTCAAGTGAGTATTACACTAGAATCGATTCTGACGCCGCCTCATTGAAAAGATTTTTTGAGCTGAATCACTTTGAAAATTTGGCACGTACTCACGAGTAGTGTGTGCATATAGAGCGGCATGTCGATTCCGCCTGCTTCTGCTTCCATTAGTGGCACTTCGTGGACGACATCGAATCACGTACGCAATCTTCTCTAGATTCACTTACCCCCATATTCAAAAACAAGACTTGTTAACAACATACAAACAAACCAATCCCAGAGCCCTATTCAAATGGTAGCAGCTTGAATGTAAAAAAAGCCATATAATAGTCTATTAAAGATAATTTATTTTGTTCGAGAAAATAACATTAATTCCCACATTCAAATTGATTTTAATTATTGATTAAACTGAGTATGCAATCTTATTTTTAAGTTTTTCCTAAAATTTGATTGGAGCTTAATTTTTTAAAGAAAGGAAAACTTCTTTAGCGGCGTTGTGCACATCAGAGTTTAAAATTTTTGGGATGGGTAAAAAATTTTAAAGTCGCATCAGGACACGTAACCTGTATGCGTAGCATGCGCAGCATGCGCACCTCGACAAATATTTCTCGACACTTCTCGCGCGAGCGCATTGTCTATCCCGCTCACACTGCACTTATATAAGTGGGACAGACATCGCGAGATAAGGGTCGACAGCGAGTCGCGGTGCGCATGCTACGCTGGCTGATCGAAAATTCGTAAGACGGAGGGAGAGTAGACCGCCGGCGCGGCGTAGGAGATGTTCAAACAAATGAAATCCTACTCAAATCCCCACTGCAGATTTTTATCAGCAGAAGTCATAGGATCGAGAGTTTTGTGTTAGTTTTCTTAATACGCTAAATAGGGAGAGGGGGGAAAACTGCAAGGCGTGTTTCCAATAACCGCAAATAATGTTCAGAAAAAGAAATCCCCACTGTAGGATTTAATGTGACTGGACAATGACTCATTTGGACCATGAAAACCGATAGAATTATCAATGCATAGAATCCCTAGAGTAGAGCCGCTATCCTTCCCAGAGAACCACTAATGCAAAGGAGGTCAGTAATGGTTTCGATAAAACGAACAGTGTCGTTGACTTGAACTGAGGGTGCAACTGTTCACAAGCGAAAGCTGATGCTATTAGCGCTGTCTCAGTCACATACAGAGTCGAGTAATATCTGACTATTGAAAAGGAATCTTATTGTTAGGGCGATAACGTTGAAATTCCGCAGTACGAAAAAGCCGTCGGCAGTCAAAATGAAGTCGACAGCGATGCCGACGGACTTTTGCGGTAGGTCCACAGAATGCCTTGTACGAAATGATTTTGTAGAAATAAAAGATCGAAAACCGAGTTTCATAACAGAACTTGCACTAAAATACTGAAATGTTGTGTTGAGGAAAATAATAATGATAATGGATAGAACTTAATAGGTAAACAATGTATTTCATTGTTTGCTAATAAATGTTTAATTGTAATATTAAAATAAAACGCTTACTCCTGAAAATGTAATTTAACATTAAAGCCTTCCCAGTTTAGATTTAGACATAAAAAGTATTAAATCTACTTAGGCTTAATTAACTATGTGTTTCAAGGAAAATCATACGGAAGGAAACACAATAACCTAACAGTATTTGATGATTACAGCCGAAACGTAATTACTGAACGGTATTTGCGCGTAACATCACACATCACGCATACAAGCGCCTAGACCCCGATTCTTGGCCTCGAAAAGGATCCGACTTCGGGCAATGCGTTAATTGAAATACATTACTTGCTTAAGATAGTATGTTCAGTGAGCCTAATACGTTTGTAAACCTTTGTTAGCTACATCTACAAACTTATAAAAAACTTTGTCCCAAAAACTGTACTCATACTTTCGAACGTCCGGAGGAAAGAGGATTTTCAATTCATGTACGCATGTTATGAAAACAGAATCTCACTTAAAAAAATAAAAAGAATAAATGCCATTATTAAAACAAATTATTGATAAAACTTTTGAACATTTTCAGGCCGCGAGAAAGGGATGAAACGGAACGCGTGATACGTTGCACATTGAAAGAGATCATGATGAGCGTGGACCTAGACGAGGTGACGAGTAAGGCGATCCGCGGGAGATTGGAGGACGAACTGGACATGGACCTCGCGGAGTACAAGTCGTTCATAGACCAGGAGATGCTCACGATTCTGGGCCAGATGGACGCCCCCACTGAGGTGTTTGACCACGTCTACCTTGGGTCCGAGTGGAATGCGAGCAACTTGGAGGAACTGCAGAGGAATGGGTAAGCCATGCTCTGTTAATTTTTATTGTGGGCTTGTTTAAGCAAGCTGTGAAGCTTCGCAGACATGAAAAAAATAGTCCTATGTGACGAAATAGTGTGCTTGTGATAAACTAGATTCATATCTTGTTTAATATTCCGCTTTAAATTATTTTTAAGTATTACAAATGGAATAATCATCTATGAATTATGTCCATTACAGGGTGCGGCATATATTGAATGTGACGAGAGAAATCGATAACTTTTTCCCTGGAATGTTTGATTATTTAAATGTAAGGGTATATGACGACGAGAAGACTGATCTACTCAAACATTGGGACAACACATTTAAGTACATAAACAAAGCCAGAAACGAAGGTTCGAAAGTATTGGTTCACTGTAAAATGGGCATCAGCAGGTCCGCTTCTGTCGTCATCGCCTACGCGATGAAGGCGTTCAACTGGAATTTCGAAAAAGCACTCAAACATGTCAAAGCGAAAAGGAATTGCATCAAACCGAATACAAATTTTTTGAACCAACTCGAAACTTACCAGGGTATACTCGACGCTATGAAGAACAAAGAAAAGTTGCAACGCTCTAAGTCGGAAACTAATTTAAAGTCACCGAAGACGGCTTCGAAGAACGAGAATAAAGTGATGGACCCGACGCCACTAGTCCTGGCTCTGACGGGCTCGTATTCGGGCCGGCCGCGCTCGTGGTCGCCCGACACCAAGCTGGCCTCCGAGCTGCTGCCGCCCACCTCCGTCTCGCTCGAGAACCTCGCCTCCGAGCACCGCCACATGCTCATGCCTTACGCCAACGGCAGCTACAGCGTCTCACCCAATCAAATCATAAGGCTGAAGGAGGAGGGAGCCCCTTCTGTCAAACACATAGTCAATGAAATTGAAAACGCAGCTTCCGGGGAACGGAGGGATTTCAAGAGATATCAAAGATTAAATTTCGGAACTGCAAACGACTCGTCCAGCAACAGATCGTCCGACGCTTCGACCGGCTCGGTGATTCAAGTTTCCGATGCACCGAACAAACCAGCTCTACAGACTTCGCCTTCTAAAAATTTAACTCACAAATGCAGTAATTCTAATCTCGAAACGGACAAAATCCACACGTGGGATCCGGGGGAAACCGCGTGGTCACGCGTCGAAGAGAGTCGAAACACGGCCGATAGTGATAATATAGTGAAAAGTGATAGTGGAATCATAGACATGAAAATAAAAGTGAGTGACGCTTGTTCAAATTCTATAGATCGTAACGTGGAGGGCGAGTGCCGTCGAGGCGAAGAGGAGGCGCCGCCGCCGAGCCGGCAGAGCTCGTGGAGCTCGTCCGACAGCGCCGTGGTGGCCGACCTGTCGCGCCAGCCCGCGCCCGACCTCGCCGTCATCACCGAGCACGCAGAGGCGCGAGCCGCGCGCGCCCACATCAACGACAACGTGCGCAAATTCAACGAGACCTGTGCCATACTGAAGGAGCTCGCGAACGCGGCGGCGCGCATGGAGCGGTCGCGCGCGCGGGGCGCGTGCACGTGGAGCGGGCGACTGTCGGCGTCGGCGCCCGCGGACACGTGGCTGCGCGCCGGGCTGCGCCGCCGCCGCCCCGCCTGCGCCTCGCACGGCGACCTGCGCGCGCCCGCCGCGCCCTCCGCGCCCCCCGCGCCCGCCGGCCTCGTCAGCAACCTCAAGAAGGAGTTCGAGGCGCGCTCCGAGGGCGACGCGGCCGCCGGCCGGCGCTCCAAGTCGCGCGGGCGTGCGTCGCTCGCGTCGCCGCCCTCGGAGGACCTGTCCGTGAAGGTGCTCGTGGACCGTTACGACCAGCCGGGGCGGTCGCGCTGCGAGTCGGCGAGCGAGGGCCGCACGCGCGGGCCGGGGCGGGCGGGGGCGGAGGGCGAGGGGCGCGCGCGCGTGCGGAACTCGTTCTGCGGCGCGCTGCGGGCGCCGGCGGGCGGCGGCGCGGCCGGGGAGCGCCCGCCGCCCGCGCCCACAGTCGTGGCGCTCGCGCCGCTCGACTACTCCAATGTGGTGGTTTCAACTGTGATGTCGAAAGCTCAAAACAAAAAACAATTGCAACACGGAAAGACCCATCCGTTGACGAGGCTCAACTTGAATCGGTCGAATAATAGATGTTCAAATCCTGTATATAATACTATGTAGAAGTATTTATGTTTTTTATTTATTATGAATTCTTGCCAAACTCGATATTTTATCTTTCTAGAGTTTTATAACTATTTACAAAATGAAATCACAGTGTATTTGTCTATCACATAAATTGTATTAAACGGCTGTTTGTGCGTAGCGAAATGTTAAAAGAGAGAATAAATTCAAAATAGAACTGATGTACAACTTTTAAACGCATGTCTCTTATTTTGCTACCTTCATTTACAATTCACACTACATATAACGTAAAGCCAGGCCTGTTTCACTCCCCGTGTATGCTCGAAAACATACCTACGCGCGGCGGCCCCTCCGGCGGGGCCAATCTAGTAGGGACTCACGAGCGAGCAGTGACGCACGCGCGAGTTTTGTTTGTCACCTACTTTCCGTAGTTAACTACCTTAAAATAAGTTTAATTTAAAATGGCAACACGTAAAAAAAAAGCTCGTAAATATTGTGCAGTGTTCAACTGTTTAAACACGAATCGCGATCCAAAGTTAACTTTTTTTACGCTCCCTAAGGAGAGGACGATGAAAGGCAAGTTCTACTTTAAAGTGGTTATTATTATTATGAAATTCTCATTCATGTTAGGTTTATTACGTAGGTTTAATATTTAAATAGGTAGGTGCCTACCTACTTAGGTTACGAAAATAAGTAGGAACGTAGGTTGGTGTAATAATCTTTCACGAGTTTGATAGAATTAAACGAATTTCTGATGTTTGAGACTAACGCTCTGTTTTGTCGTTATAGGTTATAGGTAGGTTTGATATTTTTTTTAACTTTTGGTAGGTACCTATTAACCTTTAATATATCTACCTTTTGATTATACTATGCATATGCCGACACAAAGTCTACCTATAAATAAATGAATCACAAAGAGGCAACCCTAGCTGCGTCAGAAAGAATACGAGTTACGCGATAGAAAGAGTCGCAGAATGTAGGTGAATATAATGCTAGGCATTTAGCGCAGCGCGACGTGAATTGGACTTTATTGCGTCGTGAGCTAGACTAGCAATTTATTTGATTGGAGTTGCGAAGTGAACCTTCTGTACTTGTACTTACTTGGTAAAGCTTACTTGATAGATATTCTATTGGGAAAAAGGTCAGCACTTTTGAGTAAAGCAATGCAATTTGGTATGCGTGTTATACACGTTAACTTAAGCCCAAAACGCCCGGTAGGCACTTCCAACCCCTTGTCTGGTGGGGGGCCCCTCCCCCCACCAGGGTTAAGGTACAGAATTTCCGGCGCTCAAAAAAAAATTGGCGGATTTCCTGAGACATTTCAATCAAGTTTGGTGTCGTTTCAGGTAACTAGACAATGCCCAGTTCATTCCCCATACCAGTTTTTTAGGGTTCCGTAGCAAAATATGACCCAATACATAAAATAATAGAAAGTTTATCATCTTTAATTTATAAACGAATACATAAATAACATTATTTAATAAAGACAAATATTAATCAAATGTTTCTAAATTTTATTTACAGGCTCCAGTACATTTGAGCTAGCATTTGAAATAATTACATTTGGTACTGCAAGATTTCACGCACCAATATCTTATTAATTCTAGGCATGCTTGTGCCGCCATCGGACTTTTTGTCCACAGTGGCATCCAAACTCCTTCTACTTTATGCCAACCCCATTCAGATGGGCAAGGAATATATGCTTCTTCATTAGGCACTGTCCCCAAACATAAACAGCCTGTTAAACTTTCTATAAGTTACGTTGTTTGAGGACAGCATCTGCAGGAGGCATATTTTTTTATATTAAATACTTTAAAACGTCATTTGCTAGAAGGACAACCGGTGTCCAGAGAATATCTATTCTGTCTCATAATCCGGGGCGGCCTGAGAGGTTAACCTAATAGTAGGGGAGCGCACGATGCTAAATTGGGATTTACTCGAGCGTCATAGAGACCTATATTATGTAAAAAAAATACTGTTGCATGGACATACTCGAGCGCGTCAGATATTGATAGCATCAATGTACTACGTATTTTTAATTATGTACGTATGTTAATCTGATCGTCTGCATGATGCGGGTGGTCGTACGTAAGGGTTGAATATGAAAAAAAATATTAATCGAGCGCGTCAGATTTTCTAAGGGGGTGTCAAGTGAACCTAATTCAATAATCTGACGATTTCGATGTGACGCAACCTCGCGGCCATTATTATAATGTGCAAAAAAAATCGCCATTTTGAAATACTCAAGCGCGTCAGATTTAGATATATATGGCTCATCTTTATGTCCTAGACGTGCTGTCTCATAATCTGACGATTATCTAGAGCAGTGTTTCCGAATTAGTGGTACGCGTACCCCTCGGAATCTCTTAACTAAGATAATAAATCAGTAGAAAAATTATTACCTATGGAATATAATGTAATAAAGGGGTACGCGAGATCGAAGTCTTTTTGGAGTGGTACGTAGTATAAACTAATTGGGAACCACTGATCTAGAGGGATTCGCCTAATCTGACAAAAAAATATTAAACCATTGAACTTAATTAATTGAAAAGGGCAGGAAATAGCTTGCAAATAAAAGAGTGTATGTTTTTTAAGTAGAACACTTGTATTTATAAGAAAATAATAATAAAAAAACATTAAAATATTAACATTTTTTTTATGAATAACGTCTTTTTTTAATTATTTCAGAAAAGATATACTGATTCTGGAGTAACCTCAAGAATCTCAGGTTTTACGACTACATCTTCATACGCTTTCGGCAACTGATCACCTGCAAATCAGATCATTTTGAACTTTTGAAGATTAGATACTTTTTGAAGATTTCTATAAGTCACTCTCAAATTGTCAGATTAGTGGAATATACACTTTTTAGCATGTAATTAACTCACCCTACATTAATCTGACGCGCTCGAGAATTTCTGATGATCAATTTTTTTTTACTAATCTGATCCTTTAACGTGTATAACACGCATACCAAATGGCATTGCTTTACTCAATTTCGCTGACCTCCATACAAAGCATTCCCATTAGAAAACCTAGGACTATCGCCCTTAGTTTTAATATAAGTACTATAGGTAGCTATATTTGAAATTAAGATGGGTGGTTGAAATGATAAGAGCTTTTTGAATCTTGTTAACAAAAAGGTAATTTAAATGAGAAACAGATATGTATAATATTTACTTATTCCTTTATTTGTTTACAAACTACGGCGCCTAAATTATAACTTAGAAATTGCCTAATGTTGTACTCGTATGTACAGTTACGCGGTTCTACTACGTACGTAAAACTGCCCTCCTAACAAACATACAGTTTTGGTTTATCTATTTACATTATATCAATATTTAAACGGAATTAAAAAATATAGTATAGTAATTATCCGAAATCTATAGTCTGTACCCTTTTCCCAGTCACAAATGCTATTCTGGGTATAGTGTCAATTTCGCTTAACCTCTTGTAGGTATCTGGCACTTTTTTAGTTTTTCGTCTTATAGTTCCAAAGTCGAAAGCACAAATTCCTCCAGGGTTATTTCTAATTGAGCATTCTGTCTGAAAAAGAAAATTGATGCAGCAGGTGGCTTCATTAGGAATATTTGGCTCTTACTACTAGCTCCATCATTAGAATTGTAACCCTAATAAGTATTATAAAAGCGAAACTGTTTTTGTTTGTCCTTTCTTCACGCCCTAACTAAGCTAGCTAGCAATCGAATTGATTTTTGGCATAGAGTAGAAAGGACGGATAGTAACATAGGCTACTTTTTTATTCCGATAGTCCCACGGGAACGGGAACCACCCGGGTGAAACCGCGGGCGGAAGCTAGTACTTACTATTTTCAAGTTGACATCCACAACTCTCAATATGTTGGCATCCGATCCCCCGCAAACTATAAGGCTAGTCCTCGGAACAAACTTGCCGCAGTACAATCTAGACTGGAAGTTGTCAGGTACTATTGTTTCTATCAATTTACAAGAGCCATAATCCCATATTTGTATGCTGTCTTTGTCTTGCCAGGCACATGTAAGTATCTAAGAATTTTATAAAAGGGCTCGTAAAGTAATACAAGTTATTTACACTGTTTTATACTAACGATCGAGTACATATTACAATCAGCGACACAATTACCTAACCTACTAAGGTTATTTGGTATATAAATGTAATAGTTCTGCCGAAAAAATCACACTTAAGTAGGGCTCACGTAAATTGACAAGATATTTTCAAATGTAAGGTCTTTGTAAGATGCAGCAGCATTATGGGTTGCCTACATGAAATTTACAGATAAGTTACTTTAGAAATGCCTTTCAACGTAGAAATCGTTGAGGGCTTGAGTATCCGAAGATTGTAGAGTCCGTTTTACGAAAGAATTCTCGTTGGGGTGGCGCTAAAGTCGCCTTCAACATTCGAAAGTGAGCGCTATTCCTATAAAGATAAGAAAATCATATTTTGGTTTTAGTAATATTTTGTGGGACTTCTTAGAAAAGGACTCTATTTTGATGTTATCTATACGATTTCTTTGGTCGGCGATCACAGTGCTTGGTGTGAGAGGTAGGTAGCGATCACAGGGTCAGAGCACAGTGCTTGGTGTGAGTTTTCTCACTTAGCTCGCTTATGCCGATATTTGCAAATACAGATTAATTCTAAACCTATTCCCATTGTATTAAGGTCTATCTGTCAAAACTTTACTCGTTTGGAGATTAGCAAACTCATACTAAGCCCTCGGCTGATGCTTTTGTATCTAGTGTAAAAAGGTCAAAATGATTCGCTAGTACCACCTGCTTTCCGGGCTTATCAAAGTCGAGACCTTCTCCACACATATGCACTCCAAAAATGTGTCTAGTCGCGTAAGGCTGTCTGTCATCCCAACAAATCACTGTGTTGTCCCATCCACCAGATATTAGTTCATGGTGCGACTTTGGATTAAAAGCGCACGCGAAAATTCGGGATGCGTGACCGTCTACAATATTTTTTCTTGGACTGAAAATTGCAAGTTTGCTAACTTAGGAACTTTATCTATACGATTTTGAAATCTAACGCATTCCAACTACTTTTCTTTAATAGCATACATTCTAAAGGGATAATATTTTACGTCACCAAAGATTCGAAAATTTAATTTATTGTAATTACCTACTGCTCATTCATTATCATTACATTAGGTAGGATGTAAGTAGGTATTCAAAATCATAGAATCATAGAATGAGGAACCTATTTCATTAATTTCATTATACAACTCTTAACCGTTAACCACTTACCTCTATTTTCTGTCACTTAACCACTTACTTGCGGTCACGGTGACCGCAATAGATTTTTCGCTTTATTATTGCACTATAATTGGGTTAACATCGGAAGAACTGTATGCAAAACACAGAAATATACTCTAATGACTTTAATGAAATTTTGAAATACTTAAAAATCTTGACTGTGTTCATAAAAAATAATATTTTTCTTATACCTAGTAATTTACTCTTAAAAATAAACATGTTTGGAAAATGAGATTCAATAACATAAAGTAATTTTAAAAAATTACTTTTTTGCTTATTTTGGTTAGAGCAATGAAGTGTCTTGTTATTCAAAATAAAATAAAAAACAGAAAACTTAGTTATAAAAATTAAATTACAAGCCCAAAAAATATTTTTTTGTTTCAATTGCATCACATTTTTTGCTAACACACAGCAACACATATTGGTTTTTACCAAAAAACAAAGGTGAAAAGTTTTGCGCTTATATTTGGATCGCAGGTTGAACAAGTCTTGCGAGTTTCCAGCTTGTCAGCACAATAACTGCTGGAATATTTCTTTATTTCAAATTGAAATATTATCCGAATAAAAAATGCTCCAAATATAAGAAGGTGAAGTATCTCTAGTAAATCACGCGGAATTGGCGATCTACCTCGTGTATGTCGAAAAACCTGTCTTTATTCCTGCCTTCTTAAAACCTGCTCTTTAGTGCTCTTCCAAAAAGGATCCACTATATATTGCTATCATCAGAGTTAGATTCATAGATCTCTTAAAGCGTATTATCCTCCGTAACATCGAGCTCCACGTCGCTGGTATCTTCATTAGGCGTTCCCTCTTCATCTTACACTTCTTGTTGAACCATCTCGCAATATTTTCATACTTTATACTAAAACAAGATCAAACAAAACAATCGCACATACACTTACATGCGGTCATAGTGACCGCTGCCGAAATTATTTTACTTACCTAAGCTAAATGCGCGCACGCTGACACTTGCCGAGCGCAAGAACCGAACTACCCGATGTTTTGGGAAGGTACATGAACGCCTATAAGCATAAGACTAACACAGGCCGAAATATTTGCGATTAGAAAAGTGCTGCGGTCATGGTGACCGCCGGTAAGTGGTTAAGGGTTAAGTTTAAGAAAAACCTACCTAGAATAAAAAGCCCTCTCTTGTGTTTGCGCTTCTTCATCGTACATGTTCAATTTGGCATCATCACCGTACGTAACAAACTTTGTAAAATGCGGGTGGTAACACAAACCTAATGTCTGTCGCTTCTCTCTAATAGTGTACAGACATTGTTCGTATTTGTATTTCCAACACTTTATACACCCATTGACATCTAAAATAATTAATCTGGTTAGATAACGGATCTTATATCTGAAAATAATCACGAGTTTCGAAAGCGAAACTTGTCAGAAAAGAAGAATTGTACAAGGTCTCCCAAAGTGATAATGCGCATAGAAATCTTCGTCACTGTTTGGCAACGTCGTATTCCCCGAGCCTCGGAAGACGATACGTAGATATGGAGTAGTTAAGTGCATTTTCTTCATGCTTTAATTTAGTAGAATTATGTATTTTGTGCTAAAAGAGATAAATATTGATTTATCAGTAACGAAATTTTATTCGATAACTAGCAGCAAAAAAATGCCATATAATGACTTATAATGCCAAAAATATTGCTTAAATAATAATCCTATTTTTAATACTAACAATTAGGTATATTTAATATGATATGCCCCGAAAATAAACTACGATAATTATCATTATTATTTTATTTATAAAAGACTAGCGGCCGTGCGCGGTTTCACACGCGTGGTTCCCGTTCCCGTGGGAATTTTGGGATCATTTATAGCCTATGTTACTACTTGGGGTCTAAGGATTCTCTATACCAAATTTCGTCAAAATCGGTCCAGTAGTTTTTGAGTTTATTCGTTACATACAAAAATACACATCTTTCCTCTTTATAATATTAGTATAGATTCCATGTAAGTAAATAGCGAGTATAAACACGATTGCGAATATGCTACAATCTTTGTTATGAATATCTGAGGAAATGTCATAGTTTTAAAATAAATCCGCAACAAAATTCATTCGTCAGATAGGCTTGCTTACTATAAACTGATATATTCCGGACGTTTAAGCTAGAACGTTACACGAACAAATAGCGCCCTTCTTGCCTTGGCCGGATTGTTTTTTAGCAATACTTTTTCTAATTATGTATTCTTGTATGAAATACTCAAGTGGCAGTCTCCAAATTGCCTATGTAATTGGTAATTGCTCTCTAAACTGCCTACTTGAGTATTTAGCGTAAGGAAAACTTTGTGGATGAGTGTTGAATAGAGGTTTGGTCTCTTTGTCTCCAAATAACGTTAAAACTAAAATTATAAAAAATCATACTAGTAAACAAAGTGCTCTTAATGATACAGTAGTTAACAAATAGTCTATCCTAGCCTCACCTCTCAAGCACAACATTTTGCCAGGGTAATGCACACATTATTATGTAAATATAGGTATATTGATAGTTAGTGGGGAGATTTGAACGAAATTCCGCGAAATGTGCATTGACAATATATTGTTGAAAATGAAATGACAAAATATTGATAGTGTGTAGACCGCTATTGATTGACTTCGAATATTTTATACCTAGTATTTTTCAAGTGTCTTACTGAAGCTGGTGTAATGATGGAAGAAAAGAAGGTTTAAATAACACGAGGTTTATATTAGAAGAAGAAAAAATGGTTTTCAAACACAGGTTTACATTTACATCTTAAAAATCTTATCATTAAAATCTCAGTTCAAAAGTATTTACTACTGATCATTAACAATAATATTACAATTACAAAAAAAATAATCAGAATCAGGGAGTATCTCTATTCCTGACACTGACATCGTAGATTCATCAGAACTTTCATTATGCTCTTGTTCATTTTCACTTTCCCCACTGCTATCACCTGTGTAAATAATCATTTCATCGGAAAATCTATCGATTCTTGGGTCAAATTTTCTATATTCATCTTCGCATTTAACCATGATCACAAACTTTTTTCCATTTTTCTGGTCCTATATTATTGTTTTTTTCTAATATACATCTTTAACTGACGTGACAGTCATTGCAATATTTTTTTGGCTACGTGTTGCTTTATTTGGGACCAAATATTTTCAATGGGGTTAAAATCGGGATGATATGGTGGCAATCGTATAATTCTATGCCCATGTTCCTCCATTATACGGTCAATGGCAAATTCTGTGTATTTTCTTTGTCTTTTTATAATTTCATACAAATCGGGTTTCAGTTTCTTTGGGTCATGCGGAATGTTGTGTTGTTGTAACCAAGCTATCATTTGTGTTTTAGGTGTGTTTGAGTTGGTGGTTTCACAGAACAGACGGCTTATTATGATAAGTATGGGACGTTGTCAATTACCAACACACTATTAGGAGGCAAGTTGGGAATCAATTGATTGCGTAGCCAACTTTGATAACGTTCCGCGTTTATTTCTTTATGATAGTTCTTCTGAGTCGACACATTTATGTAACATTAGAGCCCCTGGGACGAAGCCTTTTGCATTGCCTGTGTGTACAAATATTCGCTCTCCTTTGAAAATGGGTTGTTTGATGCCTTTTTTGTGTGATGTGATGTAGGTATGACGTATGACTCGTCCATAAACACTATGTTTTCTACTTAAGTATATACTTTATAATATTATTTATTCCTATATCTATTTGTTTAGGTATTTATGCATGTGTATCTTTCTATAAAATTTATACTTATAAGCCTAAATCTGATTTTTTAAATGTTTTTTCTAGTACTTAATATGTACCTATTTAACGTAGGAATTTTAAATTTTTTAATATTACAAAACGTGAAAATGTTAGTACCTATATTTACCTATTTTACAAAATAAACTATTTAAATTTGAATAAGATAATTAAAGTTCAAATTAAATTCACCTTTGAAAACAAAACCGAGAAGGGTGTGTAATAGCAGCAGCTCTATATAATTCCACACAGAGAGAACACGTGCAGTCACCAGTCACCACCAATATATAAAGACGACTGAAGGGAAGGACCTTTGACTTACCGGCGACCGCCGCCGCCGACCACCCAAGTTTTCGATTGTGTACATATGATATTGACTTTTTCCTATCTCTTTCGAACAAGGTGCAAAATGCAAGTGCATTGTTTAGGGCTCTTACGATTCAATGATTCGGGTTTTTCCGGGAATACGACAATTAGCGAAGATCTGCATGCGCATTATTAATTTGGGAGTACTTGTACCTAAAATATGTAGTCTGTCAAGCTGAAAGCAAGTAGGTACATAATGCTGCGTACACACCGGGCCAACGAACGGCATCAGGCGTTGCCCGCTGCACATTCGTGGTCTTCAAAGATCAATCTAAAGCTAAGTAAAGGATCACTGGGAGCGATTCCATTTCACATTCTGTTTTTTCAGATCATCTAATTAAGACAGAGGGCAACCGAACCCCTTGCTGGTTTGTTGGCCCGGTGTGTACGTAACATAAGAGCTAGGCTGGAGTTATCGCAAAGAAGTATGTTAAACTCTATTAATATAAATAAGCTTTATTACTGTGGAGGTAACTTTAGTTCCAGCCTGCAAACATTTAATGTTCGCAGGCTCCAGCAATATTTCGCGTGCCATCTTCCGTGAGAAGGATCTTCCTACGAATAAGCATCAAAATCAGAGAAATGTAAACAACTAACAACATGATAGAAGCATATTAGTCACGGGATGAGCTTTGCTGACTGGACGATGTTTTATAGCGGTCACCGGACCGGGATATGACTTGCATTCGTCATCGACCAGGGTGTGAGTGCCGTTGCCAGTAGCACAGTCAAATAGTCTGATGGTGCCGTCTGTGAACCCAACTGCTACATCCTTCACATCTTCTGTGTACTTACAGCACATGATATCTTTGTTGGTTTCTCTGTAACATTGACAAATTACATAACCACCTAGTCCATACCCAATAGCTTATGTTCCTGGTCAAAACAACTTTATTAACAAAGAAGGTAGGTAAATGTTGACTACTCACATAACAGACAGAACATTAACTTCTCCTTGGTAAATTTGGTTCTGCTCTGTATGATACGATTTATGTTCTATATTAGGAGTAGCAGTGTGGACAGTGATCAGCTCTTTCTTAGGGGCATTACTCTTGTATACGTAGGTGTTATGAACACCAAAAGTTTTCTGCGCTGCCCTCATGCTAGATGGAGCCATGGGACCAGCCGGTAATTTCCTTCTCAGTTCCATTATCATTTTCTAGATAACCTAAAATAATAATGTCCAACATATCTTTCATATAAAATTGCGCACACATTTTTATCACAAATAATTTATACAGAACTATCGCCGTAGTTTGCCATTTGACATTAATGAACTCTAGAAAGATGACAATGATGCTATATTAGTTCAATCAAAACTAAAAAAAATAGAAATACTTAAATCGGTCTATGGATTCTGTAACGGTACACAAGAAGAATTTATTGTAGCACGCATGTACGCACATATTTTAACATTACCTACGCTTTGAGGAACTTTCAAGAAGCTGCTGTAATAATGTGAAATGTAGGTAAGTATCTAGATTTAATTGAAGGAACCGTTTAAAGATAATTCTACTGTGTTAGTACATACCCTTGATTTTTTTTATTAAGTCTATAGTACCTACCTATCTACTCTCAACCAAAACTTATGCTTAGACGAAACGTCCTTTTGAAAACTTTTATTGCTATTTACTTTTAGATTGGACTTACCCACGTGTTTTCATATTTCCACTCCCTCTTGGTACTTATTTATCTATTCTCGCATGTTAGTAGGTACTAGACTACGTAATTCTAATGGCCACACTGTACCAGGTACCTACCTACAGTACAGGGGCATGCATTGGTTTTCTAGTGTAGTAGGCACTGTAGATCTAACTAGTAACTTTGCACTTATCCTATCCTGCTACCGAATATTATAAGTTTGAAAGTTTGTGAGGATATTTGGATGGAGGAATGTTTGTTACTATTTCACTCAAAAACTACTCAACTGATTAAGATGAAACTTTACAGCAATGTAGCTTATATATCAGAAAACCACACTGTATGCAAATATTTATAATTATCCTGATATTCCCACGGTAACGGCAACCGCGCGCGAGTGAAACCGAGAGCGGCCGCTAGCCATAAATGATAAGGTTCGTAATATTTAGTAGGAATATTAAAATGCTGACGAGTTTGATTGTTTGAACACGCTATATCACGTTACGATTAATAAGAGCAGAGCATCAATGTAAAACGTTACAGAAACGGGAAAAAAATATTAGTTTTGGGAGCTTCCGTTGCGGACGGTGTGTAAACGGTTACAGTAAAAATCATGTAGGTATGACGAAATTATTCCCCATCAAAAGTTTTTAAAAAAAGTCCGCGACAGCATATGTCTATGTTTTATGGTTAACTCACTATAACCGTTTTTCAGATAAGTTCGAAACTAATGTATTATTTGAGAAGCTGTTTTCATAAACATGATATTAATCCTTATCTAAATAAACGTTAATCATCACAAGTATTTAATTTTGAACAAAATTGTCCTTTACATCATTAAATTTTAATGAATATCTTAGGAAATATGATAGTTTTAAAATAACTCCTCAACAAAATAATTCGCGACTAAATTCATTCGTCAGGTAGGCATGCTTACTTTATACTGATATATTCCGGAAGTTTAAGCTAGAACGTTACACGTACAAACAGCGCCCTTCTTGCCATGGGCGGTTTATACTTGAGCAATACTTTTTCTAAATTATGTTGTATTCTTGTATGAAACGCTGCTTGTTTCGAGTAGGCAATTTCGAGACTGCCTATCGGTAGGTATTCAGTATTTAGCGTAAGGAATATCTTAATGGGTGAGTGTTGAATAGAAGTTTAAACTAAAATAAAATAACTTTAACACTTATTGTATATTTATTTAGGTTTTGAATGAGGTAGGCACTGCCTAATTGCCTATATGGAATGCACGCCCCTGCTACAGTAGGACCTAAGTACATCTTATTCTAGTGTATAAGCAAGAGTAATTACTGTTGTGTTGCATGAGTGGACGGTGCTATCCTTTTGTTGAACTTTATATTCGTTAGAATCTTCAATTTCAGTAAATTTACTTTACAAGATATCACGTCATTCCTTTTATGTTTGTCTAGGTTACTTGGCATACCTTATTTCCTTAATCCATGAAGTAATAAATACTAAATCCTAAACTTGCTAAAATAGTGTCTTTGACATACTAAAGGTTGCTTAGTAACGAAACAAGTGGGATGTTTAATAATTCCATACGAGAACGCATACTGCACTCTAGCGCCGCCCCATTGAAAAAAAAAACAGTTCATAAAAGATGAAATCTCTCTGTAGTGAAAATGTTTAATACAAAAAAAGGACCACAAAGCTTCTTCAAAGTGCACCAATTTTTTTCTATTCCGTTATTTAGTTAAATGGAGTTTATTTACTAACATTAAGCTAGACATATTAGAGACAGTATCAGGGAATAAAAAACCTAGTACAAAAATATTGGAAGTGCACTAATATAAATTTCGTCTTTAATACCGGTTTTTTTAAATGGCCGCGCTAGTGTGCAAATGCGAAGTTGTTGTAATTAGTAGTTTCACCGTTTTTTGTGGCGCTTATTTATTTTCTTGGTCGATTCGCGCGCCACCATCCGGTGTAGGTAATCCCTGTCGTAAAAAAAGGCAGATTAAATTTGGTTCCAAATCAGTTAAATCACACTGACCCGGTTTCGGGGAGTTTGGGATCTCTTTCATTTTCCTTAACGGTATGTAAGTTAAGGTTCCAATGTGACCACAACTAGAGCTTCTACCTTAAATTACATTTGAAGCAAGAGCATAAACTCGCGAGTGTCAGGGTTCTAATGCGAAAGCTAAAATCTAAAGCTAATGTGGTACAAATAACAATACAACTTAAATAGCCTTCACGTAATAAAAAAGATTTTATAAAAAATACTAGCTGTGCCCCGGGGCTTCGCTCCTGTGGAATTTCGGGATAAAAAATAGATAGTAGCCGATTCTCAGACCTACTCAATACGCTCACAAAATTTCATGAGAATCGGTCAAGCCGTTTCGGAGGAGTATGGGAACGAAAACTGTGACACGAGAATTTTATATATAAGATTGAGTAGATAGGTATCAACGAAAAAGTTTGCGGTAGATAATTAAAACTATGTAGTGTCATCCGAAGGAGGAAAACTCGTGATAAAGCTACGCACGTAACCCGCGATTACGACTTACACTAGACCGCCAAATAAAACATAATTGCAACGCTAAATAAATTTTATTTCATGAATTCATGTCAATAAGTATTCATTATTCACACTCAAATTAAAATGTACAATCATATAAATAATGTAGAATCTCCCTAGCACATTGGTTTTATTTAGTCATTTTAATATCACGGAGCAGCAAATGACAAAGGATGTGCAATTAATCATCAAATATTACAGTGCATTATTTGTAATTTTATTAGAACGCGCTCAACTTGACAGTGCTGAATAGCGCCATGGCCACATTATCATTCGGTGTCACCATTAAATTTTACACTGTACGTAGTTAAGTAGGTAAATATCAATGTGTGTTTTTAGAGAAAGAAAGTTTAAAATTTAAAAATAATTTATTTTATTTTTTATTTTTTAATTTATTTTTTTACTTTATATTTAATATAATGTGATACCATCGACACCATTGGTATTGTACTACCTAAGCAACTGGTACTTATTTAATTGTTGTAAGGAAAGAACAGAAATTACATAAGTATACCTACATAATTACAAAAATTAAGTGTCTTAACGCACAGTCAGCTTCATAAAGATGTCAGTGTGAAGACTGATAAAAATTATTTAAGGGATACATTTTTAAATAGGCTGGTAGATTATCTTATTGTTGTACCTTCCAGAGTGATCAATATTATCTACAAAACACAATTCTTATGTTATGTATGTAATGTGTTAAGATGACCAATTATATATTCGCGAATAACTATATGGTATCTAGGCGCTCAGAGTTATCAAAAATATCTTGGTAGTAAAGGAATGTCAACGCTAAGTAGGGTTATTACGGTTCTTTTATTTATATTGCTTATTTTCTATACCCATCATTTCATTACGCCAATTACGTCATGCAACGTAATTGGCGTATCTTTTGTTTGGAACTTTTTTTGAAACAAATAAATTTTTTAAGGGCCACAATGCATGCAATACCATCGGAAATCGGCACTTTTCGGAAGCTAAATATAGCGACTGAACGCTAGACTTGTTCTATTTAGTATTCTGTGACGTCTAGGTACGCTCCGCACACATTCGGTTACCGGTCGCATCGATTTGACATTTGTGGAACAGGCAGGGGCCCGATTCTCGGGTGACTCGAAATAATTTCATATTCGAATTGAGCAGCTGACTTAAAACAAACGAATACTAAACGATTATTTTGAGCCTAAGATATCACCATTATTCGCTTCTCGCGAAGTATTACAGCACAGATTCATCGTAATTAGACGTGATTGTAACGTAGTTGGAAATTGATGTACTTATGAAAATATTGGAAAAGTTTTAATGTAAGAAAATAAAACGTGAAATTTCATTCTTGGACGGGAATCGAACTTAGCTACGCCTTTCGCTATCCGGATTCTAGGCGTTTCCCATCACAATTGGTCTAAGCTTTTGTTACTTTTTTATATTTTGAAAAAAGTCAATTCAAAAGCGTTTAGGCAAATCCTCTGTCTGCAAATCATCTATTTAAATAACAAAATTAAAACTTATAAAAAAAAAACGCAAAAACACCAATCTAATGATAGGTCTGTAAAGGCCCTTATTTTCTATTGGCGATGTCTATCTTATTTATCTTGTATCTTTATAAGTGAAGGTATTTATGAGTACTCTGGATGCTTAGATACCAATGAACAGTTAGGAAGCGTACCTACATATAAGAGATCCTTGTAACCGACTATAAGTAATTGGAGATCTATGCTAGAAATATAAGACTGGTTGGTTGTGTACAATATTTAGATAACTTTAAATGCAAAGATAGAATTGAACCATTGCTCCTAGCATGTAGTTGAGCACCTTGTCACCTCTTATTCATATCATTATGAAGCTGACTGTACAAAAATGTCAAGAAACTGTTTAGAAAATACCTAATTACAAATAAGTATTTATTGGACTCGGAAAATAGTTTCGTGAGTTTGAATAAGGTAGGTATCTTTTCTTGATGCACGTGGAATTATATGTTTACAGCAGCTTTTACGATGCAGATATATTTAAAATAGAAGTGTGGGTAAATAGACACATACCAGTTGATCACAATAATTTCACTAATTGTGTTATTTACAATAAATTACACCACATATAAAACACCAGTATTCAACACGACATTGCACTCGACTCAATAATAAATAGACATTTATTAATTTACAAGAATCTTCCCAAACACTTCCTAACTTACAGCCATTGCGCACATGATCATGCAAGACAGCCATGACGCGGAGCACCTCGAGAATTTACCATTCACTACGGAACAACATTGGAACAAGGTGTCTATCTAGCGATTTATGTAGCTATGCACAGTTATTTCTTTACAGTAACAGTATCTACATTTATTACGACCGACATCAATATTCCTTTCAATATTTACCAGATAAAACATAAAGGATTGTTTGTTTCATATTATTGTCTTTCGCATACATCTGACAGCTTCAGTTTATAATAATTTGTCTTTTATATAATATTTAAGTACAAATTGAATATAATTAAATCTCGGAAGCATTTTAACGTCAGTATGAGCAAGATTTAGATTTAGGGTAGAGAAGAGATGTGATGTAGAGTACCTTACCTATTTAGAGTTTACAGTAGTAAGGTAGTTTCACAAAGTACATTATATAGTTAGGTACGCAATAATTTAACAAACGCAATCGATAAAACGAAAGTTGTAACAGTAACCCGATATTACCAATCCACACTCCCCACTGGACTCGTTTTGGGGTAAAACAATCAACAACAATCAATAATCGAAAAATGGACGAATAAATAACTAAGTGCACATGATGTCATGTCAGTGCTGATTGCAATATTAGGTTTTTTAAGTATAAAGAATGATTTAAACATTTTATTGCACGTTATGAATAGACTGCTTGAATTACAGCGCATAGAAGGAAATTATAAAAAAAATATGTCTGTATTAAAGAAGCATAAGAGGGAAAGGCTAAGGTATAGGTATCATAATATGATACCTCGTATAATATTATTATACGAGTATATAGATAGATATGTCAGAAAATAAACCTTGTGGTTTCCGGAATTCGGATGAATTGATAAAACAAATATTTACAATTAAATTAAAATAGATAATAATCTGGTGAAAAGTAGGTAGGTACTGTTTATGTCCAATTTCCAACATATCTACCTGTACATTCGACTGTCCTATTGGGACATGTTAGTAAATTAAAGATTGAAATTGACTTCGTACATGTTCGAAATAGTAGCCGTAATCTCTAATACAAAACACACTTTAATTCTTATCTAATACCGACGACATGCATATAAATTACGAACCAAACAATAAATGGGTAAATCAAAATAAGTTATAAAACAACAAAGTCAAGCCAAAACATTATACACAATAACACAAAACCAAATCCTCCACTAACCTAATGAAATTATGTAGATAGGTAGGTACATAATAGCCGAGGTAAAAATATTGCAGATATCAGAGAAAAATAAATATGAAGGCTTGTTACATCGATTTTGTACCCGACATTAATTTTATACAATGTGCAATTCTATTGAAATCAATTTCTCAAACCTTTGTATCAAAATTACCAAAGCTTTGTTTGCATTGTACTTCATAACAGGGAACGTCCATAAGGCTTTTGTGTGGATACACATTTATTCAAAATGACACTACACTTACCTATTACAATACGTAGTTTTTTTAACAGCTACGGCTGTTTGCATTACAATAATATTAAAATATATATAATATTAGACTTGCATCAATTAATTATTCTGCCGGACGCTAGGCGCTTACAGTGGGTGGCAAAAATATGGAATCACTCCCCTGAAACTTCGGCGTGAGCAAGTAACGTGAGAAAATTCACACTAAGCACTCAGAGTGCTTAGTGTGAGTTTTCTTACCTTACTCGCTCACGCCGAAGTTTGCAAACAGAGTTTAATTCTCAACCTTATTCCCATTGCATTAAGGCTACCTGTCAAATGTTTACTTTCACGCGCTGGTTACGTTAGGACATTCGCAAACTCACACTAGGCCCTCTGAGCGCCAAGTGCGAGATTTATTCTACTCACGGTTGATCATGAACGCGTAGAATTTTGTATGAAATTGGCGGAATATGCCACGGACTAAACTCATACGATTAACCGTAGGAAAAATCCTAGCGTGATCATGCAAGAGGTTAATGTTGACGGATATCCTATGCAAAAAACCAGTTACTATTAAAACAAAATTGGATCAATAGAATGGATACTTACGTTATGATTGCAAGTCTAATAATAACATTTTATATTATGACTGATTTTACCTATGGTACCTATGACGTCACTTTTCCATATTTATATACAGTCTAGGGAATTTGTACAGCTCTTCTTTATTCTGTAATGTAATTAATATACAGTGGCTATTGCATCAATGCATATATTTAACATTTATCTACCCATTCAATAGACAATCACATTGTTTATCCACAAAAATATTCTAGCCATCATAGATCGACAAAAATAGATATCTGTCTCCCAAGTGTCATACCCACATCCATCTGAGAAAACACGCAATAAATTTATTACAATCAACATTATTGATAAACAATGATAACAATTCAATAGATTTCTTTTTCTTTTCTACAAGTACTTATGAACTTTCAACAGTCTGTTGTTAAAACATATACCTATTAAATGTACAAAAAAAGCTTTCTTAATTCTACACAGTGTTTCAGTTAATTTGTCGTGATTATGGCAAACAGAATTGAGAATATGAAGTTAGTTTTTTTTAAAGAAATTTAAAAGATTTTTATAATATGTAACTATTAAATAGGATATCTAAAAAAACAACACAAAAGTAAAGACAGCATTGAACTTACTTAAGCAGAAGCAAGGTTTGTGTGTGATATAACAATATTTAACTGTATTAATAAACAAAACTTAAATTTTAATTAATACATAAATAAATACAGTGAACAATTAGGTACATGATTTTTTAGATAAGATGCAAAATTACACAATTATGGACACAACTTCAGATTAAGATTCAAAATCAATACACGGAATTAGACAGTGTAATTAATTTAAACATAGGTACATTATATTATTGTTAATAAATATTAGAAAGATCTTTCACACGATAATGGTATCTCTACAGTATTGCGACTTCGCCCAGTCTTTGGAACAGCTTTGGAATTGAACCTGCCTGATTCTTCAACATGTGATATAAAAGAAATTAAGTATATTAAAGAATTTTAATATAATTTTTAACCTTTAAATAAAAACAGCCCTAAATAAATAGTTTATACATAAACTGCACTGAGTGTTTAGTGCGAGATTTTTCTACTCACGGTCGATCGTGAACGCGACGATTTTCGTATGAAATAAGCGGCGTGCCATCTAGCGGGATACGCGACGGGCTACACCAGCGCAGCGCTATACAAAAATCTAACGCGCTCACGATCGACCGCGAGTAGAAAAAACTCCCACTAAGCACACTGCACGGCACATTCGCAACTGTTATGTCCCCCTATTGAACTTCGCGTAGATATCAATGCCTATGAAGAATACCGTAACCGAGGAGTTTAAAAAAAAAGTGTACCCTTACATTTAACCCTGTCCCTTAGAATAAAATCATTTTTCTCGAGAATATTTCTAATATCATGGTGGAAGAATTTTATCTTATTAAATCCACATATGTTTATTTGGCTTTCTTACTATTTCATGTATTTCAAGGTAAATTTTAATGATTTTAAATAAAAAAGAAATCCATCAAAATCTCCACACTTGATTGCATGATTGCCATTTAAATATTTATGAATATGTCCATAGGTCCATATATGTTAATGTTATTTTAATTGGTTACATCTTGTTCTTTACAATCAAGCTATTTACAACCTTATAACAATGTGAATATATATCAAAATTACTTTTTCTCTGACATGTCAGTTCTGTTACCGACTTTTCTCTGCAATGATATTATTCACTTGATTTTTAAGGGTTTGTAACACCGAGGTGATACCTATCCGTCGGTCATTTAAATATTTCAGTTGTTTGTAAAAGATTCTCAAAATTAATATCATGTAGGTACCGAGTTGTTTTTTTTCCAATATTTTTCTGTTTAAAATTTATCATAAGTATAAAACGGCATTGAAAAATGCAAACATTCTAAAATCATAATGTCATGTAAGTGTTACGACAGGTAAGGGGATGCGAAGAATCCCCGGACTACGTTAGGCTGACACAAACAGCGGACACTGCACCTGGCAACGTAGAACACGCGCACACTGCGCACTGACGCGAAATTAACAGAGCTGGTAGAAAGTATTGGCTGGTTACATTGGGACATCATAGGGTTTTCTGATATGCTATACCGGAATTGAGACAGTCCGTAAGCGGTTTCGGTTTCATCGTCCACAGGTCCCTTGTCAACAACGTAATTTCCATCGGAAGTGTGTCAACCAGGGTAGTGTACCTGATACTGAGAATATCCACGCTCCAACCTCGACATACTAAGATGACTAAGTGGTGGCTATGTATGAGAAAATTTGTAGAGCCATGCATAGCCTCAAAACCCACTACACCGTTGTGATGGGGGACTTTAATGCTAAGTTGGGGAAACGTTGCGGTGACGAGTTAAGAGTGGGGTAATTTGGAGTTGGGCAACGGAATGAAAGAGGCCAGATGCTGCTCGTCTTTATGGAAAAGAAGTACCTCTTCATGATGAACTCCTTCTTCAAAAAGCCGGAAAGCCGACAGAAGACCTGGATCAGTCCAGAAGGTAAAAAAAAATCGGCCAAGTGCGAGTCAAACTCGCACATGAAGGGTTCCGTCTCTCACCCAAGGTTGCCTGGAAGAGATTGCTACGTAGCAATAATGCCGCCTATTGTGTGTTCCTCTTTTTTGTCATTGTCTCTGTATGTGTTTGTTTTTTATCGTGTGCAATAAAGTTTCTATTATTATTATATTAAATTAGGTATTCACTTGACTATCGATTACCGACACCTAATTGCACACATTTTACCACTTGGAAGTGTATATCTTTCAAACGGTTGACTTTGAATACGAACATGTCACCATGTCGGTCCGATTACAGAATTAGAGCACAAATCGCATCCAACTGCAACTGCAGGTGTGAGACAGGGAGGCGTCATGTCATTTCTCCGAAACTCTTCACAGCTGCGGTGGAGGACATCTTTAAGATCTTGGACTGGAAAGGACTCGGCATCAACATTAATGGCCAGTATCTGACACACCTTCGGTTTTCCGATGATATAGCCCTTATGGCTAAGACCTCGGAGGACCTGAACACAATGCTCGAAGATCTCCGTAGTTCTTCCCAAAGAGTGGGTCATAGGATGAACATGGATAAGACGAAAATCATGACAAATTCCCATGTTGTACCCATTTCAGTTCGCGTGGGGAACACTACAGTCAAAGATGTTGACCACCGCTTACCTTGAACAGAAAATCCAGTTAATAGGCAAGTCCAACTTCGAGAAAGAGATCTCCCGTCGAATCCAAATCGGATGGTCAGCATTCGGGAAGCTCCGTAAAATCTTCGCGTCCAACTTACCGCAGTGTCTCAAGACGAAAGTCTACGACCAGTTGTATTGCCAGTGAGGACTTAACTATGGGTCTGATAAGAAAGCTCAAGGTCACCCAGCGTGCAATGGGGGGCTATGCTCGGCGTTTCCCTACGTGATCGAATCAGAAACGAGGAGAGCCGTAGGAAAACTAAGGAACTGTCTTCGCTCGAAGAATTGCTCAGCTCAAAGAAAATCGTATTAAATTTACATTTTTGTTCTGATCCTTATAAATCAACCCAGAACTACATATTAACTGTTTATTTGTTATTAAGGATATCCAGGCATAGAGGTATGTACTTTTTATCTTGGGCAGCTTTTTTCGTTTAAAATTTGATTCTAAATGTACTCTTGTCCGGAAATCGAACATTACAACTCTACGCCACACAGGTCGTCAAAATATACAGGTTGTCGTTTCTATGCATTTTTAGAATAAAAATATTAGTGATCACAAGTACCTAGGTGGCCACAACCTATAATTTTTGATACTGTCAGTTTTGGTACTATCTAGGGTTGCCACGCGTACTTTATAATAAAGTATTGTACGTTATTTCAGGTAATTGTACTCTATACTATATGAGAACAATAAAGTACACGAAAATACTTTATTTCGCTTGATTTGATTTCTTTGGAATTTTGAAAAGTTTAGTTGTACCTAAGTATTTATTTGTTAAACCAAATTTATCGATTGGTACTAATAAACACTCGTTTTTAACAATTTCTGAAAAGTTTTAAATCTGCAAAAACTTAATGTAGATTATGTATAATCTTTATGAATAACCGCTTTATTAAACTAACTTTATAATCAGAAGTGTACTTTTAGGTTTTACAGAACTATTACCAACTGCACAAAAATGGCAGCACTTGTTTAATAAAAGTGATGATAATTTTTTAAACTTGTATAAAGTAATTTCATTTTATTGTCTATTCCCGCCACGTCAGCATTCATAGAAAGAGTTTTTTCTGTTATGAATAGCAAATAACGAGACGAAAAAAACAATTAATTAGGTACTTATTTACTTTAATTTAAATATAGACTGTAAAAATGCTGTAAAATTGTTTAGAAGAGATATTAATTTGATACAAACTGCAAAAAGCTACAAAAATATGTAGTTAACATATTTTTACAAATAATAATAAAGAAAAAATAATAGTACTTTATTTTGATACTATGTACTTTTTTTTTCTTACCTATAATAACCAATGTACTTTAATTGCATGAAAAAAAGGTGGCAACCCTAGTACTATCCCTTGAAATTTTCTTTATATTTTTAAATTACATATAGAAACACACAAAGAATGTTTCTTGTTAAATTATTACATATTATGATTTAAATATTGAGACCTTTAGACTGATATAATATTTCAAATTTCGTGATAGAAACAGAAAATTGTAATAAGCTTGTAGACAATGGTAACAAAACATAAATGAATTCCAACTTGAATGATTACGTAAAATTTCTCTGTTCGTGATAGTTCATAATATAAATCAGGTTAATTTCTACAGAAAACAATAAAAACATTTAATTTAGTCTTAGTCAATATTTTTTTTATGGCAATTAAAAGATAGTAACAAAACTGACTAGTCAAAACAAACCGTCTCGTTACATTTTATAAAATTTCTTCTAAGACTGTTAAAATGTGTAATACATTTATACATTTTATCATAATCGAATAAATATCGATCACGTTTCCTATAATAAACTTCCAAAAACTCAACACAGAAAATAATCTCTACCTTTTCCGTTGAGCAGTTTCAAATAAATGTGTACCCTCGTTTATTTGAAACTGCTCAACCACACCATGTCATTGATGTAGGTAGTAGGCTAGACCCGGTTTTGGCCTCCGAGTCTCGGCTGTGGTGTGCCCTTTAAGTCCCGATTTTGGATATTTTCTTTTAATCCTTATTTGCATACCATTTAGGTTCAAAATAACTATAAATTAGCTACAATCAGCCGAACTACCGCGTAAAAAATGTGGATATGGGGTTCTTTTGATAGCTGAATGACCATTTATGGTCATTTTATGAGCTTCATCTGTCAAATGAAGCCCTTATCCATTTTTTATATGCGGTAGGTAGGTAGCCCTTAATTTTAATTAAAAACCTAGCCTTTTAAGATTTTGTACTTTGCATTTACAATTACAATTTTATTAGAAAAATACTTGAAAATTCAACTAAGTACTTAAACTCGCAAATAATTCTCACCTGAGAATAAATTGTAAGTCAAGTAAATTTTTCTGGTATTTAAATTTTAAAACCTAGCTTTTAAACCATGTTAGATAAGAGTGCATTGACTTAAAAAATATATATATTTGTTTAAAATATAGATGTTAAAATTACATAATCAATTATCTGCTGTCTTTACATTTATGTGTTCTATATGAGTTTTTAAAATTATAATCCAATTTTTATAAACCCGCCCACCACATGTCATATATGAATACTTATGTATAAAGGTGAATACTGAACATTGTTAGTACAAATCCTGTTAAACCTGAGAGAATTTACTATGATTTTATTTTTTTGTCTTATAGCAGTAGATGCACTATTTAATCTTTGAAGAATTAAATTTCTTTAGGTAATGGAAGTTGAAAAGTTATATGTAAATAATTAGCCAATTGGAAACCATTTGCAAATAAAATGTTATGATTGTATACTTATTAGCAATATTTTTAGATGATACATGTTGTGTATTATATTTTTATATAAATAATGTATTTTTTTCTGCTTAACATTAACAGGTGAAAAAAGTGCATCCACCATTTCAGACATAATTAATATCAAGATTATAATAAGTATCTAGAAGCTGTAAATGAACCTATATTCATCTGACTTGAAATGATTACCTCTAAGGTATAAAAAGTTACTAAATAGCCCTTTTTAATATATTGAGAACAATTAAATTGTAGAATTCTATAATTTTACTTTGCTGAAAAATAGCAGAAAAACAAATATTGAGGTATACACAGAAAATTGGGTAGAGATCCTTATTAAAATAATTTTTGCTTCAGAACCTAAGTAATTATTATTGTGACTAATAATTAGTAGGTTTAAGGCCATTTTCAAAAATGTGAATTGACAAATAAAAGCACAACATTTATATTACTTAATCATAAACATTCACAATTATCTACCATTTCAGGTATATTTCTGTTTCATTTATTACTATACCATCCTTCTATAATCTTTATAATTTATGTATACAGAAAAATCAACAAAACTCGAGCAATTCCATAAATAAATAACATCTGTAGCAAACTAATTATGTTAACCACTCTTCACCAACAGAACAACCCATTAACATTGTAGTTAAAAACAAAATGATAATTTTATCTAATTGTTGCTACAATCACAGTGATTATCATGAGCTTTTTGAATCAAACATCGGATCAAACAGAGTGGCCTTGGGATTGGTGTCTTTGTCCCCATTGACTAGAAGGACCCTGAGCCGAAGTACCTTGTTGCATCCACGATAAGAAGTTAGGTGGACCGGGGGGAGCAGAAGATGCTGGCCCCGCAAATGCACCTTGATCTGACCCACCCGATGGGATGTTGTTGATCAATCCCCACCCGGCTTGGTTGAGAGCTGCTGCAACTAAAGCCTGGTTGACTGGCATACCACCCATTCCTATAGGCAGACTACCACCCTGAGCTTGACCACCGCCACCAGCCACTGCAGTCTGCCCATGCTGACCTGATATACCAAGGGCTTGCATATTTACCATATCCATGTTACGGCTACTCCATGAGTTGTTGTTTGATACATTGTGTGGATGTCCTTCTTCATAGTTTCTACTAGGTAAATTCCTTTGGTTAGCACCACCCTTGTTTTGCTTAGGAGATGCATTTGATACATTGACAGAAACACCTTTTATAATGTGGTCTTGCCCACAAAGACTTTGTGCTACTTCTGGATCCAAAAATGTTATAAAACTAAAAGCTCTAAATGGTTTTGGAATAAATACATCTGTCACTTCACCAAACTGAGAGAAGTATTCTCTCAAATCATTTGCTGTTAAATCTTCTGTGCAACGCCCAACAAACACTTTACAAGGCATAGAGGTAACCGATCCTTCTTTAGAGTTTGGTATCCGAACATCACACCATCGCCCATCAATCATATGTCTTTGGGCTAACACTCTCATTTGTGAAGAATAAGAAGCAAAGCGGATGAAAGCAAAGCCTTTAGACATTCCAGTTTTTGGGTCTCTTTTGAGCTGCGCCATTAAAACTTCCCCAAACTTCTCAAAATACTCACGAACAGTTTGTTCAGTGGCTTTCCATGGTAAACCCAGCACAATCAAATCAGAACATAAGTTGTCATTTCTTTTGTTCTTCATTAAAGATGTTTCAGCGTTTTCTCCAGATTTACGTTTATTTTCTTTAGGAAAACTGCAAACATACAAATGTGTACCCCATCCTTCTGGAGGAGGATATAATCTGCCATCTCTTAATCTGATACCACGGATGTTTTTCGTTTCTGGGTGTCGATACTTTAACCCACAACAGCCAGGAAACTGGGCTGATACTGTGGATAACATCAGAGTCCCATCTTCTTCAATTGGTAGTTCTATGGGTTCTTCATTTTCGTCTTCAGCCACGGGCAAGTACTCGAAGGACATTATTTCTTAATCATGAACTATTTTTAATAAAAATCGATAAAAATAAACACAGAAATTATTCTTAACACTATACAAATGTACAATTTATTTCATCTAAATAAATAAAATTAAACGTCAGCCACGGGTTAAGTACCCATTGCAATTTTGCAGGTTGAAAACATAGTTTGACTATACAATCTTAATAAAAATTCAATGGGAATTCCAAGTGATTTTTCTCTAATCGAAGTATCAAACGTATTTCGTTGCGCTATTTTAATAGACAACTTTCTAAAATTGACATTTTACATCATCAGGGTTACCAATTAATCTATGACCAAAACGCCACGATTCAAAAATACAAAATCGTTACGTAACAATTTATAAATTAATATTAAACATTATAATAAAACTAGTACCCTATAAAATTATAAAATTGACAGAAATATATCAAATTTCGGACTTCGGTATAAAAATGTGCCGTCATTATCGCTATACATGCGCATTGCATATAGCATTTGTAAACATCTTACGATATGAGCTAACATATTGATAAAAAGTAATAATTACTTACTAATCTATTAATTTTAAGTAACATTATAAAAGCAATGCAAAAATGATAGTTCTGCTATTTTGAGCGGGGCTACTAGTGTAATGTCTTTATAAAAGATAAAAAAAAAAATTACGTTAAATTAAACAGACTTGCTAGTACAATTAATATTGTTCATGCTAAGATGGGCTAAACATTCTTCTGTCTGTATACAACTCCATGAATGAAGATGAATTAACTCCATTCCACATCATAGAGTAGAAGCACAGAACAGAATACTTAAGTAAAGGATCAAAATATATTTTAAGCTGTGGTTATTACTGATTGGTGGATAATATCTGGTACAACAATTAACCAATGGCGTGTTAGTAATTTGAGTTGAAGACTTGACAGTATTTTTCTATTCGTCTAAATACTGTCATGTCAATTGTCATCTCAAACTATAGTGAAACAATGAAACAAGACAGAAAGAAAAGGGAGATAACAGAAATTGAAATAAATAAATGCAAATACCATATCGTCAAATATTGTAATCGTTCTAATTGTAAACTTTTGTGGAGAGATTTCTATATATCACGTAGGTAAATGATTTACAACTAAAAGCATATTAATTTTTAATTTAACATTAATTTATCAATCAAGTGTTAATTTCAACTTAACCTTATCGAGAAAATTAAATACATCTGATAGATTTCTATTTAGAAAACAACATTTTAATCTTTTTATAATTAGTAACTTCGATTTCTAATATTATTGTTAAATTTGGTGTGATTTTTTAAATTGTTTTTAATGTGTGCATACTATGGATGATGATTGTAAAGAATACAGAAAAAACAAACCACAACAAAAGTTCTATAAACCTGGCAGTGGCCCATTGAGGCGTTCAAGTTATGGTTTGGATGGTAAATCAGATCATTACGGCTCTCAAAATTCAATAAACAGTGAATCTTTATATGATACACACAAGGATCAAATTAATCATCGTCTCAAAAAACCTGAAAAGCAGTTGTATGTACCAAAATCAGGTGATACTTTTTCGGATGCTGAAAGACAAACTAACACATTTATAAGGTCTGATAACTCTAGTCAGTACAATCACAGAAGAATGTCAAGTAGACAAGAAAAATCTGGTGTCAATAGTGGTACAGGGTCCTACTCCAGAGGTGCCTCTAGAAAAGATAGATCTTATGGTGACCATAATTACAAAGATGTAACTAATAATGATATTAATTATAATAATAGAAAATATAGACAGGCTTCTGAGACAAGGTCTATATCTCCAACTCATTGCATCCAAGAGAAGAGTGTTACAGAAAGGAGTCGGGATAGCAGAAGCATGGAAACCTCTGCAGGAAGACATATTTCTACAGCTGGAGGAAAACCTCCCTCTGGCCGTAGGAATTCAGCTGGTTATAGTACTGATATCTCAAGATCTAAATTCATGGTTAATATAGACAATATACCTCCAAGATTTAGGAAAAAATTTTTAGAACAATCTGGACATCACAGTTTTGACAGTGTTGATCAAATACACAAAGACAGGCAACTTTCAAACAGTTCTGTTCAGCCTAGTTATAATCAAAGTCAATTTTATAACTCAAATTTGAATTGGTCTCAAACATTACCATCAAGAGGCCGTGGGCGACTACGTGACAATGAAAGTTTTGATAGAGAAAAGTTTATCAACAGTTATTTGAAGAATTATGATGTACAAAATTCTAGAAGATCGACTCCCAGTAGTTCATATATGAATTTATATGAACCTAATGCAGACAACAAAAATGAAAAAAATTATCCAATGACAAGTAGTGTTGAGAGTCAGAATGATTTATACAGTAAGTGCTACTACTTTTAAAATGTATAAAAAAACTCTACACTCTGTTTGTTTCTAATTTTTATCTGTTTATAGCATCAAAAAATGGAAGTCCTGATGGACAAAGTGTCTCTTACAATCATAAAGAGTCTCAAAATGATAATTCTCAACTAGAGGACGATACAATATCTCAAATTACTACTAGTCTATTGGATATGACAAATTTAGTAAGTACTTAGATTCAGCATTTACCTAAATAACCATAATTTACTACGTATAAAATATCACTGAAATCACAGTTAATAAAACAATTTTACTAACTAACTACTACTGTTATCTTTATTTGTGTTTCCAGGATTGGACAGAAGAAGTTGAAAAGCATATAAAATTGGACGACATTTCTGACACCTCCACCAGTTTTTCGCAAAATGTGAAACCTGTGGTATCTCAAGAAAATAAAGTATCTGAACCTCGAGAATCAAAGAGGAATGGAAGATCTAGACGTAGGGATAGGAGGTAAGAATTGAACATTTTAATCTTTGCCGAGTATTTATTAAGTACTTACCTAAAATTTTTTTTTTAATTATCAATGATTAAGACTCCACTGACATTATTGTATGAGATGACAACGTCAAAATACGGCATATCATGTCCATAGTAAAGGACACCAGGCATTCTAGTTCAAAAAATTAAGTGTGCGGCCAGACCCTGGATTATTTTCAATAGGTATAAAAAAAAGTTATGTGGACTTAAAATAGCATTGTAAAATGCAAAATTAAAAAGTTATAAGTAGATGGCAGTTTCATCTTAATCGATAGTCAAACATCTGTAAAGATGTTTCTTTCGAATGCGAGGATATTTCTCTCATTGATGAAACGATAGTGACCAAAACCGTAGAAAAAGGTGAATATGCTAGAGAATTTCAACGTGTTCTCGTAGGTCTCTGTAGCATAATTGGTCAGTGCATTGGGCCGGATTCCCAAGGATGCGAGTTCGAGTCCCATCAGGGCGACATGAGACGAGTTGCTTTTTTCTAGTATATTCCATATAATTTTTTTTAGGCCTTAGTATGAACTACCTATTGGAAATAATCTTGGATCTGGCCTTTCTCTTTTTGTTTTGTCCAGATTTTTTTACTTGAAATAGCTACTCAGTTCATGCGGTGACAGGGTTAAGTCCATATAATTTTTTTAGGTCTCAATAGGAACTACCTATTCAAAATAATCCCGGGTCTGGCCGCCCAATTTTATTGGTGTTTTTGCCCAGAATGCCTTATTTAAAATACCTAGCTACTCAGTTCACGCGGTTACAGGGTTAAGTCCATATAATTTTTTTATGTCTTAATATTTATTTATTTATTAAAACAGTGTACTTACTAGCTTACAGCTTGCCCAAAATGCCAGCAAGTTAGGATAAGTACATTATTATTCGTAGAATTATAGTAACAATCCAAAATAAATTAAAATTGCAGATTATATATAAAAGAATGACAATAATTATTAGGTACAAAATTTACTACACAAAAAAAAATATAAATGTTGATAATAAATGTCAAAACAATATCTATGAACTAATTACCGCAGTATGTCAAAAAAAAATGGAATAAAGAAATATTAAAATACAAATGTCCATAATAAATATCAAAATCATCTATGAATAAAGTACAATCGCAGCATGTCAAAAGGAATTACATAAATAGAATCAATATCAATCAATTATTATCAAAATACATTGTAAATCAAAACTAAACAACCAGGGAACTCATTTTATGGTACCACTTATGTATACTAGTGCCTTATTACATAATTGGCCAAAACGGTCCGCAAATAGATCGATCTCAAAGTGGTGACTGAATATGAACTACCTATTAGAAATAATCTTGGGTCTGGCCGCACACTTTTTTTTTTGGACTAACTTTGTATGAAGATTGCGTGATGTCCTTTGTATGGAGAATTCGGAGTGCATTTTTATTAAAATAATATGCAATCTTTTAGACCTTAAATTGAAAATGTAAGATGCAAAACTTGTAGATTACTTATGAGACATTAAGTAAAATCTTGTAAACGTCAACATACGTTTTTGAAGATTTGGCGCATCTTTAGATGAGATCAATAAAAAAAGAACTGCCCTATTTCAAAATTTGGCCTCACAAACAGTGTAGACACATTATCCGTGGTAATAACTATGTAAACTTTAACTGTGTAAATAAACTGATTTTATTAATATCATGTTAACTGTAACTGTCCTTTTTCGCTTAAAAGGTCGGTACAGTCTTAAAAGCATAATACAATAATTTATAAAAATACAGAATTTTTTAATACTTTTTTGTCATTTTTAAGTTACAATAGATATACTTTTCTACAGGAGCTCTAGCAGAGGCCATAAAAACTCTGAAAAGAAACCAGAGCGCAATAGAAAAGATAGTAATGCTAGCATACAACATGAGCCAGAAAGAAACAGAAAGGATAGCAATGCTAGCAATCACCATGAAGCCATATTTTCCAATTTGAAGCAGAGAGACAGAGAAAGGAGAGATAGTCACAGGAGTAACCGTTCTTCTACCATAGGGAACAGTAGAGATGATTTAGACCGCTGGAGGTCCTTGCGATCTTACAGCAGGGAGGCAAGTGCTGAAGGGTAGGTTACTAAGTGTATTTGAACAATATGGAATAAAATAAAAAACATTTTCTAATCTTTGTGGTGTTTTAGGAGAATTGTGTCACAGTGTAACAGTAGAGATACATCTGCTAATCGTGCAATGAGCCCAAGGGATAGCGAAGGTTTTCGTGTACCATCTGGTGTTCCAAAATCATTATCAAATAATCAGGTTTGTGATTGATTTATTAAGTATAAAAAGAATAATGACAGAGATGAAGTAGAATTGTATAACTTATTAATCCAATAACCATATTACTTTTCCTTATCTAGAAACGTAGTAATGGATTCGCAAGTAGTGGGCATGCGCCAAGTGCAGAGCCGGGTCGCCGTTCACCCGCGCCAACTTTACCAAAGGCCGGTGGAGGTGGAGACGCTGGAGAGGGAGTGGGAGAAGTCGCTAGTGGCGAGGGCAGTGGAAGACGTTCCCGTAAACGCGCAGGCCGTCGGCGAGGTCGAAACAATGACGCGCCGCCGCCCACCCATAATTCCGCACCACTTCATGCGCCATCGCATCAACATCATTCGTCCGCACATCATACAGCCGTTTCTAACAATCCCGGCACAATGAATTGGCGTGAAGAGATTCTTGAGTCAAAGAAACATTATCATGATGCACCCCAAGATAGCAATCATCGTACTAGAAAGAACAGCACCATGTCAGACAAATCTGCACCAGAGTCTTCAGCAAACCAACCCGGTTTACTTGTACTACCACAAAGCTCAATGTCTCATATGCAGAAAGATCAAGGGTTAGTTCTATTTCTTGTTTTTAATAAAGAATAATATAGGATTGGCAGCTTGAAAGTAGAATTTTGATCTAATTTCTTTTTTACAGAAGAGGTGGTTCTATGGAGACACAGAAAACTTTGTATGATCATCACAATCCTTCAAAACCTATTATTGTTCAAACAAGTCCTACGAAACTAGATATTAGGATGGAGCGAGGTGACTATTTTTTTAAATTAATAAATACTTTTTTGCTGAATTACTAAGCGACGCGTTAAGTTAAAGTTAATAAAACGCACTCGACATCGGGCGCAAGGGCGGATCCAGCTTTAGCGCCAGGGGTGGAGTCACATAGACGTGGCAAGTCACAAGAAGTTACAATTTAACTTTGATAATAATAGATACAAGTAAAATATTGGTATTTTATTAATAAATGTAAGAACCGTACTTAAAAATACCTTCCTATAGAATTTGAACACACACACACTGGCATAATGAAGGAACTAATTACTTACTTACCATTTCTTGCAATGAACTTGCATCAACAATTTTTAAGAACACTTTCTTATATTGGAATTGTGGTTTTTAACTAAGTAGGTACTTTATTACTAAAGTTTAGTCGTTCCGATCCTTTCGACGCATAATACCAAAAACAAAAAACACCAAAATATTTAGATTTGGTGTTTATATAGTTACGCAAAATACCAAACACGCATAATACCAAAAACTCAAAACGCCAAGACCCATGCTTCACCTAGGCTCTCCCACTGATGATCAGTATAGTGAGTCAAGTAATTAAGAAAAATATAAAATTTCATCAATATTATAATTTATTTTAAAACAGTGTGTCCCGTCCCGCCCGTGGTCCCACACCGCTTTGTCCCACTAGCAATTTTATTACGCTTTTAACCGTGGTGATAGGAAAATATTGAACGAAAAGTAGTAAAGTGGCTGCTCGAAACATCCAAGATAACTCTTCGTTAGCTATGTTATCCTGGAACTTCAAGCTAATAATATTTTAATTTTCTCAAACATGCTTGGAAATATGAGCATTATTTTGTCAACCTTCTTCGAGATAAATCGATATTGCTGTACTGGCCACAGTGTCCAAGAAAAAAAACGACAACGTCAACATTACGAAGGAATTTGTAGAAAACAAGAAAACCGCAAATTTGCAGAACCGATATTCAGACAGTTATAAGGGCTTAACCGTGGCCGCGCAGTCGAAACGTGGAGAACCGCTTGGCCACGCAGATCTCAGATACGGGAGCTACATAGAGATCTCATTATTTTTATAAATCACTGATATGATTTCGCAGAAATTGTAGAGTCTTAATAGAGCCTTAAAATATGTACTTTACGACCTATAGTTCTTTAAATTCATGGCCGCGCAGTTGAAACGGTGACAGCCGAGCGAACATAGGGATCTCAGAAACGGAGCTTCTCAGAGGTCATCAAATAAATAACATAGTAATCTCATATCTGTCGTGTAATTTAAAAATGGAACGATCTTTTACTTCAAAATATGGCAACCAAGAAGTTTACTTATCAAAGGTTTGCAAATAGAAATTTCGAACTGGCTTGCAAATAGAAATCTGTTTTAGAAAAAAATACAACAAATGAACACTTTAACGCTGGAAAAATATTGTTGTTCGTTGTTCGTCTGATTTCGAAAAGTAGGTAGTTTTAATTTCCGCGCATTATTTGAGAAAAGTACTATACAAGCCTTGGCCACAACTAGGCATCGATGGACTTACGCATGTGTGCCCGGACTTCACCTTACATTTACACGTTCGTAATTGGCATTCTGCGTAAATGTGATTTGGGATTTGGCATTCCGCGTAAATGTGTTTTGGTGTTATTTTTATTTGGCATTATGCGTGTTTGGTATTTTTCGTACCATTTTACGTCTCTGACACCCCCCCCCCCCTGGATCCGCCCTTAATCGGGCGTAGTTTTATCTAAAGGAGCGACCTCACTGCAAGCATTCGCGTTAATGAGCATTCGGCGTCCAATCTTTGAGTGGTGTTACCGTTGAGCCGAGCGTTACAAAGCTTACATGGGAGCACAAACTTCGGTCGGTGAGGACGTCGCAATGTTGTTCGCGGAAGTGTCTCGCATAAGAATGTTCACCCAAACAAAACGATTCTAAGCGAATACTCAGATAATGAAATAAATGAGTGTCTATGTTGAAATATTATCACCACTTGTAAAGTATCGCAAGTATGTATTTGACATTGAAATTAATTGATTGACATTGATTTGAAATGAATGACATTTAACGAGATCGTATTCGAATGCTCCATGCTCGCAAAATAATGTTTGACTCGAACGTTCATAGTTTTGCTTGGAAATGATTGTTTAGCTCGCTTTTTAGTTCGCCGAATATTGCTCGTTTACAAATGCTTGCGTACGAATTATCTCACTGAGGACACTCCTTAACACACACTTTAGCGTGACAAATGGAAACACCATTCCATGAATTCCACGCTGCCGCCGCTGTGGATTTACATGAATTCCAAAATAAATACTAATACTCTTTTTTTATAATTTTGTATGTTTCTTCAGTGTCAAGACATGATTACCTATACCATAAATAAGTATCAGTTTCTTGATTAAATATTAGGTAAGTATATTATAAAATTGCGTAATAAAACTTAACGTATTTATCACCGTGATTAATCAGGACATTTTACGACTTTTTTTACTGTTTATATTTCGTTAAATATTATTATTAGCGTCGCCATGGAAATTTTATTTACTCGGAGTAGTGCGTGTTATTGCCAGTAGCTCAGTCCATTTTTAACATGTATACTTATACTGTGGGGCTGGTCTGGTTGGCTTGACTGGTCCTCTCATCCGCCTTAGAGGTCCTGGGTTCGAATCCCGGTACAGGCATATATTTGTATGATAAATACGTGCATTTATATCCGAGTTACGCTATTAATATGTACATATTTCTTTAAACTATACTGATTTATATTTTACTAGCGGCCGCCCGCGGTTTCACCCGCGTGGTTCCCGTTCCCGTGATAAAAAGCGCCTGTGCTACTCTCCGTCCTTTCAATTAACTTTATGCCAAAAGACAAGTCGATTGGTTGCTTAGTTAGGGCGTGAAGAAATGACAATCAAACACACTTTCGCATTTATAATATTAGTTAGGATTCATAATTTTTTTTCTATCCGTATATTTTTTTTTTTTTTTTTTTTTTTTTTTTTTTATCCGTATATTTGAAAACCAATAGCAATTTTCTAAACGTGGGTTATAAAATTTGGGTTCATACAACTATATGTAAGCAATCAACGTGAACGAGATCGATGTCGAAAAATGTAGCCGATACCTAGTGCTTCACTAAGACTTAATATGGCGTGGGTAAAATGGGTGAGTAGGGGCCTATTTCACGAAAATATTAATTTACTCGCTTATTAGTTATTAGTTACTACTGGTTCACGAATATTTTGAAGACGAGTAACTAATAGAAATACGCTAATAAAAAATATTAGTCTGGATGAGTTATCTATGCCATAAGCACAATATAGTAAAAAAAAAAACAAGATAGAGAATTTTATATAATTTCATTCCTTACGTCCCATGGCTTAAAAATTATTGTGTCCGTTTCGACTGCTCGGCCACAGTGTCCCAGAAAAAAAAACGACTACGTCAACATTACGAATTAATTTGTAGAAAACTAATAAAGAAAACAGCTTTGTAGAATTTGGAAAGTTGTAAGGGCTTGACCGTGGCCGCGCAGTCGAAACGTGGAGAACCACTCGGCCACGCAGATCTCAGAAACGGAGCTTCGTAAAGATCTCATTCTTTTTGTAAATCACAGATATGATTTCGTAAAAATTGTAGAATGTCTTAATATAGTTCACGACCTGCAGATCTTAAAAGCCATGGCCGCGCAGTTGAATCGGTTAGAATCGCGTGCCCACGCAGATCTCAGAAACGGAGCGTCGTAGAGATACCATTCTTTTTGCTAATCACTGATACGAATGTTGATAAATAAATGGCTGGCATAAGGACCTGCATGATATTTAAATAAACCCCTGCGTGTTTCATGAAAACGCCTATAATTTTAGAATATTTATTTCATGATTCAGAGATTGCTAAGGTACTGAATACTTACTTTTGCAACTACTATAGGTACATACGTGCCTCGTACCTAAGGTCTTTAAATCTCAATTAAATTAGATATTGCGTGTAATTGATGAAATATTCCGACGAAGCGTCGAAACGTTTTGTGAGAAAAATTACCTGTAAAGCTAGAAGTAGGGTGACCATGATTTGTATTGCGTCAAACAGACATTTCCAAAGAATTAAGTATCCAACGTCATAAATTTGTATACTTTGTTTTTTTGAACTTATAGAACTACAAACTTTAGGGCTTTACTCTAACTTTCTATAAATTATTCAAAATTTTATCTCTGATTAGCAAAAAGAATGGGAACTCTGAGAAGCTCCGTTTCTGAGATCCCTATGTTCGCTCGGCTGTCACCGTTTCAACTGCGCGGCCACGACTTTAAAGAACTATATGTCTGCTATACGTCGTAAAGTACATACTTTAAGGCTCTATTAAGACTTTCTACAATTTCTTCGAAATCATATCAGTGATTAGCAAAAAGAATGAGATCTCTATGTAGCTCCCGTATCTGAGATATGCGTGGCCGCGCGGTTCTCCACTTTTCGACTGCGCGGCCACGGTTAAGCCCTTACAACTTTCTGAATATCGGTTCTGCAAATTTGCGGTTGTCTTTAATAGTTTTCTACAAATTCCTTCGTATTGTTGACTTAGTCGTTTTTTTTCTGGGACACTGTGGCCGAGCAGTCAAACTGGACACGTTCGAATTTAAAAAATCTTTTTGTGTTAGATAGTCCAATTATCTAGGAAGGTTATAAGATATTTAATATCACGAGACGATTAATAGGAGCAGAGCATTAATGTAAAACGTTGTGAAAACGGAACAAAAATATTACTTTTGGGAGCTTCCATTGCGGACGGTGTGTAACCGGTTAAAGTTACGTAAAAATCATGTATCACGAAATTGTTTCCCATCAAAAGTTCTAAAAAAAAGTCCGCGACAGCATATGTCTATATTTTAAGGTTAACTCACTATAACCATTTTTAAGATAATACAATGTGTTCAAATCTAATGCATTATTAGAGAAGCTGTTTTCCTAAACATGATATTAATCCTTATCTAAATAAATACGTTAATCATCACAAGTATTTAATTGTGAACAAAATTTGCCTTTACATCATTTAATTTGAATGAATATCTTAGGAAATATCTTAGTTTTAAAATAACTCTGCAACGAAATAATTCGCGACCAAATTCATTCGTTAGGTAGGCTTGCTTAATTTATACTGATATATTCCGGATGTTTAAGCTAGAACGGTACAAATGCTAAAAACGTAAAAACACAAATGCACACTTGCCGTGTGCAGATTATATTGGAGCAATACTTTTCTAACTCAGTTGTATGAAATAACTCAAGTTGTAGTCTTGTATGAAACGCTGCTTGCTTCGAGTAGGCAATTTAAAAACTGTCTACCGGTAGGTATTGAGTATTTATTTAGTGTAAGGAAAATCTTAGTGGGTGAGTGTTGAATAGAAGATTGGTTATTGAATAACAGAAACAAATTAAACTCAAATAACTTTAACACTAATTGTATATTTATTTAGGTTTTGAATGAGGTAGGCACTGCCTAATTGCCTATATGGAATGCACACCCCTGCCTACTTCATAGTTCATCATACACGTCATACTAATATTATTGCAAAAAAATTTTATGGGACCAACTGGCAACTATTCTGCATCGAACAAAAAAAGAATCATGGAAATTGGTTCAGAAATCTCGGCGTAATCGGTGTACATATTTATATATATAGGTAGTAGGTATATATATATTTTTTTTATGTATGTACATAAAAAAATATATATATACCAACCGAATTGAGAACCTCCTCCTTTTTTGAAGTCGGTTAAAAAGAGAGGATGGTGGGATGGATTTTGGTCACTCTTTCACGCGCAAAAACTAGTGCACGTTGATGAAATTTGGCACACAGACAGCAGATAGCCTGGATTAAAATACAGAATACTTTTTATCCCAATATTAATTCCCGATAATAAAAATCAACTCTAATAAATAAATGCTAATAATCTTCATAAAACAAAACCGAGTTTACTTGGATAATAATTCACTTGTATTCATCAGTTGAACACTAGCAACTAATACTTTGCCTCTGTAGTTTCATGAAACGCACACTAGTAAACTAATAGAAAATATTAGTCCAATAATTATTATGATATAGGGCCCAGTGCGTGCCCCCTTTCCCCGCCTAAACTCGGAAGTTTAGGTGGGAAAGGAGCCGATTGCCATGTCGACCTTTCGTAAACTACACACATCAAAAGTGTCAAGGGATCAAGTTAGTTTTAGAGTATCGCCGCTATAGACGATTATTACATTAACTTTTTTGGATCGGTAATGATTATTTTTTGTAAATTTCAGTACCTTCTTCAATAGGGAAAGGTTTAAAGTAAGAAGCTAGTCTGAAAGACTACGTTTGATAAATATTCATTGGATATTATTTATAGTCAAAAAAGTACTTGATCCCTAGATACTTCTGATGTGTAATACAGTGTTTAATTTTGATACAATCGAGGTAACTTTGGAGCCTTGGTTCTCTGCCAAGGATTGACAGCTGTATCTGGTAATAGCCATGCAGGGAGTGAATGGAGAAGATTCACATTGCTATACACACCCAACTGACCTGAACAATACCACTGTATGTATGTAATGTGTAGGTATGAAAGAGTCGTCGTCCCGCGGCGCGGGCGGCTACGAAGCGGGCGACGCGGCGCGCGCGGCTCGCCACCGCTCACTGCTGCAGGAGGTCGACCGCTCCGACGCCATATTGCAGGCGCATATACTGCGCGGCCCGCTTGGGCTCGCCGCCCATTGGGAAAACGTCCTTGAGACCAGGTATGTTGACACATGACGACGCTGCAGAACGCTGGTCCCTTAGTTGAGGTATACTAAGTTATGGCGTCATTTCAGTGTCAACTACTCTACATAGTCGGGTCATAAGTTCTGTCACACCTATCGACTTTTTAATTTTAAATGGATATTGAAAATCTCTTGTTTACATTGCTCTTGACACTCCGAGGCTTCAGGGCCTGGTTACATAGCCAAGAAGACTCTAAATTATCAGGCTGACCATGAAAATAGACTTAATCCGGCACGAAGATTGGCCATCCTCTAGTCCAGATTTCAATCCACTTTATAATGAAATTAGGCCCTATTTAGAGCATTGGACCTGCGCTAAACCACACTCAGAATTGAAGCCTTTCAATTCATCCTGTATTACAGCAGACGCTAAAATCTATATAGACGTGGCGCGCATTTCTATAATTACGTGGCCGCGAAAGTCAAGGGCTTTCATCGAAAAAATTGTGCCAGCAATTTCGAATTATTTTTATTAATTAGTATTTACTTTAGTGTAAGCTTTCTTTTCATGTACAATACAATAAATATTTCTTTGAAAATCGCTTTTACTTCACTAATGACTCGTGACAGAACTTATGACCCGACTAAGTATTTCTTGATTTCAAAAGAACTAAAAATAATTATAACTTTTTAATTGACTATCGATTAAGATGAAACAGCCATCTAATTATAACTTTTTAATTTTGCATTTTTCAATGCAATTTTTAGTTGATAAATATTAAACAAGAAAATATACTAGAAAAAAGCAACTTGTCTCATGTCGCCCTGACGGGATTCTAACCCGCATCCTTGGGAATCCGGTCCAATGCACTAACCAATTATGTTACAGAGACCTATGAGGCCACGTCGAATTTTTTTGTATATTCACCTTTCTACGGTATAGGCCACCGTCGTTTCATCAATGAGAGAAATATCCTTGCATTCGAAAGAAACATTTTCTTGTTTAATATTTATCACATAAAAATAGCATTGAAAAATGCAAAATTAAAAAGTTATAATTAGATGACTGTTTCATCTTAATCGATAGTCAAACATTTGTAAGAATGTTTCTTATTTATTTAATATTTATCACAACTAAGAATAAGTTTTACTGTATTGCTAGTTTATGCATTTATGATGACCCTTTGGCAACCTTGAAATTTTCGAAGGTCAGTTCACAGTTGTCTACCGAAAATATATTTTTTGAATTTTTGTTTACTTCTCTTTCAGAAAGTTTCTTCAAAATGCCCTCCAGCGACTGCTGATGTCTGATCTCAAATATTGTCAGGCTGATAATATTGAACATCATTTTTGGAAGATTTTATATTATAATTTTATAGAGATGTTAAGGAAAAGTTTTTCGCAAGTTGCTCCCGATGATAAAACTAAAGTTGTAAAATTAATTAATACTATTATTGAAGAAGGCAATAGTTTTTTCGAGAGTCTCGTTCAGCTCTTAGAAAAGACTTACAAGTTTAATACTGATGATTATATAAATGATAATCATGTGATACCGCCCAAAGGCCTCGGCTACGTAGGCTTAGCATTGATCTCAGTTCAGAAGTTGTATATATTCCTTGGCGACTTAGCAAGATACAAGGAACAAGTTAACGAGACAAATAATTTCGCCAAGAGCAAGTTTTGGTATACGAAAGCGCAACAAATCAATCCCAAAAACGGAAGGCCTTACAATCAACTAGCAATACTAGCGATATATGCAGTAAGTAAATAACTCTGTACAAAGAGAGGTTTTCTATAATTTAAATTTCGGATTTTACGATTATTAACATATTCTTCTTTTTTTCAGAGACGTAAATTGGATGCAGTATATTATTATATGAGAAGCTTAATGTCATCGAATCCATTTCATTCTGCACGTGAAAGTCTATTATCCCTATTTGATGAAAACAGAAAAAAGGTAAGTTTTGCTTATTATAAGACAAATAACAAAAATCTTCTCGAAAACGAAACAAAGATTCTGCAAATGCTGAGTTCAATTCAAAGTTTAACTTATTTCAAGTACTTATGATAAATTTTAAATAGAAAAAAAATGGAAAAACTCAACTCGGCCACAAGTGAATACTCAGATTGGAATCGAACCCACGACGTTTGGAAATCCGGTCAAAACCTCTAAGCACTTAGCTACCGAGACTTATTACATACTTATTTCAAGTATTTAACATGCTTTTAATATTATATCAGAGATTTTTTCCAATTTTCATCATCATCCATTAATTTTTTTTATTTTTTATTAATGTCTATTGTATTGACGATTATAATAATGCAAAATAGGTAAGTAATCTGCAATAAGACGGACCTTATTCGAGACAGAGGTAGTTTAATTTATTTCTTTGACAACGAAATAACTAACGGCTATTGCTAACAGTATGAAGCAGCAGAGCGTAAGCGTCGGGCGGCGTTAGATGGCGCGCGCAATGGTGATACGGAGAGCAGCCAGTGCGGGCGTGGCGGTCACGGGTTCCGGCGCGAGGTGTGGGTGCGGCCCAGCGGGCGGCGCACCACCACGCTGCAGCACGACACGGGCGACGAGCGGCTCGCTGCCATGACCTCCGTGGAGGTAACTGATGTTAGGGGCGACGGTGGGGGACGGAATATTCTGTTCCAAAATATACTCCGGATATTAAATCGGATCTATACTCCAGCCAACCTACGGAGAAATAATGTTTGTAAACAAATGTTTGTGCATTTTCCTAATTATTCCACGTCATCATCATCATCAGCCCGTAGACGTCCTTTGCTGGACATATAGGCCTCTCCTAAATCACGCCACTGAGCCCGGTTCTGAGCTCTTCGTATTCAGCTCCTGCCTGCCGTCTTTCGCAGGTCGTCACTCCACCTAGTTGCAGGGCGCCCTACGCTGCGTTTGCCTAAACGCGGTCTCTACTCCAGAACTCGTTTGCCCCAACGGCAATTTTGCGATTGAGGTCCCTCTGCTCTGTAGGTTTGCTCTTGTCTTGTGTCCATAAGCCTGAGTGTCTCGTCCGAGAGTTTGGAGTTCGTGCCTGTACGCTGCATACGACAGAATTTAGTGCCATCCTCCCTTAAAATCTGTACCACGCCTTCGACTTCCTCGTCAACGCTATGTGTAATTTCCAAGGCAGCAAATCGACTTTCAATTGAATTTGAAAGAATTCTGATCCAACGGCTATTTGGTGCGGGTTTGGCCGGAGCGTGAACCTCATCAGACGGGATCTCTCTAGCCTAACGTTGATATTTAGAGAGCCTCGGACAAGTCGGTGATCACTGCCAGTGTTAAACTTATTAATCACTGAGACATCTCTGAATATGTGCTTCCTGTCCGTCATGATGAATTTTTTGTCACGTTATCAGGGCTCCGCCATGTCCATTTTCTCTGGAACTGCTTTTTAAAGAACGAGTTCATTAAAAACATATCTCTCTACAAACAGTTAACCAACCTTTTCCCCCTGTGATTCCTGCTGCCGTACCTGTGAGGACCAATTCGTGATTCGCTGCTAGTCTGTACTCTCACTTTGGCGTTAAAATTACAATGTTATAGTGAGCCCTTGTGGTCTTACGCAGAGCAGTGCAAATGTCTTCTTAGACCTCTTCCACTTCGTCATCTGAGTGAGTAGAAGTCGGTGCGTACACATGCACTACCTCTAGGCTGTACCTATCAGTCAGTTTTAAGACGAGGTACGCTACCTTGTCGACACACTGAAGATTTCTATAACATTGCTAGCTAGGGCCTTATTAACGAGGAATCCTACGCCACCCTCGGACTGCTGGCCGCCCTCCCGGAACTAAAAAACTTGGCCAGATTCCAGAATAACAGCGTCATCCCCTTGTCTTCGGACTTCATATAGACCTAGAATCTGACATTTGTTCTTCTCAAGTTCTTCCCAAGTTCCGTTTCCAGCTGTGCCATGTGTTCGTCGAGCCTTTTGTTAGTTAGTTAATTAGTCTAATCGTGCCTCCGTTATAAGTATCTAGGGTCAGAAGTTCTTTATGGTGGCCTGCCGTAACCCGGGGATTGGATTCTTTGCACCGCTGCTCTACCGTTACCATGACCGCCACCGTGGTCAAGAATAGCAGAGCGGCCGGGAACTGAGGGCCATTTATTTTGTCGTTCGTAGGAGTATATTAGCTTACTGTTACCACGCTGGCCAGACGGGTTGGTAGAGGGTTTGTTTCAAGTTTTCCTTCTCGCACAGGTATTCAATGCGTTGGGCCTCTTAGTTGCCTCTTGCGACATTCCAAGCATGTAAGGTAATGGTGATACTTGTATTCTTGTAATATGTTGTAATACTGTACAATAATACACAATCCTTGTAATACAGTACAATAACACACAATTATTCCACAAATAGGTAAAATTTCAGTAATGTCCGATTTACACGGGTCAAGTACAGTGGCGAGCGGCGTGCGCGCCTGGATAGTGAAACTGACAGCGCTCGATTTTGTATGGATCCACTTGCAAGGCAGTTTGCAAGCCAAGTTGACTTGCCACTGTCTGATTCACAGACATATATCGAGATAGACGGTAAAAGTGTACCTACCTTGCGCGTCAAAAGTTCGATCCACGGTCAAAATTTTCCGACCTAAGTCAGTCCGCGTGAGACCATTGCCATTAAAATTAATTAATTGTGCATTGCTTTCTTGCAAGAGCTCGTCAATAACATTTACACATCACTAAATCTCGCTTGTAAAGTCATCGTAGGTACGAAAAATTCGACACGCTAGGTGCTCATACATTTTGAAGCGCTCTTTTCGTCCATCTCGATACAAGTCTGTGTTATGATCGTTTACACCACTGTACTTACCAACTTCGCTAAAGACTTGACCGTGTAAATCGGGTATTAACTTAAGCCATCTATCTATACCGGAGAAAATATTGAAAATAGAGACTCTCTATTGTATTAGTATTTATTCTGAAAAGATTCAACACCCATGCATTACTCACAATAAGAATTTAAAGTTACGATTCATAATCAGTGTATTATTGCAGAACGATATTATCGCTAACGTTGCGAACTTATCGTGGTACAGGGGACAATAAAAAAACTTACCGAAAAACATCATGATATCACTATCCATTAGAAAATTTACCTTTAACTCCTTGAATAGTAACTGCCCCCGCTACTTCCCACAGCTTAAAATCTCTGTTTCAAATTAATTAAAATCTGTAGTTTATTATTAAATATCTCAATGACAGTTATCTGTTTACAAATTCATCCATCATATATGACGTCATGTAATTTCAATCAATACCAAGTATACTCTTTGTACCAAGTAGATTCAGCCATGGATTTATTAAACTAGTACGTAGTACCTATTAATTCCATGGATTCTACGAGTTTTACATTATGATCTTTTTAAAAAAAAGATTATAGTGTAAAAAGAGTTTAAGAATATTGTTGATAAGTAAAGTCAGAATATTGTCATAGGATATTCTTTGGTTAGTGTTTAAATAATTTCAATTTAATTGAATTGGATTTATTTACATAATTTGTAATTAAATGTGAAAATGGCTTTGAGTGAAAAAAATACCATTGCAGTAAAAAACAATATCTACGTGGATTCATGAAGTGCGATAGTAAGACAGTATTATTTTTCTATCAGCCGACACATAAATTGTCAAAAAGACATTCCGAGTAGCTCCGGAAGAGTTGAACAGAACTGCTGTTTGCAATACAATGAATTTGCGATTGTTTGTTAGAAAAAATAAAAAAGTTAAGATTTGGTTTTAATTAGTTGGGACCATAATGATTCAATTACTAGTGACCTATAGAGCCTCCGTTTTTAATATTATCCCCGCTTCTACACGGTATATAAAAAAATAAGTTGCTGTGCGTTAGTCTCGCTGAATTTCGAGAACGGCTGGGCCGATTTAGCTGTTTCAGGATTTGAAATTTTGTCGTAGTCCAGGGAAAGTTTAAAAGATGAGAAAATATGGAAAAATGCGAGGAACATAGTGAATAAAACAATTCATTTTCCCAACTTGTGCAACAACTTGGGCAACATATCTAAACTATTAATAAAGTCCGCATATTAATTATTAAAGCGTATAATAAAAAAAATCTTTTTGAGGTTAAACAGGTTGAGTTTTAACATTCTTTATATGACGTATACGTAAACGTATCGTACCGTACCACAATAATTGTCATGATAACTTTGACGTAAATAAGCATCTTTATTTTATGTGATGTTTATATCCGTAATTCTAAAATCACAAAACTGTTCTGCGTTACAATTATACTAGGTCTAGGTGTAATGTTATCTTAGATAGCGATAATAAGTTAAGTTTGTAGTACTACAAGTGTGGCTAACTGTTAACTGTTAATTTGGAATTGCACTAACGGCTTTAAAATATTAAACTTTAAAGTATGACGTACTTAAACGGGCTTTAAAGGCGCAGCTGCTGTATTATTTATAGCTCGGTAAAGTAATTGTATTTTCATTACATTATTTAAACTTTATATTCGCGGCGACCTAAAATTGTAAAATGTATGAAAATAGGAACAAAAGTCAACTTTAGTGCTTGTTACGTATACGTGTGAGATGAGCCTACCGATATTATTCACATTAGCCATCACGCATTTACGCGGGTGATACATTCTTCAATAGTTGTTGTAAACATTTGAATACAATCCTTTTTTTTTCTTTTTTATGAACGACGGTGAGACTCTTAGCCTTCATCATACCTGATGTTAAGTATTGATAAGGCTGAAGATGGAAGCGAGCCTCTCCCGGAATCCTCAGTCACTGAGGAACTGGCTATCTTATCTCAAACTGCCGGAACACAATAATGCTGAAAACATTGTTGTTATGGCGTCAGGCTTAGATAAGACGTCATAACAACAATAAGGCTTAGATAAGTCCTACCACCAACCAAACCGAATACAATATGTACCCCCGCTGGGAATCGAACCCGGGACCCCTGGGTCTGATACCGGTGGTTGTACCACTAGACCACAGAGGCGGTTAAAAATTTAATTCATTGAAATAAAACAACTTTTACGGATATCAAACGCGCTATTTTTCCACGAACTAAGTTGTAATTGTAAGTGGTCAAGGGATGACTGAGTCATCCCGTGACCACGGCAGCTGTAAAGGTGCCGAAACGTCGGGAAAATCAAAAACCCCTAAAAAACCTAAAAATACGGACAATTACAACTTAGTTCGTGGAAATATAGCGCGTTTGATATCCGTAAAAGTTGTTTTATTTCAATGAACAGTGCGCGCCAAAACATAAGATGTACGTATAATTTAATTCATGCTGAAATCTCTCTTTTGTAAATGTCAAATACACAAAAAATTAAAACACATAATATAATAATAAAAGCTTTATAAAACACACTCCTATCTTATCTGGAGGAATAATCAACCGCCATGATCTAGTTGAATTATACACGTAACTATTTTGTAATATTAATTAATTTCAATTCTTCTGTTAATGCGGTCAAACGAGCATCTTACTTTTTTTTCTAACACAGTTTGCAGTTTTTGTATAACAAGTTTTTTTTTGTTTCAGTTAAACAAAACCTTCATAACTAGTTATTTGCATGTACACGGAAAATTAATAACAAAAATCGGGTAAGTTCCTTTCCTTGTATAGGAGTTGAATTTTATTGTACTTCTTTTGAAACATTTAAAATGTATTTAGATTCTGTATATACTTAGACGAAGATAACCTCAAACTATACAGACATCAGATCAGAAGCTGCATTTTAGTTACTTTTTTCTAGTAATTAAGATGCAACCTTAAGTATAAAACTTATTGGTAAAGTATCTAACGTTTCAATAGCAATAAAATCTTGAACGGTATAACTGTCTCAATTCCAGGCAGTTTTCTGACTTGTTATAATGCTATTCCTTTCTCTTTGTATAATAAGGAAAAGAGCGCTAATAGTAATTTAGAAAACTTCTCTTAAAAATTGCAATGTTTGTTATGACTGAAGTTCTTTATCCAAATTAACCCTACATTTTCCCGCGGCAGTATGGAGAGTTTCCACGAGTGCGCTTCGTCGATGCTCCGTCAGTTCCGCGCGCTGCTGCACCGGCAGCCGCTGCCCACGCCGGCGGCGAGGTTGTTACAGCTGACAGCGCTCAACATGTTCGCTGTGGAAACCACAGCTGCTTCTCTCAAAGGTTAGTAGTTTGGACTGTTAGAGCCGGCGCACTGACGATGACGGATGCTATGGTATGGCACGGAGCGACACGGCACTCTTCGGTATAGCGAGTTATCATATGGCGGTTGCCATTCGGCATGCTGAAGGATCATGCAGCGTCCCTCGGCATACTGCATGTTCTTTTCTATCATCCCGACGGGATGGATTCAACCTTATTTTAATTACTTAGAACTCACATTCCTTTAACAACATGAAGTAATGCGTCTTACGTAATGCAGCGGCGGCTGAGCACCATATTCAATAGACGTGACAACTTTCGTCCTATTCTTGGTACAGTCGAGTTCAATAAGTTTCTTGACATCGTCTTTCACTTTCTGTACAAATTGCTATAATAATTACTACGTAAAATTTCAATAGTGCACAGATATTATTGAACTTGTCTGCAAAATAAAAGAATTTCAATGCTAAATTCATTGAAATATCGAACATCATTAATTGAACTGGTAGATTTCAAGTCCAAAATGTTAAACCATGTAGGAATCGATTTTTATTCTGTTCAAGTAACACATGGCATTCTGTTACCCGCGGGTGGTGCTAATGTTATGTATGGTGGTTTTCTATCTTTTTCTCTTACTATGACCACAGTCTATATAGATAGACTGCAGTAGACATAGGTCTACAATCGTCTGACTGACACGTTCTGCCAGAGCAATCGTGCGTGGTTCGCGGTGCGAGTGGGGGTGCTAGCGAGACCGGGCTGCCATACGCTCACTCGGTACAATGACATATGTCATGTTAAATTCTAACGGCGGTTAACGGTTTTTAACGGCGTTGTCCCACTGTAGCTCCTAAGTTACACTGTGCTAATGTAACGTAACTCTCTATGTAACGTTATCAGATTACGAGAAAAACTAATTTTCAATTTGAATTTAGGCTTGTTTCTTCACAACGAACCAAGTCCGTTGGACTTGTCTTACTTTGCACTAACACAAACCTAGACTTAGTGCGGTTTGAAGCAACAAAACAAGACAATCAAGACCCGACTAACTGCCATTTGAATGGTTGCGTAGCTCTGATTGGCTCAATGTGACTTGACTTAATATAATTTGATGTCAAATGCTATTTGGACTTGGAGTAATTTCAAATTAATGTGAACAGTTTTAGTATTTTTTTTTACATGGAAGCTACAAGGACTTGATTCAATTTGTAATGTAATCAGATTTTCTAAACGTTCATTCTTTAAAATTTCGATTCGCCACCGGTCGACAAAGTGTTGAGCACTTTTTTGGAAATCATTGAGATCATATTAAGATATTACGCAGTTTCTTGTGAATTTAAACGCGTTAAGGTTTTAATCACCGTGCTCTTTGTTGCCATTAACGGAACATTCCTCATAGATAAAACAAAAGAACGTTCAGTAACAAGGCAAAGCACTTCCAAAGCTTGTTTATTGTCATGGACAAGACTGTCATCCTTTATTTTATTAAACAATGTCTCATTAGCGCAATTCGAATTCAGTAGGGCTGCATAGCGATAATTAAAAACCAGCTTTCCGAACATCATTTGGAATGAAAAATAAAACTGTAGTCGTTTCTCTGCGAATAATCAAACATGGACTTTAATGAACTCGGTTGATTATTATTGTATTTACTTAGCTGTATTTACGAATCAATGTGCGCATATAAGAAAAATAAACAGCATGTTATTCGTTATGAACCCAGTTACAGAACCAGTATGCATGTAGAACATAACCACTTTTTATTACATAATTGAGGCAAAGTAGCATAGGGCCGCAGGCTCCTGATGGTACGTTACAGACTCGCGACACTATGTAGTAAAATTAAAATAAAATAGAATAAAATGACAAGACATTTCTTAATTGCCTATCTGGGGTGTTATATCAAAGCCTGCTCTAGAATAATGTTGTAATCAAATAAGGGTCATAAAATTGCAACAGTGCTTTACATTTTTTTTTGAGATTTGAATTTATAAATTTTTCAATGCTATTTTTATACTTATGATAAATTTTAAATAGAAAAAATCAACTCGGCCACAAGTGAATTCTTAGATGGGAATCGAACCCACGACCTTTGGGAATCCGGCCCAGTGCTCTAATCATTGAGCTACCGAGACTTAGACAAATAGTAGGTAGTAGAAGTGTGCTCGTGATACCAAAATTAAATGTAGTACATTTTTTATTACACTTTTTTTTTTCTACGAGTGTATTTGACGATGGTTGCGTCGTCGTCTATTAAAGAAGCTAGTAAAAATACAACGGTAAGAATACTGAGCTTGTAAAGTTGAGTGAAAAATTTAGGCTTTAGTTCGTGTAATTGAATAGTATAATAACCGATATTCGATTTACGAAATTAATACATAAGGTAGGCTTATAAATACGGCTATTTCCTGCGGCTCAGTCCCGGTGCGGTAGGTTGGTAATTACAAATTACAAGTTATCGGAGGTTGATGCACTGCACTCCCGACGGGCAACGCGGCAGCCGCGCGCGCCTCACAAATGCACACATTTGATGACGACAGGTTCAACAAACTGACTTGCGACGCCACTCTGTGACGAACACACTTTTACGCCATTATCCGTAATGATATTTTGAATTACTATAGAAAGTTATGGTCGTCGAAGACTATAATTATCCGTTCTGCAAGCCGATGCCCTTTGGCGAAGGGCGTCGTCGGGAATTTCCTGGAAAGAAAGATAAAAAATTATATTAAGGGACGTGAAATGCAGAGGATACCAAATTTTAATATCCATACACACGATCAGTTCTATAATTACGCTGTATACAAAATTGTTTTCAATTACCACTCTGAAGTTACTCGGAAGCTAGTAGCAAATGTGTACAATATTGAATGTAATAGATAGTATGCACTTAGGGTTTCGTTGTCAGTGCAATCCGTGTTGTATATTTTTAGCCCACTCTATTTATACGAAACCGGCTTAGCAGGATCTATGGTCATCATCCATGGTGACTGGTGTGGACCCATCGCGATTCACTAAGCAATCATGGCTTACTTATGTTAGTTAGTTGATATGTCGAGCACATATCGAATAAGTAACAATAATCACTGTTACGAGTATGCTTAATGTCAGGACTAATGATTATCTTCCATACGAGTAACATTAAAGATCCAATATTTGATATAACACAAGAAACCTTACATTGTTGTATTGTGTTTCTTGGGAACGTGATTTTGTAACGGGATGAAATATAGGTACTTCTTATACCTTCTGCACAATAATTATGTGAACCCGGTAGAATAAGCGGAATATAAGTTTGATGACGAGGGACGCAGTATAATTTTGTCCTGTAATAACATGTTTTTTCTGACTCCGTTTTTTTTGGATTGTATTGCAGATGTAGATATAAGAAAATCTCTAAAGTCACAAGATTACGATCATCCACTTGAAAGATTTTATGTCATGTTGTTTTGAATGGAAGTATTTAATCCAATGCCAGTTATTGAACTCCAAAGTAACTTTAAACTTACTTTGACGGCCTGTTTCAGTCTAAATTTTGCTTGCAAACCTAATAAAACAGACTAAAACATTTGTATGATTATTAACTTAAGTATTATGCATAATCATTGTAACAGAATTAATCGGAAATCCTAAATCGATGATAGTGATTCTAGATATGTTAGTGCCTACCGTTTTTAGGGTTTCGTAGCCTAAAGGCAAAAAACTAAACCCTTATAGATTAGGCCAAACCGATGTATGTCACACCCTTTTTATTCCAAAACTATGAAGGAAACACAGTTGAAACTTGGTAGTAGGTAGATGTATTCTGTAAACCGCTTTACGATTTTTACACAAAAATAAAAAAAATATATGAATTAAGGGGGCTCCCCATACATGGAACTGACACAGATTTTTTTTTTCTTCAAACCTATACGCGTGGGGTATCTATAGATAGGTCTTTAAAAATTGCATTGAGGTTTCTAAAACGATTTTTTCTCAAAGTCAACCGTTTGAAAGATGTACACTTCCAAAGTGGTAAAATGTGTCCCCCCCCCCTCCAACTTTTGAAATAAGAGTGAAAAATTAAAAAAAAAGACATGCTGTAGATCTTAATAAAAACTTGCAACCAAAATTGGTTTGAACGAAATATGGTTGTCAGTTTTAGAAATATAGCATTTTTTCCCGAAAGGGATTTGAAAAAAATTTTTTTTTTTCATTACAAACCTATACTTGAGGCGTATCTATAGATAGGTCTTTAAAAATTACATTGAAGTTTCTATTACAGTTTTTTCTCAAAATCAACCGTTTGAAAGATATACACTTCCAAAGTGGTAAGATGTCACAGCCACTTTATTCCAAAACTATAAGGATCACACAGTTGAAACTTGGTCGGTAGATGTATTCTGTAAACCGCTTTACGGTTTTTACACAAAAATATTAAAAAAAATGAATTAAAGGGGGGCTCCCCATACATGGAACTGTAACTGAAAAAATGTTTTTTCATCAAACCTATACGTGTGATATCTATAGATAGGTCTTTAAAAATTGCATTGAGGTTTCTAAAACAATTTTTTCTCAAAGTCAACCGTTTGAAAGATGTACACTTACAAAGTGGTAATATGTGTCCCCCCCCATCTAACTTTTAAAATAAGATAGTGAAAAAAAAAAATATGATGTAGATCTTTATAAAAACTTTTAACGAAATTTGGTTTGAACGAAATTTATTTAGTAGTTTCAGAGCTATAGCACTTTTTCTAATATAACTTTGTCATTCATACAAACACTATAAAAAACAAACTTATTTTTGCAGACGAAAAATTATAATGGCATTTTGGCAATGAAAATAATAGAAACTTTATTGCACACTATACAACATCAAACACATACAGAGAAAATGTCAAAAAAGAGGAACACACAATAGGCGACCTTATAGCTACGTAGCAGTCTCTTCCAGGCAACCTTGGGTGAGCGGCGAAACCCTTCATTTGCGAGTTCGACTCGCACTTGGCCGATTTTTGTTGTTTTTGTCTGCCGTCATTTTGCAAACGAATCATCCGATTCAATCAAATATTGATTTGTTAAACAAGCTACCGTCGTCCGTAAGTTCGTCTACCGTTCTAGACTCGCAGTGTTTGCGGAATTGTATAAAAATTGCTGGTTAAGTGAAAACATTGATAACAAACTGTCACAAATAAAATATACTCAGTGATTTATTATGTACAGTTTCTAGTGGGAAACAATGTACATCAAATAATATCTATCTACACAGGATAATACGATTAGTCACATCATGAAATTTTAATAAGAGATTAAATCATCAAGTTTTGTAAACATTAATCATAAAAAATAACATAACTGTAGGTGCTCAATAACTTGATAGGAGTCAGTAGATCACTATTCTTATTATTTTCAGTGGTGAAAAATTGTGTAGAATATTACCCGTGTGAAGATCGAATTACTATGCACATTATTATTCTTATTAAAATGTTTGTTTTAATAGATGGTAGCAGTGGCGAGCGTTCACCATGGCTCGACTGCGCGCTGGGTATTTCGTTGCTGATGTTTGGCGCGCTTCTGGAGCGCTGCTGCGCACTACTGCCGGAGCCGGTGCATTCCCAACAACACACAGACGCGCTGCTTCTCTTGCCAGCTATCAAGGTAAGTTCATAATATTTTGTTTTAATAGACGGCAGCAGTGGCGAGTATTCAGCATGGTTCGACTGCGCGCTGGGTATTTCGTTGCTGTTTGACGCGCTTCTGGAGCGCTGTGGCGCGCTACTGCCGGAGCCGGTGCATTTCCAACAACACACAGACGCGCTGCTTCTCGTGCCGTGAACTTGTGATAATGAGTAACTTGTAATACTGTAGTGCTCTTATTTAAAGATTTATGATTTTTAACCTTAGGCCTCATAGGCCTAAACCTAGATCCAAAAATTTCATTTCTTTATTTTGTAATATGCGTCACACAATATTTCATTGTTCTGTATTTTGGTAACAGGTGTGGTCCGACTGGATGTTATGTCACAGTAGTATATGGAATCCACCGCCTTCATTCGACAATTTCGAAATTGAGTAAGTCTAGTAATAAAATGTTATGGAATTGTTTTTATGAATGACCACAAAATTAATTTAATTGTCTAATAATCATTATCTTTTTAGAACTGATAACGATCCATGGGATTTTTTGGCGAAACTCATGAATATATTAGAAGCTCTCGATGATAAAACAATTGAATTGGAAAATGAATCAAAAGAAGGTAAATATGTGCTAATGTCCCACTTTATATTATATATTAGTTAATTATTACATGCCCACAAAAAGTGGTTCAAAGACAGATAGGTACATTTCTATAAAATATACAAAACATTAATACATTTTTGTACGGAAAGAAACAAGCTGTATGTCATTGTATTGCGAGAATGTATGCCATAATCAAAATACAATTTTCATGCTTTACGAAAGACCATAATCATATATTTTATATAACAATAACTTCGCGCAACTAGGAAGTTAAACTTTTAATCTGTATATGATCATTCTAAAAACCACCGGTAAAAAGTTTAATATACAAGTTTTGTTTTCATTTATCTTAATCATCATTGTGTCTGCGAACAAAACAGGCTCGAGTTAACTGGGATTCGTGTTTAAAGTGTTTGGATACCATACCAGTAAGCGACGACGTCCATTAATTTATAATTCAATCACGATGCGCACTCATCTCTTTGTCGCCTCGTTATCGCGTGTAGGCCGGCCTTGAATGCTGCGTTTGATTGCGGCCATCAAAAATCCTATAATTTTAAATTAACTTCACTGCCTATAGAGCGGTTCCAGTTTAGTGACCCTGCCTTTGCCCTTGCATTTATCGATTTCTGCTAAAAGCTGATTTTATAGGGTCAATATAATTCTCGACTCATGGATGTTTATATCTATTTATGTACATATATGTATATAGTTCTTTTTACAATCACGCTGATTATTCTAGCCCTTGATATACCTACATAGACAACAACCCAACCCAACCAAGAAAAAACAGATATGTTTATACACATAAATATTTATAACTTTTTAATTTTCCATTTTACAATGCTATTTTTATCACATAAATATTTGTCTCGTGTGGGAATCGAACCTGCGATCCCTGCGCTATACAGGTAGTCAAATTATTAAATATATCCATTTATATGTAAGTTAATATTTCTAACTAAAATAATAGTTATTTGTTCCAAATGTCGGTGTTAAATTTTAGAGTACGCTTTAAATGAATATAAGATATGATTCACCTATTGGTGGTAACGACCGGCAAAAGGAAAATATATTTTTGTCATACGTCGTGTGCAATCGAGCTCGATTTATGTGGATCTCTCTCTAAAAAAATCCGCTATTCAAACTTATGAAGGAGTGTCGATGGCAGTTGTGGTTATCAAGTGTATTAAACACTTTGAAATGTTGGTATATCGTTAGTTTAAGAACACTATTCTGTATGGTTGTTGATGTGATTCATAAAAGCCCGCAGGCATATACCAAGTAAGATTTAGCTATTATAATCATCTGAAGCGCCGTTCGCAGTGAATTGTGCTGCACAATGTAGTAGTGATTTTCTTGTATACATACAATTATATTTTATTAAACTATTCAATAAGTCAGTTAAGTTTACCAGTAAATGTAAAAATTTTAATGGCATAGCTAAATTCTAGGACATTCTATGAAATTGAATTCTATGTTTGCAAGAATCCCTTTGTGTAAGTCTAGTAAGTAGTTACTAATAATTAAGGGAAATCACGGAAAAATGCGGTCTTTCGCGAGGAAGGAACCCCTGCTCCCCCGCTTTGTGGCATGTGTGTTAAGACTGTATCATAATTATATGTGTCAAGCCGACTGACGACCTTAGCACCGATTTATACATTCAAAATTGATTAATTGTTGCTTGACTAGCAAAAAATTAGTTCGCTTTTTATTCATGACAATTTGATACTTGACCACCAATTCGCGTGAAAATGAAAACCCACACACCACATGAAAATTGGCCTTAAGAATTTTCCTCGCTATTAGTGATACTTACGACGTGGTATTATCATCATACATTGCTACTTGTTCTACTCATAGGTTGCATAGCCGTTCGTCTGTCTGAAGATGCCACACTGGGCGGGTTCACGCCGCTCATGTACATGGAGGCGGCGGTGGCGTGGGTGCGCAGTGAGCCGCCCGTGCCGCACCACGCGGCGGAACACGCGCTCAGGACGAGGAAGCTACTGTTCTTCGGCACCGAGTGAGTGCATAGTCTGTACTGCACTATGATCTGACTTTCTCTAACTATTTCTTTCTCTTTCGCAAATTTACGCTTCTTTAGACTAGTTTTATTATTATTTATTTGTAATACAAGTATACAAAGATTCACCATAATTAAAACTTACTAATACTGAGTGGATCGGGGGTTCGTGGATCAAGCCGACTTGCTGCGACATTTTTGTATACAATTCCTATCGCATGACTGTTCCAGTTACAGCTTTCCATTATTAGCCGAATAACGATCGGGAAAACCCGCTTTGAAAACCTCGTCGGTACCTTTCTGGTATTACCACAGAATACTAAATAATACAAGTACAGAAAGTTCACTCTGCAAACCCAATCGAACAAATAGCTAATTTTACTGCGCGCAGTAAAGTGCAATTCACGTCGCACTGCGCTAAATACCTCGAATTTTATTCACCTACAATTTGCGCCTCTTTCTATCGTGTAGTTCGTATTCCTTCTGTCACCGCTAGGGTTGCCTACTTAGGATTTCCCTATATCGAGATAGACTGTAAAAGTGTACCTACCTTGCGTGTCAATAGTTTGATCCACGATCAAACTTTTCCGACCTAAATCAGACCGCTTGAGACCATTGCCATGAAAACACGCGTCACTCAGAAACGAAAATGGTTAATTGTGCAGTGCTTTCTTGCAAGAGCTCGTCAATAACATTTCCACATCACTAAATCTCGCTTGTGAAGTCATCGTAGGTATAAAAAATTAGACACGCTAGGTTCTCATACAGTTTGAAGCGCTCTTTTCGTCTAACACTATATAGGTCTGTGTTTGAAGCTTGGCGGCGGTTGACAAACAGATCGTAATCGATCACGTTTGATAAACAACGTTCGGTCCGGTCGGATGGGGGACCGTAAAGTAGTATTACAAAATGAGTGTTTCCGTGCTTCGGAGGACACGTTGAACCGTCGCGGTCGGTCCGGCTGTTTTCATCTGATAACAGTCGTTAAGCCAAGTCAAATAAAGTAAATAAAATAAGTAAGGGTTAATTATACTTATCAAAAGTATAAGAAATTGGCATACATACCTAAAGTACCTACCTACTTACCTACCTACCTACTTCTTTAATCTAATAAGAAAATAGATACGGCATTCGTTTGTTTATGAAACTTAATATTATTCCAATATTTTATGTGTTTATGTAGGTAGGTTTCGATATCAAATCGGAATGACATAATATTACGATGCGAATAAGATAAGTAAAAAAGGATTTTTTTTAATTGTGATGTGTGTTTAAACAATTAATACTGCACAATGTTTACTTGCTTTTTTAATGATTCTCCATTTTAAAATCGGTAAAGTAGGTGACGAACAAAACTCGCGCGTCGTGCGTCACTGCTCGCTGGTGAGTCCCTGCTAGAGATTAGCAACGCCGTAGTTGCCGCTGCGCGTAGGTATGTTTTCGAACCTACACGGGGAGTGAAATAGGCCTGGTATTACCCCTTTTAAAATTAAAAGTTTACATCAAAAAATCTTTAACTATAGCAATGTTACAAAAATCTGCATAGAATTAACCGAACACTGCCAATGCCAACTGAATGTACTCTTTATAGTGCTTACTACTGGGTACTCCTTATCGGTAGATAAAGAGAATGGTCCATTACACACAACGCTGGCTTAATTGGTGAATAAAGAAATTGTGTTATGATCATAAGCCACAACGCGGGCTCAATAGAGATTGAAGTGAGTTAATGACTGCAAATGTCACTTCCCTAATGTTAATCACTTCCCCACCGAGCTCCGAGCTCTTTAAATTTTTAATTGATTGTTGGCCTTGAACTCTTCCGTTTGTACCAGATACCTGGTGGGCGTGGAGCCGCCGGTGCTCCGGCTGGAGTACCCGGCGGGCGCGCCGCCCCGCTACGTGAGCGCCGTGCAACGTGCGCAGCCTCTACACCAGCCGCTGCAACACTTGGTAACTACATTATTTTATCCTATTTTTTTATTTATATTTTCACGTTCACATGGGAAAATCGGAATAAAATGTCCTATGTTTTAATCCAGTGTTTAAACTATCTATTTGCCTAATATCATCCAAATTTGTTCAGTCATTTGTTTTTGCGTGATTGGGTAACAAATATCCAAACCTACAAACTGTTATTCATAATATAAGTAGGATCAACGTTTCAATCGATTTAAATTTGTTTGAACCTTCTGTTAATATTAGTGTGAATATGTTAATAGTTTTCTGTTTAGATAGATATTTAGATTTCTATAGTGACTATAACTGTTGATACAGCTGTGAATATAAAATACATAAACATAGTACTAGTGGTTTCAGTGAGAACAGTAGACCTCGCTTGCAAAGTTAGGGCGGATATGCTATAGTTTTATGCAAATTTTAATATCTACGTAATAGTAGATTATGCACAAAGGGATAAAGCAGTGTCTTTTGACACGGGCAGCATATTGAATCCTGAGCGAAATGAAGGATTCTGTAGTTAATTTAGATTACATTGCGAGGGAGTTATAGTAAGAATACTGAATGAAGCGAAGGATTCAAGTCTGCCCAAAGCTAAGACACTTTTATCCCCGAGGAACATAATCTACTTTATATCCTACTGTGCCTTCTGTGACGTTAAATAAAAAAGAAAAATATAAATTACAAAACTAATAAATTATCTCAATTTAACAATTCGCGGAAAAAAATATCGAAAAAATCGAAAATCACTGATTTTTTCTCTAGGTATTTAGTTACGTAGGCAATGCTACGATAATTTTCATTATATCTGTGACCAAGAGTCAAGACTACAACCATTCACAATTTGATGATTTGCCATGTTTTACTGATAAGTAAGACTAAAGACACGAAAAAGCACGGAATTGAAATACAACATATCACATAATTCCATTTTGAAATGTTCATTGGTGCTAGGGACCCCGATACATACAGCCATGTTTATTCTCTTTGAAGTGTCAATTTTATAGTTAAAAACCTCTTGGACCAGGAAGTGCCTTGAACAGCCTTGTCTTTTTTTCGAAACAATTTTTGATAGAAGTTTTTGTTGACATTTTGGCGTTCTAAATTCAAATGTTATCATAATTACCCAAGGGAAGTTCCATACAACATTAGCTCCCTCCGGGCATTAATAGCTTACTTTCAAACTGAGAATACTTGATATCTAATACGTGCCACAGATGCAGGTGCTGTATAAAATAATTTCCTCAACAAAAGTAACGAAGAAAGCCCAATTTTAAATCGAATTTAACGTGCTTGAATTTTCCAAAAGTCTTACCCATATGGACTTTTGAGCAAAATAGGGGTAAAAGTTTTAGTGATTACTCCCATTCCTTGGTCATACTCCCAGGAGGTTGAGTCTGGTGTGAAAGCGGAAAGAATTGCGTAATGAAATTTCCGAAAAAGACCAAATATTGAAATCCGTCGACAAATAACGCTACAGCAAATTTCTCTCCCTCTCTCAAATTTCTCCCCACAAATTTCATCCTTATTTATTACTAAAGTCAAAGCCAAGAATAAACACGAAGAGCTTGGAACTCATAAAATGAGAGAAAATATGAAATATAGTTGATGTATGCTTTATCAGAACATTGATATTATAAGGCGCGCTACTAACATGAATACATCTTAAAATAGGTTTGTAACCTGTATGAAGTAAATTATTAAAACTAAAATTAACAGCACCTTGGTTCTAAGTGCAACTTACGTAAAACTAGTTAAACGAGTATGGCGCCTAGAGGCTATTCTCTCTCATATCTTTTAGTATTAAAATAAGTCCTATGTGTTAATCGTAACTTAAAGACATTTTCTATGCAAATTTTATCTTTACGTACTCCGTGTATGGCACAATGATGGGTTTCAATTACTTTTTAAGGATATTCCAATAATGTTTACTTTTACACGCGCAATTTCGTATAAAATACTGTATGACATAGTGTATGTTGACGATTTAAGTGTTATCCAGAAGTCTTTAATTTTTTTTATGATCTATCGAACATTGGGTTTATTTCAAACATACAAAAATCCTTAATTTAGAGATTTTTGATCTATTTGACGTTGTTGCAGTCTGAGGACTCTGAGGACGAGGAAAATGCGAGTGGAACCACAAGTGGACCAACCAGCTTGGGCGAAGGTCTAGAGTCGGGTCCAGACGGCACGGATGAAGCCACCAGGAAGCTGCTGCGACGAAAGGAACAACTGGAGACGAGGAAGGCTACGCTGGAGCGACGACGACAGCGCATGCAGGTCTGTGCTTTTTTGCCTAGCTTATAAAGACGATTTTTTATTATGCCTTTTTTTAAATTGATTTTTTTTTTGTTAAAGGTAAAGTTGCTTTTGAATTTTAATTAAGCTTTACTGGGTCTCGGTGTGTCAGGATGTATGAAGTTTAGTGCTTCTGTTGATCACTTATCCTACGAATCAAAAGTCATGCGGTCATCATCAACTTTTTCTATAACACAATATTATTATCTTCATCTTTAATTTGAAGTACCTCTGTCAAGTTCTAATATGTAAATAGACATTGATATGAGAGTTCCGCTAATTTGGTGTTATGAATACCGCTCGCATTAGCCACGCGTTGGAGCGTTTAATGATATTCATGTTTACATTTCACACGCGCCGCCCGCGCGGCACCAACCGATCGCACGCTCATGCCGCTATTTTTAACCATAAACATCGATTATATGATTTTGAGATTATAAAATAATTTACAATTCTTTGTAAACTATTGTCGGTACTGATTATTAAGTACCGAATTATTTTTCTAAAAGTTGAATAACTCTCTAATTCATTAGGAGGAAAGATGATATTATGTTAATGATTAGAACAAAGTCTTAAAAACGATCCGAAAGTAGCCCAAAACCATCGCAAACGGCTTAGAGAGAAGGCCCTCTGACTACAGAAACTTTAGCTTGTCATCATATAAACACAAGTTGTTATGTATGACGTGATATTTGAGCATAGTCTGTGTGTATACAGCGTGGGGCCTAGAACCGAGGAAAATATTTAAAATAGAGACTCTAGAGTATAAGTATTTATTCTGAAAAGATTCCAATCAAAATCAAAACCCATGCACTACTCACAATAAGCTGCGTTGTGTTGGCTTAGAATAACTCTACTCCCTCTCATCCCGTGGGTGTCGTAAAAGGCGACTAAGGGACTCGGGCTTCAGGAGACGGGCAGCAGCGTCTCCTACAAACTTGGTCATACTACAATCGCCTACCCGCCTGCCAAGCGTGGCGATTATGGCAAGAATATATGAGGCCAAGGCGAATATGGTGAAAATGGCTTTGAGTGCAAAATAAACACCTCAGAAAAAAACAATACCTACGTGGGACTCATGAAGTGCGATAGTAAGACAGTATTATTTTTGTATCAACCGACACATAAATTGTCAAAAGACGTTCCAAGTAGCTTCGAAAGAGTTGAGCGGAACTGTTGTTTGCATTACTTTGAATTTACGATTAAGTTTGATGGAAAAAATAAAAAAGTTACGATTTGATTTTAATTAGTTGGGACAGAAATGATTCAATTACTAGTGACGTACATAGTCTCCGTTTTTAATATTATCCCCAGTTTAAGGCCCACGCTGTATAAATTAATTTGCATAAGTTTGAAATCTCATTCTTTCTAAACAATTAGTTAACACTTATTTGCTAACTGTTGTTGGTTTTCATACTCCATTATCACCTTTATTCAAACAGAGTATTAAACAAATCGCTTGTATTTTAATTTTAGTCTTGCGTTTATTTGGAAGTGGAGAATCAGATTAGCGCTAATTTTATAGCAAATACTATTTTAATACATCGTAAATACATAGTTATTTTGTCACAGGAAATATTACGTGGTGGATGGGTGAGCGTCGAGATGGAAGTGCGGCCGAGGTGGTTGGTGCCTGACACGAACTGTTTCATCGATCATCTGACGCTGCTGCAGGCCGTCGCAGCTGCGCCCGGCCTGCCGTACACGCTAGCCGTGCCTCTAGTCGGTGCGTAGTACTGAAGAAATGTTAATAAATAATGTACGGGGTTGTGGTAGTCCCGTAAAAATATATGTAATCACCTGTAGCTGCTGTAGTATATATCAGCAGTGGCTGAATCAGACTTAAAAGCTCGTTGTTACTCTTCCATGGGCCCTTAGCTATTAGGCGCGATTAGCTACGCCGTAGTATTTAGCACTCTCCACCAGCTATTATAGCAACTACTTGGAACTGTTGCAGCGTTCTCCGTTACAGTACTCAGTTTTGTTTGTGGCTAGCCATAATCCAGTTTTGATTTTTATAAAAGCTAGAGCTTAAGAGCTCGAGTGAAAGCTGAGTAATAAAAATAATATAATTTAATACAGTCAACAGCACCTACAGCTTTACATTTGCACTACGAAAATCGCCGCTATTACCAGCGACGTAAGGGCGCTCTCGAGGTGAAAGTGTAAAGCCGTAGCTGCTGTTGACTGTACATTAACACTGTCCGAGCGGGGCAAAGAATATACAAACACGTATAGCATTAAAAAAGTCAAAAATGAGAGAGAGAGAGAGAGAGAGACGAAATTAGCTGATCCGCTCCGCTGTGTTCCTACACTCAGTCTAGCCCTAGTATGAGCGGCTTTTATCGACGTTCGTTGCTCGTAGCGTGTCACTCTCTCGCTCAAATTTTAGCGGGGTAAGCAAGACAGCATCATGCGCCATATCGTATCGCGTGATACAGCAATGTTTATGCCAGGGCCTAGATAGATATGCTTATATTTATGGTTAAGTTTATCTTTTTTCGTAAAAACATGAACTTATAATTTTGTCAACGCAGTGCTATCCGAGCTAGAAGGCTTAAAGAAGTGCTCCCGGGTGGGAAGTAACGCCGGCGCTGCCCTAACCTGGATATCGGGCGGGGCGGGAGTGGGAGCGGGGGCGGGAGCTGGGGCGAGCGGCAGCGTGCGGCTGGCGACGGCGCGCGGGTCGCTGCTCGCGTCGCGCGCGTTCACCGCCGAGCGGGACGTGCCGCGCGCCACCAACGACGACCGCGTGCTCGCCACCGCGCTTAGCCTGCACGAGAACCTCACTGTGCAGCCTGGTGAGTGTACAGATGGCCCATGAAAATTATGGGTGTACTTAGTGCCTCGTGAACTCCCGTTGGATGACAACGCTGGCACCGTACTATCCTAATAATAAATAATCATTAATAATAAACACCAATGTGTCCCAAAGCGCTGCACAATCGTAGACAGATTTCGTTACCGCACGTGCCACTAACGATGACCGCGTGGTCGCCACCGCGCGCAGCCTTCACGAGAACCTCGTCGTGCAGCCCGGTGTTGTACAGTCGGCCCATGAAAATGTTGAGCATACTTGGAACTCCTGCGTTGGCGGCAACGCCGGCGCCGCTCTATACTGGATATTGGGCGGGCCGGGAGCAGTAGCTGGCGCCGGAGCGGGAGCGGGCGGCATCATGAAAATGTTGGGCATGCTTAGTAAGGTACTAAGCATGCCCAACATTTTCATGGGTATTGACACCCGCGTGGACAGCAATGCTGGCGTCGCCCCCCATTTGACACACTACCTAATCTAATCGTGCAACCCGGTGAGTGCACTGCACACCCAACACAAATGTCTTCTGAGGTGCTGCGCAAACATAGACACTTGTTGTAACTGACGCGGCTCTGCATCACAAGAAACTAATTCCTATGTCTGGTAGCGGCAATCGAACATTTTGTTACCGACATGGCACACTATCACTGAAAACCGTATTTGCTGATTTGAAGCGCCGTAGTTGAAGACATGCATATTTTAACTGATGATATATGTACTGACAGTAATTGATATGTGAATGCACTTGAAATTCTTTGAATGAAGGTACCTTTCCTAAGGACATAGTGTATTCGTAAAATGAAAAGGGGGGATGGTTTTGGCGTTTTGTTAAAACATGGTATTTATTACAGAGTCACGTTCGGAAAACACCGACGCGTTGCAGGATGTGCGTCGTGTTCGCGAAGTGGTGCTGCTCACTGACGACAGAAACCTGCGCGTCAAAGCGATGGCCGCGGAGCTGCCTGCACGAGACTTGCCGTCGTTCGTCCAATGGGCCGGCATTACGCACGATGAAGTGGTGAGTACGAACGAAGTGTCTAGGTCACATACCTATATCGAGATAGACGAAGAGAGCGCATCAAACTGTATGAGAACCTAGCACGTTAAATTTTTCGTTCCTACGATGAAGCCACAAGCGATATTTAGTGATGTGGAAACGTATTGACGAGCTGTTGCAAGAAAGCACTGCACAATTAACCATTTTCGATTCTAAGTGACGCGTGTTTTCATGGCATTGGTTCAAGCTGACTGATTTAGGTCGGAAAACTTTGGCAGTGGATCAAACTTTTTACACGCAAGGTAGGTACACTTTTACCGTCTATCTCGATATAGGTCTGTGGTCTAGGTACCAATGACACAGGAATCAGCGCATCAAAGAGATGGCCGCGGAGCTGCCCGCGCTAGAATTGCCGTCGTTCGTTCAGTGGGCCGGCATCATGCACGATGAAGCGGTGAGTACGAATGATGCGAGTGTTTCGGTTTCATTGACACAGGAATCTGCGTGTCAAAGCGATGGCAGCGGATCTGTCCGCGCGAGGCTGGCAAATATCTGCCACGTATGACAGTGGGTCTAGGTTTGATTGCCAAAAGAACCTGCACATCAAAGCGATGGTGCGAAACGCGAATCTGCCCGTCGATCGTTCGTTCAGGGGGCATAGCCGGTTGACTGGTGACTTACTGGTTGTGCAAATATTTCTACACAATCATAGTTTTATCAGAAGATCAGCAACAGCGATATGGACCCTAATTGGAGTTTATGATGATATTTACTGTCACTGCACTTGTCCACCCAAGCTTTTGACAACAGACTATTTGTTTAACATGATTTGTCGAAATCAAGACATGCTGTATTCCAAAAAGAACATTGTTAGGGCAGGTCTGCCGCTCCGAAAAAAAAAAACAACAAAATTTCCTCAAAATTCGCAAGCAAAGGTTTTGGATGAAATGAAGAATACCGGGGGGTATTCTTAATTATTTCCCCGAGGCGAATGCGGGGCTGTATCCGTAAAAGAGATGTTCTTTTTTTGGGCCCCTTTTTCCTACACTTTTCATTGCTTTTCTGATAGGTGGATGACCTTTTGAGACAAGGTTTTCGAAAACAAAAATAAGTATTAATCGCCCCCGAACAAAAATAAAAATTAATTAAAAAATTTGAAATATTGTTTTCATCACATAAAGCTTTTCTTAACATTTAATGTTTTCTAATGAATGATTGATTGATTTATTTTATTTTTTCGGAGTTTATTAATACATTCTACAAGCTATTTTGACGTTTTAATACAGTTTATTCAGTTCAGAAAATTAAACCAAGCGTCTGCCGGGTGTACTGGGTAGTTCCTTTGCATTTTAATAAAATAAAACCTTCAAAGTCACATGTATTGACATTATTTGACATAAGTCTTATACCACTGTCAGTGCCTCGACCAATGAAACAAGGGATTCAGCATTCTGACAGTTCACGTCACTTAATGTGACAAATAAGAATCAAAGTTGCCATAGTAGGAAACGTTAAAAAAATGTTTGGGCACCTTCTAAAAATATATAAATACATGGAAAGGTTCCTTATTTTGTTCTCTTTGCATAAAATATAATATTTCAACACTGTAGGAATTAGGGTTCCAGCTTCCATAAAAAATTGGAACATCTTACGGATAACATGTTTGCTTATTTTTGGCTAACAAAACAGTTAGGTCACGCTCATTGTACGCTCAGTTTTGTCTTGATTATCACAAAAAGATGTACGGGTTATGTACGATCTTTTGTGATAATTGATATGAATGAAAGTCTTTGATAGAAAATAAAATGATAATATATTGATAAAACGTACCTAATGCTTTAAATGATATGCGGTAATGAGTACGCGCGCGATGAGTACGACACTTGATGACGAACTAACATATGCAATAATAAAATGACCTAAATTATCAAAAGTGGCGTTAAATGCTTACAAGACAAAACTGTGCGTGCTGGCTCGTACACCCATATTTGGTTAGATGTAATTTGATAGGTGTAGTAAAACACAAAATAGTGTCGCAGCCTGAGCAGTCCCAGCATTACACAACATAATAGTTATTTTCACCTCACACGCTCTGAAAAGGAGGTTTTCCCAATAAGTTTCGGCGTAGAAAATCGCTTTTTGCGGTCGAGCGCGGCAAAGTACTTTTTTTTATTTAATACCTAAAAATATGTCATAATGCGTTTTACTATTGACTTTTTTGTTACATTTTATTAATATTTTAAATAGCTTTAAATTAATAATAATACTGCGTTTTGGTTTTATTATATTATTTTAGTTCATTGAATCATAAAAACAATAACAATAAGAACAAACTATTTGTTATAAGAATTTTATATTAGGCTGGGTGAGATTTCACAACCTATAATTATATTTCGGTCTGGGACTGATTGACAAAGCCTCCTTTTCAGAGCGTGTGAGGTAAAAAAATATTTTTTTACATCAAATAAAAAACAATAAATAATAGGATAATCTTTGGATAAAGACAAACCCTGCTGTATTAACTTTGGAACGTAATGAAAGTAAGTCCTATTTTAAATAAATATATTTCGTTGTTACAGATTATTCCGCAACCATCAGCAACGGACAAGGGTCAAAACTGAGCATTTACTAATCGAAACCTATTAGCTCATATAATGATAATGTCAAATTGCATGGCGACTTAAATTAAAGGGGAGATAGTAATAAAGTTATCGAATAGCGCCGACGCGACGAGTATAGTGCCCGCAGCTGCCGCGGTTGCGTGGATCTAGTATAGGAATTGAATAGATTAAGTAAAATAACACACCAATACATGGTTTAAAACGTTAATGAATTTTGTTAAGAGCCCTGGGTTTTAACATTCTTGTACCGGGGTGACTTTTTACTTTGTTATTTTTACGTATATCAGTTATATTTTTCAAGGTATTAGATAAATCGTAAATTTAGTGTTGCTGAGCTATTATTTTATATTTACTTTTTTTTACAAATTAAGTATATTTTTTAATTATTTTGTAGCTAGGTAATAGTAACAAAATATACTATATGACCTAACGGTAACGTCAAGTACGGCTTGCTTAACATCTTTTTCACATAGGCTATTGATCGACTAATATTCATACAGAATAAATCGACTGCACTTTATAAAGGTAAAGTATTACGACCTTTCTATATACATTTTAGAACTAATTTTCATGAAAATAATCATTTGAATGTTGCAGTAAAGTGTTTTGTGCCATTCGTCTCCATTTAAAATTAGCGTGATTTCAATGCAATGCTTAGTCTAAGGGTATTACAAGTAATCCGTTATAAGATGCATTATAGAGATGGCTTCTATCGGTCAGTACATTCGAAGTTCTTATACAGCCATGTTATAACGACATATTGCCAACAGTTGCATGTAAAATTTCTCATGGGATATTTATAAAAGTTTATTGAAAACTTACTGCTAATTCGTTTTTTATTGTATATGATTACATTTCAGTTATTGGACACAGTGATAAAAAATCTACTTTTTGTATCTCTATATAACATAACTATAAATATAGATTGACTAAATAGCAATTGGTTTACTTAGCAGTGTGTTATGGCTTAAAATTAGAAATATTACACAAAGTAAAGATTATATACCAGAGTATTTCTGAAACTTAGTACAATGAAAGTAAATATTATATTGTTTGTTCACTCTAGGCTCATTAAGTACAGAAAATAATAATGAAATTATAAATGTAATTTGACCTACTTGTGTTCACAGATCATGTAATGTAAACGTCTGAAGCAAGTTATTTACTTTGTAGAAGAATAAAAAACGTGTTGTATAAAACAGAATGTAATAAATTGACTCCTATATAATTAATGTATTGTAACGAGTTTTTTTTAAACGAATTTGATGCTGTTACTTTTGTCTTAATCATGACGTTTTAATAAACATTGAATTACTTCAACATTTTTTCTTTTACTTAATAAACCCAAAATATTTATAACTTTTTAATTTTGCATTTTACAATGCTATTTTATGTGATAAATATTAAACAAGAAAATATACTAGAAAAAAGCAACTAGTCTCATGTCGACATGACATGAGACTAGTTGCTTTTTTCTAGTATATTTTCTTGTTTAATATTTAACCCAAAATATGTGCAGTGCAATAAGCTCGCATAGATTACATACAAGTAAACAGCATTACCTAATCAAAATTGAATTATGTTTGTATGCGTTAATAAACGCGAAGGTTGTATTAGCCTTGTATGAATAAAAACCGTTGAAATAATTACCATTATCGAATATCGTTATGACGAGAAGAATTGACACAGACTAAAGGATAATCCTTTAGTCAATTCTTCAATTATTCAATTCCACGAAATGGCAATGAGGTAAAGGTTGTATTAGATTGGGGTATGAGGTAAAATGAACAAGGGTTTTGTTCAATTAGTTTTACAACGGGTATGGATGGTAAAATCTATTAACGGTCATACAAGTGAGGAATTCCGATGTTAAGAGTTAAGCAATGGGAATTGGCAAAGTTCCGTGGCGCGGCGCATCGGTGTGCTGTAAGGCTGTAAAGATACCGTTATACTCATTTGCCGTGCAGCGCATCTTGCTTTAGGCGCTACGCTAGCAGGTTGGCTTATTTACCAATATACCATTGCAAGGTGCACGCGTGTACCCTGTAATGGAGATGTGAACACATCACGACTACAGGATTATCGGACATTTGTTATAGATTAAGAACTGTATGTTTATCATACACGGCATGCCACGACTTGGACTACAAAACTACAGCTAAACGTAGAAATAGAATATCACTATGGTAAAAAATATTTCAAGGTATAAGCTTGCTTTTTGCTACTACGTATGCTAATAGAATAGAATATTCGATTAAAAATAATTAATCGACACATGACTAAAAGTTACTTATATATCGTGTATGGTTAAGACTTAAGAGTGCATTAGGTGCCTTTAGATGGGCACGGAATCTTTATTATGAGATTTTAATGGTAGTAAGCAAATACTTTATCAGCGCCAGGGAATGATGTAAATTTGATTATCTACTGCATACTATTGGTTTTACGTTGGAGCTATAATATATGTACAATAAAAAATCTTCCTTTGCATAATATCTGCATCAATTAGAAATACTTTATTTATTAATTTTAGTTTGTAACGTGGTTAATTCGTCCAAGTTTGTAACCTACCTCCTTTTTTAGAAACAAATATGGATACGTAGTAAATACAAGAAAAAAAAAACACATGAATACAATGTTTAAATACACCACTGTCTGTACAGTTTTTAATTACAAGTTTAACGGGATAAGATAACTTGGACGAATAAACCAATGGACGCGTAATGACAGACATGTTCGCGTAACTGTGATAATTCCCTATTCCCACTATAATATATTAATTGGAAATATTTTCGCGCTATGAATTAAGAAGATTAAATCATGATAAATATTTCCGTATATCTTTTCTGACATAGGCTTATCATCTTAATATTGTGTTGATGGCCAATCGGGAAATCTCCCGAGTTTATGCTTAGTTAAAATAAGTACAAGGTGTGCCTTCCAGAGTGTGGTGTAGGTAATTGGCGCTTAGGGAAAGATTTTCATTAAGTCCAGGTCGTGCAGGAATGCTGTCTGCTTACTTTTTAAAGCTGCCATCTTAGCAATATAATGATATTGATACCGACGTTGACTTGCAATATTTAATAACTAATTTAAACAATATTTAATATTTAATAACTTTGCATAACTAAGGGAAATGAAGAGCTTCGTTTGTCTTATCAGTATTATAATGATAAATAGTGTTGGAGGATACAGAAAAGGTAGTTGCAGGGTTTTTTTTTAATTCACGACGGGGAGACTTTTAGCCTTTTCTTTTGGGTTAAGTTCATATCCATTTATTTTTCTATGAACTACTTACCTAGGCATTGAATATTCTGCTGGGTCTGGGCGCGAAAATTCCTTTTTGCCAAGAGTCAGCCCGTGACCCCGACCAATGCAACTTGGCCGAAACGTCGGGAATTTTAGGTAGGCGAAATACCTATCGTATGTTTGTGCGCGCTTAAATACCCGTTTTGGTATATTTTTGTTTGTAAAATACCTTACAGTTTTCCGTGTAAGAAAGTAGGGTTTCCTCTTACATTTGTAACGAAGCATTGCGACATGTTGAAATAATATCGGTCCTGCGCTTCCCGCATCCAGCGGCTTCCTGCGACCTTCACCAGATCGTCAGTCCACCTTGTCGGGGGCTTACCCACGGAGCGTCGCCGTCGTCCGGTGCGCAGTCGCAATTCCATAACCTTTCCGTCCCAACGGCCTACGGTTCTCCTCGCTGTGTCCCGCCCACTGCCACTTCAGCTGAGCAATCCTTCGAGCAATATCAGTAACTTTAGTTCTCCTGTGGATCTCCTCATTTCTGATTTGATCACGCAGGGAAACGTTGAGCATAGCTCTCTCCATTGCACGATGGGTCACCTTGAGCCTTCTTATCAGACCCATAGTTAGCGACCACGTTTCACTGCCCTCAGTCATCACTGGCAACACACACTGGTCGTAGACTTTCGTCTTGAGACACTGAGGTAAGTGGGACGCGAAGTTTTTACGGAGCTTTCCGAATGCAGTCCTTCCGAGTTGGATTCGACGAAAGATCTCTTTCTCAAAGTTGGACTTACCTAATTGGATTGTCTGTCCGAGGTAAACGAAATGGTCAAACAATGACTTCAAGTGTAGTGTTACCAACGTGAACTAGATATGGAGTCGGTATTATAACATGGGAATAACATGATTTTCGTATTAGCCACGTTCATCTTAACCCACTCTTTGGAAAGTACTACGGAGATCTTCGAGCATTTTGTTCAGGTCCTCCAAGGTCTCAGCCATAAGGACTATGTCATCGGCAAAACGAAGATGTGTGTGAAATGCGTTTAATATTGGCCATTAATGTTGATGCCGATTCCTTTATGAATAGCTTATGTGTTAGTCCACTACTTGAAGCACTTGCATACCAAATTTGATACAAATCCGTTCACCAGTTTTTGCTTGAAAGAGGAACAACAAAAAAACAAACAAACTGACATACTTTCGCATTTATAATATTAGTAGGATCTATCGATTATTAACAAGGTGGAATATCAGGCTTCTCCTAAAATCCTCAATCACTGACGAACTAGCTATCGTCATATTTACACTGAAAATATTGTTGTGAGTAGCCGACTTAATCAAGTAACCCAACCGAATAATGTGGGGGTACATACATACATTTGGAATCGAACGACCTCTGGATCTGATACTGGTGACATACTGTGTGGTTTTTCCACTAGACAGACAACATAGACAAAAGAGGCGCTTAATATTTAATTTGTAAAATACATTGTTAGTTGTCTCCTACTTGAAATCGAAAGCCCTTTGGTTGAATATCAAATGATAACAAAAAATATCGACAAATGATAATCTTGACAGTTCACTATGAGTCAAAATCGCGATAGGAGACCTATTAATTCTGCCACCACTCATTTTAGTTTAAATAAAGCGGTAATAATCGTTACGTATTTTGATTAATTTCGTTAGGCGAGTCTCGCACGTCATGATCCCTACAATTACGTTAGAGTAAACAAATTAAGTTAGAGGTAAACAAGTTATGTAGAGGTATGACATAAATAATTTTAAATCGAGTGTGCAATTCCCATTTTTTTTTGTTTTCATGTAAACTTTAGAAAATTAACTATTAATTAGCTTGGTGTTGTTAAGAAACTTATTGCTAGCTGAACGATTTAAACATACTTTATAAAAACATAAAATACTTAAGGAATACACCAATCTGATGTCCAATTTCAACTTTGTTGAACTTTTTATATAGATAATTTGTTGATTATAATTTTAAACTACATACAACATTAGTAAAAATTAAACTGATACAATACGACTGGACGTTGAATAAAATTTTAGCAGGGTACCGTAGGTTCCACTTAGTACTTAATAGTTAGATTCTAGATCGTATACCACAGACATAGATCTTAGATCTATGTCTGTGGTTAGATTAGATATATCTTTGATTTCACATTTTTTTAAACTAAACTTATTTAAACTTAAACCATTAAACTTTTTTCTACATACCTAAACAGTGTAATGACATGACAGGTGTACTACTGTTGAAATATTAATAAAACTTTTAAAAACGTGTGTACTGTTATATATTTGGCAACCAAGTAAAAGAATAAATAAACAAAGATTGAATGTCTTAAAGTGACAGAGAATAAATTAGAATTTAGATTAAACTATATAGCCAGTATTACAATAATACAACTACCACGCACGACCAATGAAATAACTGATTTATGTAGACACTATAGCTTTCGCCCGCGTCTTCGTTTGCGTGGAAATTCGAGAATATCCTTAGGGAACCTTTAATCAGGTTAGCAATTGTTAAAAACTGAGGAAATTGTGATATTTTTATTTAACCGCCTCTGTGGTCTAGTGGTAGCACCTTCGGTATCAGGTACTGACGTCCTGATTTAGATTCCAAGGGGTTACGCATATTGCATTCGGTTAAGTTGGTGGTAAGACTTGTTCTAAGTCCGCCTGGCTTGCTACCATCATCTTATCTAAGTCTATCGCCATAGCAACAATGCTTTCAGCGTTGTTGTGTTCCGGCAGGTTATACATAAGATTTAGGAAAAAGTTTAACAGTTTAAAAATTATAAGAATTTCGGGAAAAGTACCACCACCTTTAGCGTTATCATTACTTTTTAACATCATGTGAGATGACGTGTGTGATGAAGTGTTTCCCCGTTGTAGGTTAAAAACTTATGAGATAATCTATCTATCTTGAACATAGAAAGGCGTGGCAAGGATGTCTATAGTATTTGATTAAAAGTACTAAGCAATGACGCACACATAGATTTTTTCGTCTACTTATATCTTTATGTCATTTCACCAGCCGCCCTATCATGTACACGCCCTATAGAACTTATATACCTATCCAAAGAAATTGTAGTACGCAAAGGACAGTTAGTCGATGGCGCAGCTCCTAGATTGTACCACAGTCTATTCAACTTCGATTACCTACACTGTGATTGTACCATCAAATGAAGTGAAGAAAAGTCAAACTGTTAACGTTTAATTAATGTATGAGACTAATGTTGGATAATTAGCGGGATGTCTGAAAAGGCATTAACGCAGATCGTAATAGTCCTCAGTAATGGAAGATGACTACTATTTTTATTGGCGATTCATTAGGTTGTGCAGCGCTTACACACACCTTAGTAGTAATAAACTTCCTAATGATATATAGATCGTTTAATCATGGTCATAGTAAAGACCTTTCAGTACGGTTAGGCAGAGCTAACTAACTATACTTACATTCCTTTTACCCCTGTACTGGCAAGCAGACACATTATAATTTATAACAGTAAAAATTATATTGTGTCTCGTTCATTGCCAGCGAAAGGTTTATACCTAAAAATGGTTAATGAACTGCCCCCTAATTGTCTAATTTCAAATTCTATCACAATCCCTTTCAAAGGTACTGTGATTGTGATAGTGATTTATAGAATTGTGTATCTTATAGTCGCCATCCCTTTCGGAACGAATGATGTTTTAAATTTGACACATCTCCATATATTTGAAAGATATTTTCGTCTGTAACTTTGCTTAGACAGTTCAATTTCGTTCATTTAATACCTTTCAAATCAAATCAAATAATTTATTTGCTTTAAATAGGGTACATTAATATGATGTTAAAGATGATAATAAATTTGTGCTTATGACCTATTTAGCCATATTTAATAGCATGCAAATGTAACATGTTACTTTCAGTTATATCAATTCTAACAAAATACAAAAACAATAAATTACATTTTGATTAAGTATAACGTAGGTACTATTAAGTATTCTGTGTAAGTATTCATAAGTGCATGTCATAAAAAAATCAAATGTCAAGATAAAAATTCAATTACCTACCTACTTATTAAAATGTTTCAGAACACGTCCTGATCACAATCCCTATCAAATGTCAAATAGTGATGGCTTGAAGTTAATATCTTTCAAATGACGAATTGAAAGGGATTACGATAGTTTTTTAAATTAGACATTAGCCCCCTGGTTACTTTAACATAATATGATGATGCGCTAAAGAATAATAAATATTAAATAGCATTGCATTGATAACAATATATATATATATATATATTTTTTTTCAGATCAGATTTGCGGTTTAACAGTAACAGTTCGAGGGTTTTACATCCTGTGATGTGTCACCTCATATTTATTGCCTATTGTATAAGGTTATTATCTTTTTAAATTGAGGCTATTCTTTTTCTTTTTAGCCGGGATATCAACTTTCTGTCATCTAGCAGAGTTTGTGCGAGTTGGTTTTTATGCCGCTGCAGTCTTTGCTTGTAGGCCTTATGGAATTTTTCTACCTCTTCCTTAACTGTCGGGATCTGTAAGTACTCGTGTATCTCTGAGTTTCTGGTGAACCATGTTGCTCCGCTTATTGTTCTTAAGGCCTTGTTTTGGAACCGTTGTAGTATTTCAATATTTGAGTGGCTGGCTGATCCCCACAGCTCTATACCATAGGTCCATATAGGTTTTATGATGCATTTATATATACTTAGTTTGTTCTCCAGGCTAAGCGAAGACTGTCTGTCTACTAGCCAACACATATCCTTAAATCTTCTGTTTGCTGCTTCTCTTTTGTTTCTTATATGGTTTCTCCACGTAAGCCTTCTGTCTAGTTCCATACCTAGATATTTAACGGTGGTTTGTTGAGGTAGAACATTACCATTTAATGTTACTGGGGGGCAATCTTCTCTTCTTAAAGTGAAGGTAACATGAACAGATTTTGCAGCACTTGCTCGAATTCTCCAGTTTTAGTTCGATTTCGGTCAGTTGTTTCTGGAGTTCCAAGGACGCAGCAATAGCGCATTTATTGCTTGCTAGAACAGCGGTATCATCTGCGTAAGTTGCGGTTATCACGTTTTCGGAGGTGGGTAAGTCAGCAGTATATATTGTATATAACACAGGCCCCAGAACTGGACCCCTGAGGTACTCCTGCTTCCATTTGGTAGAAAGATGAGGAACATTCTCCATATCTAACCTGGTACAGACGATTATGTAGATATGACTTGAGGAGGCTACATGCAGTATGTGGCAAGTATATTTTCAGTTTGCACAACGGACCCTTGTGCCACACCCGGTCGAACGCCTGTTGTACGTCAAGAAACGCTGCTGAACAGTATTCTTTCTTTTCCAAAGATTGCCGGATTGTATGGGCTACTCTATGTATTTGTTCCGTCGTTCCATGATTTGCTCGAAAGTCGAACTGATGATCTGGTATAGTATTTTGTTCATCTAAAATTGGTAGTAAACGTTTAAGGAACAGTTTCTCGAACAATTTTGACAGCACCGGCAGAAGGCTTATGGGTCTATATGAGCTTATTTCCGTAGGGGGCTTTCCTGGCTTGGCAATCATTCGTATGATGGAGACTTTCCACAAGAGAGGGTAGTAGTGTAGTCTCAAAATAGCATTAAAGATGATTGTAACGAGAACAATTCCTTTTTTGGGAAGGTGTTTCAAAACCTCTGCTGTTATGAGGTCATATCCGGGAGCCTTTTTATTTTTCAGTCGCGCAATGTGAGTCCTTACTTCAGTGGGTGTACAAAGTTGTAACGGCAAAGACATCTGTTGATCGCTATTAAGTATGGCATCGATTTCGTTTTCCGGGAACATCATGTCAGGCTCATTAGGTTTGAAAACTTCATTTAGATGTTTAGCGAACAACTCTGCTTTCTCTTCAGGTTTTCTTACCCAGTTACCTCCTGGTTGCTTTAATGGGGGAATGTGTTCTTTTGGCCTTTTGAGTGGCTTAGTCATTTTCCAGAGTGAGTAGTTGTCAGCCATGTATGGTGATAGAGTTTGAATTTTATCTCTGAGCGTCGCGTTTTCATTTTCTTTAATCATCTCTGACAATTCTTTTTGCACTTTATTCAGTTCCTTTTTAATATGGGAGTTCCTGCTTGTTTGCCACTGACGCCTAAGTTTTCTTTTTGTAGCTATCATTTTTTGTATTTCCATTGTATAATCTTGCATGCATGGACTATATTTGACATAGGGGGTGGATAGCCAAGCCGCCTGTTGGATAAGATTGGTAAGATACAAAGAAGCATTTTCCACAGCTTCTTCCGTTTTAAGAGGTATGTGCAGGTCAGCTTTTTCTTCTATATATTCCTCAAAGGCCTTCCAGTCAGTTTTTTTGTTGTACAGTTTTTCACTTGGCTCTGTCCATATCACTGTGGTGCTCAGTGTACATATTATAGGTGAGTGGTCGGAAGAACCGTCCAGGCATGATTCGACTTTTGTATACAGATCTGACATTCCTTTAGTGATTATGAAGTCGATGAGATCGGGTTTTTTATTAGGGTCTGATAGCCAGTAAGTCGGTTCCCCTGTAGACAGGACACCAAGTCGATTTGTGTCGATTGTGTTTTTCAGCTGTCTGCCTCTGGTAGTGGTCACTCTAGAACCCCAGAAGTTGTGCTTCGAGTTCCAATCCCCTGCAGCGATAAATCTGTTGCCAAGAGTTTGGAAGAAAGTAGCAAACATTTGCTCATTAATACGGTGTTTGGGTGGACAGTAAACTGCAGCGACTGCGAGTGGGCCTTGCCAGTCATCCACTGCTACAACGGTTGCCTGAAGATGTTGTTGTTTGTAGTTTCCAAGAACGTGATGTTTTATATTTTCTTTTATTATGATTGCAGTACCAGCGTGTGATGTGCCATCGGGGTGGTTGGTATAGTAGACGTTATACCCCTGAATATTAATAATTCTCTCATCAGTCACATGTGATTCTGATATTAGCAATATGTCTATATTATTATGTTTAAGTACTAATTCAGCTTCTTGCTTATTGGGAGATAAGCCATTGATATTCCATGCAACAATACTTTACAACGAAAAATACCTAAGCATGAAACTAATGTACATCGTTAGACTTATTTACCCTTAGTTCGACAATGAAGTGGAAAAAATAGCACATAGCACGTAAAGTTGTGAAAATATAAATTAAAAGTTTTTCGACTTTTCAGACTAACTGTATGAGAACGATTTAAAAATGACTAAAAGTACTTCTTCTTTTATACTGATTAGGGTCAGATTCTCTTAAAATAGACCAGCAATAATCCGCCAGCATATTTTGATTCCAAAAACCTTGGTACCTCTCTTCAAACGACTTTAAATCTTGATGGAAACGTCTTCTTTTTTGTAAGGATTAATTTACCGCAAACGTATCAAAAGCTATTCAGGCTTAATTTTTACACTGTCTTGAAGACATTCAAAAAGGATAACAAGTTCAACAATAACTTTAGCACAACAATACTAAGTGACAAACTAATCCCAAAAGTACAAATTACATAAAACTACTTGAGATATTTAAAAACGTGACGTGATAAAACTATGTGGTAATTTTTTTTGTGGTGTAAAGGTAGACACGAAACAATTTCACTATAAATTGTCTATGGGTATGAGATTTTTTATTTTGTAAAGTATAATAGTGTTATTAGATAAAAACCAAATTTACCAGAGAGCAAACACCAGAGCCGAATAAAAAACTATCTACATTTCGAAGGAATTTTTCAATTCTTTCGCTTTTTGAATATTTTTACGTCTTTTTTATGAACAAAACTTATTATATATAGATATTGATGAGGCTGAAGATGAAAGCGAGCCTCTCCCGGAATCCGTCTATGGGAAATAACGAAGGCACCAGAATGTTTCTGGCAGAAACCTCGATCTTGAAAGAGTGGTAGTTTTACACAGTAGCTGTAACATTTTCATAATAATAATATACTATACTGCCATAGCAAGGCCTAAAAGATATGACCGTGAAAGGGTACAAAACCATTATGTATATCTATCAATATTACAGCCCTAAGTCTAAGCCAAATCGAGTCCTTTTAGCGAATTTATGAGTATCCTGAACCAGGACCTGTCTGCCAGGGCTTGTCCACCCAAGGATTCCTGTGCCCGTACCGCGGAATAAGCAAAAGGTTGAAAGTAATGTACCGAAAAGAATTAGTACTAATTTCAAACTGGTTATTAGCATGCCAGTATTTTTTTTTCTAAGCAAAAAGACAATTTCATTAAAAGATGTTCGATGTTGGAACTCATTTAGAACTGCCTTTCGGAAAAAATAGTTCCCAGTTCCTTAGTCATCTGGTGTTGTGTAGTCTTTATTTGTACATAAATTGTATTTTAAGCGTCTATCAAGATACATTTCAATAGAACTGTAATGACTATTGAAATAAAACAACTTTTACGGATATCAAACGCGCTATATTTCCACGAACTAAGTTGTAATTGTCCGTATTTTTAGGTTTTTTAGGGGTTTTTTGATTTTCCCGACGTTTCGGCACCTTTACAGCTGCCGTGGTCACGGGATGACTGGCTACTTATAAGTCTACCCTCGAAAAGTTAATTTATTTTCGTTCGGATACGGTTAGACATTTACTATGGCACAAATTATTATTGATTTGATATTTTGATTTAATTGTTATTTTAATTCTTTATTATTAAGAAAAGAGAAAACTAAAGACTCTACTGGCAGTTCACAAATTGGGAGGACCTTCGAAGAAAGAAAACTGCCAAGAAAACTTCGAAAGCGGGCCGACCTCCATCTTTATAAAAAATTATAAAAAAAATTAGGATATGTTGTCTCCACCTTTACTTTAGTATATTTATTTATCTACAAAAAGAGCTAACCGTATCTTTGGGTCATCCCGTGACCACGGCAGCTGTAAAGGTGCCGAAACGTCGGGAAAATCAAAAAACCCCTAAAAACCTAAAAATACGGACAATTACAACTTAGTTCGTGGAAATATAGCGCGTTTGATATCCGTAAAAGTTGTTTTATTTCAATGAACAGTGCGCGCCAAAACATAAGATGTACGTCTGTAATGACTATTTAGTCTAGACTTAATTTATTCGTAATACACCGTTTAATTCCATGGAGGTATTCTGTTTTAATGGGAATGGACTTAATGGGAAGTATGTGGTAGTAAAGTTAGTCATAAAATCTAGACTCGCAATTAGAAATCAATTTATCATTTTTTAATTATTATCTTTTAATCACTTTTTTGTCATCAATTTAAAACACTAATGATTGTCTACGTAACGTTTCATTTTAGACCACAATACAACATGGATTCGAACTAGGTCCACTCCGATATAGATTATGTTTACCTATATATCTCGATCACGTATCGATGAAGATTTTATCGAAATATTACATTTCTCCAAAATTTTTAAACCCCTATTATTCTTTTTCAATCCTACATTACTACATTACTATGAAAAGGGGTTGGTCTTGGACTGTCTATAACACAATTTGACTACATTTGATTTTTGTCTAGAGCTTAAAGTGACTACTCCATAATGGGTCGAACATTTAAATCTCCTAATGCACAAATTGAATAGTACCGAAATAAAGTGGCTGTGACATACATCGGACATGACGAATCTATAAGGGTTTCGTTTTTTGCCATTAGGATACGAAACCCTAAAAACGTAGAACACATTTCGCCTACTGTTGTATTTTGTTTTTGTACAGGCGAGGTGAAAAATAAAAGTACAGGCATATGTCACAGCTTATAGATATATTATGTTAACTCATATGGACAGCAAATAAAAATAAAAAGAAAAATCACTCCAGAACTTAAATAACTTAAGGAGAATCTTCACGATATTAAAACAAATTCCGGATACACTTTAATTCAATGCTCTCTTTATGTCGTATCATAAGTGATCTTATCTTCATTAGCTCATCAGTCTCATCACATCACGTAATATACATATTATGTTATAAGTAGTATAGTCGCGGAAGGAAAAGGATACCACCACCACATAGTCGAAAAGTGGCGAACTTTTTTATTCCCAGACTAAACTTGAACAGACAAGTATACATAAAAAAATCGGCCAAGTGCAAGTCGAACTCGCACATGAAGGGTTTCGTCTCTCACCCAAGGTTGCCTGGAAGAGATTGCTATGTAGCAATAAGACCGCCCATTGTGTGTTTTCTCTGTATGTGTTTGTTTTGTATCGTGTGCAATAAAGTTTCTATTATTATATTAAATACACCTACCTACCCAAAATGCCACTATAATTTTTCGCCTGCAAAAATAACTTTGTTTTTCATAGTGTCTGTATGAATTTGCGGTTTTGGCAAATGTGCTATAGCTCTGAAACTGCATAATATATTTCGTTCAAACTAATTTTCGTTGAAAGTTTTTATAAAGGTCTACAGCATATATTTTTTTAAGATTTTTCACTTTCTTATTTAAAAGTTAGAGGGGGGGGGGGACACATTTTTCACTTTGAAAGTGTATATCATTCAAACGGTTGGCTTTGAGAAAAAACTGTTTTAGGAACCTCAATGTAATTTTTAAAGACCTATCTATAGATACCCCACACGTATAGGTTAGAAAAAAAAACTTTTGGCAGTAATAGTTCCATGTATGGGGAGCCCCCCCTTAATTCATATATATTTTTTTTGTGTAAAAACCGTAAAGCGGTTTAGAGAAATTTACAGAAAACATCTACCGACCTAGTTTCAACTGTGTAATCCTCATAGTTTTGGAATAAAGTGGCTGTGACATACATCGATTTGGCCGAGTCTATAAGGGTTTCGTTTTTTGCCTTTAGGCTACGAAACCCTAAAAATAGGAATTAAATTTTATACCTGAATGTCCAGATAGTTTGGGTTCTTGTCACTATGTTATGTAGGAAAAATTTTAGTATTCGACCCATTATGTAGTAGTCACTTTAAGCTCTAGGCATAAATCAGATGTAGTCAAATTGTGTTCTAGACAGTCCAAGACCAACCCCTTTTCATATTAATGTAGCTAGTAATGATTGAAAAAGAATAATAGGGGTTTAAAAATTTTGGAGAAATGTAATATTTTGATAAAATCTTTATCGATACGTGATCGAGATAATATAGGTAAACATTATCTAAAGCACTCATAAATTTTAGAATAAGAGTCTATTTGTAAATATTATTGACAGATTTTGAGAGATAGAGCAGATACTTAAACTTTTTATAGTATCTTACCCAGATTTATTTACTAGTTTTTTGGTTTGCATTATTGATGTAAGTAATAAACGAGCTAACAGGAAGTCATGTTTGTAATTATGGAATTACAGATACCTAGTTAATTACATTACATCAATTAATTATATTCAGAGTCAATACTCCGGAAGTACTGACATTCCTCGCTATGATTATTTTTATACAAAGTTTCGACTCCTTGAAGGCATTGCGTTGACATCAGCAAATCTATTATGACCGTATCCGGTTTAGCTTCAATCAGTACTACAGACGTATTTGATATGTGAATCATCCATTTTTTAGCTACTTTTTATAATGAATACCTACCTATGTAATGCCATAATAGTGAGGTGTTGAAATGTTATAATGAGTTCATTATTGCATTGAATATCTTTTATGGGAATGAAAATACTTTGGTTCAAATAAGGAATGATTTTCTTTTCTTGCTAGGAAAATGTCTTCCTGCGGGCCTACCATCATCTATTAGAAACCATCATGTCATAAGAATGTTTTGTTTGCGTTTTGTTTTTATTGAAGTTGTCACATTTTGACACACTTCACACTTGAAGGCGATGATTGAGCGAAAACGTCACAAAACTTCCGTCAAAAAACAAGCTTACTTTAAGAGATTCGTAGTACGAAATAGCATGGTAAGATTAAAACAATACTGCGCTAAGATGCGCTGGTTATCTTCTGGTTTCCACGGTACTATTATTAGAAACTGCTTTTGAATCATAGTTATTTTATCGTAAAATGAAAGTTATATTACAATAACTCCAGTTTCGATGCAACAAAGTTGCATTGAGGAGGTTAGATGTGCGATACAAAGGTTTGATTCCTTGAAAGGGACTGACAGGACGGGACGCAAGTTACGTGATTAAAAGGGAACGGCTCAACGGCCTTCAAAGAAAGGATCGGAATATATTAAAATAGGATAAGTATATCAACAAAAAAAGTATGTGCAGTCCTTATAATAGGTATATGCATTTCAGGTTTTACTATGTGCATTACAGTATGTGATTGTTTGATTTAGTTGTTTGGTGATCGATTAGTTAAATAGAACCCATTTAAAATTGAGTTTTATTGGCACAATTACTTAAAAATATAACTAAGCTTACTGTACAACAACCTATTCTTTTTATAAATATCACGCATCACATAAATTGATTTGATTTCGAGATAAGGATCGAGAGATAAGCATTTAAGTTACAAATATCAAAACTAACGAAGGTATTACATTTGCAATACCTTCTGTATACATTATCCCTATTTAGGTAGGTATAACCTATACAGATTCATAAAGGTTTGGACCCTAGGACTGGTTTTTTAAAAGTAGGTAGTTGTTACTAGAACCATTATTCTATTCTATTGGCTGTAAAATAAACTAAATAAATAAATTACACGGAAATGATATAACATTCAAGCATTATAATAATTATGACTATTAGGTACGCGTTAGTTAAAATACTCGTCGCTACACACACTCAGTTTAAAGAGGTTTCCATCTGCAGCGATTATACCCACAATTCGATGTGCAATATGTTGAGTTCGTGCAGTGCGGAAACAGTTAGGCAGATAAGTACTAATAATATGCCTAGGATATTAAGATGGCTCGCTAACTGCGCAATTCCAGCTACCAGCTATGTGTTCCGGGCGAGACTAGACACAAAGCGTTGTAAACTTAAAATTTGATAATTTTGGTTGAAATTATTAATTTTTGTCGATGATTGAATTTTTTTTATAGTTAATCAATGAGTCGTGCGTCGGACGGGGCGGGTTAGCTCATCCGCGAAGTATTTCGGTGGTTTTTGTTAACGGACTGCCCGAGAAGGTCTTTGCGAACACGATTTTAAACAAATGACGACATGCACACCACTTGTAACTTCGCTTTTCCTTTTAATGGAATAAACGTAATTTATTTGTTTTGATAGTTATTCCCATTAAGTTGAATTTGTAAGTTTTTGTCAGTCTTTACGTTTATGTCCATACAGTGAATGCACAATTATAGGATAGAAGAGTTGCAGGTTATCCTTAACTTCTATAGACGTTGGTAGCTGAAGCATTTCCAAAATACTGATATGCTACAGTTAAGAAATGCTTACTCACTTACTTATACTTATACACTCAAACACACACGCACACACACACGCGCACACACATTCCACACCCAAGCGTGCACCCACGCGCGCGCGTACTTACTACACTTACATGTATAAGAAAGTTTTTGTTTTTTTCTTTTATATAATATAGTCTCTAGTTAGACCTTAGATTTCGGTTAATTTATTTGTATTTTTTGCAAATTTGTATAAATTCGAGGTGGGCGCTAATAACTGCGACACAGTCTTTGACTACTGTGGTTATTAACGATAATATTGTTTTTGTACCAGGCTTTAGATACAAATAAATTATTGTTAATAATTATTGTTATTGTTAATACGTAATTTAATTATTTACTCAATAAATACTTATTTATTTGTTTTCTTACATGTCAATCATATTGTAAGCGAAAATAATCGGTGGAACTAAGTAAGTATACTATTTTAAATACGTTTTAGTTTTTGACGTTCTGTCAGAATCAAAACAAATGTTTTGAGGAAATACAATTCAATTGTTAATAACATTAGATTTGGTTTGTAAACCATACGCTTTAATTGTCAGTTTAACTAAACAAGCTTTTTTAAATGTGTTGTCGGAAATAGAAGTTTTTGATAAAGTAAATGAAAATATTTCATTTATAAAATTGAATATGATATTACAACTTTTTACGACAAGTTGTTATGAAAAGCGAATCGGTATGGAAACGATTATTGAAGGAAATTAGGTAACGTACATATTTACTTAAGTTTTAGCAGTAAATACAAGAAAAGTAGTAATTATACTGAAGACCGTTTCACAAGTTCTGTTTAAATTCAAGCCTCAACAGATACTATGACTACCTGTTTGGCGCAGGGGTACTAAGCCTGCCTTCTGCGCCAGAGGTCCCGGGTTCGATCCCCGGACAAGACAAATATTTGTGTGCATGAACATGTCTATTTGTCTTGGTCTGGGTGTTTAATATGTATATTATGTATGTATTTACAAAAAAAAGTATATAAGTATGTTTATCCGTTATCTAGTAACCGTAACACAAGTTCTTAATGAAACTTAACGTGGGCTAGCTAATTGGTGTGTTTGTATGCAATTATTTATTATTTATTTATACTCTAATATTTCTTAGTTAGTCCTGTATTGTGGCTAAATGGAGACTTTGAAACAAGTATTATAGTATAATGTTACAAAAATCCAGATTTGTTTACAGTAATGTGTGTAACTGGCCGCCGAACTCGGGGCTCATTGAGGTTTGTTTTTGTGACAATTCAGACTCATTCATACTCGTCGCTGAATGACGAACGCGCAGGCGCGACGTGTATTAGACATCAACGCTCACCAGCACTTGTCATGCGATATGCGTTAATTATGATTTTATGCAGTTATATGTTGATAATAGTTTAGTAAGATCTTATATTGTTTGTACTTTTGTAAAATATGCGGCGGTTTTAATAATATACCTACACGTAATTATTTTGCTTTAGATTCTTATTTCTGATTAAGAATTCAGATCAATCTAGGTATGTGTAATCTTCTGATATGTACCTACAAATAAAAAAAACTTGTGTGTATTTAACTATCTTACGAACAAAGTTTTGTATTTTTACGAACGTTTTTACGAATTAAATTGGTAATACCTATATCATATCTGCATACAACTTTGAAAAAAGTTTGATTGATTGTTTTTGTACACAATCGCTGCAACAGAATTGTTGCAGTATAAAAAAGTATTAAATTGCTTTAAAAAAAATATGGTTAAATAAAGACCACACATATAACGAGTCACACAGTCTCCTCTTACTAAAGTGAATTTAGTGATAAAGAATTCTTGTTTTAAGATAATACTTAAAATGCAAATTGATTTATTTGAAGAACGACTTGTTCTCTGGTGACTACAGACGGTCACAAAAAGCAAAAGAGGAGATAAAGACATCTTTTCGATTAAGTTTGTACGATGAAAATACTAATGGGATTTGTGACATGACTACTTATTATTATTATTCCCGCACCCGTGCGTGGGAATATCGGGATAAAATTATTCATTGTTTTAATGCAGGCTTTCTACTATCTCTGTCCCGAACATCCAAATCCGTTCTGTAGTTTTAGCGTGAAAGAGTACTATACATACATACAAACAAACCGATATACTTTCGCATTTGTAGTATTAGTAGGATTTTGTAATAGACTAGTGGGGGAGTTATAGGTCTGCACTTCCGATGGGAATCACATATTTAAGAAAAATCAAAATATTGACTCGATGAATAAGTTATTATTTCCAAAAATCAGTTTAAGTTAAATTGATTCTATGGTTTTGCGTGAAAAAGTACGTAGTTACAGACAAATACACAACAACAATTGAGTTTTGATTTCCACAAGTTTGTATGCTTTTCTGAACGATTCAATAAATTGATTCTATTGATTTAATAGGCAGCTCAATTTTCCATAATACTTACTATAAAATAATTTATATAACAATATTTTTTGTTCTTTTATAACACCTTTGTATTTTATTATATTATGGTAATAAATGATTGAAATTGTTTTTTTTTGTAAAATTAGATAAGTACTTAAGTAAATCCCGTCAGGACGACATGAGACTAGTTGCTTTTTTCTAGTATATTTTCTTGTTTAATATTTATCACACAAAAATAGTATTGTAAAATGCAAAATTAAAAATTTATAAGTACTTAAGTAAATAACTACTCTCAATTCCTACACTTTATTTTTATAAAACCTGAACTTTCTACCTCCACCATGCTTACCCAAATAAAATGATACCCAGGTACCAAGCAACAGACAGATAGAGCTCCCAAAAACCTGTTGAAAATAGGTTTGAGTTTTAGGTTGTTTGCCATCCATCCAAGAGTAACCGGAATACGTAATATCAAATTAAATGTCTAGCGTGCTGTTATATTCGAATATGAAATTCTGTAATAACAATACATTGTAGCCACGCTGTGTGCCGAAGGAGAAAAGACCCTAAGTGCGGCCACCTCGACACGTTTTTGTCAAATGCCCTCAGTTAATGACCTTCGTTATAAAGCATGTTTAAGGTTTTTAGCTCCATCCAGCGAGATTGCTTTTCGCGGCAAGAGTCTATTAATAGTTATTTATAGTTGAAACCCTAAGAATTACCTGGCACGAGCAAGAGGCTAGGGTTGTTAGTGACACGCTTATTTAGCTTCTTTACTAAAGTTTAAAAATGCAAATGAATCATGGATGACCAGTTTCATATGGTATTTCCTTCCTAGTGTTTTATACCATAGTGGAAAATATTATAGTGTATATGAAAATAACATTCAATATAAGAAATAGCTATATACTGGAATGACCTACTAGTTTATTTGAACTAAGTACCATTCTAATTGAATACTTTCACCAACTTGACCATCTTTCGCACAGTGAAAAATTTCAAGGGTCCTGCTACTAGTCGTCAAGATGTAAATGTTTTATTTAAACACCGACAAAAATACGTATGTAAGTACCTATTAAAAACAATTATCAAAAAGAAAGTACACAAAAATATGTTCTTCTAGCAGCCCTGTCGACATAAAGCACCGCCAACAATGTGTCATAGGTGAACATCATTCACGTAACAATTACCACCGATCACAGGCGGCTCGGAGGATTCCTTCGCAGTGACGCAACAATGCTGCCGGGAACTATTCCCTACAATGACGTATGGAAAATTAGACCTCGAAAATGTGAATAACTGCATTACCGACATAGATAAATAGCTCGTTTCAATGACTATTATTCGAAGATCATAAGAAAAGTATTTACGAAAATGTTATAAAAGTACAGCTTCAAAGGAAACGTATTTTCTAATTAGAATTACTTCCGTTACCTCAAAAACTCGATACTTGTACTAATGTTTAACTTTCTTAGAATGAATATGTTGCAATCTTAACCTCGATACGTCGAAATCAACAAGTTGAATAAGTAAAAATAATTTAAAAGAGCTTAACTAGATAAAATTGCATTAAAACAATTAAAAATAGTAATAAAATGTGCATTTCGGCCTAACGCAGTTGGACCGTTGGAAGAGATATCAATAAAAAGTTAAAGATAATACGTTTAGCGTTCATCATATATTTTGTATTTTTATTATCGACTATTAAGACAGATTGCGGGCCCCCATTGATACGAAAATTGGACCTACGAAAAGTGTTTCGATTTGCATAATGTTACCATAAATGTAATTTAGAATTTTATGGACAATCAAAAAAGAACTAAAGATCGGTTTTTTAAATACACTAATTGACGTTAAAATTATAAAGATATTATCAACGTCCGCTTGAATATGGCGTGATTTTATAAGTGTAGACGTTACTTAAGAAAAATCCGGTAAAACTATACTCAATTTTTTGTTCTCATTCCTGCATTCCGTGTCTGTCATTTTATAAAAAAATATGTGGGTACAAATGTTACAGTTTAGAAAAAACGTGTAAGTTTTATAACGTTATAGTACCGGAAATGAGAATACTTTACTTTGTATTTGTACTACTATGTTTGAAGACCGTCATTTTGAAATAATTTTTCTATATTTATGGTTTAGAACAAAATGTAAGTACCTACATATATTATTTTGGTTTAGAATTATAACAGTAATACAATTTTAGAGTCATAGAGATAATAGTTAATTACCAATTTTGCTCTAAACAGACGATAAAGTATAGGTAGCGATAAACGCAAACTACAAATTAGAAAAAAATTACTATTCTCAACAGAAACATAAGTACTTAAAGTAATTACGATCAAGGTTATGATGTAAAATCGATAATCCAGTTCCAAGTGTCGGTGATCACAAATTAGCGAATGCACTGGACGTGAGAGCCCGCTAATGACAGAACTGTGACTCTCAGCGGGGTGGGCCTACATGTTGCCGCGAACAATTTAGTTCTCTTCGTCTTTAGATTCGTACAGACAATTACAATTGATTAGATTATATATTGACGTAGTTTATTTTTGGTTTCGTCCTCAAATTCATTAAGGTTTGAACATGAACTTGAAGTATTTGAACTTTGAAATGTATAAAATAAGAACAATACCGAACGGTAGACTTGATTATAATTAAGTTAACAGACCTATTTAGAAAAACCCTGCCCCCCATCTTAACAGTTTTAGTGAATCACTTGCAAATTCAATGGAACAAGCGGTATTTATTAGCAAAGTTCTCGGTTGGTGTTTATCACATCGTAAAACACTTTGCGTTGGCTCACCTACTTTATTTAATGTTTGCTTAACGGATTTTATTGACTAGTGTAACGTTCTCGCACCTTAACCTCAGACAATACAAAAGTTAAGTAGGTATCTTCTCGTAAAATGGTTTTGACGTACATTTTTTCTAAGCAGCTGGTTACATAACTTACTGATTTTATGTTTTGGATACATTAAACTTGAATTCTCTTTTAGGCGACGAAATAGTTGATAGCTTTTATTTTATTTTTGACGGCTAAGACGACGTGAACGATGAAAGTAGTTCCCAAGCGCAGCGGCATGTAAGCCTGGTCGACATACCCTTGAACCTAAGTAGCAGACCGCGCTGCGTTGCCAATGACCCCGCGCAGGCTGCGCCCGCGCTCGCTCCGCGTCCCGCACTCTAATTGTTATGTAACACGAACGACTCCACCGCAACGTACTCCAATATTCAATACGAGCCAATTTTACTCGGTCGAACCCGCAGCTACACTTAATTGGCCACCAAAATCTTCCCAACCGCAAAATTGGGATGTGCAAACAGGTTCTCGGAACGCGAATGCAGCTCCTCGCCAGCACCGAAGGGAAGTCAAAGTCACTGAACTTGCACTTCGCAAGCTATATCTCGTTTCTTACCTCATAGTTCTTGTGATTGTAAGATTACTCTTTGCTGTTTATATACTTGGGTTTTTATTGTAAATTTAAATTTTATCGCATAATATAGTATGCATGCAACATAAATAAAAAATAATAAATATAAACGAGTTAGTGTGCGCGTTAGTGCCACAAATAGGTATTCAGCAGCTGAACACTTTACAATGAAGTTTCTTAGTTTGCTAGTGGTTTCTATCCGAATAGAGCGGACATAAACAACTTTTTGCTTTGTGGGTATGCCTTCTCAGTTTTATTTTACCTAGGCATTGTATTGAAATTGAAAATAAACTGTCGATTACATGCCAGATCTCAATTTGAATTTCTTCATCTATTGTAGCACGTCCAATGATTTGATGATTAGGTTTCCGACTGCATTGTGACTTTCTTAGATGACTATTTATAGTGTGATAACTGTAATTCTTTATTTACACATTGGAAACGATTTGGGAGTCTCATATCTCCTCTAGCTACCTAATGAGGTTTTTTATTAAATTCTTTTAAATAAGGTTTATAGATACATAATATTAGGTACTGTTTTAAAATAGAACGATGGTCGTAAGATGCCTATTTATGGATGTACGATGTAACGATAATTATGTTTGTTTCATAATCTATTGCGAATTCATGGTGGCCACTGTAAGCGAATGCTTTATCGCCAAAGATGATGCTGGAATTTCAAGTGCGGATTCATTTCCCGGCAATTATACAATCAAAAGGTATGATGACAAATCTTAAACACAATGTAAAAATACAGAGACCTTCAATTTGATATCAAACTTGGAGGCAAGATCTCTTCAAAAATATCCATACAACGTAAAAAAAAAACATGGAAACTATTTCAATATACTCATTGAAAAATTCGCAATGCATACAAACTACAAAATTGAAGTCGTTTGGAAATTTCATGTTAACAAAATACTACTTCATAGTTATAACCAATGTCTATATTATATTATTGGGAAGACATTATAATATTTAAATTGCTTACATACGAGTAAAATGCAAACACTGTGTAATGTTTAGGTGATTTTGGATCCTTATGATAAATAAATAGAAAAATATTGGAAAAAATTAACTCGGCTACAAGTGAATTCTCAGATGGGACTTTAAGTCTCGGTAGCTCAGTGGTTAGAGCATTGGACCGAATTTCCAAAGGTCGTGGGTTCGAGTCCCATCTGAGAATTGCCACACTTGTGGCCGAGTTAATATTTTTTCAATATTTTTCTATTTAAAATTTATCATAAGTATAATAATAGCATTGAAAAATGCAAAAATTAAAAAAATCACAAAAGATTTTGGATCCGATAAGCTTAATCTTCCTAAATAGAATTTCAGATTTGCTATGAGAAACGTCAGAGAGCATGGTCAAAATTTTTTCGTCCATCTGATTGTAATTAATAACAAGCATAATACTATTGGAAATAGGTTTTGATTAACTTATATCTTTATTAGATTTTTCTTGTTGATATGATGTCAATTCATAAAAATTGGAGAAATTTGTTTTCAAACATGAAATTTTGGTAAAATTATTGCCTGTGTTATAGTTATAGCATTAAATTGCAATAAACAACCAAAAAAATGCATTAACTGCATGCCAACAAAAACAAGTGTGTAACATAAATTCATATAAAGTTCTCTATTTGTACTGATCACGGCATGCCTTATAAAGGTAAAAGCGACGCAGTTATATGCTCTTCTCATCTATGTGTTGAGCAAGAGACAGCACGAATGCCGCGGGCTCTTGTGCTAGAATTTTGATTGATATTTTTTGTCAGTTAACTCGGCCACAATAAGATGTCAGCGGCAACAAGAGGAGTGCAAAATAGACGTCGTAACTGAAAGTATCAAGGTTAGTCGCTGACGGGGCGGCCGAAACTCGGCTAACAGTAACAGTACACCCACGACCGACACAAAAACCACGCACCCAGCCGGCTGCCGGAGACGCTGCCACCTTTGTGCTGCTTCCATTCAAATTAATTACACCAACTTGTGAATGGAACGCGGTGGCAGCACGCGCCCCATATGCGCCCGCGCCGATAAGGATTCAATTAGCGTCTAGCATCGCGCAAACCGTTCTCTAGACTGCGATGATTAAGCACATTTTTTAATAAGGATGGAGAAAGTTCTTGGATGACAAAGCTTCAAATTAAGTAGCGTATCAATTTGCTAATGTGTCTTGCAAAAATCAAATTAGTAACGCGAAGTTCCTGCTTTTTTTGGAACAATTAAAGGCAATTTGGTGATAGGTGTTAGACGGTTGGGCGTGCGGCCGGCCAACGGCGCCGCTTTCTCGGCCTCATTCTTGACCGTGAGTCGGAAGGCGCTGTGTTCTCATAGTCGACAAACCGATGTATCTATGTCGATTGCTTGTAGGCGGCCTTGAGCGGTAACTATTAATTTGTGTGCAGAGCCGCCAGCGGGGTCCCGTTACTGCGGCCGTCGAATCTCGAGCCCACTCACCGATATCAACAGATAGCCTCTTGGGTCAGTTCGAGGGACATCTTAAGCTTCGCTTGTATACTTATCTGTTTTTTAAAACATTTATTTGACTACGAAAAGCTTCGATAATATTGTTGTAAGTGGGGTGCTATCACAAAACAGCACCTACCTGCAAGCTAACAATGCAAGACTTGAGTTCACACGCAGATCATCATTAAATATAGCGGTTCATAATCACTCATTTCCGATGTGATAACGTTGCGGTGACATTATCTCGATAAATTGCACACGTAAAAAGTATTTAAGAATTAATGTTTGATAATGATGTGAAGGTAATCTTATAATTTGCCGGTTCAAGGGATAGATACTCCCATGATTGGAGACAGACACGAATTTTTTTATAAATTGTGAAGCATCTGATTCTGATGTTAGGTTAGTTTTCCACTTCACCGAGGCATCCGACTTTATACGGTAAATTTTCACGTCGCCCGCATTGCCGCGCCGTCGGCGTCGCCGCGCGCCCGGTGTGATCAGAATGTGTTTATTGTAGCCTGGGAATAGCTAACTCAGATAGTGCTCTCATTTAGCCAGGGAAAACCTTAGCATTTTTACGCGCAACGCTTTGCAACTACGAATAAAGTCATGCATTTTAAAAACTAGGCGGAGCAGATTTACATAGATAGGAATAAAATTACTCTACATAAAATATTCTTTTTAATTCCGATATTGCATGCAGCGGTGCAGGGGTGATGAAAAGCAGGCTTAATTTGTTACACCCTGGCATCTATTCTTTAGATTTTTTATTAAATGTGTTTGAACGTGTAATTGTTTCGAATATATTATAAAATTTTACAACCTTTTGGCAGACTCTACAAAAGGAGGTTTTGTCAATCAGTTTAGGCGTAGAAAATCGCTTTTTGCAGCCTAGCGCGGCAAAGTATTTTTTTTAATTTAATACCTAAAAATGTAACATGTTACAAATTTTTGTAACATTTTATTGTTATTTTAAATTGCTTTCAATTAATTATAATACTCCGTTTTGGTTTTATTATATTATTTTAGTTCATTGAATCATAAAAACAATAACAATAAGATTAAACTATTTGTTATAAAAAAAAAATAGGCTGGGTGAGATTTCACAACCTATGATTGGATTTCGGAACGTGACATAAATCTTTATTTTTAAATTGTCTTTGTCTTATACCTTATGTCAGTGTCAACATTTACGGAATCTTTTTATTCTTATTAATAAGTAACATTCATACTTTAAATAACTTTGAATTAACTATAATACTCCCTTTTTTATTATTTTAGTTTTTTTATATCATTAAAACAACGAGAATAATTTTTTTACCGGAAGCTGACCGCGGAAACAACCATAACTTGTTCCTCGCTGTTGTGAGGTGAAAAATTGTGTGTTGCGCTCGGCAGAAAAGTTTTTAGCGTCTTGTACCTTTGATATCCTCGCTTCGCTCAGGATTCAATCTTTGAACCACTCGCTACGCTCGTGGTTCAATCCTAGAGTCCTTCACTTGCTCAGCTTTTAATAGAGGTAACTCGCCGTTAAATAACCAACTTTCCAGCCTTGCATAACAAATAACTATTTTTTCATCGAAAGTGTTTAGAAATACAATCTTGTTGAGTTTACATCTACCTATACTTAAGTATTAAATAGTATACTACTTATGTTGTATAAAAATATATAATGGTATAGCTGTATCTTTGATTGATAAGTACGACTTTGATTGACGTGTTGATCAATTACTTTGAAGACGATGAGACAAACGACGATGTTTAACTTTCTGTACAGGATGAGTGAACAGCGATTGAATGCCATTCTATTGCTGCTCAAGATCTCATGGGTATTCTGATACTAACAGTAGGCCTGTATGGCCCGAGGCAACGTGTTTCAATTTTACATTGTGTGCATCGGATATTGGCTTCACTTCCCATACGCCAAATGTTGGTTGATTGATAAATTTTTAGTCTATATGGGTATGGTTCCATTCTTTACTGTCAATTATTCTGTAACTCATCAATATGTGCAATATAAAAAAAAATACACTGTGATACGTACAGACGTCTTCCTGCACTATGCTATCAAGAAATCAATTTTAAACTTGACTCCTCTAACTTTTTCAGATGGGCCTGTCCATTGCTTCCTATTCATCCATTGACCATTTTGACCATTTTGTAAAAATACTAGAAATAATTATGAGTAGTTACAATGAAAAATAGCTGCATAACCTGTAGGTACATGTAAAACTCTGGTGCTTATGATTTGGTATAGGTAGGTTGGAACGCTTTCTGTCCTGTAGCGGGTGCGTGCAACATGATGGCGTCGACGCGACGGCGACGTGACCGTGGCGATTACGCAGTGAGACGCGACGACGCGACGGTGTGGTGTGACCATTGCTGCCTAAAGGTGCGTCCACAGCTGCGCATGTGCACGGACAGAACAGAGTTAACTTGTACAACGGAAGTAACCAGTGAACTGAAATAACTAGTAAGTCCAGTAACATCACTATGTTGCTATCGATTTCTAGCAGCATGGCCACGGCAGAGGAATGGAACTAAATGCATCAGTATTATCTCCCCGATTACGTGATCACACTCTTTTCCAAGCAAGAGTAGCGTTTTTTTTTGTGTCTAAGGCCTGAAATTATCTATTATTGATCTCTCTCTCAAATAAGTAATCATTTACAAACTAAATGCACAATATAAAGTAGTACTTAAGTATAAAATGCCATACCATACCTTGATTACTTACGAGTACCTATATAAAAGTATTCACAATTCTAAGTTTTTTTTTTACTTTTTCCACTTTTGTTATAAAATTCTTTACGACTCTCAATATTTTAAAATACGTTTTTTTCCAATAATTCTTAAAGGTATCTTATAGGTATTTTATTAACTTATCTTTCCTTGGAATACCAGAACTTTGAACCTTCTGTAATTATTTATTTTATTTTTGAAGTCAAAACTTCTTTAGCGGTGTTGTGCACATCAGAATTTTTTTTTTTGGGATGGGTAAAAAAATTTAAAGTCGCGTCAGGACACGTGACCCTGATCGAAAATTCGTAAGACCATTTACCGGTGACCTATTTCAAATTACATAAAGTCTCACACTTTAAAGATCTACGTATATTAGTTAGTAACAAACAATTATATAAAGATCTCTCATTACTACCAACTTTCATGTTGATGAAAGGTCAGTTTAATGGATTTACCTGACAAATCAAGTGGTCTCTGTTTTCATCAACTTTTTATGAAGTTGTGGTCACGATATAGTGGATTTTGATCGTTATTTTCGTTTAAGCGGTTTTCACTTCTGCCGGCACTCCCAGAGTGCAACCCGTTGTTTTTTTTATGAGCAACGGGGAGTCTCTTAGCCTTCATCATACCTGATGTTACGTATTGATAAGGCTGAAGATGGGAAGCGAGCCTCTCCCGGAATCCTCAATCACTGAAGAACTGGCTATCTTATCTTTAACTGCCGGAACACAACAATGCTGAAAACATTGTTGTTATGGCGTCAGACTTAGATAAGATGGTGGTAGCTAGCCAGGCTTACTTACAGCAAGTTCAACCACCAACCAAACTGAATACAATATGTACCGCCACTGAGAATCGAACCCGGGACCCCTGGGTCTGATACCGGTGGTTGTACCACTAGACCACAGAGGCGGTTAATGATTGTTAATGAGAAATCATCATTATAAAAACCTAGTCATAAGTATCTAATGACGCGATCTAAAAATTTAAGTCGCGTGTATTTTCTTTAACAACATTAACTTGCTCGAACTATTTTTGTCGAGTTTCAACTCCACAAATTGCCCATCCAAATGTAGTGCATTCTTCCATCACCTCTCTGGTAAATTACTTAATAAATCTCCATTCTCACGAGAGAATCGCTTAAATGATAACGGTACTGATTGTTAAGGCGCTATAACATTACGAGTAAAAACAAAAGGCGGATACACATACTTTAGAAATGATTATAAATAAGGATGAGCAACACAGAACGGCGTGTTTGTGCCATAAGATAATCTAATGTGTTATCTTTAATAACTATTACTATAGAGAACGCATAATATGTATTTGTATAAGGGCAAAAAAATAATCACCGTACAGAATGGAAATGGCAGCATTACTCAGTGTCCTCCGAGTATGTCGCCTGACTTGTTTATCTTCTTACGGTTGGTTTTTAGCTCATATTAAAACAACTGATGTTTTGTTGATACCCACTGTAGGTATCCATTGTATAGGCGAATTCAGTAGAGTCAGAGTTAATTACCTGTTCGTGAATAGCTGATCCTTAGTTGTATAGGTCGGTGGGTCTGACACACACGCTCATTTATTAAAAGCATGATGTAAAGTTATGGGAACATCGTTCGATGGCCGTAGCCGGATCTAGCCTGCACTATTTGCGTTATACTAACATGACTAAGAGGGAATCGCGATGTGGCCGGGCGTGAGGTGATCGTTTCGATAAACGTAATGAAGACACCTGCAAAAAACAATTCGACGCGGTAATTCTATGCCGAAAGCATGGCTGTTCCTGTAACACAATATAAATGTTGATAGCCAATCTATAATAGGGGAAGGTAGTATACTATCGGACAGGTATAGTATCGGACAATCTTGATAACATCTCTATTTCACTACATAAGCCCCCTGATATAATAATAGAAAAATAGTACCTATTAATAATTATATTTTTTTATTATCTTCAAAATCATTTTAATTATTATTATTAGCTTTCATTTAACTTTCAGTGTGTATATATGGCCGGTAAAGGGGTTTAGGTTTAACTACTGATCGGATTTAGAAGAAACTTTGCAGTAATATAGCTTATACATCAGATTAAAACATAACCACCGGAACCATGCAGGTAAAATCGTGGGCTATAAAAAAGAACTATAAAGTACCAAAAAGGTACTTTATAGTTTTTTTTTCTTGTGATTCTTGTTCTATAATAATACTTAACAATACAATTTTGACTTTTTATTACCGAATTATTCTTATGTTTATTATTCTTACTTACCTTATATTCGTTTGATTCTTACATAGCAATAAATAATAAACTAAACAAAACTGTCCGATACTTTACGAAACCGGTACTGCATTTTATATATCACTCTCTTCTAAATATTAATTAGCTTATTTAATTAACACGTTTGCAAGGTATTGAATTATTCTCATTCCTATTAATACATTTTTTATAAGCCTTTCAAGTATGCTGTCCCGTAGTACCACTACCATACGATGTCCGATAGTAAACGAACTTTTTATAAAGTAATAATTGATATAACAAAGTAATTGGTAAAGTTATTTAACTTTTAAACTCATAATAAATAAAGTAAAAACTTCATAATCATGAAATTAAATGAGGTTTATGATTTCAAATAAGAGACTTATTTCATAATAATGAAATGTATCCGATACTATACACCTTCCCCTATGATAATTCAATTAGCAGTCTTCACTCGAAAAACCTAAGAACAGAATATAATGGATTAGTTATATTTTAGATTTTATGTATATGTAGTACATTATAATATGTTAAATAGCTTTATTACGTTTGATAAATAGCCGTTTCATTAAGCAAATTGAATAATAAGCTAGTTGAAGTTTATAATTAGGTGTGTAAAATTGATTTATGTAGCATCAATTTTTGCACTACCTACTGGTTGTATTGCGGTATTAACAAGCGGCGAATATCAATTATCGATCGCAAACGATAAAGTAAAAATGATTAGTAATACGTGATAAATGTAAAGTCACTCCGAAGGCAGTCGGGTCAGAAACGAAATCCGCGCTTGGGTCACGATGCGCGTGAGTCACCCACGAGGAAGATGGCCAGCATGGCGTCACCGCTGCTGATGCTGCTCATGACCGCCCGCTTGATAAACGTTAGATTATAATATAATTAGCCTATGATCGCCTTGACCTGTTGTACTTTTGTGCCAGAAGGGACCATGCTACAAGTGAAATGACTAACACCCATTTGCACTAAACTTAAGAATCGCCTAAGGCTATGCAGGCTATTCTTATCTTTCTTAATCTAAAAAAAAGCTTTGCACTAACCAAATGACGTTCTTAAAAACTACTAAGACTATTCTTAACTTACGGCTTTCAGACACAATAGATATTCTATTGTTCTCTGGACACCGGTGTTCGGTTTGGGTTTGATGAATTAAAATAGATAAGAATGCTAAGCCTGCCTATTGTAAATCATAAACTTTAGAGTCCTTGCTAAATGTGAAAGATAAAGTAAAATAAAATGAAGAGAAAAAATAATATAAAAAGTGTAATTCATTTGATTTCAAGGGACAATGTCACGAAGTCACATACCTATATGTTTACATTTTTTATGCCCAGCATTCAATAAAAGTTATATGTTTTTTAAGTTATTGTTTTAACAATCATGATTTCCCTGGCAAAAGCTTTTCAAGAATTGATTTAGAAAATGAAAGTAGTCAGTAAGTTGGGTCTTAGAACTAATCTCGTTTAAAAAGTCGCGATCGGCAGTTAGTATAGTAGGTAAATTACACTTCTTTATAAACGACAAAATTAATAATCCCATATGATAATAACCTTAGTTAAAGCTAAGACGTCAGGTAATATCGATACCTTGGGGCTCAAAGGGCGTAACCACCAAAACACGACTTTTCAGGAGAGCCAAAAAACTAAAATTTAAATTTTGTATTTATCACAACTTTGTTGTTATTGATCCTATAAATATGATTCTTACACCAAAAGTCGTTAATTTTTGATGTGCATAATGTTAAAACATAACATTTTAAGAAATATTTGTAATTAAAAAGTTAGCTGGTGAATACGCCCCACAAAATCCAACATGAATGTCTTTTATGCCCCATAAAATGACTGCTGCGTTAGTAACGCTGTCTTTTATGCCCCATAAAATGAGTGCTGCGTTAGTAACGCAGAGTGTAACCACCAACTTTCAAAATGAAAACTGTAGTTTTTAACGATCTGTTATTAGTTATTTAACTTTTTGGGTTTATATTACAATACTTACAACTGTTTTTAGTAAAATAAGTCAATTTGGCAACCCTTAGTCCATCAGAGGCTTGTATTCTATTCTGATATTTATAAGTAGGGAAGTTTTTTTTTTACTTTTGGAATGACAAAATAAATTTAGTATTTTATAGTTAGTTACTAGAAGGAAGATAAGAGTAAAATCTTGATTGTTGGCTAGTTCTGGCGAAGGTAATAAATATTAAGACAAAAATTGGAACTAACTACAAATTATTTTTAATGATTATTTTTAACAATTTGCTACACAGCCAGTAAGGTTTAACTAACCTTAAGCTACAAAAATTGCAAAGCTTCACAGCTTTGTCAAATGTTAGGCACATTAAAGCAATGATTGTGGATTTAAAATTAAACCTAGTTTTGGAGGGCCTTAACATTGGTTATAACTAAACTTTTTAAGAGGAATGTGTAGCAAACGGTCTCCACACAAACGGCGATAACGTTTCCACCCTCTAAACCTTAACATACAACAATAAATTATGATGAAATATATTAAATATATTCTTTACGGCTTTAAGTCGTACAGATATACGCCCTACATTTACATTTGAGATTGTCGTTTACGCCCAGTACTTTGATGATGCCTAATAATTATTGCTTTTACGTCCAAAAATAAAAAAAAAACTGCATTACCAGCCTTGAAATTTGGGGTCGTATTCACCATTGTTTTCCGAATTTGAGAAATTTAAAAATACAGTTCGATAGCGCAGAAAAAACTGAATAAGATGGCATTTAAAACTCATTTTGACCAAAATGGTGGTTACGCCCTTTGAGCCCCAAGGTATCGATATTATAAATACGGCGCAGTTACGATTTCCATTAATAAAAGAAAAACGAATATCGTTGTTATAGAAGTAAAAAATTATTTATTTTAGTAAACACTGATACTGACAAGGATTCAATTTAATACTCCAACCGATATGTAATGTATTTAGTTTTACTTTTTAGTACCGCGAATAATTATATCTTCCGTGTCACATTCAATCGAGACAGGCGGCTGGGTCATTCGATCGCCTACTTTTTCACTTTCAATCAATCATTACTTAGTTATTCTATTGTGCTCGCACTTTTACTTTTGCCAAAGTCACACATTATATTGACAATGAACCTAGTTAGTTACGAGTAGGTCTGACTACTTTTTGTTTCATTTGCCAAATTATTGCTTAATTGATATATTTATTTTTGAATACTTTTAAATGGCGATTCACTTAATAGCAGCAGTAAAATGACTGTAATAATAGCATTTTAAATTTTACTGTGTTAGTCTATAAATGTACTGTCTTATTATAAAATCAATTGGGAATGTAATAATGAATATAGGTATAAATATTTGAAAGTGACTCACATACTGAAATATTTTATAACAAACCATCACGTTTCGAATTCTCCTACGAAATCGTCCTATGATATTCGGGAAACAGCGCGCAGCGTTTTGACATAATTATGAATTCAAGAATTGAGCTGCTGCGGCGATTAGAATCTTGGCCTTTTGAACAATGCTTTCTTTTCCAAAGTATGGGATGTGAGTATAACACCAGATTATAAAAAAAAGCTAAAGTGGCGAAAAACTTGAATTATACGTGTAAATTGTTCAAATATTTAAAGATTGCTAAAAGTATTAGGTTGGGGAAAAGTCTTTTCGCATATAGTATATATGAACTTGTAATAAAATCTCTTTACTATTTGTATCTGGTTGGTTTTGGTATCGTTAAAAGTTTAAATTTTAAAGAAAATAATTCCAAATTCAAATTAGGAAAATGTTTGTTTTTCTTACTGTCAAGATGAGTTAGCACGAATAACTTTCGAGTAAGTATCGAGAAAGTAAAGTAAAAAAATGTATGAGATATTGAGCAGCGATCCTACCGGACGTAAATAGAACTACATTTTCCTATACATTTTTTGACATTACGTGCTCGATACTAACTCGATACTATTTCGATAGTTATTCGTGCTAACCCTGCCGATGAAGAAATTCGATACGTTGTAAAATTTTACTATAAAAAAGGTTTAAATGCACGCAAGCCGCGAGATTTTTTTTAAATTTTTTTTGCAGTGTCTATGAGAGTAGCACAAATTTTGTTTAAGTGTTTTCAATCTGGAAATTTTGATGTCAAAGATGCACGTGGTCTGGTCTGGTAGCCCTATTACGGATAAAATGGATGCCATTTTTGAAAAAGTGGAGCAAGCTCGGCATATCGGTAGTTACAACGTAGCTGAAGAACTGGGAATTGACCACAAAACAGTTTTGGCGCATTTGAAAAAAATTGGGTACACAAAAAGCTCGATATTTGGGTACTTGATATTTGAGGTTACTGAAAGAAACCTAATTAACCGTGTACTCATTAGTGATTCTTTATTACGACGTATAAAAACCAAACTATTTTTGAAGAACCTGATAACTGGTGATGAAAAGTGGATCACGTACGACAAGAACGTGCGAAAAAGGTCGTGGTCAAAGGCCGGTCAGGCTTCACAGACTGTGGCGAAACCCGGGTTAACTCGCAACAAGGTGAAGCTGTGTGTGTGGTGGGATTAGAAGGGCATTATTCATTATGAGCTGTTACCACCAGGCAGGACCATCGATTCTGAACTCTACTGCGAACAACTGATAAAAAAAGATTAAAGCAAGAAGTTCAGAGAAAGCGGCCGGAATTAATCAACAGAAGGGGTGTGGTTTTCATCATGATAACGCTAGACGTCACACAACTTTAGCCACTCAGAAAAATAAGAGAGTTTGGCTGGGAGGTGTTAATCCATCCGCCGTATAGCCCTGACCTTGCACCTTCAGATTTCCACCTGTTTCGGTCTCTTCTGAATTCTTTAGACAGTGTCAGGTTAACATCACGAGAGGGCCGACAAAACCACTTGTCGCGGTATTTTGATCAGAAGCTCCAAAATTTCTATAGCAATGGGATCATGTCCCTACCTACAAGATGGCAAAAAGTTATCGAACAAAATGGCACCTACATACTTTATTTAAATGTAAATAAACTATATTAAAAAATGTATTGAATTTCCTTAAAAAATGCGAAGAAATTTTTTCCCCAACCTATTATTTGTTTAGATATACTGTGCTACATGCAGCGATCTACGGCAAAAGCTACATATTGTTTGAACAGTAAGAAAACGCAAACGAGATCCAAGGAATTGTTTTTTCTACTAGAGTTAACTTTTTACTGGAGTTATTTTTTATTTTGAAAGTCAGCATGTAAGTCCTCCACAAAAAAAAACAAAAACATCCTTAACAAAACACAATTTTATGTTTTTTGAGTCAATAATTGCTTATATCATCGTACTAATATTATAAATGCAAAAGTATGTCAGTTTATCTGTTTGTTTGTTTGTTACTCTTTTACGCTGTACAAACACGGTAACAACACTGTACCGATTTGGATGAAATTTGGCACAGATAAAGAAGATAGCCTGATTTAAACATAGGTTACTTTTTATTTAATCTCGATATTGCCACGGGGAACGGAAACCACGCGAGTGAAACCGCGGGCGGAAGCTAGTTATCCATAAAGTTTAACAATATAGGTACTTACAAAAAATTATGACTGAAAAAATGGATAAGAGTAAACAAAAGTAGTGAGTTACTTTTTATAATTAGGTAAGTAGGTACCAGTGGCGAGGGGTCGAAATTTGGCGAAGGTAAGGCCGACCAAAAATTCATCGTCTCACTCTCTCGCGCGAGAGTGAGACGCCGCGTGTTGCTATGACGCTAGCGCCAAAAACAATTTCGTAGCAATAAAAGAAACTAAATGAATGCACATTGTAGTTCATCGTTTGTTCGGTAGACGCCGCACTGTGGATACGTGACGTAAAGCAATTATCGCGCAATTTCTGCTGTCGCGTTGCTGTTGCAAAGATAGGTAATAGCCCCACGGTATGTATGGACCCCTTGCCACTGGTAAGTACATCATTAATATTATTTTCTAATTGGTGTTAATTATTTGCAGAGTTCAAACACTACATTCATATGTTGGTTTAAATATCTGGAATTCAGTTAAGATAGTGGACGGACAGATAGTCCGAAACGGGAAGCGTGGTAACGATCGCCTCTTTGACTCCTTGCCAACCGGATATTTGCGACGTTGGCCCACCTGGCAGCCTCTCGGCTTCTTGTTCAGGTACTGCTATTCCACTCTAATCGTCAGTATCATTTAAAATAGTGTTACTGTTTCTTGCGTTTGATTAAAGTTCGTTTAAGTTTTGGCAAATCAGTTATATTTATAGCAAAATAATTCGTATGATTAAGGTTAATCTATGTAGTATTCGACTACCTGTACCTACTGTGATGCTGCCGTGTGCCACCGATTCGACAAGGATACTGTAAAATTGACTTATGTTTTGTATTTAACTATTTATCTATGTTATATATGTAAGGTGTATATTGTATGGGCCTAGATGCCTGATTTAATTTAAATAAATAAATAAATAAAATATATCTGACAGACGATGGAATTGAAATTTAATGAATTTTGTGAAAATAACTATTATGAGTAAAAATTAATGTAGCTAAGTATGGTGTATAGTCCCTTTTATTTATAAGATATAATATTGTAATTTCAACACGAAAATTGAATCAATAGATCAACCTATTAATCTTTACATACTTTATTATTTTCATGACAGTTAGTAACTTTTGTTTATATTAAAGGGAGTTTCTTCGAGCTAACATTCATGCCATTGCTACGTCATATTAATCAATGTTTATTTATTGTCCATGACGTTATAACCAAAATATAGGTAACATTTTTCTCATAACTGGTTATTTTTGACCATACGTACAACAGTTCCACGATCACAACCATCGTAGTTAACCGCATGATATCATCGTTGTGCTAATAATATTTTTGGGATCAGAAGCCGCAAGCGAATCCAATTTCCAGTAATTTAAGATTGCGTGACATAGAATCCTATGAACTCCTGGAAACGTTCAGTGGTGCGGTTGTTCCGAAGCGGTAAATATTCTGTAAGCAAACTAAGTAGATCGTGCAATTTCCTTAAAGGATACGCAATTTTTTTAATAGCTGCATGGTAACAATATTTTAAACGTCACTCAAAGCGGACACTATCACGTCCATCGATTGGGACTCTCCACTTGGTTTGATCATGTTTTTTGACGCGAGGTCCTATATCGTCGAAGTTTTGTTACAAATTGATGTTACAGAATAGCAGTTCTGCTGATTTAAAGATACACTTCCTGCTTCTAGCCCCGTAGGCAGTCAATTAGTATTTTTTGTTTGCCAGGTTGTTTTCTTAGTGCCGTCTCACGAAAAGGTGCAATGTGATAATTTATGAAGTACAATGTTACCGGTTCTTTCTCCGTAGAACGGTAATGAAGCTGTGTTTCGACTGATCTGATGGCGTTGCAGCGCTCGTGATAATTTAGGCTTGTTTGCGGTGGTCGCTCGCACCTCCGGACGTGCTCGCCTCATTGAATTGTGACCGTCTTGGAATTACTGAGTTAAACCATGAGGAAATAAACTACCTAATCGGAACACTTTTTAACTGTCAATGATTACTTATGAAAACATTACTTGAAATTATAATATCATTGATTTGAATAAACAAATCCGTAACTTAAACGAGACACATCTCGTTTAAGTTACGGATTACAGATACCTAACTACCTACCTTTCCTTAGCAAAATCTACCAAGAAAAATTGGATGTTATTCGTCATTGTCTCAACATTTTTAAATTCATTAGGCATTGCAAATGCGTGAAACCGGGGCAGATCGCCAGTATTTTTATCTCTTTTATAACTATTTCAAATATCAAAAATACTTCATTTAAAAGTAAATCTGCAAAAGTCTACTTTCCTATCCCTGTATTATCGAATTATACCAAATGTAACTCTGATTCTGTGGTAAAACAATGTAACCAAATTGCATACATTTACTTAAACACAAGATGTGGTGCAGCGTACTCGACCTAGACATTGATTCGGAAAATATATTATCATCCCACATTATTGTATCCATTATAAACTCATTAGCGTAGCGGGCAACGGCACTCGGGCGAACGCCAAATTACCAACATTATCAATTTATACTCGCCAATGCACAAACAAAAAAGTCGAGTGTAGATGGTTGATTCCCGTTAACAAATTTGTATTGTGCAATGTAGGAGAAAAATTGTTACGCATGTTTTGGACGTTCTTTTTGGGGTTCCGTGCGTACTGACTAAGGAGGAGCGTAATTACGGGCTGGTGTCTTTGTGTAGAAATATTATTAGGTTGATTCAATTCTTAGTTTTACAGTAGTTTAACAAATAGCCAAGGATACCAAGGGTGAGAGAATTGAAAAGTATGTACAGCTTTTCCTAGCACCCTACTTTTTTCATAAAAAAATTAAAAAGGCTTTAGCTGTTCTTATGCTTTACTTTATATATAATCTCGTTAAAGTTTGCTAGGCATCTGAAGAGAAGAAGGGAGGCTCAAAGTATTTCAATAAAATAAAAAAGCACGATAGAAACTAAAAACAAACAACTGAGAGAAGAGAGAAGAGAAAAGTCGGACTGGTAGAGGTATTGTCAATCCAATAAGGGTAATTTTTTTATACCTTATCCAAATCGTGTTAAGAACGTCTAATAAAGAACCCTCCTGCTATCAGTTGATCCCGTGCTTGCCGTATCAGTTGGGTAGGGTTTGGTACCGCTACAGAAGAAGTGTGTATCCACTTAAATGCTTTCACTGCCTCCACATCAATCATCGTCGCGGGCGCACGTACGCATCTAGTGCACGGCCTTACAAGTTTCCACCCATCAATCTCATTCCAAAATCCCAAATATTGACCACGAGCTTTTTAATTAGAAAAGACATGCCTATTACTAATTGCTTTATGTTTAATAGGTGTCATCCTTACATATTTGATTATTGTAGTTGCCATTATAAATTGCATGTTTGAGACTTTGCGTATCTAACAAAAAATTTATCTGAAGGTCTAGTCTGGAAAATTAACACGATGTTCGTGTTTTTAACTTTGTTTTTACCCAGTATAAATAAAAAAATGGACATCAAATAGCTTCCCAGTTAATGTTCGTTTTGACCCTTTTTGTTGTGTTTTATTCCGTTTTGTTTAGTTACACCGTTTATTAAATTATCGTTTCATTGAAAGTCTACAACATCCCTTTGCTAATAATAGAAGGTTATATTTATCAATTTGTTTCGCACAGTTCAGACACGTAACATGATAGTATTATACTAACATAGAAAAACGTGAATGTTGCGCGACATTCCGTAGCGTGCGCAAGCGCCGCCGGCCGGCACTGGCTGGCGACGTATCATTTGTAACACGCTGGACTAACTACGTTTAATTAGTTCGTAGCTAATTTAATGCTCCTACCATGTCCTTATGAGGTTTTATCATTATAGCAAGATTTTAATCTTTTCATTTTAATGGCAAATTGATGGAGTTATATTTCTTTTTTAAAGTCTTGAGGTGCATATATTTATTGATAGTTTGAAGAATCCAACATAATTGATGATGCGCCATATAAATGACGATTCTTCGGTATAAGCCCTAATTAAATATGAAACCTTCATATTTTTGCTATTACCATCGGTCTGAATCATAGGCATCGGTAAACGGCTCTTAAAGATGTTACTGTTACTGTTAAAAGGTCACCATTTAATAATATACACATTATTAATTGTTGGATAACGAAATTTTGATAAGTTTTTAAACATGTTTTAAAAAAAATGCTATTTTTGTTCAATTTACAGACGTACGGATATCTAATAAGGGTAGCTTGTTGACTACGAAACCCTAAAAAAACGTTTAATCAGAAAGCTAGGACGTCCCTAAGAGGGATTCTGTTGGCACATTATATGTGTAATGTATCTTTTCACCTCACACTCTCGGAAAGTTAATTTTGTCATTCAATTTCTGCGTGGGAAATCGCAGTTTGCGGCCTGGCGTGGAAAAGTGTTTTAAAATTAGAACCTTCCTATTCAAAGGAACGTTCCAAATCGTCACTATTGTCTTTTTATGTGACATATTATTATTATTTTAAATAATTTTGAATTCATTATAATACTCCGCTTTTGTTTTATTCTATTAATTTACTTGATTGAATCATAAAAACAATGAGAATAAATATAAATTTAGATAAAACTATTTCTTAGAAGAATTTTTCCATTTACGGTGGGTGAGATTTCACAACCTATGATTGCATTTCGGACCGCAGAAAAACCAATTGACTTGCACCTAAAAAAGTTTTTATTATTATATTATTTAATAACTTCGAATTAACTGTAATACTCCCGTTTTATTATTTTAGTTCTTTAAACTATAAAAACAGCAAGATATTTAGATTAAACTATTTCTTGAAAGATTTTTTTACCGGAAGTTGACCGAGGAAACAACCTTAAAATATTCCTCGATATTGTAAAGTGAAAAATTGTGTGTTTCGCTCGGCAGCAAAGTTTTTAGTGTCTCGTGCCTTTGAAACCCTCGCTACGTTCAGGATTCAATCTTTGAACCTAACATTTAATTTATGGGTTGTGTTTCAGAAGAGAAAAGGGAAGACATCAATCATCCCCATGACCGATGACCGTGAGCGTCGGGGAATCAAGAAAAACATAAAATAATATACAATATAAAACGAAATGTGTTAATTAAAAGCGCTTAATTTAAAGTTAGCTATTAAAACCCAAGGGATCAAATGTTGTATGGAACGTCCCTAGGGTAATTATGACATTTAAATTTGGAACGCCAAAACCTCAACAAAAACTTCTATCAAAAATAGATTCGAAAAAAACCAGGCTATTCAAGGCATACGGTCCTTGGTCTAAGCAGTTTTTAAATATAAAAGACACATCAAAGAGACTACTCCTATTGCTCCTATTAACAAAAATTCAGTATGTGACAGTAGTGTATTTCAATTAAACATTATTAGCCCAAATAATTGTAATATTAACTTAAACGGATCAAATAATAAACAAATGTAAGTACCTAGCATTTTTATTCTAGGGTCTGCCAAGGGATTATTTGCACAGAGTGTATAATGAGTAGTAAATAAATAAAACATGGGTTGGAGGAGGTTATACTTTCTTATTTAAACGTTTTTAATATTTATAGATAGCATTTTTTTTTAAATACTAAGTGATAAACTGTCATTTGCGAAATTCATTTGAAAATTTCATAGCAAAAGAAAGTAATATTCTTATAATATAGAAAAACAAACTAAACTGCTCTGCGAAATAATCTGATATAGCATTCTTAAAAAAATCATGATATTGTTTTGATTTTCCTATTACGTTTTTTAGTCATAGCTTTGGGCTCAAAGTGTTAAGAGTTTTTGCTGGTTCTATTAACTAACATACTGAATCAAAGTGAAAGTAATCTATCTTCAATATTTTTTGCGTGGCTGTTTATCGAGGCTTTTTACTAATGTAATATTTTCACTAGCTAGATCAACATTGGTATGAAAAAAAAATAAGTTGGCAACTACTAAAGTAAAGATTAGATAAACATCGCTAAACATAATATTCAGGTTCCGAATTTTTGGAAATCGTGTTGTTGGTTTTTCGTTAATTTTATTAAAGTCGTGCACATTAATATTAAAGTAATTCTATATCAGCGTTTGTTTGAACAGGGTCCGATGTTAAAGGTTACACTTCCGTATACTCTGCACCACGGTTTGCGTAATAAAGCAAGACCCGTCACGTAGGTACCTACGGATTAGAATTTACACGGTTATCATCATCTATGCGCTATTAGTTAAACATAAATGGTCGGCCTTCGCAAGGACGGTCGTTAACTACATCATGCATCAGACGTGAAAACGCGTGAGTATCGCTCCGAAGCAAATAAAATTAATTGTAATCGTAGCAATTTGCAATAGGTAAATAAAGTTGTTTTAGAAGAAGCAATTTGCGGTATTATTACGGGGGTGGAGGGCGGTTTCATTTTCCCTTGCTTTTATTCTCGCTCCCCTCGGCTCGCCTGAACTTTCCCACCTGGATCCCATTTCTTTCAAGTGCTCGTTTAGTGCCTCGATCACGACCCTGTGATCATTTTTGAAGTTTACGTTCTCTTTATGAGGATTTTTCACCAAATCCACTCTGTGCAGCGTTCTTACTGTCGCATTACAATTACTATTTCATGAAAAGAAGTTTTTTTTTGCTTTTTTGGTGCAGGCTTATTGTAGGTACTTACGCGATCTACATGCACAGAGACAATATATAAGAATGCCTACACGAAATTTTACTATTTTTTTTCCTTAAAATTATGTTTATTTATTTATTTGTTGTAGGAACACTTACTTAAAGTCATTACAAAACTTATAATCTATGCTAAATCTTTAATCCAATAATAGCGTACACAATTAGTACATTACTGCAGCGGCTAGCAAAACAGATATTGATGGACGACGAGCCGAAGCACACATACGTAAGTCCATCAATGCCAAGTTGTAGTGTGATTTTACGTGTAATGCTACTTTTATTTTCAATCGATTCTTCTATGTAGCTTTCAGCTACCCGGTCAGACTTCCATCCGCCATGTCTTTTAAGTGTAATTAAATTCGCACCTGTGTCAGCAACAAGAGTCGCTGAAGATCGACGTAAGCCCAGTATAATATTCCGGATTTGGCAAGTTTAAATAGGTAGCAATTGTCTTTGGCATTGCCGCAATTTTGTGTCTTCCAATTACTTGCTTTGTGCATTTTTTTTGTAGTTTAAAAAAATCGGGCTGATTTTACATCAATGGGACGTAGCGCTATGTACTTTTGTACGATTTCTGCTGATTCATCTCTGATAACAAATGTGCGGTCGATCTTGGTTTTAATATCACGTAGAGTTACAAATTATCACACCGTCGTGATTTTCTATGTCTTTTATAATAATATTTGTAATTTTGTTACATCGGCATTCACCAAAAATAAGAATAATCTGCAACAAAAACAATGTACGTTATAGCTTACGTTCACATAGGTAATTTTCATAAAAAAGAGGTCAATATTATGAAGAGTAAAACTTACTTTGAGGTCCAGATACATACTGTCTGGTGCTTCAAACAAAAACATTTTTACGTTCGTTGCGGTGGAAACTTTTGACTTTTTACATATAGGTATATCCATCCGACTGTTTGCATACTGTTTTAAATTCACATTATGTTTCATTAAAATTGTGCATTTAGCATTAAATAGATAACCCATAGCGTTGTCGGCTTACTTTCTTGGCGAGTTCGCCGAAATAAGCCAAAAAAACGTTTTCGATAAGGATTTCGATTTTCTTTCATTCTTCCATTGAACAAAATTTTGCACAAGTTTGCAAATATTTTTCTTTTGATTTTGTCGGTAATAATTTTTTTATTACGACTCTTGTCGCCTATTGAATTTCAGGTGGCGTTAAGGTAAATTCAGCACTCGTCGGATGTTGTAAATTCACACACATTTTTACAACATCCGACGATCATCTGTTGGATCGCGGTCCCCGGATTACCAACACTCAGTCTGGAGGAGGAGCTCACCGTTTAACCTTCCTGCAAGTGGCTTACCATCTACCACCCTTTTCCATTGCTCCACCATCATTTCTACATTGGTGACCCCCGACGAAGCACATCGAAGCACCAGTAGCGCAGCCATCACTCCTCATACCCTATCCAGCATCCGCAGCAAGTCACACCGCAAGCAGATCACCGGCCTCAAGGTTCCATCTTGACGGACGGATATGTATTTTCATACAACTGTTGCCGGCCGCTGCTGGCGTGTATGTGGCCAGTACATATCGATTTATCTATAAGAAGGATGTCAAAATAATGCTCACATTTCCAAGCATGTTTAAGAAAAGTTAGTTACTTGCTTCCAAACCTGCCTGAAAAATTGCAGATTGAGCTACTATCAATGCGGGTTTGCGTTGGTCATTGGCTGTAACTATAAAATACGGGCGTCCTCTTTTCAAGTCCAACAATAATATACGACGATTCATCTAGTGAGTTAGTTCACACGGTTTTGGGTCTAAATTATTTTATTTGTCCAACTAAAATCAGCTCGTGAGAACATCGCGTTATAAACTGCAAGGGGAAGAGCGTGCGTAGGCTCGAGATATAAACTACCGTTCATGTGTTGCCATGCTTAGAGCTCTTTGGACTACCAAATATAACAATGGAAAATAGTAGTACCAGTAATAGGATTCCATTATATACAGAGATGATCAATCTAGTTGGGATAAAGAGTTTTGTTTGGAGATTCCCCCTATGCTGGCAAAATTTATAATATTTTATAGAAAACTTGTTTATATTTGCATATATATTTACATACAATCACAACAATTATTAGCCCACGTTAAGTTTCATGAGGAACTTGTGTTATGGATACTAGATAACGGATAAACATACTTTTTTTTTGTAAATACATACATATTAAACACCCTATCACACCATACAGACAAATAGACATACTCATGCACACAAATATTTGTCTTGTCCGGGGAACGAACCCGGGACCTCTGACGCAGAAGGCGGGGTTAGTACCCCTGCGCCAAACTGCACCCCGACCGCCTAACGGTATAGCTTGTACTATCGCTATAGCTATCGATTTTTCAAACCCCCAACAAGAGCTCTCGCTGACGCTATCACTTTTATAGTAAAAATGCAATAGTGAATCCAATAGCTAAATAGAAATATGCAGGAATTAGTCAAAACCCCTATCGTTGAAGGGTTTTATGAGAGTTTGAAGTTTGATAGCTATAGCGATAGCACAAGCTATAACATTAGGCAGACGTGCCGCAGGTCGTCATTGTGATGTCAGATTTAACGAAAACATTCATTTTCCTTTTTCTTATAAGGTACCTCGTGTTTCCTTCACATGTGTAAAGGAAATTTAAATAAATTTGCTTTGCACCGTTCCTGAAAAACAAGAAGAAATCTTATAGATGTATGGATGGATGAAAATATAGTACATTGAGAAATGGTAAACGTAAATAGTAAAACGTAAATAAATAATAGAAAATTGATATAATTAAATACTAAATAATGTGGAACAACCAAAAAAAATATCAATTTGATAAATTTGAAGTGTAGAGTTGTGTAGTGTTTATTTAAGTTTGGTGTCACAGAAGTATGTTTACTTTTTTTTATTGGACTAATAGTTTATAAATTCTTATAAAAATATGCTTAGCAGTTTGATAAGGTCAATAGTACATTTAAGTAAACGTGTTCAAGCATAAACTTGGAAAACGGAGTATTTCAGTAAATATTTATAGCTTATTTTGTTCAGAGAAGTTATCAAAGTAGATACAAACATTACGTAGTCACAAAGGTACTCGCTTCACAGAAAAAAAAACGTGAGATTGTCTGTCTGTTAACGAGTTTGTTTGATTTACTGTTCAATTACGCAGGCACGATATTGGAAGAGCTATCCGTGAGATGTCCGTACTTCCTCCTCGACAAGGTTCGAGAGCTTGACTTGTGATCTATCACGGAATCAACCTGCCTGTGACTAGCGAAATATATGAATTCGCATTAGAAATTATGTTCTTACCAGACCTTTTTCATTTATGGGCGGATTTTAGAAAACAGTCAATTTTCGTAATTTCGGTGGCATTTTTAATTTAAAGTGTTTTCGTTAATCTTATCACATTAAGAAAAAGGTTTAAATGTTATAAATCGAATGTTTTTTGAGGCCCATCTTAAAACTAAATATTTAAAGAATTAAAAATAAACTCATTTGCAAAAAAAACGGGCACCTAAGCAATGAACCATTTCAAATGTTAATATTGCTTTGTTTGATAATTATAGGTAGTTTTATCCTCACAATTTGGTAAATTAATAAGAAAATAATCGTTTTCATCAGTATTTCATAAAATTTTGATACAATTTATGGGAAATAATGCCAAACCTCGCTAGTAGTGTATGTTCGCTAGTAGTGCATATACTCATGAAGTAAAAATAAAAAAGTTTTTTTGTTTGTTTTTCTTTAATAAAGTAAAAGCAGATAAATGTTTAGTATCGAGTGTGACCCCCTCTAGCTAAACTCACAGCTTGAATTCGTCTGGGCATGCTAGCGAGTATATCCCGGATACTTGCTTGCGGAATACGTTCCCACTCCGCAGTAATCACATTCTTCAGCTCTCTGATGGTCTGCGGAGCCGGGTGTACTGATCTCACACGCCGTTTCAGAACGTCCCAGACATGCTCTATGGGATTGAGGTCGGGACTTCGAGCTGGCCAATCCAAACGACGAATGCCGACCTCTTGCACATACGCATTAACATCGCGGGATCGGTGGGCGCGAGCATTGTCGTCCATAAAAATCGAGTCTTCACCTAGAGCGGCCAATGCGGGTTGTGCATGAGGAATTAGAACTTCCGTTATGTATTGATGCCCAGTCAGTGAGCCGTTTTCAATGAAGACTAACTCTGTACGATCCATTGAATTTATTCCTGCCCAAAACATAACAGAGCCCCCACCATAAGGTGTGATTTCTTCGAAACATGCCTCTGCAAAGCGTTCTCCTTGTCTTCTTAGCACTCGCCGACGTCGATCTTCACCGAACAGAGATGTCCTGGCTTCATCAGAGAACAAAACCCTATTCCAATCTTCTTGAGTTGAGTGACACCGAAATTATCGTATCAGCTGTACAAAACTATATTTCGGAATAACTTCCTCGTCAAGATGCAGAATAGTATGTTGCAACAGGCACTTCACATATAGGTTACGACTAAACGCTCTTTCGATAGGTGTAGGTCTTATCACGATACTCCGCTCAGCTCAGGAGCTACAAACGGCTATTTGAAGACCGTTAAAAGTATGATTTTGGCGTGACCATTACATTCGGGTCGCAATCGTATCTTTAAAATAAATTTTCAAAATTGCTTTTTCTTTTTATTCTAGTATACTTTGATTACTGTTCCAAGTATTTAGTAACTCTAATAACGAATAGGTTGTAAGGACAACATTGAACGCATTTTGATCATTAGTTATTTTTTTAAGACCCTGTGACGCCTAAAACTCGACCGTTAAAAATCCACACTTATTTTACCAATTGGTAAATAAATCTAATTTTCATTTAACCTTTGTTGGGGTCGCACTTTTGAATAAACGAAGAATCGTAAGTTATCTTAAAATATACTAAACCTTTCGCAAGAATAGGAGCTCTATTTTTGATTCACTCGTCTCGAGGTTTGTACTGATTTTCGTGCGACGTTTGAGTTTCCTTATTTTCCCTACTTTCGTAATAGCGACCTTGCTTGTATTCGTTGTACATAGAATCGTGAGATAAGAGGTTTTCTTTCAAAAAATGCAAAAAAGTGATTTAGACAAAAAAGAGGATTTACGAGGGTTACACTTTTCGCCTGTAATACCGCCTCCCAATCCGAGCGCAAGAGGGGCAAAGCGAAAAGCGACCAATGTCTACATACGACATTGGTCGCTTTTCGCCTGACCGCCTCAACGTTCGCCTCGCCACTCGCGCCACGAGTGATAAAAAAATAGAGGTCCTGGGCCATCAAATCACAGGGTTATTTTATTCGACTGGTGATTCAGGTAATTCAGCGCGTTCAAAGAAACTAACACTGCAGCTTCATCCTCCTGAATTATTCCTCATAAATGGATGACTTAATGCCATATCGATCTTATTACCGGACTGACTGCAAACGGTAATGATGAGAATGTGTTTGTGCTGATAATAAAGCAATTTAGAATGAAAAACAAAACCATTTTTTTACGTCCACTGTCTTGTAATATTGTGCATTGTCACAAAAGTACATATATCTTTGTTACACTTAATTCTACTTGTCAGTATTGAATTGTAGTTGTTATTGTAGTTGTTGTTATTTTTGTTATGACATGCTTGTTAACTACCGTTCTTATATAATTTTATGAGGTCCTTGCTTAGAAACAACATTATAAATCATCAGTTTTACATAGTACGTTTTATAAGTTACAAATAAAATGGGTAATAGCACAATGTAAGAGATTGACTGCACCCATGTGTTAATGCTTCTGAAGATACTGATGAGCATTATTTCATTACGAGTGCCAGAAGCCTGTCATTGCAAAGAGTTCCGACAAATGTCTACCCGAGCCGAGGCGCAAGATGGTGAGGGTTGACAGTCGGAACTATTTTCAATGACGGTTCCGCACGTGTACTGAACGACTATTTTTAATACAGTTGCGTAAAAATTAAGCAATGTAATAAAAATAACATTTTTGGAAAATGGCGCCAACCGTAAAAGAATATAAGCAGATTTTTTTTATTGTTTTCTTCACCCATTCTGGGTAGCCAAAGGGAACTATGCCCATACAGCCGATTTTTTTTCAGATTCCGAATCAGTAGATTTTTTTATTGATATGAAATGAAAATGAAATTTAATGAGATGAAATGAAATAAAACCTAATCTAACTCATTGAATCAAATCATTAAATCTGATATTGAAATAAATTAGTAGCTTCTTTTTAGAAATACTTGCATGAATCATAAAAACTTCTATGTTTTTTTTTAGTAAAAACTTCGTGGTTGGTTTTTTCTTTCTAATAGACTTTATTTTGACAGTTGGGAAAGAGAACGCACAAGTTCGGAAAAGGTAAAGAAAAAGCTCGAGTATGTAATAGCCCACATCCCGAACGCTATACGTCCCTGCAATACGCCACTTTTTGAGCAACTGTATAAAAACTCGTTGGGTCGCCTTATCTGCTATTATTGAAAAAAATTAAGAAGCTCGACACCTTAGTAGTCACCGAATTAGAGTAGAGCTTGGCATTCACCACCCAACAGTTTTGGATTACTTGTAAACATGGTTATGTGAAAAATCTAGATGTTTGGGTATCACACGATTCGAAACATTGCTCAAACGAAATGAAATCGATCCGTTTTTTGAAAATTGTAACAAGCGATGAGAAGTGGATCACCTTCGATACAGGGTCGTGCATTCCATATAGACAATTAGGCAGTGCCTACCTCAATCAAAACCTAAATAAATATACAATAAGTGTTAAAGTTATTTTATTTTAGTTTAAACTTCTATTCAACACTCACCCACTAAGATTTTCCTTACGCTAAATACTGAATACCTGAATACCTACCGGTAGGCAGTCTCGAAATTGCCTACTCGAAACAAGCAGCGTTTCATACAAGAATACAACTTATTTAGAAAAAGTATTGCATAAACCGCCCACGGCAAGAAGGGCGCTATTTGTACGTGTAACGTTCTAGCTTAAACTTCCGGAATATATCAGTATAAAGTAAGCAAGCCTACCTGGCGAATGAATTTGGTCGCGAATTATTTTGTAGAGGAGTTATTTTAAAACTATCGTATTTCCTAAAATATTCATCAAAAATAAATGATGTAAAGGACAATTTTGTTCAAAATTAAATACTTGTGATGATTAACGTATTTATTTAGATAAGGATTAATATAATGTTTATGAAAACAGCTTCCAAATAATTCATTAGTTTAGAACAAATTTTATTATCTTAAAAATGGTTATAGTGAGTTAACCATAAAACATACACATATGCTGTCGCGGACTTTTTTTTAGAACTTTTGATGGGGATTTTACGTAACTTTAACCGTTTACACACCGTCCGCAACGGAAGCTCCCAAAAGTAATATTTTTTCCCCGTTTTTGCAACGTTTTACATTAATGCTCTCCTCTTATTAATCGTAGCGTGAAATAAAATATCCAATTACTTTCCGAGATAAATGGACTATCCAGCACAAAAATAGTTTTTCAATAGTAGTTCCGGAGATTAGCGTGCTCAAACAATCAAACTCGTCAGCATTTTAATATTCCTACTAAATATTACGAACCTTATCATTTATGACTAGCGGCCGCTTTCGGTTTCACTCGCCGCGTGGTTGCCGTTACCGTGGGAATATCAGGATAATTATAAATATTTGCATACAATGTGGTTTTCTGATGTATAAGGTACATTGATGTAAAGTTTCATCTTAATCAGTTCAGTAGTTTTTGAGTGAAAGAGTAACAAACATTCATCCATCCAAATATCCTCACAAACTTTCAAACTTATATTATTCGGTAGCAGGATAGGATAATTGCAAAGTTACTAGTTAGATCTACAGTGCCTACTACGCTGGAAAACCAATGCACGCCCCTGCTTCGATAATAATATTCGGAAACGATCTTAGTCTAAGCGAGGTAAGTCATCGCAAATAGTCCCAAAACTTGGCCTTAATTCGAACAAAGTCATGTTGTGTGAATGGTGGGACTGGAAAGGCATTGGTATTATGAGCTCTTTAAAGAAAAACGCCCAGAATTAATGAATAGAAAGGGTGTAGTCTTCTACCAGGACAATATTCGACCGCATACATCTTTGTTGACTAAACATAAGTTGATGGACCTTGATTGGGAAGTTTTACTGCATCCTCCATACAGTCCAAACATAGCACCTTCGTATTATCATTTACTAGCGGCCGCCCGCGGTTTCACCCGCGTGGTTTCCGTTCCCGTGGGAATATCGGGATAAAAAGCCTATGTGTAAGTCCACTACTTGAAGTATCCGTATACCAAATTTCATCAAAATCTGTTCAGTAGTTTATGCATAAAAGAGGATCAAACAAACAAATAAACGAACAAAATGTGTATTAGTAGGATTCCGCTCTTTACACAAATCTTTAAATAGAGTAAAATTGCGTAAATCATTTAAATCAGTATTTCGCTCATAAATCCCAAAAATTTAATAGCGACGGGATAATGATTCTGCCAGAAAAATGGTGAAAGATTGTCGAATTAAATGAACATTACTTCATTCAATAAACACTTCATGTAACCGAAAAATATTTTTATTATTTTAACTACAAAAAGGCCGCGAGCTTTTCCGACTACCTATTATTTGGGATATGTCCTTAGCTTGAGATTTTTTTATAAACTTACTCGTACGTTTAAGGAGAATTGTCTTACAGTTTTTGCTTCGCTTAGAAAGTTTCCAAAGGATATCTGATTGAAAGCTGTTCCTAACTGCTACGCTTGTTTTGACTGTGATTTACATACATGAATTTAACTAATGAAAAAAAAAAGAAAGTGGTACCAATAATTTGATATTATCAGTTGAAGCTTAATAATGTGGAACACGGCGAAGTGTTTATACGCGTTACCGTCGTATTAACTCAGTAAGCCGCAAGTAGTGAAAGCTAACGCAAGCTCATCCGATCTGACCATCGACGTATGTATCATATTCTATCATGTAATACATATCTTAATGCGTACAGACAGAAACAAATCCGAAGTTGATAAATGACCTCGTTATTATAACGGTTAGGAGTGCTGCATGATTTTCATTTCGAGGTCATCATAGCTCTTTGTGAAGCATGCCACATGTTTTATTAGGAGATCATGATTCGATTTTTTTTTGCAAAACGCATTCATGAGAAGAAGCGAATTGTCAAGAAGAGAAATCGTGTCGCAAAAGGCTGCAATGACACGTTAATGTGAATACGATCTAATCGAACAGAATAATATTGAATGGAAAATTCGACGTATGCATACGTAGGTACCTATTGACGTCGAGGTTTGACGAACGTTCGGGTCACAGCTTCAGCTAACCTTACCCTCACCCGACGCCTTCACCTAAATCTAACATAAAGAACGCTTTCATAACAATTTTGCAACGCAACCTTTAATTAAACACAATATTTACGATATCTTCTTCGCATTGCACGACATAAAGGGACTGCGCTCAAGCGCGATGTGAGTCAGCTTTGCGTTCCCACTAAAGTACGGGAAAGAGTTATTATGCTATTATGGTAATATCGTCGTGTGATCCGAAGGCGTCCAAATGAACCACGGGACGATGGATGCGCTAAATTTGACACGCCATCACTTTCTGCAATTGATTTTTTTCGTAGCCAATTAGCTTCGTCCGGAGTAGTTCAAGTCGACACAGATACGTAACCCACATGTGCTCACGAGAGCACACATAACTGTAAGTGTATCGAAATAAATACAGGGTGCCCGGCGCAGGTACGTTAGAGGCGGATGGTTCACCGAAAGAAGGCCGCGCGGCGACCTTCCGACGCTGGGCGGCGCGCGGCGAGCGTTGACCGCTGCGCCCGCGCCGCGCTGTGCCGCCCCGGCTAATAATGCGGCGCCAATTAACTTTTTGCTTCCCAAATCGCAAATATCCATGTAAAATTTAAAAACAACGCCGCCTGCTCTATGTTATGGTTATTTACAAAGTTTGAACTTATAACGACTTTATAGTTACTTATATTCTTTCTCAGTGGGAAGTTTGTCTATAAATAATTGAAAACATACCAGTAACAATATTTATAAATTTAGCCAAATCGTATACAACGTAGGTCTGTGTTTTTTTCTGAAGAGCATGAGAACGTATTCATCGTTTCTAATAATTATTCGTCGGAAATGTCACAAGTAAATATAAAACTTTAATTTATCAAAACGAATATTAATTACCTTTTGCAAAAAACACTACCTTCATCAGAGACATGAAGTAATTAATCTAACATATCATTAAATAAGTTTTTTACTCGTAACTTTTATTTTCAGTCGCGTTACGTTATCGTATCGAGATTAATCCAAACACTTTTTTTTTTATGAACGACGGGGATTAAAAGATTTCGTCTGTTCAATTTTATTGATTTTATATGTATAACGTTTGAATAAATTTTAAAATAAGGGTTTTATAGGTTTCTTTTTGAATGTTTGCCATCAGAATTGTGGTTATCCAAACTGCGAATGGCGACTAAACAAAGAGGCATTTCGGGGAGTGAGTCAGTAATACAAGCCGTGCTTAAATTTTCCGTTTTTTTGTTTGATAAGTCGGTACCTTACCTACTCGGGTTCACTGAGGTCGGTTTCTTATAAAATAAAATTATGTGAACAGGTGATTCATTCATTACAAGGAATTATAATCAATACTTTTAAATTGCTTACTTACAAGTGAGCAAATTTCTACTACACGATATAATTTTCCTTTTTAGCTTCTATTAATAAAATATTACGTACCTACTGTTTCGTATGGACTTCTTAGAACGTATTATTCTTTCCGAAGTAAAGTTTATTAGTATAACTAACTATTTTATAATTTCTTATTATATCGAAAGTTATACATACGTAGGACATAGAACATTTACTTACTGATAAAAATAAAATGTATATGCTACAAAGATTCGAACAAGTTGGTGTTTTCCTGATACAACAGTTTTTTCCCCGAAAAGTTAAGTCCTTAAAAATTGCGTTTTATTAAATCAAATGGAAATAGGAGACAAAGTAGGGGCTGATATAAGGGAAACAGCAAAAGTACCTAACAATGTTTTGAAAATACGAGTTTTCTTAAAAAATAAACGAAATTGATAGAACTTTATAGAGTATTTATAAAAAACTTTCAAGCGATTATGTTACGTAGGTGTATTTTGCGCGTAGAATTGTAACTGCGCATAGTGTGCTCCAACAACTCCAATAAAACCGTGTGCCTTATGGTAACTTATTACACAGCTAATATTTAATTTATTTTATTGGTTCAGGGATAACAGCCAAAACTTAATTAAAGAGCTTATCACAGGTAAATAATTTTACAATATATAGATTAGGCCAAAAAGTCATTCACAAATGCACGAAGTAATTAAATATGCCTAATAATAATAAAAAAACATGATATAAATATTTGCACCTTAATTTAAACTATAATAATTCAGATAGGTACTTAACAAAAATCAAAACAAAATTCCACCAAAGGAAATTATGAACAATAAACTATAGGTATAAGAATACATAATTTGCAAATTTTTAAACTTTATTTATATACTTAACTTATCTACATAAACTTATACAATAACAATAATTATAATAATAATAATAATAAGCCCCCTAAAATCCAACCACTCGTCCGGATCGAACATCAGATCACGTAGGGGGCGGACACACGATTAGTTAAAGTACTGGGGTTTCTAACGTGGCAACGGTAACCCATTTGTAATGGAGACTCGTAGTATGAGAAAACGAGAGGAGGAAAATACCACAGACGACGAGATATTAAACAGACAGACTGACACGACTCCAGAACCTTATAGCCCAAGTACAATATATAGATATCGGAGGAAGTAGGTTATAAAGTAACAGAAAACATAGGACCATATAAAACTAAACAAGTGAAAAAACCAGTATGGCAACGCAGACTAGAGTAAGACATTGAAAAATTAAGAACAGTATATTAATAATAATAGGTCTTGGAAAGTTGTGAAAAGAGTTGAAATAATATTTAGAAATACAGTCATACACACTAGACATGAAAATAATAACAAAAAACTAGAAAAGTACACACACTTAAAAAAAACTAGCCCTTAAAGCACACAGACTTAAAAGATATAAGAAATCAAAACAAAGGAAAAATGACTCTACAACAAATGAAAAGCTGTTCTACAGGAACTTAGGTAAACCACCAATAACACTTCAAGAAAACAGAACACAAAATATTCCTACAAAAGAACAATTAGAAACTTACTGGGCTAGTATTTGGGAAGAACAGATATCGCAAAATAGTAATGCTGGTTGGATTGTGGAAGAAGAGGATAGGTGGAGTACAATAGAAGAAATGCAATTGCCAGAAATATCCGTAGATGAAATCAAAAATATCACAGCTAGGTTGCATAATTGGAAATCTCCGGGGATAGATAAAGTTCATGACTTTTGGTATAAAAAATTAAACGCTTCTATAGCCAACATTTTATCTAAACTTATTACAGGTCAAGAAAATATCCCAGAATTCATAACTTCAGGAATAACATACATGTTACCTAAATTAGATCATTCCTCACTGCCATCACAATATCGACCAATAACTTGTCTGCCAAATATTTATAATTTTTTACATCAGTATTAACAAAACGAATTAATTCTCACAGAACAGCACAGAAGGGATGCAGACGGGGCCATATGGGATGCAAGGAACAACTTATTGACATTCATACCCTTATTTATTGTACTGCTTTAGTAATATCCCATGAACTTGGTTATAAAACTGGAGATTCAAATCTACTTACTACATTTCAAGAAAAGCTAAAAACCAGCATAGCAAATTAGATTAGCAAAAGACATAGCATAGTTAAGGGCAGATGTAGGTATACTTATACAGTATATTAATAACAAAAGCAAATAAAAAAAATCGGAGCACAAAAGTACATAGCAGCCACGAAAATAATAACTGAAGACCCGAAGATTATCTGGACACATTAAAACAAAAATTAGCATTGAAAGGTCACAGACTTGCAAAATATAAAAAAGGCTTTAAAAAGAAAAGAAGGCAACAAACTTTTTTTTTATATTTTTTTATTTACTTATGTATTTTTTGTATTTTATTAAAATTAAAAAAATACAAACTTTTATTTCTTTTCTTTTATGTAACTACAACGTATTACAGTTTCACGAATCTTTCACATTTTCTTGAAGCAATTTGATTTAAGGCGCAATTTTATTTCATATTGTAAGGATACTTATGTCCATTAATTCCTCTTCGTCTTAAATGTCTAGCTCTCTTTAACTCAACATTCGCTCAGACATACATACACCCTTTCATAATTATATATAAATGAAACTGTTTGATTTGCTTCATAACCGCTGAGCACTTAAGCGTATCCGGTAAACAACAATATTTGCATTCTAACTTTAGCGCGTTAAATAGATTCACTCGTTTATTATAGAGAAATACTAGCATTTAGTTTGAGATAGTGTAATTTCGTGGAGGTAAAGAGACCTATTAAACATTTGCAGTCGCTAGGAGTCTGTAGTCTTGACATTGAAAACTTCTAATCACGACTCGCAATTTCCCTAGCCATAAATTTGTTATTTTAATGAGTTCGCATAAAATTATATTACATTCGATTCACAGACACTAATACTTATAATAAGTTTAGGCACTGTCGGTAACTTGTCCATTAAGCAGTTACGTGTGAAAAGTTTATTTCCTGGCGCAGTAATTACCGTTATATTAGCTGTTGAATGTGTAGGTACCTATATGTTTTCATTAGTGGAATCGTTATTAGGACAAGAGTGACGCGTGTGTGGGCTTATTTAGTTAACACTCATGTTGGGCGACAGAATTCGCGTTGAAAAAGTTGCTTGGACGATTGCTCGACTTTTTTTTATGTACGCAGAATTTATTGTCCTCATTAGCACCTTTACATTTTCCTTTGAGCAATGGTTGGTGATAATTTGATGATCGGCGCGCGGGTGTGAGACAGACACGCGCGTCTCTGCCTATTGGTTAAATGTTTGCACGCAGAGTGTAACGCCCTTTGTGTTCCTTGTTTTGTTACACAATATTGAACACCGTTTTATTTAACACCAACTTTCAAATTATATTGACATGTGCAACGAGGCCATGGGACTCGTTCAAATAGAGTTAAAAAGATGATGCCATACACCTTCGTTAGTCTGTCTTATTAATCAGTAAACGAGATGGCTGGTTTGTGTAAATGTAATTATAATATTATTTTTTAAACTCTTGTTGTAATTAATCTACGGCGTATGCGGTAGGTAGGTACTCTTTGTCTCTTTGGTTTTTATGAGAGAATAATATATGTTTAAAATAATTAAGTAGAAGCTATACTTAGTATTTCGTCATATTAAAAAGAAAATTGCGTTTATCACCTAATATTCCGTAATATAATTTAAAATCAGACTCTGTCATTAAATCGAAAATTCGGAAATTATATTGCTATACTAACTACTACAATATTACTATATTGAGTAGGTACTGGTCAGAGCACTGACTCTATAATAGGTACTTATTGTACGAATAAATATATTCATAGATAACAGAATAATTATTCATGTATGAATCACAAAATTGGACTTTATATCTATAAGTAATACTTATTGATAGTCAAAGTCAATCAATCAATCGGAAAACAGTTACTAATAAAATAATAGTAACAGCCGAGTGCGTATAAAGACAAATCGAACACTTTTTTGCATACTAATTCCCTCTTACCGTGGAATTGAGAGCACACGGATCTGAATGACAGTCCAAACTGATGGTAGTACCTATCGGAGGTGAATGCTCCCAGATACGCCGTAATTAGGAGATGAATTTGAATAAATAACGCTTCTTTCAAAGTCTATTCCTAGCAACATTATTGCATTACGATCCATTAAATTGAAGCGCTCAAAAGATTAAAATATTTAGCCACAATGTTATACGCATACAATAAGACCATTTAAATATGCTTTAAGTATTTCCCGTTGATTTTGTGCTGAATAACTTCTAAAATAACCAGAAGGAAACGAAAAAGAAGGAAGGGAACGAACCATTAGTGTGTTTTTCGTATCCAAACAAAACTCCCAACACGTTTACGATATTTGCCAATGTAATGATATCACGAATCGTGGAAGCTGCCTTCGGGTCTAAATTAAACGTTTAGCTAACTTAAACGTTGTAAAGCTCTTGTTAAAGCACAATTATTTAATATTTAACGTGTCAACACGCTAATGGCATACCAAAGATCATGTTACGAGGCTAGTTACCAGTTTGGTGGGTGCGTGCTGTACAAACGGTGATGCGCACGAGTACTGCACAAATCTATGGATGCGCCAAAGACAAAGTGCCAATGAACTCGGGATAGCCATTGAAAGGTATTGCGTTAAGACAAACAGACGTTCCGGTGCTGACACAAACCTCTGCGCACCTCGGCCGGCTGGCGGCGCGGGCGCACACTCCCTACAACCTCTATGCAAATACTGATTGAAGGCAAACAGGAACTTTCGCCAGTGGTCATCCTAGAATTAACTCAACCACTATTGGTTTTTTTTAAAAGTTAATAGAAGTACGTATGTTCAAAAAAGTTTGACATTACATTAGACAACCTAATTTCGATCCTAATAGAGCAAGTCGAATTTGTTTAAGGCGAGTAGCTTTAGTTCTTTGCAGTTTTTTTTAAAACCATTTATGAACTTGTTATGCTTTGCAAAAAGTCCTACTTTTTTACGTTAAAATAAATAATTGTCAATATACTTTATAATTAACTTTCATAATCAGCTTTATTTCCACAAAAAGTTGGTAACCTTATCGATAAGTTAAATCTAATGACCATTAAAACATTTTATGCATATCGATTAATTAACATTAGCATATGATCAAGTTAGTTCTACGTGTACCTACGTTTACCTCATCGTCTCTTAAATTGTATAGTGCATCGAATCACCGTTAAAGTTTACGTGTTAAGTTTAATTTCAGCGGTCCAGTTAGGCACGTAAAATAGTACCGTTGGCATAAGTGGGTGCCGTCTTTCTGTCGCCTTACCTTGTGTACCCTGGCGAGATGATAACATAGGATAAAATATTTGCATGCTATTAGCATATTTTTTGCTCCACGAGATAAGTATGAGTGAATAAACATTGCATAAAATGATTAGGTGCTTAGAAAAAGATGATACCTATAGAGTTGTACTCATAGTATTTGAGAATTTTAGCCCTTATTAAGCGTAGGCGCCCAGCTCAGCTGCACCAATTGAATTATTACTTTTTACCTAACGTGGTAATTTTTTTTTATTTAGAAAGAAAAATACGTCCTAAATCGTTCCGAAAAGCACTAATGACATTTTACGTTACATTTTGTTCTTATTTTAAATAACGTTGAATTAATTATAATATTCCGTTTTTATTTTAATTATAAGTAACATTTTATTAATTTTTGAAATAACTATGAATTAACTATAATAATTTTCCTCGCCGTTGTGAGGTGTGTTGCGCCCAGCAGAAAAGTTTTTAGCGTCTCGTACCTTTGAAACCCTCGCTACCCTCAGGATTCAATCCAAGAATCATGTTCAGGTTTAAATATAGGTAACTCGCCGCGAAATCCAAATTTCTAGCCTTGCATTTCAAATTTTCTTTTTAGTTTTCATAAATAATGCAGTTCTCAGTATTTTTTTATGTAAAAAAAAGATCTATTCAAAAATCAAAATTCAACATAATTTATTCCGTCTAGGCTGTTACAGGCACGTATGAAAGTTAAAGAAGTTACGCCATCGGTTCACAAACCCTACAGCGGGGGACCTTGTAACGAGAAGAACCGGCAAGATATTAGTAGATGGACCTTGTAAATCTAATCTAGTTATTTTTACGCAACTGCCTTAAAAAGGAGTGTGTGTTTAGGTTTTTCATGCATGTATGCGAGTTTCTTTGTTCCACTATAACTTCTAAATGGCGTAACAGATTCGAGTCAATGGGCGATCGTTAGATACATACTGGTTTTTGATTAAATTCAATATGGTTTCTGTACGATGCCAAATTCAAACAAGTGTGACAATTTTTTCTTCAATTAATTAAAACAATGGGTATCAAATTATTATTAATGAGCATTTCCAATTCTATATAATTTATATCTTAGCATTGTTGTGACATACCTATAGAAAAAATATTGTAAGTAATGATATTTATTGAACGAAGATTTTGAAAAATTAACAATTAATAAAGAAAAAAGCTAAATCAAACCTACCTACTAAAGTTCTAATAAACATTATGCTTTCTGCGGCCCAAACCTAGAACACGAGGAGCTTTTTGTAGACATCTCAATTGCTACTTTATAGTAAAAAAAGTATTTTTTATATAACTTTATTTCAATTTCAATTATGTTTTATTGCATCTATAAGAAGTACATTCTGGTGTTTCATTACACCTATACTTATGTGTGCACAAACTAGGAATGCCATGATTATAACCATGCAGTTCTTGCCATAAAAAATGATGAAAGCTCTGAGAAGTGTTATAGGTATATGTCATAAACGGTTAAATGGGTAATTGTGGCCCTTTGTCGTCAGGAGGTTTATATCAGGAATATTATTGCCAGTTCATTTATAATGGCGGATGCAATCTGGAAGCTGGAGAAGGTGCGAAAGAAATGTCAGAATACACCAGAATGCTGGAAGTACGAGCATTATTGATAGTGACTCGGTAATGGGTCGGCGCGTACGCAGCAATAAATCACGAAGGACTAAGAGCTAGATTAACTAGCCGAGACGTCGCTCCTCTCCTTCAGTAGTTTTGTGCTATTGACCAGTAAACTGCAAGCATTACGAGCCACCGCGCATTTCAGAATCTCTGCAGGATACGACTGGGCTTTATTAATATTTAAAGCCATGCAGAGCTTATGTGACATTTGAGAATAAGAGGTGAAAAACATTAAATATTTTAAGGTGATGCTTTTGAATATGGGTTGATCCTACACTAAATGCGATGCCTACTTTTTACATGTTTAGTCATTTCATAGAAGGCTTTAACTGCTTTATGTTATAGCAAAGCAAAGACTATTCCACACACTAGTAGTTGGTAGTATCACCACTGTACCTATGTATGTTTACAGATAAACATCAGCAACAAAATCAGTATGATGGTCTCTTCATGAGCCAATGACCTATAGACGCTTACGGTACTCCATGGTCTAGTGTTTACAATTGCACATGATCTATTCTTCGATAATAATTCAAGTACGATATTTTATTGCTTAAGGTACCTATATAACCTATACAAGGTGTTTCAAAACTACTATTTAGTAAGGTTCTACTCTTTTACTAAGTAACGATTGACGACTTCCGTGGACGAGAATCTGTTTTGAATGCCATTTTCTGGCGTCACCACCTCCAAGGTATTCTACCCCCTGCAGTTTTGTGACAACAAATATGTTTCTTTATTTCACAGATAAATATTTCTGAATAATGATGATTTTCAAATATTTTGAGATTAAGAAAAGTCAAGTCTTGAACAGATAATATCGTTAGTATTTCCGTAAAAACAAAAACATTATTTACTTACTTATTTGTGTTTAATTCAAAGCAACCAGGGGACTTACTATTTGACGTGTTAGAGCAGGGATTCCCAAAGCGGTCGATATGGACCCTTTGGGGTCGATATCGGTTTCCCCGAGGTCGATTTAAACGAAAACTGATTATGAGGGTAACGAAGTCAAAAATCGAACCCTATTAATTAACACAAGTTCGTATTTAAAACTTTCAAGTAGGTAAGTATAGTGTAAGTTGTGTTACGGGTAACAACTTGTTATAAGAATGACACATTTTTTTAGTAGGAAGTTAATGTTTTATTCATATTGATAATTACAAAAATAAAAATTATAATTTTGTAAACTAGAGATAGGATTTTAATAGTTATTTGTTATGCAAGGCTGAAAAAATGGATTTTAGCGGCGAGTTATACTACGGCGGCTATTGAACCTGAAGAAGCGCACGATTCTAGAATTGAATCCTGAGTGTAGCGAGGGTTTCGGGGTACGAGACGCTTCAAACTTTTCTGCCGAGCACAACACACAATTTTCACCTTACAACAGAGAGAAAAAATTTTTGGTTGTTTCCGCGGTCAACTTCTGGTAAAATAATCTTTTAACAAAAAGTTCAATCTAAATTTACCTTAATCTTGTTGTTTTAATGATATAAATAACTATTGTAATAAAGAAGGGAGTTTTACAGTTAATTTTTTTTTTTTCTTTTTTTTTTAGTTTTGGCTTCTTCCGTTTTCCACAGAAATTCCGCCAACGTCCCGTAGTGAAAGAGTTTATAGAGAATTTGCCCGGTGAAAAAAGCACATTTTCAAAGTTTATACCTTGATTTTCTTTGTGGAACCTACGGACAAACACAAAACGATACTCACAACACAATAATAGAACATATTATGTACAATAATATCACAAAGAGGATTACACAAATATCTACATTATATTTTTAAATACATATCTTCATTTTTATTTTTATATATATATATTTTTTTTTTTTTACAGAGGAGGATGAAGCCATGCCTATCTGACAGTGACAGGAGGTAATTACTGTTGACAGGACGGGGAATAGGGGATGGGAGAATGTCATACAATGACGGATATTTCGCGCAATTAAACAAAATATGGTCAGCAGAACCTTCATCAAGACCACATTCACATAGTGAACTATCTCGGATATGGATTTTGTTGAGAAATACGGGAGTGGTAACATGTCCGAGATGTAATCGAGTTAAAAATGGAACCTCACAACACGTGTTATTACGAAAAGAACTCGGGTGAATCTCCATATAATAACAATAACAATAAAAACGATTCGGCTAATTTTGACATTGACATGAAGAAATAAAAGTTTATGTCACGTTCCGAAATTCAATCTTAGGTTGTGAAATCTCACCTAGCCTAATATAAAATACTTATAACAAATAGTATAATCTTATTGTTATTTTTTTTTATGATTCAATGAACTAAAATAATAAATAAAACCAAAACGGAGTATTATAATTAATTAAAAGTTGTTTAAAATAAGAATAAACTGTGACATAAAAATTCGATAGTGCGATTCGGAACGCATAATGACGTATTAGTTTTTTCTAAATAAAAAAAATAGTTTATCACGCTAGGGCGGGAAATGCTTTTTCGGCGCAGAAATTGAATGACAAAACCTCCTTTTCCGAGCGTGTGAGGTGAAAAAGTTATTTGACTATGGGGATAAGAGGTATCAGTTCATTTTGGAAATGGGGTCTATTGCCCAAAATTGTTTGGGAATCCCTAAAAGTTAAGCAATATCAAAGTAATATGGTGATCGAAATGAAAAGACGGAGCCTAACACTGCGTATGATATAAGCGTGTTAAACGCAGTACGTGTAAAGCTCCGTCTTTCAACATTACCTACTTTAATACTGCAGTGACATCTTGCCTGAGAAGGTATTGGGGCATATTAAGCAACTTGGAAATGGTTAATATTTCTCAAAAAGTTTACTTGAAACAATTCTGTCTGTTCCAAATATTCCAACGCCACCGGCACTATGACATAAAAAAATCGAATGAACTTTGGTATAGAGTCACACAGGTTGGAACGTGGTAAGGAAATAACTTATAACAATAAAATAAAATTGATGAAATGGGGGATTAATAATTAGGGGACTACAAAGATTCGATTCGGACGTAGTCACAGCTGATTTTTCCTACTAATATACTTGAATTTAATATCATATAATATGTAAAAGTTTATGTTAAGATGTCAACACGAAACCCGCTGAACGGATTTAGACACACAGATTGTTTGTAACCTGGATTTAAACATAGGATACTTGAATCCCAAATTTGCCACGAAAATGGGAACCACACGGTAAAACCGTGGGCGGCAAACTAGTTTTGTATAAATAACTTGTGCCGCCCGCGGTTTCGTCAAACATCAAAATCAATCAATTCAACAAACATCAAAATTTTCACATTTATAACATTATTTTAGTAGGAAATAGGATGATTAATGCACTGCCGCGCCGCTTACTGGCAAGTGCTTTGTTTACCAAGTAATTGTTGCGGTTTCGCGGATCATTGTTTACGCGCCGCCCGATTAGGACGAGCCTTCGCCAAGGACAGACACGGGCCAAAATAACTCTGGGACACGGGCGATCACCTCGGGCAGTCCCAACGACCCCGGCCCATTGCCGCCGCTTGGCTACTACTGGTTTAGATAAACTAACAATTTAAAAACGATTATGAAATTCAAAAATAATTAAAAGTTTATACTTTCTGAGTGCAGTACACCGGTACACAGTATTTTGAACTTCAATATGTCAGTTAAGGGATTGATATACTTATGCCGCGGTAGTTCTTATAATACCTCAAGTTGATCGGCGAATATTGACGATAACGAATTTATGTGAAGTAAATATTGAACGAGAAAATATACTAGAAAAAACTTGTCTCTCTGACGGGATGCTTTTTTCTAGTTTATTTAATATTTATATCATAAAAATAGCATTGTAAATGCAAAATTACAAAACTATAATAACTAATTTAGTTATCGTTTCGCTACGAAACGATGTTACAAGTATTTTGATTACACCCCCTGCTCCTGTTCAGGCTCGATGGCACAGTGGTATGTCTACTGACTCAGGGGTAGTGGGTGTAACACAGAGCTATAGATATTTGCTATGCAAGGTTGGAAAGTTGTATTTTGCTGCGAGTTACCTCTATTGAAACCTGAGCAAGCGAAGGACAGTGGTTCAAAGATTGAATCCTGAGCGTAGCTAGGTTTAATTTTTTTTATTTAGGTTGACGATTAAAAATAAACATTGGTTGTTGGGATGTTTAATACTTGAGTGAGTACCATCTGAGAATTCACTTGTGGCCGAGTTGACTTTTTCCAATATTTTTCTATTTAAAAATTATCATAAGTATAAAAATAGCATTCAAAATGCAAAAAATATTAAATCTTAAAAAAATGAGATGTTTAATTCTCAGTCACTCAAAACGACTGAACGGTTATATGTACTTTCGGACACATATACTTGATAGCTTTGAGAGGAACATTGCCTACTTATTTTACGTAAAAATTCATATTTTGTACTGGCAAATACAATCACTACATCGCAATAGGTGTTGGTATAAGTAGTAATTTTTAAAATATGAATTATAGAATTACGGTTGGAAAAAGAAAGATACCTAGTTTCTTCTACTAAAGACCACGCAGACGAAGTCGCGGGCGGAAGCTATTAATGATATAAAAACTAAAATGATAGGGGAGTATTATTGTTTGTTCAAAGTTATTTAAAAAGGGAATAAATTGAGAATTCTAAATTTTATTATTGTTCTAGTAAATCTGAATCTTCTATGATATTATCTACGCATTATTTGTACTCAATAAAAGTTTGTAAAATCGGCAGTATATCCAACTTTACACTTTGAAATTTAGTGACATTTTAGTTAGACATTTTGAGGACAAAAGTTAACCCTACATTTTTAGACAGTTTCGCCTGCGTTCGCCACATCAATCTTTACAATTTATTTTGTAAATAAATCATCAATAAATAAACATTTCTATTTTTTATGATTTTGTAATTTTTGTATTTTTCAATGCTATTTTTATACTTATGGTAAATTTTAAAATAGAAAAATATTGGAAAAAATTAACTCGGCCACAAGTAAATTCTCAGACGGGAATCGAACCCGCGACCTTTGGAAATCCGGTCCAATGTTCTAACCGCTGAGCTACCGAGACTTGCGAACCATCGTCGAAATTCTCCAATATTTTTATATTTTAAATACGCTGTAGGCCAGCGTTGTTACATCAATGCTAGGAATATCCTTGCATTCGAAAGAAACAACTTTTCAGGTGTTTAACGATCGATTAAGATGCAACTGCCAATAATTTATGATTTTGTAATTTTTGCATTTTTCAATGCTATTTTTATACTTATGGTAAATTTTAAAATAGAAAAATATTGGAAAAAATTAACTCGGCCACAAGTGAATTCTCAGACGGGAATCGAACCAGCGACCTTTGGAAATCCGGTCCAATGCTCTAACCGCTGAGCTACCGAGACTTGCGAACCACCGTCGAGATACCATAAGTATAAACATTTATATTTAAAAAACTCAACAACCTCGCAAGTTCTTAATTATTTTTTACTACCGTTTTGCGATTAAAGATTTAATACTAAAACAGTTTCTTTTATTATAAAATTCAGTAAATATCTGTTATCCGATTAAAGAAATTCTTCAAGATGACTTACTGAAACATTGTGTTAAGGTGGGGTTAAGGGGTGTGTACCTACCTACAAAATAAATTGATATTTAAATTCGATTTTTTTTCGTAAGTACGAATATTTTATTAATCTTAGTTCTTAAAAGGCTGTTAAAAGGTGCCAAAAATAATATCAGGATCAAGTTACACATCAAGTCTGAAATTCAGAATACAAAACGATCGCATTACAAAGTATGTAATAGTAGCAAACATTTACATAAAACCAGTCAACCGACGAGATTCATCTGACAGTTTCAATCGTCGAAGCGCACATTAGCGATAGTACCCCTAAACTTAAGGATAAAATAGGAAGCAACTATATTTAGTGTTCGGTGACTGTATCGATTCGGTGAATGCACTGTAGTGTCATACTAGGGGCTGACCGTGGTTTCACCTGCGTGGTTTTCATGCCGATAGGATATGAGCATAAAATATAGCTACCTAGGCACCCTATGTTTCATTTCATGCTACCTACCAAAGTATCCGTTCAGCCGTTTCTGCGTGATTGAGAAACGAACATCCAAACTTTCACATTTATAATATAAATGAGATTAGAACTAGTCATAATTTTAATCCTGTAAACAACAGTAAAGCAACCGCTACTATATTTACTTCGGTACATAATATATAAGTACTTTTCGATTAAATGTTTACATTTCTTACGTCCAAAAATTATAGGAAAGTTTTGCTGTTGTACGAGTAGTTCACGAACTTACAAGAAGTTATATGTAGTTGTTTTCATCCTAATCTGATATACAATCCTAAAGCATTACTTCTCTCTATTGTTCAGTCTATATAAAAACCCATTATTTTGAACGCATTGCAGAAGTTCATGGATCTTTTCATCAAATTGTGATTTTTGCTTTAACTTATTATGTTTCTTTGTTCAAAACTGTTTTATGTGTATGTCTAATGAAGAAATAAATGTGTTATTTATTTATTTATAACCATATCATGATCGGATTACTGGCAATTGGTAGAAGTTCGTAAGGAAGCCTCGTGTTAGAGAAAATAGCCGAGCTTTATAATAATAATAAGCAATTGTACAGAGCGACCATAATTTCTAATTCGACCTCATACGACCGCAATGTATCGCGAAATTGATTCTCGCTGGTCGGCGATCAATCTCACAGTTTAGCAGCGACTTGGCAGTCTCGTGGCGTGCGAGCGCTCCTGTTCAATGTAATGTGATTCGGTGTCATCCTTATTTATATTCATCAGTTCAACTTATTCAGAAGATTTGAATCCCGAGCTACCTACCTATGCAAATTAGCTTGCAATTGCTGGGAATCATGAACTTCACCAAATTTTAGCGAATCTCGAAGGAAATCTTCTGTTTATTTAAATAGCTTGTTAAATAGAATAAATAGAAATAAAAAGGGGATTGCAAGAAGTAACTTACAATAAATTTACATATTTGCAGAAAACAGAATAAGTTTATAGAGGTAATATATTCTTGCGAAATGGTTCGATTGTTTGAATGGTTTAATTTTACGTCAATATTTCATAAATATTTTTTGCAACGCATTCCAAAGATTTAAAATGCGGTTTTGCGGTCGTTGGAAAATTAACTATGGAACCCTACCGGCGGTCATGCTTCACTAGCTGACTATGATCTCATCACAGAACAAAATAAAGCTAAAAAACTCGATGTAGCTTGACATTACGATTGTCCTTCAATTACGTGAAGACTTAATCGCATATTGCACAAGCTCATTGTACTCTTCAGCCATATAAAAACGCTATTGAATTAGTGGCATTTGGAATTGAAATGTTTTGATATGGCAAAGATGCGTTCAATAAAATAACGTTGTTACTTTCGAATGCTCAATACCATATACCTACTTCTACCATTATTACGCTGTTGCTAATAAATAATAATAGCCGTGCATGTGTCCCGTATGTACCGTAGTGTAGCACCGGCGAGTCCGGTAAAGTAGTAGGTATCTAAATTTCTCAGTACGGTCACTAATCACAATAACAACCCTAAAATGTTATTGAAAAAGCAGTCAAACACTGAGAGAATTTAATACAAAACAAGTATGGCCCTGATTTTAAGTTAGGAGAAACGAGTGATACAATTTTTGTTCCGGCTTAAATTATACGACCGACATTGTAGACTAAATAAAAGTAGTAAACTTATAAAAAGTAGTAAAGAAAAAACTCGATATTGCTATGCGTGGAAAGCTCCATGGACGAGAAAGAACACGGTCGCAGCGCAGCAGTTTTTTACAGGCTTACAGCGATGCATGCGGAGAGCATGCGGTAACGACCTTTTTGTCTACACTTATACTTTTTCAATTAGCGCCCAACGCGAACTGACGACGGCATCATCCATTTTTCGTCTCTCTACAGTTTAATCCAGATCCGACAGGTGTCGCCACCGCCGCCGTTCCCAGAGTTCGCGAGATATCATAATGATACATCCATAAAATACCGTGACAAATGCCATGCCCTCGTAATTATGCGACGGTGTTTGTATCCTTCTTAATGAGATTCCGCCGCTGCTGCTGTGTTTTCATTAGCCAAATTAATTCGTTGAACTCTGTTCGTTATACGAGTAAAAAGTTTGCACAGACGGAAGTCTAAACCATAACCAAATGTGTGGATCGTATCCATGTACTTCGCAGAAATTCCTCTCTGTCTTACCGACGGCATCGAGCAATCTTTACAATCACTCTATTTATGGTTCCGTACCCAGAAAGTATGAGTGTCTAACAACCCAATTTACGATTCTTCAGTATTCGCTGGTAATAACACTAACGAGCTAGGTTTTAGCGATTGGCAGGTAAAAGTAAGCAATTTGAAACTAAAGTGTATCACTGGATAAAAAGTGTTTCATCAGACTGTACAATCAAGAAAATAATTAGGTATCAAATATATAAAGCTACTTAACCGCGGATGATGTGGTGCCTATAGTGCTACTTGATAAAAAAAAACTTCTCGATCAAGTTTTCATTAATTTCAATAACTGAATCATTGCTACTCCAGATTTCCGAATAATAATAATGTTTTAATCTTGTTGCAACAAACAAAGTTACTACTTCTTTTGATTACGTATACAAAAATATTTTTAAAGGGACTACGTGTAATAAATATGTCCATACAATTACACTTACCATAAGTAAGCAACCAAACCTCTCTGTTTCCTACTTCAAAGGAACACTGAATAACGTTCATTCTCTGTGAAACCCAAAACACTTGAGAGTAATTAGAATTAATGAGAAATGGTCAGAAAGGCGTTCGTTGACAACGCAATACGATATGGCAACATGGGGGGTGGCTCCGAAATTGTTGTTTGTTTTTCAACAGTCATTATCGCGAAATGCGAATACTGCTCGCATTGAAACTCTGAACGTTCCAAGTCTTCTTTCGCAAACAGTCTTTAATGTCGTTCGCAGTGCATAAACCTTTTGCAAGCCAACATAAAGCCGGGATTAAAAAACTCTTCGCATCGAGATAACTTTACGAGCTCACCTGGATTCCGAGTGCTTATGAAGTTGTGAAAATCGCTCGTAATTCATTCGTAGTTTACAAACAAATGTGTGGGATGCAAATCCAGGGCCGGCAGTCTTGCACTCAATAAGAGAATGCAGACCTCACAGGCACAGCATCCAGCTTCCGTCTAGACGGAGATTATGCAAAATGGAATATAAGCTCATTCGTTTTTCACGTCCTTTTTACGCGCAAATTTGCGTAGCGCGTTGTGATAGCTCTCGTTTTATTTTATTACTCTATTTCCGGAGTGAATCGAGAGCGCTATCTCGTTGTAGCGCCCTTGTTTGCTTAGATGAGACGATTCACGGGTGCGAACATTCGTTTAAGTGTTTTCACAAAGGCTTTCCTTTCAGAAAGGCTGATGAGGCAAAAATTGTGTTCGCAAAATTAGTAGAGCAATACTCAAATAATGTTGTTGCATAAAATGACTTGCATTTTATGTTTTCAATTGCAAAGACATATCATAACAAAATATGTAAGCCATTTTCTCAAATAATAAGCTGATGCAACAGATGGCACATACGATCGATAGATTAATACGCATTGTATTATTAACGACAGTCGCTGTGACATGCCCTCCAAAAATATTTACAAAGAGCTCACCTACTGCATTCGGATCTGTCTAAATGGAAATTGCGGAAACTTAATATAAATCGAATAATCCATTCTGTTGTGGGGGCCGTTTTGGGCCGGGAGGATAAATCTCAATCGGGGGTGAGGGGGGTCGGTGCAGCGCGGGAGGGCTGCAGACGGCGACCGGCAGGCCATCTGGCGCGCCATAAAATCAATATTATTTAGCAACCGTGTGACGCTGCTCACGTGGCCCGTGCCGCCCGGCGCCCGTGCCGCGGCCGGCCGCGCTGACGCCGCACAAACTGGCCCTGGGGTGCCCCGCTAACTGTCACGCGCTCTGACAAATAAGATTTAACAAGTGACCCTCTTATTTTTACTAGTTGCCAGTTTATGCTTTCTTGTTGGTACTTTATAAGATAAATGGCGGTTTATTTATTTTATTTCTATTTTACTTCACTCAGGTAACACTTTATTATTTACCATTTTACTTTTTACTGCTTATCTGTGACCATTGTATCTATTCTTTGTTTTAATTTTGATATAAAATTAGTCTGCTCTGACTTTACATATCTAACATCTACGTTTATAATTTATTAAATAGTTACGCTGAATTGTAGCATTAATTTGTTAAATCCATAAAAAATAAAAAGTTGTTTCATAACAGCGTAAAATGACGACAATAAACTACCATAAGTTGGGAAACATCGCGAGGGTTTGAGGACTCCGTCTGAGGAAAATTCTGGATTGCAACCCCTTTTTAATGCAGGATACAAGATTGGCTTAAAGTAAAACAGCCATTAAAATAAATTTGAGTAGTTTTTGGAATTAAATGTTGTTTCTGTATTCTGTATAGAAGATGAATAAGAGGTAACCAACAAATTATACTCATAATGTTAAAAATTTAAAAAATTAAACTTGCGTTCGAGGACAATATTAGTAATTAATACTTATATAGATATAATTAAATTATGTGGTACATATTAAACAAGAAAATGTACTAGAAAAAAGCAACTTGTCTCATGTCGCCCTGACGGGATTCGAACCCGCATCCTTGGGAATCCGGCAGAATGCACTAACCAATTATGCTACAGAGACCTACGAGGACACGTCGAATTTATCTAGTACCCACATCAACACTGTCTAGGGATATTATATTACATTCTTCATAACTCAAAAACTATCTACAGTACAGAAAAAGTTTGTATGGGGAAAAACCCTTCTGGTTTCCGTCTTTAAAAATACCATTTTTTTTAAAAGAGAGTATTTGAGAGATCTTGGCAGTAGAAATACTATCTATGTACCCTTCCCAAAAGTTCACCTCGCCATTCATTTCAAAGATTACCTTTCGAGGAAGTTCACAGGGCATACAAGGATGATATACTGTAAAGATTCGTTTAGACGACCAGCAAAAATAATGAGATCGCATATAAAACATTTATGAAACAGGGCCAAGTTTCCAGGGTACGGGATCGGAATACATATTATAGGATAGCTCGTAAAGATAAAGTTCCGGATAGCGAGTAAATGAGCTTTTTAGTGAACGGAAGCACTTTTCCGACTCTGTAATAGAATCGTGCAGTATCTATGTTTCCATCGTATCACCTGGGCCCGTATTCACTATGACCACTTACCGATTCCTTGCTCAAACCACGCCAATTTCGTATTTGGTTGCGACATTTTTAAAATTCGTTTTCCCTATGACACTTACAAATTATAAAGTTATTTTACTTGTTTAAAAACTATAAAATTTCTCACTGTCATGTACTTGTGCAATACCTAACTCTATAATTTGTGAATATCATGGAAAAAACGAATTTTGAAAATGTCAAAACCAAGTACTCCATTGGCGTGGTTTGAGCAAGACATCGCTAAGTGGTCATAGTGAATAAGGGCCCTGAAAGTTACTGCTAAATAATTTCAAGCAACTCGGTTCACCACAGTAATGAACTCGGTGCGTACACTTTGACTTAGTTTGATCCCTTCGTGACGTGGTCGGGTCGCCTTAATGCGCTCAGATTAACTATAGATGGAATTAATAGCAAATTCCCGTTAGTAATTGTTTTTGCGAGGGTCAGGAAATTGAGTAAATATTAATTAATATGACTAAGCGTTATAAATTCGGGTCACAAAGGGCCACTGTATTTTATAAAGTTTTTTTTACTGTCGTCGGTGGCAATGACATATGAATGACCAAGGCCAACCAAGTGACTTAGTAGACCCTTTTTCTGAGAGATTCATCTCACATACCGGTTGCGAGAGGTTCAGGATAATCCGATTTAATTCCCCCTTTCTCAGTTTATACTCGGAAACTTGATGAAATATCAGGAACTCGGTAATAGCAATATCTTCTTTTCGTAGAACTTAATTTTCTGGGTTATTGAATGTCTAGGATAATTTTCTCATAAAATATTCGATAATAATAAGTTCCTCTAAATTACTTCTTTGGATAATAAAATACTGCTAATTGACAACAAGGAGACTCAGAAACTTTAAAGATATTATTAATAACAAAAAACCGGTCAAGAGCGAGTCGGGCTCGTGCACCGAGGGTTTCCTACCATCATGTATTGTCCCCATACATCGACATAGGTCGAGGTCAGTTTTCCAAAAGCAAATAATATGAAAAATCACTTTTTAAGATTTCTGAAAAATAATACTATCAGATACATCGTTTTATTTTTCCTGTAATCTGAACATAAACTTCTATCACATAGAATTATTTCAGAGATAAGGAGGAACGGTTTTTTTTTTATCAAAAGTCGAAAACTATGCGGCCTAAAAGAAAAATGTTTGAGAATGTGCAAGCAGCGCTCTTTCATAATATACCCCACATGCCCTAGGGGCCACTTTGAATTTTCAAAAACCCCTTTTTGTGCCTGTTGCAAAAAAAGTATATATATTTTTATTTCTCTCTTATTTGCAAAATTTGTTGGGCAAACGTCATCTAAATTTATTTCAAGTTGATAGCATTAGTAGTTCTATATCCAGCTGTGACAGACAGAGTCGTACCATAAGGGTTCCTTTATACCATTTTGGTACGGAACCCTAAAATGGCAAGTAAATTGATAAATATTATTAAGATTTAATTATCACAATGAAAAATTGGAAAAAGATCTAAGGTAAAAAAATCCATTTTTTTTTGTTATATTGATCGCAACAAAGTGATTGCTGTTTATAATGTTCAGATGCTACGAGTCATCAGTCCATTATTCTTAATGTCAGTGTAATAGGTTCTTTTTTTGCGGAGCTTTCTGAAAAAGAGCGATTACGCATATCAGGATATGATACGTCTGAACGGTGGCCAGTGATCTCTGGTTCAGTTTTAGTGACGTCAAGGTACCTATAGCTGAGCGAAATGATTGGAGCTCAATTAGGTACGTATTTCCCCAAGCATCGAGATGTTCGAGAGGTGAGTCACGGGCGGCGGCGGGCGCGAGAGTGGCAAGTCCCTGCTACAACCCCTCGGTCGCAGCTTATCAGCGCAAATGCTCACTTTCAAACACGAACCTAATTGCATCTTTGGGTGGTGGTGTGGTAATTGATCGCAAACCCTATTATCTACTCCTTTCTATAGTGAGTGTCACGTAAATCATCTTCTGCCAAAGAAGCCACTTTATTCAGTGTCCAATGAGAGTGCACTGGCGAGCGGTTGCGCCGGCGCTGCCCGCCGACATTCCACGCGTACGTTGCCTCCCGCTCCCAACCGCTCTGATGCAATATTCAACTTTACAGCGTCCTTGCAATGCCGTAATTCATTATAACAAGTTTAATAGCTGTGAAGTCATTTTTATCATTTTCTTCTGTGGCTCTATCGAGTCTTATTTGCGCCTCCAAGGCCACTTCGGCGTCCATAATTACCGTAAGTCTGGACTGAACGACGACAAGATTAAATAGGTTGAGGACGCGATGATTATACATGACCTTACATAAAGTATCACAAGAAATGTAGCACCTATGAGAAAAATCTCCTTGTGTGTGACAGAAACAAATAAAGAGTTAGTGGAGCATGTTAATGTTATACAAATAAGGTTGCGAGCGTCTGTCATGTTGAGTGGCAAATTGGCGTCGTCTCCGCATTTGTTCCAGGCGGCCGCGCGCCAGCTTGCCGGCTATGATTCTTCCTTTTTTTCTCGTTTTAGTACACCACTATTTTGAGAAAGAATAAACGGACCAATAGAAAAAAATGTCAACATTTTAATGTAGGTTATTTTAAATATTTTCTGAATAATCAAAGTTTAGCTAATTGTTTGTAAAAAATCCTCTGAATGAAAGCTCTATCTCATGTCAAGCTTTAAGTATGTTGCTTTCATTACTATCTACTTATATGTTGTTATCTCTTTTCTCATTACGAAATCACTTATTTTTCGATTCGCGGCGGTCGTGAGGTGTCCGGGTGACGCGATAATTGGCCCGTGGTCGTCGGCCGCGCCACCTTCAGCCTTGCGACCACTAACCAGTGTCTATGTCATTGCCATTTCTTTAGCGGCAATAATTAGACTCAAAAAAGTAGAATAAACAAACTCACCTCGCCTTTTGCGGACGCTTATTAATAAACAACGCGTAAGGTGACGTGAAAATTACGACTATATTACTGACGTTTTGTTTTGTAACTGTGCAGGTATTATGGATAAACATAAAGATTATATACGGCCTTGTACGTAATTGATTTCTGAACCCAAACAAAAAGTGTTACATTTAATAGTCTTTTGAGAATTAAAACTATTAACGTAGATGATTGATGAAAATGGCGACGTACGAAAAAGAAATATATTTTTGTAATTAATATTTTAAAAATAAATTTAAATACAAATCTGAGAAAATTGTGCTGGACTGAGGACGAGACCTACATGGTGTGTAGTATTTAGGCAGGTACGAATTCTGCAGACGACTCGATTACCGATAACCCCGGCACCACCTCGCTCGATAGCTTCGGTTAGAACTGCCGTTACTCGTAGAATCACACGCACAATCATCCTCACATTGTTTAGCCTCGCCCAGAGTGCATTAGGTTTTCAAGACGTTTCGTTATATGATACTACGATGCAGGCATTCGCTAACAAAGATTCCTGTGTGAGTAATTTTGCAAAAAATGACAGGATGCAGAATCGGAAGGCGTATCGAGTAGTGCGGCTCCGGCGGCGGTGAGCGCGCGGAGCGGGCGCGGCGGGGCGCGGAGCGGCGGGGGCGGGAGCGCAACTGCTGCGAGCGTCCGCGGCTGTCAGGCCGGACTAACCCGTCGCTCCAGGTCAGCGCTCCAGCCGGCTATTTATAGAGGTGCCCCTTAAACAGAGTAATTATTCATTGATTAGCACTGCGAGGAATAGGGACTTGCGCTTCTGATAGCAATCGCACAAACAAGAATCGTCGCCGGCGCCGCGCTGTGTCGCGCCCCGCCCGTTAAGCTGCGCTCGATAATGCACTATAAATAGACAACATAGCGTGTTTACTTAGAACACCTCTCTAATAACGCGGGTCGAGTACCTTCATAATTCTTGAATCTAAAACAATGTTGTATTATCATTTACACGTCTACTTCACTTACATACGAATTAGAGCAACTAAGGGTATATTTAAAAGTAATTTACCTTCATAAATGTCCAATTAAGTAATATATGCATTTATGAATATAACTAGAAACAAACGAGAAAATCGAATAAAAAAGCATCCATTGCGATCTAACTGCCTAGTCGATCAATTCTTTTAAACATCTTAAATCAATGAGAAATATTAATTAGTGAGTAGGTCATTAATTAAAAACAAAGACACATGTAGTTTGTAACATCGTTAGTACCAAAATATGCTATGAGATATTATAATGGTGATATTTCAAAGAAAGATTACTAATAGGTTATGTATAACATGACTATTACTGCCCTACGTGAGTGAACAACACACAACGCGCGCCACATAGAATAAACAATTGATGCATGTGCGTGAAACCGCGGGGTGCAGCTAGTTTCTAAGAATCTTAATATCTTAGAACTTTAATATAAATACGAACAACTCCTGTCTTTTATCATATAACAGATGGCAATGGTATAGTTAATCTTACTATTGACATAAGGGTACATTTCTTTTATAAGATAAGATATTACTCCTCAAAAATATTATAAACTATTAAAATTTTATTAATTATCCTATTATTGAGTTCACAACAATAGAGCACCTATACATTACTATGTGCAAAAACAAACAATATATAAGCTCTTAAAAAAGCTCTAGCTTCTAGTGAAAGAAAGGAAAAGCCTTACAACCTACTTATCACCTGTTACGGGTGCAGAGATCACTTCTTTCGACTTGCTACGATCCTTACATAATAATAACTCGCTTGCTTCCTTTACTCTCATCACATTCCTCATACATGTCTTCTACCATCCGAATCCGACATACCTCATATTCATTAATCGTAGCAAAGCGGTTCTCCACGAACCACTGTCCAGATAAGCTATTCTCCTCCATCCTTGAGATCGGTGACTGAAAGAACGGAGACCGCTCCATTTTCAATACTATTTGACAGCTGATATGACGTTTAGTCATTGTAACAGCGTCGATGTTTGCTTGAGTTGAGGGCTGTGATGTAATAGGTGGCGAACCTGATCGCCGCCCTTTTTTTGAAAGTGAGTCGATTTCACTAACCCACGTCCCCACGAGTACACTTAGTCAAGTTTTAAGTAGTTTAAATCATTAATTACAGTATGATTGATTATATAATGTAGAGAATTGGTCGAAATAGAAAAACTAAAGTTTTTCTGTTTTATTCAAAATTAATTTGCTCTTAGCCTTTGAGATGTTACTTACAAGTAAACGTAAAGAAATTCTGCCAACATCTCTTAGTAGGAAACAATTTTATCGGCAAATGCAGTAGGCGGCAATGTAAGACAAGATATTTTATTAAGGTACTGATGTCAAATAACGCCTGGCGTCAATTACCGCCTATACTCTGAAAATCCTTTTAAAATTACTCAAAAATTCACCCTTGTTACCTATACGTCAAAGTCTCTCGCCGTAAGGTCAATGCTGGTCGCCGCGCGTACAACTCCCGCTCCAAGCGCCAGTGGTCTCGCATTGTTCGTTAGGGGTGGCCTTTATGGCAGTGTTTTAATAAGTGTGAAAAGTTTTCCTAAGAACATCGACATTTGCAGATATATTTATTTACTAAAGTTTTACATCGCTACGTTGCCTGCCTAATTACCTAAATTCGATGTTTTTTTTTGCAAATATGTGATACAATAAGTATTTTCTTAAATGTAATGTTGATTGGCCGCTCTAGGCGCTATTACCACACCATAAACTTTATTAACCTTATGCCCATTTTTAACCCCCCGACGCAAAAAAGGGATGTTATAAGTTAATAGGAGGGTATTTCATAATATACATATTAAACACCTAGACCAAGACAAATAGACATGTTCATGCACACAAATATTTGTCTTGTCCGGGGATCGAACCCGGGACCTTTGGAGCAGAAGCTGGTTTAGTACCCCTGCGCCAAACCGGTAGTCAAATGTTTTTAATTGACGTTTTAGTGTATTTTTTTTATGAAAGATTAGTTTTTCGTTACCTTTAAAGCCTAGCCTGGCCTCTATTTCACTCGTACTATTATTATATCATTAGTATAAATATGTATTTTGAAGCTATTATACTAACAACATTATTTGAGGAATAGTATACATAAATGTTTAGATTTTTTTTTTATTATATAGAAATATAAGCTTTAGGTCCTTCGTTCCTGATTATAAACTATAAAAAACAAATACTTGAAGAAATTAGTTCGCAAGACAATTAATGTAAGAACTAGCAATAAATTCTGCTTGTCACGAGTAAAAGATACCAACGAGTTCACATACCTACACATGTGTGAAATTTTGAATGAGCAAAAAGAAAGCACTTAAATATTTCGCTTGTCGCTGTTGGAATTTAATCCAAGAAAAAAGTTCCAACAAATACCAAATTATATAGGGCCACAACCACACTTTCAATGATTTCCTTATTATTCACCAAAGCTAACATTTTTGAACTCAAACATACTTAATCACGGAGTATGAGATCATGTTTTGCTGCCAGGTCACTCGGTAGACAAGTAAATACTAAAACATTCGAATTTACAAAAATCCTTGTGCTTCATTACAATGCAAATCGTATTGTAAGAGGGAAAACTTTTATGCAATTAAACAAAATGATTTGATCATTTTATGCTAAGTTTAGGATTTCCGTATCGCAAGTAACATACCTAGTTAGTTATAACTTTTTAATTTTGCATTTTACAATGCTATAAAAGCAACTATCTCATGTCGCCCTGACGGGATTCGAACCCGCATCCTTGAGAATCCGGCCCAATGCTGCTACAGAGGAGGCGCTTTTTCTAGTATATCTACCTTTCTACGGTGATGGCCACCGTCTTTTCATCAATGAGAGAAATATCCTCGCATTCGAAAAAACATTTTTACAAATGTTTGACTATCAATTAAGATGAAACAGCCTGTTAAGCACGGGGCTTAATAATAATAAAAAATATTTCTTTTTAAATAAAATTATAATTGACTACCAACGTGACATTTTCTTCTTAGACAGCAAAACAATGACGTAAACAATCAAAAAGTAAAAAAAAGAGTAAAATTCATAAAAAAGGTTTGCGTCGGCAACACAGCCGCCCCCGGTGTCGAAGACACCGAACTAACTACATGCCGACCCTTGTATTGACGACTAAGCAAATACTAAGTTGCCAGGTGGCTAGAAATGCGGCTTTGTACTATACACGATGAAGGGGCGGCTAGGCTGCCTTTGACAGATTGGACAAAACCACTAGTCGGCGCACTGGGCGCTTGAGCACGCCGGTGCTCGTGCGGATTTCTACAGATCGGACCACACCGTCCTTTCCAGGGAACGTTTTGGCAACGCGCCCTTTAGGCCAGGTTCCCCGGGGCAAATTTCCATCCGCTACGAGTACCAGGTCTCCTTCACTAACTGGACGCGTTGGGCCAACGTTTGTTCTAGGGACCAACGTTGGTAAGTATTCTTTGACCCAACGTGACCAGAAGTGATCCGCAAGCCGAAGTCCCTTCTTCCAACGGGCCCGCCGAATCAAATCGTCATCGGTCACATTAGCGACCCGAGAATACGGTGAGGAGGCACCAAGAAGAAAATGAAATGGCGTTATCGCCTCGGGTGCTTCCGGATCGACAGCGACATGAGTCAGCGGGCGAGAATTTACAAGGCCCTCCGCTTCGGCCAGCAAGGTGGTGAGAACATCTTCCTTGGGAGAGCGCTGATGAAGGGTGGCCGTCAAAGCAGTTTTGACTGTCCGAACCAGCCGCTCCCATGCCCCGCCCATGAAAGGTGACGCCGGGGTAATGAACTTCCACCGAATTCCGCGTTCTGTTGTGAACTCCGCTAAAGCAACTGCCAGGAGTCGATTGGCACCCACAAAGGCCGTTCCGTTGTCGCTCCAGATTGTGTTCGGAACTCCTCTTCGAGCGATAAAGCGTCGCAGAGCCATTATTGCGGAATCCGCAGACAAATCGTTGACGACTTCTAGGTGGACTGCGCGTACTGTGAGACATGTAAACAATGCCACGTATCGCTTCTCAGTGTGGCGTGCTACCGTGATGGTAAGAGGTCCGAAATAGTCAAGCCCGGTGAAAGTAAAGGGCCTGCAGTGGGAGGCCAATCTCTCTGCCGGTAGATCGCCGATCGGTGGCGTGCACGGCCGTTCCTTAGCAAGTCTGCATGTTATACACCTGCTGGCCACCTGTCTGACGGCTGGTCTAAGTCCGACGATGTAGTACTTCTGCTTAAGCTCATTCACGACCAGCTCGTTGAATCCGTGCGCGGCCCGCTTGTGGTGATACGCTATGAGCAGTTGGGCGATCCGTTCTCTTCCGTCTAGTATGGCTGGTTGGTTGGACACGCTTCTATCTTCGGCGGTCGTGATTCTACCTGAAAGGCAGAGAAGGCCGTCTTGGCACAGTTGCAGCGTTAGCCGTCGGAAGCGGTTTCCGTTCGGAAGGCGTTCTCTGCGTAAAATATGGGCGTATTCCTTCCCGAATGTATTGAGCTGGGAGCGGAGAAGAAGAAGACGTTCGGCCTTTTCCAGGTCTTCCGAAGTAAGCGGAGCGAGGGCCGAAAGGTCTAAAGGGGAACAGGGACCACGGTTTGGGGGTAAAACTACTCTACAACTCGACATGAAAATATTAGCGCACTTTAGAGTACGCGCTGTTGCACGCAAAAGGCGTAACCAGCCGCTAAATCGAGAAGCGTCCGCTACTACCGGATTAGGTAAAGCCGGAAATTGTAGGCTGGTGCAAGCTACCGATTCCAGGCAGAAGGTAGAGCGGGTGCCCTTCATCTCCTCTGGAACTGGCGCAGGTGTGATCGATGGTTCCGGGGGCCAGTCAGCTGGAGGCAAATTGAGAAACGATGGACCCGAGAACCATCGAGAAGAGGTCTCAAACTTTTGGGAAATTCGCGTCGCATCGTCGGCGATGTTAAGTGCAGAGGGCACGTATCTCCAGTCCGCGACATTTGAGATCTCCGAGATCTCTCCCAATCGGTGCGCTACAAAAGTTTTATAAGAGCGAGCGTCGCTCCGTAGCCATTTTAGAACCGTTAGGCTATCCGACCAAAAGAACGTTTTATCCGGTTTTCGGACATGGGCCTCCACTACATAGGCCGCGAAACGGGCGGCTATTAATGCCGCTTGTAGTTCGAGGCGGGGAATAGAGAGGGGTTTGAGAGGAGCGAGCCGAGCCTTGCCGCCGATCAAGCTGAGCATCACGTCCCCGCCTTCACACTCAAATCGCCAGTAGGCGACACAGGCGTACGATAATTCACTAGCGTCGGCGAAGACGTGAAGCTCAGCGCGGTGAGCTGACTTCGAGCGCAGATAGTGCCGCGGTATGCTACCGTTCAGCAGGTCGGAAAGCTCGCGTGACCACCTCTCCCACTCCATGACAAAACGAGGTGGCAGTTCGTCGTCCCAATCGATTCCTAGCTTCCAAGTTCGCTGGAAAATGACTCGTCCTTTAACCACGACCGGGGTTAAAAGGCCGAGCGGATCGTACGTGCGCATGAGGTGTGCCAACACTGAACGTTTCGTTAACTTCTTCGGGAGTTCTAGTAAACTATTACGTGCAAATTGAAGCGTGTCAGTGTTGACATCCCAGATCACACCCAGGGTACGGACGACGGGTGGGGGAGAGCTAGGAGCGAGCAGGTCTGGTGGGAGACCAACGAGGGCCTCTCTGGAGTTTGAGATCCACGATCGCATCTCCAGAGATGCTTGCGCGTGTACGTGTACGATGTCGACCGCCAGACGTGCTGCCTCCTCGGTAGAATTAAGGCTCCCCAGGTAGTCATCACAATAATGGTTTCCGATTATAGCATCAGCTGCATTCGGAAAAAATGCTCGATGCTCCTCTGCGTTACGGTTTTTCAAATAATTGGCCGTACATGGGCTAGAGGTAGCACCAAACATCATAGAAGCCATTCGGTACTCCCGAATAGGCCGAGAGGGATCGGGGCGCCAGAGAAATCGTTGAGCGTCGCGATCCTCTTGGCGAATTTTCGTTTGCGGAAACATCTCCCGGATATCCGCATTTAAAGCGACAGAAGGTCCGGCCCTTTTTTTTTTTTTTTTTTTTTTTTTTTTTTTTTTTTTCCAGGGGGAAATGCCCGCGCATACCCCCCCGTCCGGGGAGACAGAGAGGTTATGTGGGACTCGGACCCACTAAAACCCCCTGGGTGTTCCTTCCTCGCGTACGGACGGAGACTACCGGGGCAAGAAGGTCCGGCCCTGGCAAAAGCAATGAGTTCAGGCTCACTCCCAAAGATTTAGCCGCGGCGTCGTGTACAACTCTAAGCTTTCTCTTTTGCGGGTGAACTACACCGAAGTGAGGCAGGTACCAAACCACGCCGGTGCCTATGGGTTTGCCATCGCAAATTTCCGCGTAGCCCTTCTCAATCATGGCATTGATATTGTTTCGGTATGCCTCGGCGTAGGCTTGATCCCTGCTCATCTTTCTTTCGAGGCTGAGAAAGCGCGAGTGAGCTAACCCGTAACTGTCAGGGACGGAGCCGATATTCGGCTTCCAGATCAACCCGGTCTCGAACCTGCCCGAAGGAAGCCTGCGTGTGGTATTTTCTAACGTGCGGATCGCTAGCTCATCCATGGGAGAGTGATAAGTTTTTGTAGAAATACCTATCGAGTCTACACGAAAATACTCCCGGAGCTGGGCGTCCAAAGAGGCATCGCCAGAATCCACGTCATGTTCGCTGACTGAGCAATGGTTCACGAATGCTGTCGGTGAAGATTTACTTTTTAAGGAGCCATATAGGACCCAGCCAAGCGACGTCAGTGCTGCTACAGGCTGTGTGCGCGTGCCTCGCCGAATAGTGAAAGGTACTGTTAACTCCCAATTATCCACACCGATTAGCAGGGTAGGACGCGCGTCTTCGTAACAGACCTCATCGCATATGTCAGTTAGGTATTTTAGTTGTCTGACCTCAAGCTGTTCGACGGACTGGCTCTTTAAATTGAGATTAGGTATTGCCCTGACGCCTCTGAGGTTGTAGGATTCCGACGCGTGCCGACCTTTTATCTCGACGTCGATGAAGCTTACCTCCGTCTCGGTTGTCATGCCTCCTACGCCCTCGACCCTTATTCTACTTCTACGACCCTCAACCCCGAGGGCTTCAGCAACGGATGCGTCTAAGAGAGTTGCCGTGGACCCGTCATCCAACAGGGCGTGCGTTTCAAAGTCACCCTTGGGGCCGTAGAGCGTCACCGGCACTATCTTTAAGAGTGGTCTTTTCGTACAAGGTGACCAGTTGTGAGCGACTACGACTGAAGTATCTGAGCAGGGCAATGACGAAGGCGCAGGCGCAACTTCCTCCGCAACATGGGCTACTTCTACTCGAGGGACCCTATGCAAAAGAGTGTGATGAGAGCACGGATATTTGCAGGGCCTTTCCTTACAGGCGAACTTTCTACACCTTTTATATTGGTGGGAGCCCTTTTCAAGGCACTTGTGGCACACCTTGCTCTCATGGACCCATTCCCACCTTTCGTCCTCGGAGAGAGCCTGAAATCTCTTGCACTCCCTTACATAGTGTCCCTTCGAGCAGAAGAGACATCGAGGAATAGCGATAGGGGCAGACCCCTTTACTTGGTTAGATGGGCGCGAGACGGGGGTGGCTATGGCGGTGTGGCATGAAACCTTTGTTACCAACTTGGGGCGCTCGAGGACACCGTATTTGACCCGTTGATCGGCCTCACACAAAAGAAAATCGGCTAACAATTCTAGCTTGTACTTACAATGGTTCTGCTGTTTCGCAAAGTAACCCCAAAAGGCACGTAGGATGGGCGTCAACTTAAGCAAAATTTCGTCGCAAAGCTCGGGTGAGGCTAAATATTCCGTTCGATTAAGTAACTTGACCACCTGTAAGCAATGCGAAACCTTTAGCGCGAAGGAGTTCAACTCCTTGGCGCTGTCACTAGATAGCTTAGGTAGAGCGCGCAGAGTGCATAACTCGGCCAAGATGATTTGCTCTGGCCGAGCAAAGGCGGTTTCCAAGTGACGTATAATGTCTTGGGGGTCCCGCGTGGCGGCCAGCATTATGGCGACAGCGTCACGCGCGGCCCCGCGCAGCGCAAAGCTCAGGCGCGCAATATTTTCTGACGGTGACAACGACGGGCTGGTTTCGCCATAGACCCTCTTGAAAACGAGCCAGTCTGTTGGCCGACCGTCAAAAAATGGCAAAGGACTCACCTTAGAGTTTCTGGCGGCCTTAGTGGCCGCGGTCGCAGCAATTTCGGCGAAGGCCTCCGTAAAACGTAATGTATCGGTTTTTGAGCTATCTTTATTATCTTTGTTATAAAAATTTGCGTGGTGAGTGCCTAATGTGTGACGCGGTGCATAGGAGGGGGCCGTCGCCGTCGGCACCGGCTGCTCGGATGTAGCAGCTACGAAGTGCGGACCACAGACCACCTCGGGCCTTGGAAGTGCAGACGCGCAGGTAGCGCGCACGTAGTTGCACGGCATGGGCGCGTGAGTGGCGCCACTGGGCCCTAGCGGGTGCATAGCGGGCGGTGCAGGCGCGTGAGTGGCGCCGCCGGGCCGTGGTGGGTGCGTAGTGAACGCCGCCTGCGTTAGCGTAGCAGATATAGGGCATCGACTATAAACGACCTCTGGCCTCGGAGGTGCGGGCTCTTGAGCGGAACTGCACGAAAAAAGCATAAAATTAGACACATCGTTATAAATTGGCGAAGCGTTGGTAGTATCAATGCGATCCTCCAGAGGGAATCGCATTGGTGGTTGGTGGTTGTAACCAATGCGATCCTCCAGAGGGAATCGTAAGAGTGTGCTCGGTTAGAGCACGGATACCGTGCCGACGGCGTGGGAGCCCGGCTGAGGTTCGATACAGCGTGAAGGGTGCCTTTGGGCTCCGAGTTTAGGCGAAGCGATGGCGCTAAGGGGGGCTGTATCGAAATGGGCTCAAGAGATTGGCCTAATGAGCTTATGTCAACCTGGGCGGTTACAAGCCTAGATGGGCCGGGTAATAAAGGAGAGGCGTCAACTTGGGGCGTCGCGCGCGCCTCTAGAGTCGCGTTGTACGGCACCGTGTCACCAACCTGTAAAAAAGGTAAGTTAGAATAACCTTGGCTAAAGACAGGGTTAACTACGGCGGCATTCCCTTGGGTAAGAAGAGGGTTACCTACAGTAGCGTTCTCTGGGTTAGAAGGAGGACTAATTACGGCGGCATCTAACCACCTATCGACTGTAGAGCGTCGGCTAGACTGAGAGCTGCGACTGGAAAGAGCGGCTATTTGAGCTTCTAGCTCTTTTTCAGAAGCTGCACGCTCTGCGGCGGCGATTCTAGCTTCGCGAACGGCGATTCTAGCGTCGCGAGCACTTTCTTGCTCGCTTTCGAAACGCTCAATTTCTACAAGCCGTTTAGCGTGTTCCGCTTCTAGCGCTAGTCTCTGAGCGGCTCGAGTCGATGAAGTTGTAGAGCATCTGCCTGTACTATCCTTTCGTTCTTGGTCGGTCTTTGCCATTGACCGGGTAAACATTTTTGTAAATTCAATTGGAATACTTACCGGTCACGCAAGTACTTACTGATCCTTAGTCACTTCTGACACCACTTGTTAAGCACGGGGCTTAATAATAATAAAAAATATTTCTTTTTAAATAAAATTATAATTGACTACCAACGTGACATTTTCTTCTTAGACAGCAAAACAATGACGTAAACAATCAAAAAGTAAAAAAAAGAGTAAAATTCATAAAAAAGGTTTGCGTCGGCAACACAGCCATCTAATTATAACTTGAAATAAAACACTTTTACGGATATCAAACGCGCTATATTTCACGAACTAAGTTGTAAATGTCCGTATTTTCTGGTTTTTTAGGGGTTTTTTGATTTTCTCGACGTTTCGGCACCTTTTCAGCCGTCGTGGTCACGGGATGACTATGATGATAGGTCTCTGTAGCATAATTGGTTAGTGCATTGGGCCGGATTCTCAAGGATGCGGGTTCGAATCCCGTCAGGGCGACATGAGACTAGTTGCTTTTTTCTAGTATATTTTGTTGTTTAATATTTATCACATACCTAGTTAGATTTATTTATTGATAGTTGATAATTTGAGATGATGTCTGCGGGTATATACGGTACGGTGTGTAGGTATGTAGCAGTGCCGATGGGTCCTATCTGATACCGATTCCCATCGGCTTACCGTTAAGAAATCCCACCCAGCGATCATCATAATAATTATTGCATTAATTATCGTCACCAATTAGTTATATATATTATTATGTAGATGCCAGGCAGTTGCATAGTGAACATAATATTTTATTTTCCATGTTAATTATTTTCGGATTTGTGGATTTTTCTTGATACGGTTTACCATCGCCATATTTCTAGTCCTCGTCACTGGTATTTAGGTATATCTATATTAAAATGATAGCGATGTCAAATATGTACACGCAATACTCTTAAATTTAACCCTATAAAATGAATTTTATTCTTCTATTCTATTCTAAAAGACAATAATGTGACGTATTGAGGGTAGAACAGAGACACAAAATCATTGTTGTTGAAAAAATATCAGCATATCTTGTTTTTCCAAGTTTTAAATTATTATCTCAATATCATAGATATTTAAACAAAATATGTAATGAAAATAGCTGTTCAACCTGTGTACAACAGTAACTCTTCTAGGTTTTACTCTGTAAATAAATAATAACATCAAACTAGTGCATTTCAAGTGAAGCAGGAAAGGAAATACTGAACTCTACCAGGAAACCCCTTAGAATTTGCAAGATAACGCCAAAAAGCAGACGTAGTCGAAGATTGGAAGGTCGTTTATTTTTGGTTTTATTGCCCCTAAATTCTAAGTAGGTTAAATATTTTAAGATGGGTCAAACGTCAGAGCCGGCCGAGGTAGGTAGTGTGACTCATAAAAAAGCAATCTTGTTCTACAACACAGAGATACGTCGCATGATATATGGAGTGCAAAATACTCGAATTAACCATGTTAGAGTGAATAATAAATAAAGAATGTTTCGGAAGCTCGGAATAACCCGTTATGAACTCCGAAACGTCGCGGCCGCGTCTTCACTAATGTCGGGAACTGTAACAATAAACGCGTTTTGGAGGTTCCGTAATAAAATGCTAAAAATTTTGAATCGTAAATTTTGTCTGTCAATCAGCCATAGTTTCGTTTTAATTATAGATAAAACTAAAAGTTTGAAACATAAACTACAAAACCGTTAGTCTTTTAACACTCAGTTAAACGGACTCAAAGATTCCGATTATGGATAAATGGAATAAGATATACCTAATCAACTGATTCTTTCACTTTTAATTATTTGTTGTCGATGATGTTAAGCAGGTAAGATTTATGAATGTCACTTAGACTTTATGTTATTGACCTGTATCTCACGAATCTTGATTTATTGGCGAATAAATATAATTTATGTGTTGATGTTTTGACTTTGGAGTTTTTCTAAGTAGAGTACAAAATTTAAATAAAGTTTATTATGTATAAAAAAGCAAAAGCTATTTAACCTACACTTGACTTTCTACACTTTTATAAGATTATGGCACTGATCTTTACTAGTCTAATTAAGTATTAATATTGTATTCGAAAGTGGATGTCACAGTAGGAAAGTTTAACTTAATGTGGAAGCTAAGAAAAATCAATGATGCACAAAACTTGGTGGTCTATCAGTGGCTATATTAAAATACTTACTTGGTTATTATATTAGCTTGTTTTATGTTAAGAAATTTAACTTGCCGGGCACAGAGTCACATACACACAGTTGTGCTTATCATGGCTACTTGGCTAGGAGTCATGAGTTCGATTAATTCCCTACCCAGACGAAATTTTTATTTTTATGAACTACGTCTCTGTAGATGCAGAACAAATACGATAGTTCATCAAATAAATCTTGGGTTGTAAAGAGTGCTATCAACAAAAAAATGGATCTTCGAATTACATCAATAAATGTGTGACTTATATTGGTATTCATAATAATATTCGCTATATACTTATATTACAAATTTATAATTTATTCAAGAAAAGTGGAACCTTCTTTGAATGAAACTATTATCTCTGATTAGTCTGACGGCAGACAGGTTTTGTATAAAATAGAAATAAAGGTAAGAAAGTAAGGTAAGGTAATTCAATATTATGGTTTTAATTTTTGCATTTAATGATAAATGCTAGTTTTATATGATTTTTTTTTAACATAATTTATCACAAAGTAATCACAAATTAGTTTTCAGATTTTTTCCTGTACTTGTAGTATAGGACAATATTACTTGCCAAATTTTCATAGGTCTAGGTCAACGGAAATTATCCTATGCATTTTGATTCCCTTGAGAGTGTCCAAATATACGTTTTTGCAGCATTTATCCTTATTAACGTTAATTTTGAAGTTTGATTATTTTACAGCTTCAAGAGATGTTAACGTGAATATATGGTTTTAATTTCAACTCAATACCTCCACTCCACGCGTTTCCAAGTTTTTCCCGAAATTCAGTCCAAAACTAAAGACTACTTATAACTTTTTAATTTTGCATTTTACAATGTCATTTTTATGTGATAAATATGAAACAAGAAAATATACTAGAAAAAATCCCGTCAGAGCGACATGAGACAAACTGCTAAAGACTATATATTCATGGTTTAATTACTAATAGTTTTTAGAGATTTTTCTGTATTTGTAGTAAAAGACGATATTACTTACAAAATTTCATCGTTATAGGTCAACGGGAAGCACCCTATGAATTTTGATTCCATTGAGAGTGTCAATATACGTATACGTTTTTTGGGGTATAAACGGCCTTATTTTTTTGACGTTTATTTAGTAGTTTAGTCGTTATTAGTAGTTATTGTGTCAAAAAATTTAAGATTCGGGCGTTTTTTGTCGCTAAACTCCTTTACCAACGCAAAAATAGGACTGTAAATGCTAAACCTCATTATTATACTAAGAAAACAAAAAACAAACAGCCATGCTATTCGCCCTGATTTCCACACTCGGATTCCCCGTGTCGTGGAATTTTCCCAAAGTGACTACTAAAGTTGTGGTTGTCTCTAAAAAGTTTCGGGTTTTCGTACCTTGAGTAGGGCGTCCCCAATCGATGATAGGTGACGCGGGCCTCCTTTAGAGTTACAGTAAAAGCGTTGTGTTTTTATCCTCTGTTTATTTTTTATTTACTCTAGAGGAAAAATCAGGCAAGCAAATTGCTTTAAGCTAATAGATAACTAAAGTTGCTGAACTACCCTGTTAACAATGTTATTATATGTGTACTTTGCCTGATAAGCTAACCATTCGACTTGTTGACGCTTGTCATTGTTGAAAATTTCTTTAAATATTTTATTTAGTTTTATGATATTTATAGAAAAAACGGAATATGAATTAAATTATTTTCAAGTAGTCTACTTGAAAAAAAAATCATATATTTTATTTCTTTCGTCCTGAAGAAGGAATAAATATATTTTATTGTAATAAGGATTTTTTCAAACACGGCACCACCTCGCGATGCATTCAGCTGGGTTCTGAGTTGACGCGAAACGGCGGCACGCTGATATTCTAACAAAAAATCTGTCATTACTTTCACATTTTCCTGTATGACAGCCACAACAGCGACGAAACTGAAACTGAACCGAGTTTTCGTTAGATAATCAGCCCTCGAGTGTATCGATACCTATACAACAAACAAACAATAATAGAGAATTGACGCGAAACGGAGCGGGCGGCACGCTGATATTCTAACAAAAAATCACCTAGCAACCAGTTTCGCCGCTGTCATTACTGTCACATTTTATGTATGACAGCCACAACAGCGACGAAACTGAAACTGAACCGAATTTTCGTTAAATAATCAGCCCTCGAGTGTGTCGATATCTATACAACAAACAAACAATAATAGAGAATTAAAGCAATACTTATCGGGCACTCGCAATTTTGACGAAGTGTTTTTTTTTTTATAAATTTTCAATTATTATGTATAGTCGGGGAACTACCCGGTAGTCCAGTACATTTTTTTTCGGAAGATTTATTTAAAAAAGTAATATGTTTATAGAAAACTTTTTGTCACAAATAATAGATCATTCATAAGTATTTCATTTGAATAATAAATTATTATTATTACCTTACTTTTCAAATTAACGTTTTCCAAAAAACCTCTACTGCGGGAAGTTCCTTGATTGTACATTGCTAATTGTCTATTAGTAAAAACTCAAATGAAAACTCATCTTTAGCATGTAACGCTATTTGTTCATAAGTAGGATTTTCAATTGGATTTTATTTATAAACTTAAACAATAATATGATTTTAAAATAGTTGTTCAATTACGTACTGCCATAAGAAAGTACCTATCTATGTGCCTTTCACAAAAAAGGTAAGATTTACAACTCGCTGACAATAATTGCAATGAATTGTTAAAAATTATGGTATGTATATCTTCACAGATTGTTGAATGAAGAGTCGTGATCAAAATACATTATATCTTCAGTTGTTGTATTCTAAGTAATTGAATTAGCTAATGATGTTGTTGGTTTAACCCATTTTTATGGATATTGAAAGCTTGTGAGTAATTTTCCCCACTTCTTAGGGTAGGCCACGATTCACTGGAACTTTATTATAGTGCAACTTATCACGCTTACGTACATGTATGACTAATTGGTATGCCAATGCTATGTTTGTGCAGCAACAAGTTCATTCATAATAAACATTATTATTAAAAATATTCAACGCACAATCCGAGTGTGATTTTTAGGGTTTCGAACCTCAAAAGAAATAAACGGAACCCTTATACAATCACTTTGTTGTCCGTCTGTCCGTTCGTCTGTCCGTTACCGTTTTCGTTTTACCTACTAAACATGTGCGGAGCCCTCGGTGGGCGAATCCGACTCGCACTTATCCGGGTTTTTTCTTAGAAGATAATGTTTTTCAAATTTGGATGAGCTATTTGCTTATGGTTCGTCAGTCAGACAAAAAAATTATAACAACTTGTTGCCACTTTGTCCAACTTAATTTTATAATTAGTTTTAATGCTTGTGTTGGATACTGGAACATTAAATTAGTTTAAGTTCTACAAAGATCCATATAAAAACGCTCTTCAGGCTTGTCAAAGTTATCGCAAAAGACTATGCAGCGGAATTTATCAGATCGATAAAAAAAATCTGTAGCTTTTGCACTGTCTACCATACGCGAAACTTATTAGTAATTTTAAAAGAAAATATTTTACCTACTACATTCATGCATGACCTTATTTATACCGGTCCATAATTGACCCTTTGAGTCAGCTGGTCTAAAAGTCAATCGATCAAAAACAGAATATCTCCAGTTTTGGTTCAGCAATGGCAGCAATCCAGCCACAATATACTATCCTGATAATTCTCCAGTACCGAAAACAAAACAATTTAAATAGTTAGGGAAGACGCACCTTCAGAAACTCCATACCATTAAAATAAAAATGCTGAGGTCTGGTGGAGTAACGAGGCTAAACAAAGTCTGGAACGAACACAAACGTCCTTCGATGGTATGGTCTAGTCATGTAATGTGCAGAGACGAGGAACATATGGTTAGTCATGGTTTAAGTATACCTGAAAACAAAAGATGTAGCAAACACCGACCAGTATGACAAAGCTGGTAAAAGCGGAGAAGTTACCCGAATCCACAAAACAAGATAGAATATCTTGGCGCCACAAAATAAGGAAAGCCGACCCCATTTACAGTTGGAAAGAGCAAGGAAGCAGAAGATATTTTGGAATCATCACTAGACTCAATGGCGACGCCATAGGCAAACAGCTATATCTTATTTTAACCAAAAGGTATAACCGGAAATATGTTAAATTTTGTGATATTAATTTAATCAGTCCTGTTTTCCTGTTTGATCGAAGGCTCCTCTCATTAAGATAAGTGCGACAAATCTGAATGAAAACCGGATTACATTAAGCGGTTAATATATTTTTTTATTTGTAAAAATAATTGAACATCTTTATCCATAGCCATTTGTTGTTAAATAAAGCATGATTAAGTAGTGTACGCTGCTTAAATATGAACTCTATATGTAAAGTTTTAAGGCTGCAGGATAACTACGTAATTATTATCTATGGCCCATGTGTACTAATTAAGCCTCAAGAAGGAGTTCTATGAACTCGTACTCCCGCTAGCTAGTGTACCTAGTGGGAATTATTTTATAAGCCACGCGGTAATATATGCCGGACATAAACGTGTCCGGCAAATTTATATTTAAGCTTAAATTCCAGCTTCAAGTGATTGGATTTGAAAGTTTACGTCAAAAATTATTTAAATTTGTTTGGCTAGTCTATTTGTATCTGGCTGGTTTTGGTATCATTAAAAGTTTAAATTTTAAAGAAGATAATTCCAAATTCAAATTAGGAAAATGTGTGATTTTCATTTGTTTTTCTTACTGTCAAGATGAGTGAATCTAAAAAAGAATTTCGATACATTTTAAAATTTTGCTAAAATGCTACGCAAGACGCGAAAAAAATTTGCGATGTTTATGGACCTAGTGCAGTGTCTGTGAGAGTAGCACAAATTTGGTTTAAGCGTTATCAATTCGGAAATTTTGATGTCATCTTGCACGTCGCTCTGGTCGCTCTATTACGGATAAAATGGATGCCAGTTTTGAAAAAGTGGAGCAAGATCGGTATATCAGTAGTTACGACGTAGCTGGAAAACTGGGAGTTGATCACAAAACAGTTTTGGACATTTTAAAAAAAACTGGGTACATTAAAATGCTCGATATTTGGATACCTCACGAGCTCACTGAAAGAAACCTAATGAACCGTGTACTCATTAGTGATTCTTTATTACGACGTAATGAAACCGAACCATTTTTGAAGAAACTGATAACTGGTGATGAAAAGTGGATCACATACGACAAGATCGTGCGAAAAAGGTTGTTGTCAAAGGCCGGTCAGGCTTCACAGACTGGCGAAACCCGGGTTAACTCGCAACGAGGAGAGGCCGTGTGTGTGGTGGGATTGGAAGGGCATTAGTCATTATGAGGTGTTACCACCAGGCAGCACCATCGATTCTGAACTCTACTGCGAACAACTGATGAGATTAAAGCAAGAAGTTGAGATAAAGGGGCCTGAATTAATCAATAGAAGGGGTGTGGTTTTTCATCATGATAACGCTAGAAGACCTCACACATCTTTAGCCACTCATAAAAAATTAAGAGAGTTTGGCTGGGAGGTGTGAATGCATCCGCCGTATAGTCCTGACCTTGCACCTTCAGATTTCCACCTGTTTTGGTCTCTTCAGAATTCTTTAGGCAAGATGGCAAAAAGTTATGGAACAAAATGGCACCTACATATTTTAGTTAAATGTAAAACTATATTATTTTTTTTATGAAACTTATACTAATAATTAATAATAGGTCGGGGAAAAACATTTTTTATATTAACAACTTATCTACTTCTAAGATTTAAAACTTTCGCGTTCCATTATAATTATAAAATAAAACAACGGCATTTGTTATGTAGTACAACCGAAACGTCAAGCTGTAAGTACATAGTTGTACTACATAACAAATGTCGTGTTTCAGTCTCGTAATTTTTTAATTACCTCTTCAATTTCAGTTTTTGTTGAATTATAGTCAGAATTTACATTTTCTTCACAATGTTTGTGTGTAATTTAATTAAAGTGCCTTTTTTATTTGCACTAAGACAATAAAAACTGCAGAAAAACATAAATATTTGCAGAAAAATAAGTTTAGTTAATAAGTTAACATTATTAAATGGGTACAAACATTATTGACATTAAAATTAAAATATACACAAAAACCAACCACGTTTGCAAGCAGCTAGTAACAGAATGGGTTAAAAAACTGAACTATGAGGAAACAGAAAAAGTAATAGTTCATATAGATACTTAACTGAGTTATCTCTTAAAATGTTGTACTTTGCTTTTTATTTTAATTTTATTTTATTTTTATTTATTATTTTATTTTCATTTATATAAATATAGTATTACATACAAATAAATACGATGTCACGCATACGCACACACACGCACACACACACACACACGCGCGCACACACACACACATATACAAGCACATTTTAAAGTTTTAGAATTAATATTTTTGTTATTAAATTTTTAGTTTTATTTCTTTAAAAACACGAAAATAGATGTTGTTATGAGAGAGCGATTTTCTCCTGGTACAGGTGATTTTACACCTAAAAGGGGGAATCAACCATACCCTGTATTACCCACTTGTTTTTTATGAAATACATATTTTTTCATTTTCATTTTTTTTTCATTTTCATTATTACATAAAAAAAATGTCAAGTCTTACGCCATAACAACAATGTTTTCAGTATTTTTGTGTTCCGGCAGTTAGAGATAAGATAGACAGTTCCTCAGTAGTTGAAGATTCTGGGAGATACTCGCTTCCATCTTCAGCTTTATCAATACTAACATCAGGCATGATGAAAGCTAAGAGTCTCCCCGTTGTTCATAAAAAAAACTATCGTTCGACATCATGCATAAAATAACTTTTTCACCTCACAAGCTCGGAAAAGGAGGTTTTGTCATTTTATTTCTGCGTGGAAAATCGCATTTTGCGGCCTAGCGTGGTAAAGTACTTTTTTAATTTATAACCTAAAAAAATATGTCCTAATCATTAGGACATATTTTTTAGGTTCCTAATGCGTTCCGAATCGCACTATTGACTTTTTGTGATACATTTTATTTTAATTTTAAATAAATTTGAATTAATCCGTTTTACTCCGTTTTGGCTTTAGTATATTATTTTAGTTCCTTGAATCATAAAAACAATAATAATAAGATTAAACGATTTGTTATACGAATTTTCAATTTACGGTGGGTGCGATTCCACAACCTTTGATTTTGGAACGTGACAAAAACCTTTATTTTAAATAGTCTTGCACCTAACCATTTTTGGAATCGTTTTTATTTATATTATAAGTAACATTTTATTCCTATTTTAAATAACTTTTAATCATCTATTATACTCCCATTTTTATTATTTTATTGATTTCAATCATAAAAACAACAAGAATAAGGCATATTTAGATTTGTTATATTTTTATCCGAAGCTGACAGCGAAAAAAACAAAAAAAAAGATTTCGCTGGTTGTGATTCAATAGAGGTATCAAGAGAGGTAGGAGGTAGGTTTATACCGCTACACAAATAAAGGAAAATATAGGGAAAACCATTATTTTGAATTTAAAAAAATGTATGAAACCCATGGCGCATGCGTAAGATTGCTCTTGTCCGATTTATTTTGCCATAAACATTATGACGCATTTGACGAAAACCCCGAAATTTACCTCAGCAGCGTACAGTAGTGGTGTAAGCAATTTTGTCGTGGGTGTGTTATCAAGTTATATGGGACCGTTAGTTTTGTTTGGTTTTCCCCTAACATATGAATTCATTTAGAAATCTACATATCTATTTAATATTCGAAAGCTCGTTTATCAGGGCTAAGTATTATCTGTCAATATATTATTACAATGAAAAGCTTAATTTGTTGTGTACCGACTTAATAAATAGGAGGAGGTTATCAAATCGTCGCGTTTATTGTTTCATGAATGACATTCGGGCAAAACCCCGTTAGTCCATTTATCGTGCGTTTCTGGAGTCAGTGGGTCACGCTGTAATCCGAACGTACGGAGTGGTTCCAACGTGACTACATACTTTTTAACCAACTTCAAAAAGGAAGAGCTTCTATGTTCGTATGCATGTTTGTTTTTTGTGTATGTTCACTGACAGCTTACTACTTATATTGCTCAAAGACAGCTGCATCGATCGAAATAATTCAGACGTTTTACATCAGGTCCGATTTCTAAAAATGGAACCACCCTGATCGGGAACGATAAGGTGCGATTGCGTACAGTCAATCGTATTCATTTGACAGTTCATATTGTTTCATACTGTATGTCATTGTTTACAATATAAACTGTTAAATGGATACGATTATCTTACGCAATCGCACCTCTGGTTCGTTCCCGATCGGGGTGGTTCCATTTTTAAGAAATCGGTTTTGTAGATTTCAGTAAATCTCGAAAATACTTGATTGCTTTACTCGCGAGAACGTCGCAATGTAGTTACATTGATGACTTCATTGTTTGTAGACCGATTTTTAGTGTAAGTCATTACGGAACTATTCTCACTTTAAAAATTATGAAATGAAAACTTACAAATTTCCAAAGAAATAAAATCCAACTCCATATTGTCATAAATCAACCTTTTGGAGTCGGTGCCAACCAAGGCAAGAAAGATAAAAGTATAGATGTGCAATGTAGAATGCACCATCGCAGCCTTAGCGGGCACCGACTCCAAAAGGTTTATTTTTTTACTTCTTGGAGTCAGTTCTTTCTATTATGTTTTTGTCTATACAACTGTCGAAATCGAGCGCAAATATAGATTAAAAGTGGTCCATCGGCAGACTTCTTTCAGGACCCGTTAGATAATCGGAAGCTCGGTTCAGTTTCAGTGTCGTCCTGTCATTACTGTCACATTTTTCTACTGTATGACAGCCACAACAGCGACGAAACTGAATCTGAACCGAGTTTCCGTTAGATAATCAGCCCTCGGGAACTTCCGCGACTATACACCGATTAGGTACTCAAAGACGGCTAAACCAACTGAAAATGTTCTCAAAATCAGGTTTCTCAAAATAAAATAAAAATTGTACCTTGGTTTGGAAGAAGTAGGTCCCATTTTTGAACTTGGTTTAAGTATTAAACGTAGTTTTCCCTGTTGTTTTTGTTACCCAATATTTTTGCTGTTAGTGAACCGCTTTAGACGACTATTTTTTTGTTTGAAACGTTAATAGCATTTCATTACTTCTAAACCTAGGTATATTTTTAATATTTGTAAAGACATAATTAATAAACATAGGTATTAATATAAAAAAAACGATTTTCAAAAAAAAATATTGTTGGTGTTTTTGCCTGCCAATGCATCGATGGTGCATTCTACATTGCACTTTTGTATCTTTAGTTCATTGCCTTGGCTGGCATCGACTTTAAATATCAAATAGATATAATATAATAAAAATCAAATAGCTTATTTTTAGTCGATTTTTTTTTGTTTTATTACTACTTTATTTAAATTGATACCTACTAATATCATTGTAACTTCTCTTCCTAGTTCCTACGCTGTGCTAAATTGTTAAGTCTACGTTTTCAAACATGGGCATTACCCCTTTTCGGGTTGACATGTTCGACTTTAGTTCATGTTCCTGCTTAGTCATGGCTATGCAACTTCTTTTTTCCTTGAACGAGTCAATATTGTTAAGAGAAATAAAAATAATATTAGCAATGACGAGAACCACACGGACACGGTTTTAAATATGTGATCATAAACCGATTATAGTTAATTAACGTCTAGAAATAACTAAAAACACTTACCTAATATGTTTTATTTTAAGAAAGATAAAAAGGGATTGAACTTTTTTGGCTGGCCTTGTCCCAGTCTGCAGTAGGAATTATCGTGAGACACCATTTTGAATTTTTTTCAAAAATGGCGGACCGGGACGTGACCAAAAAGTTCAAACTCCTTGCAGCTATGTAACGTTTTGTAAGAATTTTTGTTGTCGATGAAAAGTTATAAAGAATACTTAAACACTTTTTAAAACACGTTCTTCGTGTAATTTTACGCATTATCTCTCATAATAGCTTTTTACTGAACGGAATTCAATGTTATCCTTAATACTTAGTATTTTCAACTGACGTAGATATGGGAGGCATGAACCGATCTCAAGCTTGTTGACCGGTTTGGCGGGAAATTCGTGGAACGATCCCCATTTTTTTAAACGGTAAGGAAAACTGACACCGTTATCATCATTTTGTAATAAGAAACAATTACTACCTTATTTTTTGGAGTTAGCAATGTAAGTTAATAATTTCATCACATTCGAAGTATGTCAACTGATTTTCCTTTGAGTATTTCCATTGACGCTTCTTAATACGGAAAGGAGTATTTGTCATACAAGAAATATGTAAACATTAAAACGACGTCATCTTTATATTTTCATATCGACGGAAATAGGGAAAGCTACAGGGAAGGAAAAGTGAAGGTGCAATATAAAAAGTGACCGCTTGTTTGTTACTTATTATGGCGTGAATCTGCATGTTTATATTGTGCTTCATAATGTTATCGTTAAATTAATTTTTGTGTCGTGGCTGCGCTGCGCATAATAATTACATATTGTTTTCGTACTATACGTAGTTATAGGTCTCATTTTAAGTGAACTAATTATAATATTGTACTAATATTGTAATGTTCTCATGAGAAATAAATTATTTAAACCTAAGGTGTTAAGAAAACGTATAATTCATATTGAGAAACTATGGCACAATTTATAGAGAGTGTGAGTGCGTGCTATAGAGAGTGTGTGCGATCTAAAATATCTGGCACTCATTTAAAACAAAAAGTTAAGTAAAGTTCGCAACTAAATTAAAGCGTCCATAAAGAACATAGCCCCGCGGAATCGAGCACACATTCACGGAGCGGTCAATAAATTGATAATAATAGACCGGTAATAAGTTTAGAGTTAGGCAGCGGAACCCGATGCAGTTCAGCGCCGCGGGGTGGACAAAATCAATAGTCTCACTACTACATGGCCGGGATGTGCACACATCGCTTCCTCCGCCCTACTCCCGAGTCCCGAATTATTGTTTTGCGAGCAGGTGGCGCCTACGACCAACGCGGCAACAATATTGTGGCCGGGACGCTTTTTATGAACTCCCCGTGGAGGTGAGCGCTCCAGGTTAAGTACTTCTAAGTTGGAAGTGCCCGCGAGCGACGCAGGATTTTCCGTGGGTAAATTTACTGCTCTGAACTACATTACGAACTTGAAGAGTCATTATAAGCATAGGTGTTTTATGACTTTGTGTTTTAAAAAACATTCATAATTTAAAAGAAGGCATATGTTTTAAAATACAGGTTAACTCCTTAATAAAAAATACTTTCTGTGTTCTGAGGTTAACAAATACTGGTACTTACTAACTATAGTCAGAAGTAGTAGTCACGGCCAATGTAATAAAATTTTCTTTTTTACAGTAAACCATTCATAAATTTGCTTTTAAACATGGCACTTACTCAAGAAAATGACAGACCGTATAGGCTTTATAAGTAATTTATCATTAGAGGCGTCCCCTTAAGCGAGCGTGTGACATAGCTCCTGTTTGGCTCAGGGCACATTTATCAAGCAAATGTGATTAAGCACACAGATCGAGATCTGCACAGAAAAATAACCCGTATTAGTGTTCGAGATATGAACAGCTGAAGCATACTTAAACGGTCAACTATCAATCATATTTCCGCTACAGTTAAGTCTTAAAAAAATGTGTGTCACATTGCGGATGTCAAGAAAATACCCTAATAATAAATTAGCATAGTAATGTTTACAGCCGTTAGTCGGGATTGAGTTCGGCTTAATTAATATAAAAAAGCGGCGCCTGTTGGAGTCAGTGGCCTCTGACCAGCGACCATCATAAACACGTAATTAAAACCCCGATCATACGTTTCTGCTCGGACCTGCAACAATTAAGCGACACGAGCGAGTGCTAGTCTGATTGCTGTCATTAGTTATACGATTATTATTCTGCGCGATTTGGCATAATTGATGGACTGCACTGGCACCGTTACTATTTATCTATATTTTTACAAGCGTGATTATAATGGAATTAGTTTTGGAATTGACAGGAATTATTAAACTTATGGTAAATTTTAAATAGAAAAATATTGGAAGCGAGTCTCGGTAGCTCAGCGGTTAGAGCATTAGACCGGATTTCCAAAGGTCGCGGGTTCGATTCCCGTCTGAGAATTCACTTGTGGCCGAGTTAATTTTTTCCAATATTTTTCTATTTAAAATTTACCATAAGTATAAAAATAGCATTGAAAAATGCAAAAATTACAAAATCATAAAAAGGAATTATTAAAACTAATGTAGCGCCATAATAAGCGAACTCAAGCATTATAAAAATTATATTGAATACATAGAAACGGTAATTAGGTAATAAGTAAACTTTTTTATTCCAAAATAGAGCAAACAATTCATCTTATTGTGGATTACGTAAACATTTCTTAGGGCTACTTGCGCCAAGCTGGGTTAAAATTTAACCCAGAGTTAGTTTATACAAAAGTAGCACTAATTCTGGGTTAAATGTGCTAACCCAGGTTGGCGCAAATGGCCCTTAAGTACCTAACAATAACAATAAACGATGGGCATCAGTTGAATCATTTCATAACAAGCACTATTGGGAATAGTTTGGTTTTTATTAACTGTTATTAACTAAATATTTTATCAATATATTATTGGGATCAGATTTTCAGGTTAACACTTCAGTTACAACGTGTTAGCAAGCGTGTGCGTAAGGCGACCGTCCGTATCTACGGACGACGAGCCTCTCCTTTCCTAATGTTTATAAAAGCAAAACCTGCCAGCAACGGCGGTGTACCGGCCTGCTTGTAGTGCTTTCCGCACTACAAGCAGGCCGGTACATATACGATCTCCACAGTACCTACATAGGAAAATAGTAGATCGTAGAGATTTGGTTTCGTTGGTTGGCGGCGAATCATGCATGCATAAATTTTTTCGATGAGATTTATTTATTACTGACAAAAAATTACGATACAGCGTGGAAGGTTGAGTTGGAGCATAAAGGACAGTTACCTCCATTGTAGCTTCATGAAAACGTACTTAAATAACCATCCTTACTTTTTGAAAATATTTGAAATGGCAAATGAAAAAAAGTCAAAAGGGACTTCGGCCAATAGTAAAAAGTTATTTTGAAAATCGGTGAAACTTCAAAAATATGGCAAACAATATATATAGTAACAAAGACGTCGGTCAACCGTTTTCGGTCAAATTAAATTAGGACAAGTATATTTCGAACAAGTGATCGGCTCCCGCGCAGCGGCATGGCGGGCAGATGAGGCTTTCGTAGCGCGCTAGCGCTGCTGACTGGCCGCTGGCGTAGCTAGATGATGAAAAAAAATCAAAGGGGTTCGCGAACTTTTTTGTATGGAGGCTGGTCAAAGTCAAAGTCAATATCATTTATTCAGTCTAGGCTGTTACAAGCACTTATGAACGTCAAAGAAGCTACGCCATCGGTTCACAAACCCTACGGCGGGAGACCTTGTAACGAGAAGAACCGGCAAGAAACTCGTCAAGGGCTGTTTTTTTCTCCCTGTTTTATTTCATACAGAGTCGTCACATTGAAAAGTGACCTTAACATATCAGTAAGGTCAATTTCCATCACAAAAGGAAAATACTAATTAAAATATTACATTTTATGGTTATTGTAAACGTAAACAATTTTTATCTCGTCTCGTCCGAATCCGTAGTATGAGACGCCATTTTGATGTTTTTTTCAAAATGACGTCGATAATACCTTTTAAAATGAACAGGGAACAACAGAGGAACAAAAAAATTTAGGATATATATTGCCTTAAAGTGTCACGTTAGCCAGATAATTAGAGTTAAAAAATTACTAATGCCAACTCAAAGGTCCTACCCTGACACTTTAGGTCATTGTGTTGAATAATATTTTTGGTTCATCTTTACGTTTCCTATCTATTTGTATAGGTATTATAATGCGGCGCGATTTAAAAAAAAAACAATATGGCGGACCGGTGACGAGGCCAAAAGGTTCAAACCCCTCTAAGATTCAGTGCCATCAATCCCAAGGTTACCTTGGGATTGATGGCACTGAATCTTAGAGGGGATAAAAACCAATGCAATCAGTCTTCACAAGATTAGAAATTAAAAATTTAAAAACCGACTTCAAAAAGGAAAATATAAAAATGAAAACCAAAAAATACCAAATAAAAAACCCCATAATTATAACAGAAACCGTCATCAAAATATACTTTTTAGAGTCGATGCCAGCTAGAACGAAAAAAACTGAACGTAGGCACTTACCTATAACTAGAATTGCAATGTAGAATATGCCCTGGCTGGCACTGACTCCAAAAAGTATATTTTGGAGACGGTTTCTGTTATAATATAAAAACTAAAATAATAAAATAGTGAGTATTATAGTTAATTCAAAGTTATTTTAAATAGGAATAAATTGCTACTTATAATAACAATAAAAACGATTCGGAAAATGTTGAAATTGACATGAAGTACAAGACAAAGACAATTTAAAAATAAAGGTATGTTTACGTTCCGAAATCTAATCATAGGTTGTGAAATCTCACCCACCGTAAATTGAAAATTCTTGTAACAAATAGTATAATCTAATTGTTATTGCTTTTATGATTCAAGGAACTAAAATAATTTATTAAAACCAAAACGGAGTGTTATAATTATGCAATTCAAAGTTATTTAAAATAAGAATAAAATGTAACATAAAAGTCAATAGTGCGATTCGGACACGTTAGGATATATTTTTAGGTTCAAAATTAAAAAATTACTTTACCACGCTAGGCCACAAAATGCGATTTTCCACGCAGAAATTGAATGACAAAACCTCCTTTTCCGAGCGTGTGAGGTAAAAAATATGTTTGCTTACATATTGTTCTATTAGAAGTTTATTGCCTATAAACTAAAACATAACAGACACAGTGCATTAACATTTTTTACGAATACTAGCACATTTCAATGGTCAAATGATGTAAATTGGATGTGCGAACTAGTTTGGTGACTCACGTTTACGGTCTGCGATGCCACTAAGTGTTAGCTAGAAATGTTTTGAAAGGTGTCGATCGTCTATCAAGGTGCGTTATGACACTTGGGTGTTTTTATTTAATTTGTTTCTAAGAAGGATTTTCTTAAAAGGATCTAAGAAAGAGTTTCGATTTCTTTTCTTGCCTTCTGAATAAAAATAAGCTTTATTTTATAATACTTATGTCAATATCTGACTGGTAGAGAATGCCTAAGGGCATTAAGTCCGCCTTTTGCTGTTTGTGCAATAAAGTGTTAATAAATAAATAAATATCAATATATCGCTACCTTCTGCTTAGACGTCCCGGGTTCGATTTCCGGACAAGACAAATATTTATTTGTATGAACATGTTGGTCTGGGACCTGGGTGTTTGATATTACCTATATATAGTACTTATACATATACCCGTATTCTTATTTTTTGTTGGAATATTAATCTATAAGGATATTTTTTTGCTATTCCTATTATAGCACATAAATTGACATAAGTTTTACCATATCACAAATCTTGTGAAGACCAGCCAATGCAATCAGCATTTTCTTTTATGGTTACCTTGGGATTGATGGCACTGAATCTTAAAGGGGTTTGAAACTTTTGGCCTCGTCACCGGTCCGCCTTTTGATTTTTTAAATCACGCCGCATCATAATACCTATATAAATAGATAGGGAACGTAAAGATGAACAAAAAATATTATTCAACATTATGACCTAAAGTGCCAGGATAGTGAGATAATTGGAGTTAAAGATATAAAGGTGATACCAGTGATACTTTGGGTTGGCATTAGTATTTTTTTAATTCTAATTATCTGGCTTACGTGACACTTTAAGGCAATATATATTCTTACATTTTTTGTTCCTCTGAGTGTCCCCTGTTCATTTATATAGGTATTGTCATGCGACACCATTTTGAAAAAAAAACAAAATGGCATCTCAATCTACGTATTCGGACGAGGCCAGCCTCCATACAAAAAAGTCCGAATCCCGTTGTTTTTTTTTTCAGAACCTAGCTACGCTAGCGGCCAGCCAGCAGCGCCATCGCGCTACGAAAGGCCCATCTGCCCGCCATGCCGCTGCTCGGCAACCGATCACTTGTTCGATATTTACTTGTCCTAATTTAATTTGACCGAAAACGGTTGACCGACGTCTTTGTTGCTATATGTATTGTTTGGAATATTTTTAAACCATCGAAATACCACTTGGCATGTTTCATTTTATCGAACTACGTTTCACCAATTTTCAAAATACCTTATTACTAATTGGCCGAAATTTTTGTTGAAAAAAAATAATTATGTATTATTATTTTTTTATATAGGGTCGATTAAGTACTTCTGAATTCATATTTCAGTCTGTTTCACCTTTACTTAAAAATTATTCAAAGAGTTATTTGAGTTTTCGTATTGTACGTTATCGTGGTAATGCCACGCTGCAAGAAGGAATGACTTACTGCAATACTATGGTTTATTGAAAAAGCAAAATGGCTCTGAAGTTTTTCTGAACTTTATTTTTAAATGTAAGCCAATGAATGATCATTAATCATACGTTCTCATCATAATGATTGACGACAACAGAAATAGGTAGATTGTATGTTGCTTCTGCCTTATCATAAAAATATAGATAGCTAGATTAAATTACAACAATCATAATTTTGATCAATTTACTTCTTATTGCTACAAACCACCAAGCGTAAATATAAACCATAAATGTAAATAGATATTTCATAAAAATAAAGATAGATACATTCAGTTTCAACAATCATAATTTTGATCAACTTACTTCCCATTGCTTCAAACCAATCAAATGTTAACATAAACCATAAATGTAAATAAAAAGGTTTTGTTTATAAATAGGTATGACATACTACCAGAAATACTCAAAGAAGGAGGCGAGCCGCTGATCAAAAAGCTGGCAGATCTAGATCATTGCTTGATACAGACCAAAATACCGAAGAACTGGGAAACAGTGGTAGTGATTCTACTGTACTACTATCTGAGAATTCTCTTGTGGCGAAGTTAATTTTTTCCAATATTTTTCTAATTAGAAAACAGTGCTTTAACCAACCTAAAAAGCCGGCTAGATTTAGACAGTGATACAGTACAGTCGACCATATTTTAACGAAAATTTCGAAACTTGGGCTGTCTTGGAAGCACTACGGAATGCTAAAATAGACCATTGCTACACCAATTTTATAAAACGCAAATTTTAACCGAAGGTAGTATTCCTCAACACACTCGACTCGTAGGGGGACTATCTCTCCCAAGCTGTTTTCCCTGGTACTAGAAGACATCTTCAAGAAACTTGACCGGGAAAAGAATGGCCTTAAAATAGCAGGTGCACGCCTATCTAACCTTCGATGTGCCGCTGACATAGTGCTATTTGCTAGTGACCCTGACGAACTACAAACTCTGGTACACGAACAACAAGAGGCATCTCATAATATACGACTGGAAATAAACCTCACTAAAACCAAGTTATGACCACCGTCGCTCGCGGCAAGCACAGCGATAATAACAGTGAAAGGCAGGCCTCTGGAACAGGTCAACAGATATGTCCATCTCGGTCAAGAAATCAGACTTGGAAAAGAAATCCAGGAAGCAGAAATAAACAGTACGTATAGGTTGGGCTACCTTTACGGAACTGGACCTTGCTTTCAAGATGAAACTCACAATGCCCAATAAGCACGTATTTTCAACCAGTGTACCCTACCAGTACTTACCTACGAGGCGGAGACTTGGGTGACATGACAATCAAAGCGATTCTCCAGAGACTCAAATTAATCAAAGAGTGATGGAACGTAGGCTGGTAGGAGTAACTTTGAAAGCCCGTAAGAGAAACAAGTGGCGAGAAAGCAAAGCAAAGTAACTGACATCGTAAAACGAGGGACCAAACTGAAATGGCAATGGACAGGTCACCTAGCCCGTAAAGCGGACTCATGGTGTAAGGCTCTGTTAGAATGGAAGGGGGCTTCAGGAGACCAGTTGGCACACCGTAGTTGAGATGGAAAGACGACGTCAAAAAAGTCGCGGCCCAAAATTGGATAAGTAAGTATTGGTACAGACCAAAACAGAACAAACTGGAGTGATTTGAAGGAGGCCTACACAAAAGGTTGAAGAAGGTTTGAGGTGATGATCATGATGATGATGACTTTTCTTGTTACGATTTTCAAGATATAGAGGATTTATGATATCATTATTATATGAAAAAAATACGTGGTGGACGAGGTAATGACGAATTTGCAAAATATATTTCGAATTAAATTAATTCAGTAAATTTTTCGAAAACTTCTACCTTCTTAATCTCTAAAGCTTTGCATTCAAAGATAAAATTGAAAAACATACCTCGATGAGTTATAGACTTCGAATGAATTACACTTCTCGATGTTAAACTTGCGGAGAACCTTGATTTTGAATTTCGTTAAAAAAATCGCGTGAAGTCCTCTATCTAGCTTCTATCGGTCGACTGATCAATAAGGGAAGCGAAGAATTTAATTAATTTAAATTTGCGACGATTCTCACCACTTTAGGATGCGTTCAATGATTGCCGTGGTAATTCCCCTCACTCGGTGGTAACTTTATGAGTATCAAAAGAACTATAATAGACAACAATTATTTTAACTTAAATTTTACATGGCGATAGAGTTTTTATTATAGTTTAGTATTACAAGAAAAGATGCACGTTTAACGATGTCCTTTGTCGTAGAAAAAATATAATCTGTAAAATTAAAATATTTAACAAGAGGTGGTAAGGAAAATTCGTAGGGTTTTTGAATTTTTTTTTGTAATTTCGGTTACATTTTGGTAATTTTGAAAAAAGTTACCTTACGCGAAGTTCTATTTAGAGTCATATTACCAGTACCCAGAACAAAAATCTTCTAAGGTAAATAAAATTTTGAACTGTGAATAGAATTACCGACTTTGTAGAACATGCCACCTCTTTTTCATCAAATCTGTTAAAATTTTCATGAAAAGTCAAAAACATTCCACGCGCTCTTTTTTTGTACTGTGTTGCCATATTAATCTGGTAGAAATATCTAATATGAAGTTTTAAGTGTGTTGCAATGTAAGATTTAAATTATATCAGAAGAAGTATTGTATTTCTATGTTAATTCCTTAATAATTGCGTTTAAATGTCAGAGTGCTAATGACTGGGGTGGTGCCAAGATTAGCACAGGATACCCTTTATGTTTTCGCACTACAAGCAGGTCGCCATACCGCCGTTGCTGGCTGGTTTTGTTTATGATAAAATTAAGAAAAGAGAGGCCCGTCGTGCGTAGATATGGACGGTCGCCTTGTCAGATAAAACATTTTAAATATTGTAAAATATTAATTAATTATCGAATATAAAGACAATAACAATCCAAGCCAGTGCATATTTACATCTTGAGTTACGTCCGCGCTACAGTACCTAATTAAAACATAGATTTAATGTAATATAAATAAAAGCTTTAAATGCAGGATTTTATTTTTGGACCCTACGATAGCATTCGGCACCTGACATAGTTTTCGTAGCCATGAATCCAGTTTTTGTCTAATATTTGTTGGATCAAAGGAAAATGCCAAAGAATGTATGAGGCAAAAACCCAGAATCGATTTAAATAATTCATGTATGGGGAGATAAGACAAAGATAGTTTGTTACAAATATGATATTCGCTTTCACTAAAACACTCTCCAAGTATTAAAAAATTCCATGAATGATGAATTCCATGGGTTCTAGAAGTATTAGCGGGTATTTTATTTTACTGTTACTGCAATAGTGATATCGAAACCCCCATGACGGAGCTTGACAAACTGATTGTATCCGATCAAGTTTGTTAGTCTAGGCTCGGTCCGGCCAGGTGTCGGATGGGTGACCGTAAAGTGTCTTTAAAACAGAGCGCTTCTGTGCTTCGAAGGCACGTTAAACCGTCGGTCCCGGCTGTTGTCATCTGATAACAGTCATTAAGCTAAGTCAAGAGGCCTTATAGGGCTATGATAAACTCTAACACCAGAGGAGGTGGCCAATAATCCTCATACGATAAGAAAGATAGTGACGATGTATTGTATGATGATGTTAGGCTATCAATCTTTCAAAAGCAGCATTTGGTGTATACTGTAAAGATTTGTTTAAGAAACCAGTTTTGAAACGCGGAATGATATGGGTACAGTGTGGGCCTTTGATGACGGTTTAAAAAAAAACAAATGTGGCGTATTAAAGACCTTATATTTATGCTCTAAAACACTACATATAAATTATTTTAATCGACACTAGGTTCTTTTTGGACATTCTCCTTTCATCTGTTTGTGATCCATTTGGTGAAACGTGAGTGATTTAACATTACTAACTAGCTTACCCAAGCTTTACATAAAAAATATTAATCACAATCAAATATAGCCTACCTACGCCACTCGGAAATAATGTTGTTTAGGGTAAGTAGTTCCAGAGATAAGTTTTTACAAACACAACAAAATTTTCCGCTTAAAAATATTAGTAAAGATAAGTATTTCTTTTTTATTTATGTTCAGTTTTTAAAAAATTCCAGTTATGCTTTGCATTGCAAGGAACTGAAAATACATACAGAATATATTGACTCTAGAATATTATTATGTGGTTGTATAGAACCACTGCTACGCGAGCAAATAAAGTTACAGGCGCCACGTATTTTAGGTTTTGTTACTCGTTACTGAGGTGTTAATTATTACTCTTACGGTTAACTCTCTGTTTAGATAAGTTACCTAGCGCATAGCAACGTTCTTTCCTTACTTCCCGATACGTAGACGACAGGGCTGTTAGGCACGCTCATTCGCCTCTTCAACCATCAGGTCACTGCAACTACGACAAAAATAACAAAACATACTTAAATAGAGAACATTTTGTAGTCTGGATTAGGGAGTAGTTTTTATGAATATGCTGTCATAAAAACTACCGGTGTTTAGTTTTTTTAAGTGGTCTTATGTAAATTTGTATTAGTCTTAATCACAATCCGTGAATCGCTAATTAATTATTTATAATGTATTTCCGGAAAACTTCATCGATATATCTATCCATTACCTAAACCACTTTCCTCAGAATAACTGGAATAGCAATTATATGCCGTAAAATTGATTAACACTGATAAGTAACTATATCGAATGGGGTTTATTTATAAAATGTGTACGGTTTATTTAGTCGCCGTAGCTTTATGTAAAATTTTGTATATGATTGAATTAGATTTTAATAATTATTAAAGGACCGTTATTAAACCAGGTCGTTTCAAATAATCGATTATTCGATTATGAGAATATCGGTAATTTTATGAAATCAAAAAGTTGAAGAGGGCGTAGCATTTTTGTACAAAATGTGCACTGATTTACGCTCTCCATCAATATCTCTTATTGACAACCTATCTTGACGGACTTTGGCATGCACATAGTTTTTTTGACTATCCTTTATCTCGATTCTCAAGCAAAGCACACAGTTCTTGTAGAAAAGCCAAAACGCGAACAATGCCGCGGGCAATAGCTAGTATCATATGGAAAAAAATATGTAAACTACCAATTATGGGGTTGCCCTAAAAATGCAGTTCCAAATTTGAAACCTTTGTAAAAATATTAAAGGAACTTTTTACGAATGTGATATTTTTGAGTTTGTATGCAAATGGAGAATTACATTAGTTTGTAACAATATAGTTTAAACGTATCAAAACTGAATCCTTTTTGTTTTTTTCAAATACCACATGTAGTTTCGGATGTATAAGTTTTCAAACATAAAGCTTCCCCCACTCATACAAAATGATCGGGAGTGAGCCGCAAACTGCGTGTGCGACCATACAAAGAGCTGTAAAATAACGTCACAGCATGAAGCGCCATCCCCGTAGTTAAAACTTGAATATCTCAACAATTGTACCACGTATGGAAAAACAATTCTCTGTACATACACAAGTGAGATAAAATCTTAGGCCCGGTTTCACCATTTACTGATAAGTTCTGTATTATCTTGCAGATATTTTTTTCATATTACAACTGTCAAATGATGTGTCAAATAAGCCATCCAGAACTTATCTATAGGTGACAGTGGCGAGGTGTCGAAATATGGCAAAGGTAAGCCGGACCAAACATTTCTCCGAAAATTCTCTCAACTGTGAGGTGAAATGGTGGGGTGTGTTTTCTACCTTTGTATTGAGTCTAATGTCACGGGCAGCATATTGAATCCTGAGCGAAATGAAGGATTCTGTAGTTAATTCCCGAACGCAGTGAGGGAATTAAACTGCTAATTCCCGAGCGAAGCGAGGAAATTATGGTAAAAATCCTGAATGAAGCGAAGGATTCAAGTCTGCCCAACGCCAAGACACTTTTATCCCCGAGGAGCATACTCTACTTTATATACACTACTGTTAAATAAAAAAGATATTATAAATAATAAAAACATTTTATAAAAAAAATCAAACCGACTTCAAAAAGTAAAAAAAAACTCCAAAAGTTATTTTTTTACTTTTTGAAGTCGGTTTGATATTTTTTATAAAATGTTTTTATTTCAGATTTTTTAGTTACATCATGTGCCGTTACTTACACTAAAAATCAGCCCATACACAACCATGATATCATCTAGGTAAACGACTACTTGCCAAAACGTGTATGATATTTTTCAGGATTCTGAAAAAACTACTGGCCAAATCTCTGTAAAAATTATATGAGACCACACATAAACCATTTTCTTTCAGATAAAAAAAGAATTATAAAAAGTTTCATCAAAATCCGCTCAATATTTATTGCGTGAAACTTCAGCTCGAACATGAAATTAACAATTACCTGGATGATATAATTGTTTCATGACTTCCATGACATTAGGCCCCATATCTCCGAAGATTATCATCGGATCTCAATGAGACTTATATGGGACCAAATTGACAGTGCACCCGATCGAACAAAAAAACAACTGTTAAAATCGGATCACCAACACCGGAGTAATCGGTATACATACATCAGACAAAAAAAAAAAAAAATACGCGTTGAATTGAGTACCTCCCTCCTTTTTTGTTGAAGTCGGTAAAAACTAATAAATGACAAAAATTTAACAATTCGCGTAAAAAATCTAATCACCGATTTTTTCTTTATATATTTAGTTTCATAGGCAATGCAAAGACAATTTTCATTAGGTACCTATATCTGTGACCAAGAGTCAAAACAACACGCATTCACAATTTGATAATTTGCCATGTTTTACTGATAAGTAAGACAGAAGACACGGAAATGAATGATAACTATTACATTATATTTGAATGAGTGCACAATATCACATAATTCCTATTTCAAATGTTTTCTTGGTGCTAGACTGCGATACATACAGCTATATTCATATTTTTCGTAAGAGTAAAGTCTCTTTGAAGTGTCAATATTATAGTTAAAAACTCTTTTGACCAGGAAGTTATGCCTTGAACAGCCTTGTTTTTTTTTGAAGTGAAAACTTCTTTAGCGGCGTTGAGCACTTTTTCTGTAATGGGTATAAAATCTTAAACTCGCGTCAGGACACGTGACCTGATCGAAAAAGCGTAGGACGGATGGAGAATGTTGAGGTGACAGGTTGACTATGGTCTCGGTTGCTTAGCGACAGACTGTTGATAATGTCTTTTACTTGTCTCTTGTTTTATTGTCAATATATATTTTTCGATTCTCTATAATAACTAATGTTTTCTTATATCTTATTACCTAACTTAACGTTCACTTTAATATGGTTTGTCATGTTTGTGTACGATAGCGCAATAAATGAATATTGTATTCTACCACATAAATGATAGTACTTTTATACTGATAAAGCAATTGGTGCAAAATTATTCCCTAACCATTCCAAAATATCAAACATGCTCAACGTTAATAATCAAGTTTTCACTTCTGCCGGCACTCCCGGAGTGCAACCCGTCTTTTTTTTTCAAAACTATGTTTGATAGAATATTTTGTTGACATTTTGGCGTTCTATATTTAAATGTTAAATATGGAAAAGTTTTGTTTTCTTTTACCCTTAGCAAAAGCCAATACTCTTAAAGTGTTGATCCCTTAAAGAGCTTACAGAGGTGAAGGCTGAAGCGGAAAGTGAGTGAAAGGGATCCCTGCTGAAACGTAAACATTCATATCTGATAAATACTAATAAAACTAGGAATGATGTGCAAAGCTTAGAAAAATTTTGAAACAAGAAGTGTTAGTTAGTGTTCAATAAGTTTACTTTGATTAATATTTTTAATAATACTCGAATCAATTAACGCGTGCAGTGACGGTTTTATTTCTTACTAGTTGATTCATAAGATATCCTTGGCTGTCTACTTATGTTTACTTTAAAATTGTAAATAAAAAACAACAACTCTTTCACATCTTCTTAATATGGTATCAGTGAGTGTTGTTTATCTTCTGTTAGATATAAGAGCGTCCTGTTTCTCTCCCGTCTCTGAAAAATATAAGGACTTATGTAAAGTACCTACTAACGTGCTTTGCTCCTCTTAAGGGCCAATAGTCAATTCGCGTGAGGTGTGAAGGCAGGTTGTGGTTTCATAGTTGGCTATAATAATGTACATTTAATAGTTTTGTATTAATATTAATTAATTCGTTAGTTTCTGTAAGTAGATGTTACAAATCGATGGGCATTCGGTCGATCCTGTAAATAGTTTACCGTATTTTTGTATAACTTTATGACTGAAATACTTATCAACCATGGACTAATACGGACCCCCTAATAGAATATTTGGCACAATTTCATTCATATTGCTACAATTCATAACAAATTATGTAATCAAAAAGAAGAATCGTAGTACCTAATGGATAATTGTCGCTAATAAACTGTCGCTACAGTCCGAAGCGGGCCCGTTCGTGACACGACTGAGTCCCAGAGATTTTGATAATTTGTCCGATAGATAAGTAATAAAATCAGCAAAGACGACACTGGCTGCATCTCGAGTTTATGCCGATGTGGATTCGCGATGCGTCGCCGCCGGATGTCGGCCCCCGCCACCGGGCTTCATATTTATACGGTAAAGCGGGTGCTGCGAAGAGTTCAAACGTGCGTCGGGCGCGCGGAACATTAGACGATCGAGAGAATCGTAACGCGTGGGTAGACAGGGCGAGTGCAGTGTGCAGTGCGTGGTCTTGTGTAGCTGAAAGCTCGACCGCCGCGAAGCCTCCGACGGCAGCCCGAGCGTCGAGCGGCGGGATCTCGAGCCCGCCTCGCGTCAGTGCCGGCCCGGCCGCGCCGCAAACACCACGCTCCGGTGACCTCTGCTCTTCCTCGCTGGACAGTGAACCATAACACCGGCGACTGCCGACTGACAGTGCACTATCGTTATATTTTAATACGAAAGAGGTAAGTGCTCTTTTAAATCAAATCATTTCGATTTAGATTAAAAAATATATGTTACTAATATCTTCAAAAAACAAAGAAATGCATTAAATATATTTTATCGATAGGTTAATGAGTTTATAAATAAAATAAAGAGAAAAAAAAACACGTAATAACAGTGGTATATTAAAATGGAGCCTGTTAAGAGCGCGCGTCTGAAAACGCCGGTCGGCGAGCTTTTCCGGCGCTACGGCTGCATAACAAGATACGTCTGATGTGATACTATTTCGATGCCGCGGCTTATTTTAACTCGTAGCGAATTATAACTTTCAGCCTCTTGTGTTATAAATGGTAAAACAATTATGTATATTATCATTTTGCTAATTTGTTGAATGTCATAGTGGTAAGTAGGTACATGTATGATTAGAAAGTTCTACTTTTGGAAAATTCTTTTTTTTGTCAATGCTTCTATTAAGCATAGTATTTTTTTTGTAATATTATTAATTTATTATTGAATTTAACTACATATGTACAACAATTAATTTTAATTACATTAAAAGCCTTCTCGACATTCTCTTCCATAATTACGACGAAAAAAGGTGGACTATAATTCAATTCAATTGTCCATCTCTAACAATGTTGTATAACGTTAAGAGTTTGTCCACTAGTTCTTGCAATTGTAAAAAAATATAATTGGATTTCTATAGAATTGGTTAGCCGCCTCTAAAAATAAATTACCTTAGTCGAACATAGATGTAACTGTTAAATCAGTTTTGGAGTGTATTTTGTGCGACTAAACGTATTTACAGCTATGGTTCATCCATATTTTAATAACATTATCTGTGACATAATTTATTCAATGGTTTCTTTATACTAATTCTCAAATGTTCCGCAAAGTATCAACATTTAATTGTGTTACAAAATATAAGTTTTAGACTTGCACAACCATTTCCTTATGACTCTGTAAATTCTATAATTTTACAAATAAATGCAAAATCCATTTAAAAATCTAATAACAATAAATATCTTTTCATATTATAATATTGTACAAAGTAGGGATATCATTGTGATATTAGTCTAAAACAATGGCTTAACGGCAGAACCTAGTGTGGTACTGTGGATCACATGAGTGCGTCCGATCCGCCGCGTGCCGCCGCGAGCCGTAGCGGATCCGATATTTCACACTCGCCACCAGTAATCATTGCCGATTGTACTTAGAAAATAGATTGAAATCGAATCGGGCACACGTATTATATCAAACATCATATTGATAAACTTCCCACTGTACTTATCTCATATAACAAAAAAAAATATATATTAAAAAATAACGTTTTCCAGAAAGTTATCGATGAAACTATCCAAAATTATATTTAACGATTACAACTTATTTAGCAGCGCTTGCGTATCTAATGCTATCTTAACTACATCAACTTAAGCTTAACTATCGTTTTCCTTATAGTAGTTCCGTAGCGAGAGAAATACGTTAGACTCCCAACAAACATTTGAATAGCGTATGCTTACTAAAGTCCTTTTTTGGAAATGGTACTTACTCTAAGTATTTTGAATATACTCGTAAAAATTATATTAGTAATATATTTGAGGCATAAAACAATTTTAATTTTGAATCATATAAACATATATTGTCACAGTAATTTATAACTGTTTTTCCAAATTAACAAGCCTACATTATGAATAAGAAAAGTGCGTCAGAAAATAAATACAGAACAGTAATGTCCGTTGTGAGGTCTTGACTGCGCTGAGTGCGAATCGTCTGAGCGATTGCGCAAAGCTGCGCGCGCGCCAGTCAAGTGCAGGGTGAAGGCTTCGGAGCGTAACCTCCGCGCGACGTTGTCGGTTCTTTGCATAATAAATTACATATTTTGTAATATCGTTTGTCATTGACTAGGTGACAGACTAATGATTAAAAGCACCGCTAAAGGAATAAACCTGTAAAACAAAAGCCCGAACTATAATTTACTAGCTTTAGTAACTACTTAGTTTTTTTGTTTTCATTGTAATCTTAGAATTTAACTCAAAAAGTAAAGGGGAGACCTAAAATTGATCATAGAAATGATTACTTGTGCCAGCAAACACTAAAATGTGAAAAATAGATAATTGTCCTTATTTGGCACAATGATGGTATTTCAGACTTTTTCTGACTGAAAAAGTTAAACAAAATAATATTATAAGAAAAATAACAAATTAAACCCTCAGTAAATCTTTGCACTATCTTGATTACTATATTGTTAACTTGGCTTTTGGTTAAATTGCTTTACAATAGTCATTGGTGATGACAGACAAGGACGGTGAGCATCCGATTCTTTTGTTCCAAGCGTTTCACACTTTAAACCACGGAAATACGGCTAGTTGACGGGTGCTAAATGACTAGATTACGTTTTCCTAATTACACCTACGTTGTTTTTGCTAACGAAAACGTTTAACGGATATTCAAACACTAAAGAAGAGGATGTGATTAAATCTTGTAAAAGCTTCGAAAAGCATACAGGTTTGCAATGTGAGTCAGTAGAATAATGGACTTGATAGAATCTTCGTACACATGCCGTGACATAGCGTACGTATAAGCGACAGCTATAAAATTAAGAATCCCTGAAACTGTGGAACCTCTCCACTGACTTCGCATTAATGTAGTCCCGCTTCAATATGCGCGCGCGAGTCCCGCCGTGACAGAATGCGCTCGGCCGCAGCGCCGCCGCCGCCGCGCCGCCCGCTGCTGACCCGAGCGACACTCCAAAATGTAGGCCTTTCACTGATCCTCTTTGCTCACATTGTTAATTCTTTTCTATTTGATACATCATCATGCAAATCACACCTACATGTTGTAAATTACCTCAGATTATCAAAACGTCATGCATGTCTCTAATTATACTAAACTCTATAAATAACGATTCTCGAAATTAAGAAATCTCGCAAGACGGCTATTATTTGTGACTTCTTAGCGAATTCTTTATCCATCTAAAATTTATTTTGTATACTAACACTTGATTATTATTTGTACCATTTCTTCTGCTTCAGTTAATCGATTTCCGTCTAATGCAGATTAAATATGAGAATATTGATGAAATTTTTTTATGAAAATTTTCCTCCGAGTAACTTTATTTGTTCTCAAAACATTATGCATACCATGTGATGCTGCGATAACATACAATTTTATTTAATTCCCGGTGATAGAGGGGTGTTATAAGTTATAATATCTTTTAGATTTTTATTGGGTGTAATATATATTTTTTGCTAAATAATTGGTATTACCAAACAACTTACTTTGTAAGTTAATATTATTAGTAAACAAAGGCTAATAATAAGTTCATTATATTGTGAAATCTACGACGAAACGAAGAAGGCCTCATGTCTACATACCGCACGTCGCGCCCGTCGCCGACGTCGGCTTCCTGAGAAAATGGCAACTTATAGGGAACTGAATCTGGGCCTCGCAGGTGCCATTGACCCCTGCAACCTGCCGCACTTCGCGCACATGTGTCGCCATTCACATTTAATATTTACTCACATTCCTCTACTCTATATGGGTTTATAGGCTTATAGAGTCTGCCACAATGGGGTGGAATGCGCATTCGTTTCTTTGCGGTAGATTAGTCACTATAGTAACTGTAGAGAAATTATTTGTTCTAAGATCAAAGGATCGTGATTGTCATCGTTCAGACTGCGTTAGCTGTCGGAGAGACGGCGTCGATGGTAGCAGCGATTACGCATGTATGCTGGAGGGCAGTCGGCGCCGGCGGCGCTGACCCGGCGCGTGAGTGCATCGCGCGGCTGATCCGCGCGCCGCCGCTGTAGGAGCCGGGACCGTTATCATCGGACCACAAAAATGTCGCAAAAAAGCCCGAAAACCGTTTCTGTTTCACTTGCTATATAGTCATTTCGTGACGTGAATTTGATTTCATGCCTTATTGAAGATGGTTTAACAACAATGGAGGTTTTCGCGCACTACAATTATGTAACTATCGAACCGTTTAGTTCGTGATAATGCAATGAAATAATAAATAACGTGACATTTATAACAGAATTATTACAGTAACTTTCATCAATAAATTTTCCCAACGCTTCGGTCTCTTGGACACACACGTCTCCGCCACTCTTCACAAAAGGTTATTCCGTGAACTCGGGCTCTCTTTATTGCACATCAGATTGGCCTACATTATTTCATGGCTCCCTCTGGGAAAGAGGCAATGTTCACATGCACACGTTGGCGAAACAATGAATAAATATTGTTTTATGACAGGATGGTTATTGGTCTCCAGTGTAATGAACACAAGTCTCGAGTGTGGAGCCCGCGACAGGTCGCCGCTTGAATATCAATATAAGAACATAACCAAGTTGCGATGCCGGCCACAATTACCGATAAAGAGAAAACACACGAATATGACCCTACGTGAAGTCTATTTAAAATTCACATTCAATGGCAATAAGTCGCTAGGTGCTCGCTGCCACCAAAAGGAATGTAGGTTATGATGTTATTTAGCTCGCGTTTTTTGCCGGTCTAAGTTTTTTTTATTACAATAGTTATCTTCTTTCAAGTCAATCAGTTTCGTATAAGGCGTGAAAGTACTGACGTCACTGTGCTAAATTTTATTTAGTTAACTTGATTTCATTGGTCCTTACCATTGAGTCAGATTTTATAAAAAAAAAGTGTGAGAATTGACTGTTGTATTGAGTATGAGGCTGACTCATCAAAATCAATCTGATTAGTATCTTCAGTTGGCCTATAGCGAATAAGTCACTTATTGACGTAAAATATTAACAAACTATTACCGTTATAGTTAAACGAAAGCCTAGAGCATAAGTATAGAAAAAAAATCAGATAATTTTGCTTTTTCGGCACTATAACATTTCAAATATTTCCCAACTTTAAGAGAAGTGACTCAAACTTCAATAGTAGAAAAATGTTTCATTCACTGTTTAAAATGCGTTCATTATTGGAAGTAAAATAAACCGTTGCCGGTACTATCACCTCACTTCTACCCTAAAGAGGATAGGTTGCACACGTTCATAGCACCCACACTCTAAATAACAAGTCAAATAGTCTTGTCCACTTTACCATTTACCGAGTAAAAATTCTCATGTCTTGTTTGAATAGGTCTTTTACCAATTAGTATTTGTACCGATAGATGACGTTAGCTTCGTTTAGTTTTGTCCGTTGCACTCACTCCACGCTTTGTGTAGTGGCCGACACCCTCTCCACGCAATGTGAGGCGTGAGAGAATAAGGACTTTGACTAACTCTAACAACCCATTGTTTGTGTTCAAATACCAATCGTTTTAAACTTTTATGTTTTCGCATTAAAGTTTTGATGGGTGGTTACTTACATTGATTTCGAACATTTTGTTATTTCGACACAAAATCGACAGAGGTCATTTGCAGGAAAATATGTAGAATACGATCAACATTACACTTCGATTTGCGTTCACCTCGCGTACGAATGAAAGCCTTTACCTCTTTACGTGTCAAAAAAGTAAATTTCGTTAATGAGAAATCTTTTTAACTACTTTAATGTAACTATTTAACACGATTCATGGCCCCGATACCGCAAATCCTGTAACTTCTCATCTGTGCGAATAATTCTCAAAAACAGTTCACTGTTCGCGAAACAAGCGTGAAAAGTCTTAATGACGCAATTATAACTTGTGTCTAACAGTTTTTGCGTTAATAAAAAGGCTCTTGCAAGACTTCATAATGTCCAGGTTGTTTTATCGTGCGGAACGTGCGATGTCATTGTCCTACGGGCGAGTGCGCCTCGGCCCCACTCACGCCTCATCCAAGGCACCACCACTATATCATCACACCTTAACCACCAACACAATTCCAAAACATTTTTAATTAGCCGAAACGCTCTGGAACCTCGCTTAAGTGAATGAACTAATTATAAATTTTGCGCTTCATAACTGGACTCTGAAAGTACTTTTGATTTCATAAATTATTACCTTGGGTAAGAACCTAAGTATGCTTATTTACTTTGCTTGTATGTTTAATACTCGTAACGTTCCTTTGAAGTGACAGTCTTTGTTTTTTCATCTACTCACAGAGTTGGTTTGACGCTTATAAATGCACCCCATTTCGGCGACATTAGTACGGAGCACTCACAGTTCTTTTCCTTTAATCTCGAAACTGTCGCAACAGAAAGTAATATATTATCAAAATCCCCGCATGAATTATTCATGTTTAAGAAGAAAGAAAGGAAACAGATCGACAACGAAAATCAATAGACTTCATTCGATGAAATTATGTAAAGATATGATTCTATATTTAGTTACCTTCCGCGCACCCCTTACGTTGTTGACGCGAAGTTACTCAGTCAGTTCAAATGTGAAGTGACCTTTCTCTGATCCGAAACCAAAAGTTTGATCACAGAAATAATAAGGTCTATCGCCTTGCGTGTAAGCACATTTATCGTGATCATTAACTTAATAGTATTAATTTATAACAGGCACTTCCTGATTCGTGGCGCTTCCCTGAATTTGCTCTTAAGCATTCGTGAGCCGACATCTTCACCTTGAAAGAACATAAGATTTTTTTTGTCGTCTGTTTTTTCCATGCCAATAATGATAATTTTTAGAAGTATTCATTCAATATCTTGATGCTGGAGCGAATCACGACCGTTGCTGTTCTTATAAAGATAAGAAAAAATCATACTCGCTGGCGATGATGGAAATAAGATAACTATAGATCTGACGTAATCCGGCTGATTTCCTCACTTTAAATTTGTTTACTAACAGCTAATCAATCACAAATATAAAAATAAATTATCCATCACTGTTCTTTTTAGATAATCTTGATGTAGAAGTAGCATAAGAACGGCAATATAAAATAATAGCAAAATCTTAACTTATGAGGATTTTTTAAGTAATACATTTGTTATTGTTCTACATACAAAAATATTGTTGCATCCTGTAATCTGAAATCGATTTTCTCCATGAGTCAAAGGTTAATTTATTAGAAGAGTCTACATCGTAAGCTAACAAGCCGTCAGGCGCGACAATAAGGAGGCCAACGCCAAGAATTCGATTTAAGCGTTTTTTACATTGTGAATTGAAGTTTTATTTTCATTCGTGCCATGAGTGCTATCTCACTTTTGTCAATTTTAAATTAAATTTCGTGTGTTTATTTCAATAAACTAAGGGTCAAGTGAAGTGGTATCGATATTTTTGAATAGTATACAATAATTTGTTGACAGTTTCCGGTCCAATTACATTGCTTGTAAGCACAGATAGTTCCCACTGGTAGCAATTTAAAAACGGCATCGTCGTAACGGTACTAAATCACCAGTAATACAGCTTGTTGCATAATGTGTAAGTAAAACGTACCAATTTCCTGGGTCCGACTCTCTTTTCACAGTTATTGAACTTAAAATTCTGCATTGAATATTGCAAACCGATATATTACTGCCCGTAAATATGTTTTGCAATCAGATGTGATTTGCATCGATTTTGTATAATCAATTCATAGAATAACTTGTTTTATAGCACTTATTATGCTTTTAGCATGATTGTGCAATAATATACACAGAAACTGCATAGAACTGAAATAACGAGCATCAATTTAATAATCACTGACTTGTATGCTTATTTATTTAACATTCAAAGCAAAAGGGTTTGTGCAAAATATGACTTCTGATTGTAACCATCATCGAAATGACCATTGTAGTAATAGATGTTTAGTGAGGATATATGCAGTTATCGTCTTGATTTTGTAGGATTGTTTTCTCATCAAACGTTTCATAACAAATTTAAAATCACTTATAGGAAGAATGTTTTGAAAGTCTCTTAATTTTTTGATCATTAAATCGAAATCATATAACGATCTTTTTTTTCAACTCAACTAGTTCTTCGCTAAAACTATTAATGTAATTGGCCGCAATAATTTGCTGTAAAAATTGTTTTTACAATCTAGATTGCTGGGCACACTGTACAATCGGGGAACTTCCCGGTTGATCAGAGTTTTTTTTTTTTAATATTTTGGTTAAAGAAATAATTGATTATATCTAATAATAAACTTCATCTTTATTCAGACGTGTTTATCTGTCTAGCAGTGGCGGTGGGTCCATAAAGTCCGATTCCTATCGGCTTCCCTTTTAGAAATCACACCCTACCGATCCACCATACAGTTAAGATTTTTTTTTGGAAAAATTTTGGTCCGGCTTATTCGCCATATTTCGCCCCCGGTCGCAAAACCTAACCAAATAAGGAATCGCCACTGGTGTCTAGCAAAGTTCAAATTATTTAAAAGGCTTATCTTACTACAACTATTTTCATAAGGTTATAAAATAAGAATGGCACTTTCTTAATGATAATAAAATGATAGCCGCCGCACCATGGGCCGGTTGTCGGTGGTCTGGGCCGCGGTCACTGTACCAATTTTATATTTTCGTTCTTTTGTTCCCCGCTCTTTTGTCAAGCTGTCGTTTTGCAGGAGAAAACGTTTACAATGGAGGTCTACATACAAATGTAATACATACCTTACATTGCATATTTATTGAGACGTAACAATTAAAACTAGGTACTTACTCTGTCTTGTTTGAAGATAAAAGTTTTCGTAGTGCAGCTAATAATACGTAACCGAAAATTATAAAATTGAGATAAATAAAAAGTGATACAATCATCGAACACTTTATGTAACACAATCTGTTTACTAGGGTTTATACTTGTCTTCGGAAGTTGATGATACGATATTTTTATTATATCGAACACGGTGTGTCGATGATTTAATTGTGCGAAGTTTTATTCCTTCGATGCTTTATTGGTGCGATGTAACGTTAATGCGAAAAATCCTGTTGCCAAAAACCTTACAGCGATTGCTCATTGCTTTGGTAATTTATTTGTATAGTACGTTTTTTAATTTATGATTTTTTGGAGTTTGCATTTTCAATGCTATCTTCTTGATAAAGGAGATCAGCAGGTTTCTTATGAAAGTTCGGTCTGATCACATACACGAAAACTTTTACTGGTTCTTCAAAGTTGATTCCATAGGGGAACCAAAAATATTTTTTAATTTTTCCAGAAACATGGAGGAAATTAGCAAAAAAGTGTAAACTTTTGACAAATAAATAAACTAAATGAAAAATATAATTTGTGCGGATAATGAAATAATCTACACAGGTTACTATCTAACAAGACTTACCAATCGCTTAGGATACCACTGCCTTAATTTAAACAGTACTAATTCGTTTTTAGACTCTCTTAACTAATGTCTCCTCAATCGTACTGTAGGTAGGTACGGTACAATTTGCACAACGTAAACGTTCCATTGCTAACAGTACAAGCCGCTCAACTCACGAATCCAGGTCCAGTGTCAAGATACAGGTGAACGTTTGTGCAGGCAAGGAATACTAACTATTACTAACGTTCAGAGTCCATGTAGATAAAAGCAAGTAAAAAGGTAATAAAACAGAAAAATCACAAACAGCAAACCGTTCTACTAATAATTGACAGACAAATGAAGTTGACAAGTGAAGCTATTTTAATACATCAGGCTTGCTGTCTTGTTTAAGTGATTAATCGGTATTGACTCAACGATTGTTAAAATACAGTAATAAGTCCGTTAGAAAACTCTTATAAATGTAAAAATAAATGTATAATAAAAAACTGCATTAAAAAAAATACTTCAAAATAATGTCCATTATTATATGTAACCCCATTTGAAAATAATCTTGAAAAAACAAAAGTGTAAGGCAAAATCATAAAATCGTGTATCTGAAATTTTGCAAATCTAGATAAAGGTATTAAGAAATATATATCTTATTAAAAGATTTGTAACACCTCTAACCGTCCTATAGTTATATCCAAAAAGTACGTACTTTTTCGATATAGCGTCTTAAAGGGTTTTATTTATTTGTTATTATGTGGTTTTCGTTTTTATAAAAAAAAAAATCTTTTTGAAATCAGTTTTTATTGTTAAAAGTTTTTTATTTCGCAATTTTTAAAAGTGAGGTACATTATGTCCCGTACTTACACTAAAAATCAGTCCATACGCAATGATGTCGTCCATGTAATGTGTCATGATATTTTTAAGGATTATGAAAAAACTAATAGCCAAACTCGGTAAAAAATTATGGAACCATACCTGAACTATGTTCTTTAGATAAAAAAAAGAAGATATTTTAAGCATTTTTTAAATTTGGTTAAAAAGGACTTATTTGTTAGCAATTTGTATACATTTTTTTTTTCACCTCATACGCTCGAAAAATGACGATTTGTCATTCAGTTTCCGCGTAGAAAATTTGCATTTTGCGGCCTGGCGCGGTAAAGTACTTTTTTAATTTAATACCTAAAAATATGTCATAATGCGTTTCGAATCGCACTATTGACTTTTTTGTTACATTTTATACTTATTTTAAATACTTTTGAATTAATTATAATACTCCGTTTAGGTTTTATTATATTATTTTAGTTCATTGAATCATAAAAACAATAACAATAAGATTAAACTATTTGTTATAAGTGAGATTCCATAACCTATGATTGGATTTCGGAATGTGTCATAAACCTTAATTTTTAAATTCTATTTGTCTTGTACCTCATGTCAATGTCAACATTTACCGAATCGTTTTTATTGTTATTTATAAGTAACAATATATTCCTACATCTAATAACTTTGAATTAACTATAATACTCCCTTTTTTATTATTTTAGTTCTTAATATCATTAAAACAACAAGAATAAGGGTTATTTAGATTAAACTTAATGTTTGAAGAATTTTTTACCGGAAGTTGACCGCGGAAAAAAAATAACCATAAAATGTTCCTCGCTGTTGTGAGGTGAAAAATTGTGTGTTGCGCTCGGCAGAAAACAACTCGCTACGCTCGTGGTTCAATCCTAGAATCATTCCCTTGCTCAGATTAGCGGCGAGTTACCTCTATAGAAATCTGAGCAAGTGAAGGATTCCAGAATTGAACCACGTGCGTAGCGAGTTGTTTTCTGCCGAGCGCAACACACAATTTTTCACCTCGATTGAATCCTGAGCGAAGCGAGGATTTCAAAGGTACAAGACGCTAAAAACTTTTCTGCCGAGCGCAACACACAATTTTTCACCTCACAACAGCGAGGAACATGTTATGGTTGTTTCCGCGGTCAACTTCCGGTAAAAAAATCTTTAAACATAAAGTTCAATCTAAATATACCTTATTCTCGTTGTTTTAATGATATAAAAACTAAAATAATAAAAATGGGAGTGTTATAGTTAATTCAAACTTATTTAAAGTAGGAATATATTGTTACTTATTAATTAGAATAAAAACGAAAATGTTGACACTGACATGAGGTACAAGACAAAGACAATTTAAAAATGAAGATTTACGTCACAGTCCGAAATCCAATAACAGGTTGTAAAATCTCACCCAGCCTAATATAAAATTCTTATAACAAATATAAACTATTCTTCTTATCTTATTGTTATTGTTTTTATGATTCAATGAACTAAAATAATATAATCAAACCAAAACGGAGTATTACAATTAATTTAAAGCTATTTAAAATAAGAATCAAATATAACAAAAAAGCCAATAGTGCGATTTGGAACGCATTAAGACATATTTTTAGGTATTAAATTAAAAAAGTACTTTGCCGCGCTAGGCCGCGCCTAAACTGATTGACAAAACCTCCTTTTCAGAGCGTATGAGGTGAAAATAACCATTTATTGGTTACGAGTATAATAATGTAGTAGTATAATATAGTGTAGTATAATAATAACATCAACAAGTAATCTATACAGAGTGTGGAAAAAAAGACAGTCGTTGGAGGGCAATTACCTTAAATATTGATGTGAGCAACATGTGAGTATACTAATTGTAGAATGCACCATCGATGCCTTGACTGGCACCGACTCTCTTTTTGAAGTCGGGTTTTCCCTAAACTCGTCATTGTTGTTAGATCACCGATAAGCTCGTGATAGACGAGATATTACCTAAATTCCTTTTTTCACCTCAGAAAAACATTAGCTTACCATTTCTTTTATGATTTTTGAATTTATGAATGCTATTTTAAAGTAATGAATACTGATATACCGAACTAATGCGCCAATATACCAATGATATACCTTTCCAAAAGTCGTGTGTTCGAATCCCATATGAAAGTTCACTTGTGGCCGATTTGATTATTTCTAATATGTTTTCTATAAAACAAATTGCTTACCGTCTAAGTTATACCTTTACATTACACATTTTCAGTGTCGTAAAATTTATATTCTTAATTAACTTTTATGAAAAGAAATAGGTAAAATCCGTTATAAGGCATGACAATGCTTATATGTATGTAATTTTCTTGGAGCAGTGATTCATGAACTTTGTTTTAAAGTCGACCGTTATACAGCGGATTTTTAAATTTTCCAAATGGGGCTCGTGGGAAAATGCCACGCGATAAGTATTTAATTTATTTACTTGACATTAATCTGCCATCTCGTTTGCGGGTGAAAGAAAGATGATCTTGACATGGCACCGACGACGGCGACGGGCTGCGCGAGCGCGCGGGCGCGGCCGGCCATTGTGGCCCCGGCTTACTAAATCAATATTTGCGCAGATGTCGGCGCAAGAGCATGCTGTGCTTGTAGCGACCTAAAATTCATACGGCATATATGGCAATGTTAGCGGTAAATTTTCTCGGCAGCTACTTGTAATCCTTCAAATGTGGGCCGGTGCTGCACGCGCAAGCTCACCCTACCTCGTTTAGAAGGGTAATTCATCGAAATTGAGGTCCGCAATTATTAGATGTGAACTCCTTTTGGATCTTATAAAAGCCCAATCATTTTACAACAAGGCTTACGTGCCATTATCTTCAACAGGGCACTTTGAACTTGTGTACCATGTTCGCGGCAAAAACTTTCATTTTCTTGTCTTTGGTCACGGCTTCGGCATGACGATGTACGTATGTCTGTATAGCCTACTGACCTGCTCTCGACCAACATGGTCACTTTATAGCCCAAATTTCCACTTGATGTAGTTTCCGCCTACCTTTTTTATCACCTGTAACGAAATAAATAACAGGAATCTTATTATTAAACATTAAAATTACCCAACAAGTATTAATGAATACTATTTATATGTAATATTGTGATACGATATAGATGACGAGTTTACCAACAATTTTTGGATAATAAATACTTCATTGCTCTCTTAATTTTCATAAATACATAACGTGGTACAGCTATAACCTTAGGTATCTCTACTCAATAGAGTACATATTTTATTAACTTGTTTGATTTTTTTTTTCAGTTAACTGCAAGAAGTAAAAAGAAATTTAAGGGTATTTAATGCAATTACAAAATTATTCAGTTTTCATATTAGCACCATTATAGCCCAGAGACTCACTTTCAGATTTACGCGTCGGGATCTCATGTGTGTATTAGATTTTATACCTGGCTAGAACATAACATATTTTATGAAATAATGACACAGTTGATTAAAACCACTCTTTTCATTGCTTTCGAGTGGTTTATAGCTTGAAATAATTATAAACTGAAGACTAATCACCGGTTGAATAATAGTTACTTCAGATAATGAAGGTTGCAGAGAGCATCGTAAAAACATCACGCCGATAATTACTGAGTGCAGTTTACCGACGAACATGTATACTATAATTCAATTGCAGGATAGCGAGCGCCCTGCACCCACCCTCCATGGGAGTTTTTCGAACTTTTACTCGCACATTTTTTGTGCCGATGTGGTTACGTGAAAACGAATCGCATAATTTTCTAAGCGATGACCACGATTCTCGTGTAATATGATAATGCGATGTATAAATATTACATGTCTAGGGTTCACTGTGATCGTTTTTGCAATGGAACCTGTTCCTACAATGCGGTGCCATTCCCGGGAGGTGCGCGGCGATTTTTGCTATATCCTATAGACGTCGCGTCACGGTGTATGGGGCTAAAGGCGTTCCGCTGCACGAACTGAACATCATGTCGTATTTAATTGCTTTTTCTTGAATTAGTTGGCATAGGTTAGTCAGTAATTAGTTGGCATGGGTCAGTCAGTCAATGAATCGGAAATTCGTCATTCATTCGTCCCCACTGCTGAGGCACTGGCCTTCCTTATGGATGGATAAGGAGAACGGGCCATGACCCACCACGCGGGCCCAATGTGGATTGGTGGGTTTAAACGACTGCAAATGCAGCCGGGACCAACGGCTTAACGTGCACGAAGCACGGAGGAGCTCACGATGGTAAATTTTTGGTCACCCATCCAGTGACCGACCATTGCGAAAGTTGCTTAACCTCAACAATCGCAGGACGAGCGCGCGAACCACTCACGCTACGGGCTCCTCGAATCAGAAATTACCTAAGCATTAAGGTTTCCTTGCTCTAATTGGGTATAAAATTAACAAATTCCCACACTTATCCAATAGCCTGTTTACAAATAAATAACACATTCCAACAAAATAAAGCTATGGAGCGAAGAAGTAATATTCGTTTGTACGTCAATCAATATGAAGTTTAATGTTAAGCGGTAAGTAATGTTTTCCTTGAAAAAACATGTTTCCAGCCGTAAAATAGTTAACGGAAAGCTGTAGGAGATTTTAACCATACTACGTGCCTGAGCTCACTCGTTTAGAGTCAAGCTCTGAAGTTCGTTTGAAAATATTTGCCATTCATTCCTTACATAGAGATATGGCCGGTAATGACTGGCCGGTCGACTAGCTATCGGCCAGACGCTCGTAAACTCTGTTCCACACGAAGCATTTGAGCATGGCTGTGAATGCGACTCAATAGACATCACGCCGAAAGGCACACACTTCCTGGTATAGCTTACTGTCCACACACTACCTGACTCGAAAACTTTCTATTATGTAAGTAATTCGATTTAGCACAAAGAGTGCTGTACACAAAGGTCACCGATTTGGAGACTAATACATTACTTTTTCTGCTCGAGGGGTGCATAAGTATCACGGGTCAGCGGTCGCTCTAATAGCTGGTGTCAGAGGACGGTCAAGTCTCAGAGGGCGACAGCGAGGGGTGCATCATTCCCGTCCCTCGCTCCAACACATCAGAAACGCATTCCGATTAATGATATAATATACCCAGAGGTCGTAATTGAATGAACGTTAATTGTAAATTCGTTTACGGTAAACCTGTGCATTTTCCTAATCGCTGACTGTTTAATGATCTAAATTAAATGGCTTTAACGTTAGTGCAATTAATAAAACAATGTTATTGCATATCGTGAGAGGTGTCAGCGTGCGTGCGCGGCCGGGGGCAACGATCATCGTGTGAGCGCCGCGCCCGTGCCCAACAATCGCGAATTCAACGTATGCCTAGCAACAGCCACTCACACTAACGTTGGCTGTACTTTCATGATGCACACAGGCGCAAGCTGCAAGCAAGCTATAAGCTTTGATGGACTTTGTGACATTAAAAGCCCATGGAAATGCAGCTTTTAATGACTAAGTTGCAAAAGCTACCCACAATGAAAGAAGGAATTCGCATATACTTACTTATCTACGCTCCTCCAATACTCAATTGTACGTGAGCAGAACGTTGTGGGGTTTCGTTGATAGAACTATAACAGGATACGCGTGAAATTTTAATGCACTCATTAAAAAGTATGCAAATTCTTGTAAAATATCAGTCTGATAGATAATCAGCATTGTCTGAGCACTACGGAAATAAAATAATTCACTAGAATTCGCTACGGAATTTTAACGTGGAGTAACGGTGATAAGTCGTCAAGAGCGGAATTACCTAAATTATTCGGTCTCCGTTGACGATACGTGATATAGGTTTCTAAATCCATATGCATTGATTCGACATTCATTTCAATATTTGATTTCCGGGAATCCGCCTCTACCACCAAAAATTTTATTTAAAAAAATTGTTATCAAACTCTTTTTACTTTTTTCCAAGCCAGTCTGTCATAAAAGTACACGTTCTACGTAGCTAATTCATTGGAATCAGCTTCGCTCGTGAATTATGTAGGACTGAAATGAAATCATGAACGTAATTACTTTTTGGCCCGTGATTACCATTAGTTATGAATTGATAGATTGTCGTTTGCAAATATCAAAGTTCTTCTAATTTACGTAAACTTAGATCGTTGACTTCATCGAAATAGCCAATTATATTTCGAAACGGGACGATAACGAGTTTGTCGTCCTGTTTGCAAATAGTAAAATTTTGCCCGACAGCCTGGAGATAGTTATAACATATACGTATGTTTATGATACAAAATTAGCGCGGGTCAACGAACCGTGAGCGCCTCATGAAGGAAACTAATATTTGCCATCTTCCTTCCCATTTCCCCGGGGAAAACAGGCTCAGCTGCGCTACCTACGCACATCTCGCTATACCTTCGACTCAATCAAGATGATCATCTGTTATGAACAACTATTTTAAATAAAATCGTCTTATCGCAAAAAACTATCTTATATTACAATGATAGCTAATTTGATACTTGGTTTATATTAGTTATATTTATAGCATTAAGAAAGGAAAAGAACTAAAATTTTGTGGATTGAACACGGAAACAAAATTAGGATCATTAAAATTTAATTATAAATATATCCCGATTCTAATGTAATGATACCCAGGCAAGTATGGATGTCTGCTACAATTGTAGCAGCTATTTAGTATGTACAGGGCGGCGTGCGCCTGCCGTTAATCGACCGCTACACTTCGCTGACAATTATCGCCTAATAACGATGTATTGTTGCTTGTAGTCGAATCTAATAGCGATTCAGTCGCCATGTCCACGTTTTCAATGCTAATCACTTGAATTTACGGTGCCTGATAATCGCGACACGCGTACGTGAAGACATTGTGCGAAGGGCGATCGCGCACTGGATATCTGAGTGTTCCGCGAATAAGCAAACATCCAAATACGAACGTGTGAACGCACTAATCGATCCCATTTATATTGCGAGTTAACGTCGCGGTACAGATCCTTATCGGCCGTCGAGCAGCCATCAAGATGGACCATAAAAGTGGTGTGATACGCGAACAGCATTCGCGGAGTAGGCGGGAGCGACGCGGCGACTCGGTGCCCTCCTGTCGGGTGACCCGCCGGTCATCGCATCTCTCATCTAGTGCGCCTCTTAGCATACTTAGCCCGGCCTGGTCGGCTACTTTTGTACCGCAAAACACATAGATCGTGACGAAGTAGATTTTTTACGGCCTTACAAAAAGTACGACGTTTTTAATGTTTATTGTTGCGTTCACTTTTAGTAGTGCGGTTGTAGAACGAAATCTTCTAAGTATAATTTTGTCGTCGTAAGCTTCCTGGTACCGAAACTTTGATCCAAAGTTCGTCTTAAATTGGAGTCAATGCTCTGCGGTTGCAGTGTTCTGAGAGTGTTGGGCAACCGGGGCAGCGACCCGCCAGCGACGCCCTTCCGATCTGATAGGTTTCACCGGGCCGGCCGTGTGCTAATTTTATCATGGTACAAATTGCAAAGCTTGTCTCGTGAGCCGATAGGGCTTCATAGTAATTAAAATTATAATTCTCTAGCTCATACAAGTTTCCATAATAAATATATTTCTTATAGTCAGTTTCTTCATAAATCTGGAATAGATAAGTAAAGCTGGCATTGTCTGACTGTCAGGATCAAACTTCGTCGCTTTTAAGATCCACTGTGTAGTAGACTTGAAGTACTTTACTGTTTAAGAGTGATGACTTCTGAAGACAGAGTTGAGATATCTCCAGCACAAATAATAATTAAACCACACATTGTGGTTTCCCTCTACATCCGATTCAAATTTAGATTTGTATAAATCGGATTAACTGTTACATTTGACGCCACAAACGGTAACGCTGGACAAACGGTAAGCCAAATTATGCTTGGGAAGTGGGTCTCTATTGTGTACATTAAGAAAATTGGTCTTCCCGTAACTAAATCGGCCACTTAATCACAACACGGTGCCACTAGCATAACCTGCTTTATTATTATTACAAACATGTTATAATAGAAAGCGTAACCTATTTTTTACAAATCAAAATATAGGCCTGTACGGTTGCACGTTGCACTACTGCCCGTATTCATATTTATTGGAAACTGTAGTATGTAGTATAGTCGTATGTACCGTAGTGTAATATCGTAGTCGTACGTAACATCGTAGCATGGCATAGCATAATAAAACTACAAGTAAGAGTGAGGGTTTCGATCACACTGCGTTAGTCATATACTTAAGTACGACGATGTTCGGTACAGACAGAATTTAAGTGTTCTGTCAGTTCAATTCCGATAAAATGTGCGAATATATCGGCGTGACAACACGTATGGCCCTTCACGTCCGGAACACGTGGTATTTTAGCAAAGCAAATAAATAGATAGTGGTGAATTGTGCACCCTCACCCTCCTACAGAGTGCGGAGGTGACTTGCGGAGCGTCTAGACGGAGGGACCCTTGCCGATATCCCTACATACATATTTACAAACCTTTAACAAGTCGAATTGAATTTATTGAGATTTAGAAGACTACATCTTGATTTAAAATTTTTGTGGCGTAGTATTTTGTATGGACTCTTGAAGATGGAAATGGGATTTTTACGTTGGAGTGTAATGACGTGACAATATAAGGAAAGAACAAAAGAAAATAATAGAGATTTTTCCCTCGTGAGGTGTAGTGGTGTCGGGGGAGGTTGTTGAAAAATGCGTGTAAGATGCGGTGTATAATGAGCGGCGGCCGCGGCGCTCGGGGCCGGGACCGTTCCCACGGTAACGCGTCTGCATGTAGGCTAGGGCCTGAGTTGAAATAATTCGCTCCATAACTAGTGACTCCTTTACTGTGAGCCATAAATACGCGACCTCATCCTGATGATGGAAAATACAGGCTTATTATTTCTAGCGTGCTAAATTACTTTTAGAAGTGGACACCACCCTAATCACTTTATAATTCGCGATGAGAATTTTTTTTTATCTGCTGACAGCAAAAGTAATTATGGTGACTGGACCAGTTGTGTCTATTTTTTGGTACAGTTCTAATGTACTTTCAAATACATCTTTAGTTTTACGTTAGTAAAAACAAGAAAAAAATTACAATACAGTAACACTACACTTAAAATGTAAGCTTCTAATAAAAGTGGTAGCCTTGGACATAAAGTAATATGAAGTAAACGGTAGGTCCGTTATATTTGTTAAGTCGTAGGTCCTACATTCCTAGTAGTTTCTAGAAACATTTAAGATTTGCTACACTGAAAATCCTTTAAAAGTGGCTACATTGTTTTGAATGGTGACCGCGTGCGGTCGCTGAATGGACTGTTAAAGTCGCTATTCACTCAAAGTTAAATAGGCGCATTTTTGCGTTTCCGCGTTCCTGAGCGCGGGGGCCCGCACGACGCCCGCTCTGCGACCACGTTATTACCTCATTGTTTACTGTGCATCAACCAACCCTAACTTAACCTTAGTGCAAATAAATAACACAACCTTTATAAAGTACCTAGCTCCCTATTTTACGTCAGAATGTAGCACCCCCGATGACTCAATCAAAAACCGAGTCTATACCTGGCGATGTTAATTAACTAACTTAGATCTTCTGCACGGTTCGTTTCACTTGGAAATGATATCGTCGCATTGTCTAACTCTATAGTTGTAGATATGGATACGTTCTCAAAATAAAATTGATCAGTGCCAGCTAATTTGATGAGAGTTTTGTTTTTAATTTTGATTTGAAAGCAACCTTGCTAATAATAAGCATGATTGCCGTGTGACACTCCGCAATTCGACGTATCCGGTACGAAGAAGGACTTATGTTGAAGTGTGAATGTATAGAGATGCAGAGAGGACGCACACATTTCCGATCCCTCTCGGCCGAGGAGGACCTTCGACACGCGTGGCTCCGCGCGCCTCACCCCTGCTCGAGCCACGCACACAATAACACCTATTAAATGCCCAATTTATTGCACATACCACGATCCAGCTTAACCTATTTGACAAACGTACAATAACCCTTAGATTACGGCGGCAAAATATAGGTTTCTATTTTAAAGTTAAAATTTATACTGACTTAAGCCATTCTTTACGGGACCAAGGGTACAATAAAATACGAGCATGCGCATTTTAGTATTCCCTTGATAGTGACTTTCTCACATTACTGGTTATTTATGCGCTAATGTTAAATAACCCGTAGACATATTTCATATTTTACATAGCATCTAGGCTTCTTCTTCCTTTGTGACATATGCATATAGAAGTAAATCCGGGTAGGTTGGAAAGAAATATAATTATGGTATCTAGTTATTATACTTAAGTTTTAGCTAGATAGTTCATAAGGATCACGCAAATTTTACTAGCGTAAGTTTTGAACGCAATGAAATGAAAAAAACAAATAAAATCCTACATAAAACAACAAGTTTAATGTCATCCTACTAATATTATAATGCGAAAGTATGTCAGTTTGTTTGTTTGTTACTCTTTCACGTAAAACTACTGAACGGATTTTGATGAATTTTGGCACACAGATGGAAAATTGGCCAGATATTCCCATGGGAACGGGATCCGCGTGGGTGAAACCGCGGGCGGCCGCTAGTATTTAATAAGTTAACAATGACACCGGATAAAATTATTCCACGTTACATTACATTCTATAGTACAATTTTTATTATATTTGCCAGTGTATGAATTGACTATAATAATAATTACATACTTTCATTGATAATTGTTATGTTCATTTACTCAAATATTTATTTGTTTGTTTCAGACGGGTGGCGGCAGATGGATCGGCGGCGCGCGGCAGGAGCGCTGCTCGCGCTAGCCGTGTGCATCGCGAGCTCAGACGCAGGTGAGTTATCTATCACATCAAAAAAGTCTCAGGCGCAGTCTAAACAGTCTTTGCACTGCCTACAAATGGCTGAAGGCTGAAATGACACACTCACCCTCAGATACGCGCCGCTACACGCGCGCTCACTACTGTTTTACCAGTGAAAACCAGTGATATTGAGGGGCCGGCTGTGTATCGATAGCGAGCGGCGCGTGTGTGTGAGCGTAATATCGGCCGAGTGCTGGACTGTTTATGTTTAGACTATGTCTCTAGACTCAGTATCAGGACGATCGAAGACATTCCATCTTCGTAATACCTATTACTCTCTGGGGAAATGTTCGAACCAGGCTTTACGTGTGGTCCCACTGTTTGTTGCCCTGGTGGGTCCACGGGTATTTTAGTAGTAGTCCCACTGCGCTTCAGTAATACAGGCTACGGGTAATCGAAACGACAATACCGCATTTACCCGTGGTCCTACCACTTTGTACTCGGTGGATCCACGAGTAATATCGCTTTTAACCATTGACGCACCAGGGAGACAAACCGGTGGGATTAAGGGTATAACGTGGTTCGAACAGGATGACCTCTAGTGGATGAAGTGCGTGCCGAGTAAGATATTAGCGTAATTTTTATTTGAATTTGTTATATTTTGCTAATTAATCCACACAAATACTATAAGTAATAAAAAAAACAAAGTATAGCCAACTATAGCCATCGTAACGCTACTTGATGCCGTTGATACCATCATTAAAAAAAACCTCCGGTTGAGCTCAGAGTTTTTAAGCCGGCTTCGATCTCAAACAAATAATCTTTATCAAAAAGTTTCATGAATTCGAGAAAAGCTTGTATGAACACAACTTTATTCTTATTTTTTTCTTTATCTGTCACTAATTGCTGACTAAATTATACGTAACTACCGTTTAAACATATACATAAGTATGAAAAATGCCTCATGAATTGCAAATCGATGTCTTTTACCATAACAGTATTTCTCTAAATGTTTGGGACAGCCTAGCCGTAATGGCATTATAAATTAGCATTGTTCAGTCATTATATAGGAATTTCATATGCTTTTGTTTGCAATATTTCTATTTGAGAGATAATGTATTATACACATGATGATTAACAACAGCTGGTGTTTATTTTCGCTTAAATTGTAAAATTTTCGCACCATAATACTTACAACTAGAAGGTTTTACACTCATTAATTTAGAATACCTATTTTGGAGCAATTAACAAAAAAAATTAAGATAAAATGCAAGCTTCCATTAGCAGTAGGTAATATCTGGTAATTCTATTGACAAGAAAACGAAGATTCAAACTTAATCTGACGAATGACATTATAGATTGACAATGAAATAGCTTGTTAATGGCCCATCCGGATTCGCTGCTAAAAGAAAATCAAGGAACATGAATTTCCTTTTATTCTTTACTCGTTCTTCCTTGCACTGTATTTTAATAGATACATTTTTAGTTTTTATACAATCAGAAAGCTTTTGTTAATATGAGATTAGAATTAAACATATTGCATCATCTAGAAACGTTACCCATTTAGGTATAGTAAATTCCTACTGCGAAACTTATATGAAAGAGACATATTCATTTTACGTGACTAAAATGAATAATATTTGTAAAGTCGTCACGTAGATTTAATTAAGGTAAAAAAATCTGAATAAGAAGTAATTAAAGTTGAAATTATACTTATTTCTATGACACATTCGCCGTAGCATTATCGTAAAAACGAAAATATTCCACACAGAGTTAGTTTTTATAAGCGTATAATTGACGCAAATCATTTAATCACAGTATAAATCGTAATTCCAATTCCGTCACACGTGCATTGTAATACAGGTAAAAAGTTACGTAATTAAATAATCGGGTGCATTACCTACCGAAGTATCAATATACTTGAAGTGCTTTTTTCTATTCTTTTACTTTGACAGCTCAAGGTGCAATTATTCTAGCTCTGACGAAACTGGTTACGAGGGTATTGATCTCATAATGATATCTATATTTCTAACTGTCAATCAGTTTCTACAATAATTTTGCAGCAATCACAATCAGAAGATATAATAGAGAGAGCATCTGAGAATTCACTTGTGGCCGAGTTGATTTTTTCCAATATTTTTCTATTTAAAATTTATCATAAGTATAAAAATAGCATTGAAAAATGCAATACTTAATTCAAAATAAAAAAAGATAAAGCATATTTAACCAAGTTAAAAAGTATTTTAAAGCCAATAATCATAAAATATCGATATGTGAATCCGTTTCAAACACCTACAGATTTTTTATTTGCAAATAAATAAATTGATTTGACAAAAACTTGTTATACAATAATTGGCAGCTACACCGTTATGAATTAGCAAAAATATTTATGCATCTAGTATATCGCATCAATCATATACATATTTACGATATCGAACATAATTAGGAATAAAAAAAGGAATTTGAATGACAAATCACTTGTGACATTAAAGTTGTCGAGATGAATCAGCGTGGATTTGATTCGCGGTAACGAGGAGGATGTTGTCCCGCGGGTGTCCCGCGTACGCGTCCTGGCGGTTCCGTATCCCGCGTGACTCAGCAGCGCCGTCGGCTGGAGTCGAGCTGGTCGTTGTCCCGCTAACTGTAAAGGTCCGTGCGTGTCTGTTCCGCGGTGCATGCTGTTAGATGATGCTATTTTCGTCTGCACTCAGATTTAGTACCCTCTGCACGGCTTCTTCAAAGAATTCCAATTGAATTTACGTTATACATAGGAAGTATATTTAAATGCGGCCTACTATGTTTAGGTCTACCCGTGTGAACTTCATCACGCATGGCGACCACGGTGACATTCATTCATTGAAACGACTATCCATATTAATGTAGTGCAAATTTTAAATTCATGCTGCCTCCTCATTTCGATTGCCTGGGGCCATGTTCTAAGCGCACGATTTTGCATTAAGTAGTTTTTTGTTCATGCAAAGCCATTTATAACGTCACACTTATACGTAAACGGTATTCATTAGGTATCCTGGGAATTTCAAGGATGAGAACATACGTCACGAGCGTGCTTCGGAATTTTTATTAAGATGTCTTGTTTAAGCTGTCATGTGCAGTTAAAAAATATTGTCGCATGACCATCGAAGGATAATAGATACGCGATACATACTCATACAATTTGCAAGCAAGGTAGCACTTTTAATATTGACTGGCTTCGACAAAATTATAGGTACCTAATTCTTATTTGACATTTGGAGTTCGTAAAATGTTTATAATCGTAATGGCATCAAAACGACGAGAAGAACCTAGTGCAGGCTAGATTTTCCCGTTATGGTCATAATTTTGGTTTTATGAGCAGTGTCAGTCGAGAGTGGACATTATAATTGAAATCACGATTGGCAAAAACTGGATGCTTACGACATTCCTGGCGACCGTTAGATGGACGATCTGGCGGCGCGGGCGCAGCTCGGGCGTCGCGCACGCGCCATATACAGCGGCGAGACAAGAGGCTCGCCCTAACGGTGCCGTCTACTCCGATAAGCCCAAACACCGCACTACCAAACGTGATCAATTGCGCAAGCCTTTAACCGCAACAATCAGTCCCTGACGCTCAGCACCCTCGCATCGCGATCCTATACAATTCCACGGTGTAGTCGACACAATGCTTTCAACATCACTCAAGGGTTCTATTTTAATAATGACCTGCATTCGTTTCCCAATTTTTTAAACAAATAAAAATCCGATGTGTATTTTCTATAAGTCAATGGTTACTCTACAACTTGATTGAAGTTCGTCAGTGTTCACAAAGAAGTAGTAAAATTATAATAGAGGCCTCATGAATGATACATAGTATGACTTATATACCTTTTTTACTATATTTATACGTATTGTTTATTGTTGTTGGTTTTCGTATAGATAATAGAAAGAAATAAAAGCAAAGGTTTTAGTAGGTTATAGATGACTTTATTTCAATATCTATTGTGTACAACATTGTGAAAATTTGATTAAGAAACGCGTCATATTATTTCAGAATAAAGTACAAACCTTTTATAACATCAAATGTCTCCAGATTCAGAAGCGGTGAATTTGTTGTCATTTTTCAACACATAAATTGTTACGTGCCTTTCTGCAGACGAATAGCAAACGGTATTTTTATGCGTCTATTGACTATCGATAACATACTAGTCTTTCCTCCGGCGTTTGTTATGAGTTTGCCCTAATCATCGGATTGTGGTCCCCGGCTCGGTGTTAACGATGCGCTCCGTTACTTTAATTGCAGTTTTGTCGCTTTCGCCGCCGCCTTCAGTAATTATACACCGTAAAACGGATATGTGAAACGACTTTAAGACGATGACCGATTGGAGCACTCGTGATTTGCAGCTCAGCTAATATCCTGTCCAGCTGTGTCACACTTAGCAAGCTGACCATAAAAACGGCAGTAAAATTTTCTTAGAACATGTTCAATATTGAGTACCTATCTCATTTTTAACACAATGCTATAAGACTCATCTGAAAATCAACCCACTGAACAACAATGATTATTCTTCAACAGAAAAAATAAAGGATACAGCAAAAAATAGGAAAACAAAATATTAAATCGTACAGAATTCGAACGATAATTTAGAAGTTCCTAAATTTTTAATCGTATAACTAATTATTTACTTGAATCAATAACAACATTGCAGTATTCGGCATGTATATGTTGCAGGGATATTATAAAAACCGTGATATTACGATTTCACTAGTGACATTATAATTACACTAATTATTGTCAATTGTTTGTATTACTTACAATTTAACGGGCTAGTTTCAGTGCCATTATAATTTCACTAGATGGATACAGTGAAATTGTAAGGCAGTGATATTTTGACAATAACACTGATTTAAGAAAGCCGTTAGATTATCAGAGCGATCGCTGATTGGTCCGTTTTCGTTACCAACTGAGCTACAAGTAATTATCATAGAGTTAGGAAATAAGAGACAGGTATTTGAAAATATTTTTTTTTTATTTTACTTGTAACTTTTTTATAGTACTACCTATACTATAATATATAAGAAGCAAAATATGCTGAAACTGTTATAACATTTAATAATCATAAACTTTACTTATTATAAGCTTAATAGTAGGTAATACTGGTAGTAACATGTGGGTCACTAGCCTCGATGTATGGCTTTGAATAAAGCTTAAATAATAATTAAGAAATAATATGTACTAATAATCAAATAATAATAATAATTAAAATCTTTTCGTACCACAATTTCACACTTGCTTCCACGTGCATTTGACGTATCTGACGATTGAAACACTTCCAAATGCTCACGATTACTCATTTCGAAGATATTGACTAGAATAATTAAGTAAAACACCAAAAACATGTAATAAACCGATATTACAAAAGCACGCCCCAATGTTTACAACTATTGTTTTGCAAATGGCGACTGATTAACTCAATTGACCAATCAGAACACGCGGAGTTCCCACCACAAACTTAAGTCATAATAAACCTAGATTTATTATAATATTATTGCGGCCCAGTGAAATTACAATATCACTGATTAGAGCCCGTGAAATTATAACAACCAGGCGTTATTGACAATAATCAGTGTAATTATAATTTCACTAGTGAAATTTTAATATCACGTCTTTGACAAAATCCCTGCGACATATATAACACTAGTCCCATTTATGTTGAGTCTTTTGTTTATGTATTTATTTTATTTTATTGAATATACAATTTTATAGATAAAATGGGTCCACATCTCGGTTTACTTTAAGTTGGCGTGAAAAGCAATCACGTAGTAATGGTGAGGCGCGACATTCTCTACGCGAAAACGTAGCCGTAACCAATCCTCACACTTTTTTTCATTTATAGCGATAAAACGCTTAGATTTATGATTGGCTGAAAATTGTTTCATATTTGTATGATATAAAATAACATTTGTTAAAAAAAATATTTAATTTGTTTTCAGCTCCGACAGCGAGTAACCAAACGGCCTTAGACCTTTACGATGGTACGTATTTCATTAATTGTTATCAACTAAATAAATACCTAACGCATGAAAAGTTCAAAAAATTAATAAAGTATAAAAAAAATTAATACTTACATACTTACTTGTCACTTGTAACATATTGTAAAATTAGGTGTTATTTAATTTTACATGCAATGTGTATTCTAAAACTAAACGTTTGAAAACATTGAAGCAACAAAAGAGTTTACATCATTTTCAAATCTTTTACAGGCGCTGCAGAAGGTTGTTATTACAACTTTCAACATTACGGCGAAGGAGACCGGATAATGACAAACGAACCATGCCTGAACTGCACATGTCACAACCGAATGCTCATGTGCTACCTGAGGGTGTGTCCCTTCACCAAGCCCATAGGTCAAGACTGCACTGTTGAGAAGAGGGCGGACCAATGTTGCCCTGTTGTTACCTGTCCAGATGGTAAGTTTTACAATAAAAGCTACAGTCCAATAACTATCTACTCCTACTACTTCAAAATAAGCTGAAGCTTTTTATTTTTTCATAAGAGATTTCATAAACGAGTTATACATATTATAAGGTGAGATGTTATTTAATATCTCAATGTGTTTTATTAATTTATGTAGGAACTGTAAGGAATCGTAATTAAAGTTAAATAGACACTACTGGTGTCGAAACTTCTTCCAGTAAAAAATAATAATATTGTGTTGTACATGTAATATACCTCTTTTCCACAGTTCCAGTGGACCTGTTAACATCGACATCGACGAATTCACCTGCTGAATACGGCGCCACTGGTGTGGGAAAGCTCGACAAGTACGGTTGCAACATCAATGGAAAATACTTCCCAGAGGGCTCGAAGGTGCCCCCGAACCCGAACAACCCTTGCGAGCATTGTTACTGCATTCGAAATATGACGACTTGCGTTATGCAAGAATGTACCCTCCACGTGGATGGTTGCACTCCGATCTACAACAAAGATGTCTGTTGTCCCGTCCGTTACTCATGTGGTAATTATCTATGTCTTTGTATTATTTTATTTTATTCTTTATTATTATTAGATATATCAAGGTTACTAGGTTACAATAATACCAGGGTAGTGGGTTTTAAAACCCATGGTATTATTAGTATTTTTAGTGGTTTATTATTAGATACTAATACTATCTAATTATAGTTCAAATACTGCTAAAACTATCATGTGAAGTTAGCTTTACTTATTTAGTAAAAAAAAATACCACATCTCATAAACCCTTTAAATTTTCAGATCACCCCGAGGACGAAATGCTACTTCTGGATGATATGACTACGACCGTACGACCAACACCAGGATTCTTACTCACTACAACCACGCAGTCTCCCGTTACACAAATGTCTCAAGACTGTGTTCATGAAGATAAAATCGTCACTGATGGTGCTTTGATAAAAACAGAAAAGGCATGTGAACATTGCTATTGCATGAAAGGCGACATAGTATGTGTCGTACAGGAATGTGGTACACCAATGGAAAACGAAGGTAAAAATTGCACTTCTCTTCCACCCAGAGAAGGTCAATGCTGTCCGGATACATATATTTGTGAAGGCGACGAAATTTCAACAGAATTGCCATTTGGAATAACCACTGAAACTTCAATATTTGAAGAAATAACTACGTTAGCGCCCCCTCGAAGGGTTGGCGTTGAAGGCAGTGGTTATAGAAAAGAAACGGAAGAATCATATACTGAAGTAACACCGTTTGAAGGAGATACCGAGGGTAGTGGATATGATCACGAGATTGGACCTATTATTGATACTGATGAAAAAGAAATACCTGAAATTACAAGTGCTACCACAGAAGATGTACTGTACATTGCAAGTGCTACAACAGCGAAAACACCTACATTGGAAGAGTTCGAAAAAACCACTGAACCAGATAAAGGACTCAATACAGTACCAAGTGGGATCGAGGAAGAAGTACCTGAAACAGCTGTGCCTCAAAGAACCACGATTTCGGAGGCAGAACACTCTACAGAACCAACTATTATTAGTAAAGATAAGACAGATGAACTTGAAGATAAGACGACTGTGCCTGAAGTGATAACAACTTCTACTGACTTAATAGATAAATATGACGAAAGTCTAACAACAACAGAACCAACAGTGAGAAAAGAAGAGGAAGACAATGAAGTCACAGAATTATCTGAGCATACAGAAAGTGAAAAGCTTAGTACTACACAAACTCAATCAGCCACACAAACTACACCACAATTCGAGCATGCTACCTCAGACACAAAAACTGAAGCTCCATCAGTTGATGAAAATGAAGTGAAGACAGATGTGACAACGGAATTATACACAACTAAGTATGAATCACCTGTAGAAAAAGAAACATCTACACAAACAATTAGTGAAATACCCACTTCCGCCGAAAATACTGAGCCAGCTGGAGAAGTAAGCTCTGGTGAGACTGTTAAATATGATGGATCAACGCCATCAATTTCCGAAATCTCGACTACAGAAGGCACCACCAAACCGGAAGTACTGACTGAAGATGATAGTGTCAAAGAGAAGGAAATAACTACCGAGTCATTATTGGAAGTTCCCACTTCTTCAAGTAAACCATATGCTGATGGAGATGTTGATACAACGAAAGAAATCGTCGCAACCACACTGTCCTCCATAGAACTGTCCACTTCCACAAAAACAGTCGAACCTTCTGATGAAATAAGTGGTGAAGTAACTACGAAGGAAAAGGACTCTACTACAGAATCGTTGATTGAAGCATCAACTCAATCTGAGTTAGCTGAATCATCTGACAGTGAGGCTCTTGATAAAACAACTAAAGATAAAGAACCTGTTACAGAATCTTCAGTAGAGACTTTGACCTCTACAGAAGGTGCTAAACTTTCAGACGAAGTAAGTAGTGATAGTACAATACAAGAAAAAGAAGACACTACGGAATCATCATTAAAAACTTCTAGTCACTCAGTTACTACAAATGTACCAGATGAAATAAGCACTCAGCAAGCAATTGATGTAACAACAGAGTCGTCAATACCGTCTTCTATCTCAGATAAAGACACTAAACCTTCAGAATTACCAACTACCTCTGTAATAGAAGAAACTGACGAAATATTATCAACTACTGAAAAGCCACGTATTCCTGAGACTACAAGCATTGATAACAAAGAAAACGAAGTAGACGATATTGCGAGAATTCCAGGAGAAGGCGACTGTTTAGTCAATAGTATAACATACAGAAATAATAGTGATGTACCAAGTACTAACAACTGCCATACCGGTTGTAGATGTGTCAGTAGCATTGTTAAGTGTGATCCAATAATATGTAGTCCTCCACCAGAATACATGGATAATTGTCAACCGATATATGATTCACTAGATTCTTGCTGTCCGACATACATCTGTCACTCTGGAGAAACCATGCCTCCACAACCCGATAGCCATATGGCTGGTACAGAAAAACCAGTCACCTCATCTACATTTGAATGTAATGGCGAGCAATGCATAATTAAACAAGAAGAGGAATCTCCTGCACCTAGTGATAAACCTGCGGTCAGTGAATGTGGGTCTGCTAGTTGTGGTGATGACATCCAAGGGCATCCGCACGGGCCTGAAACTGATAAGATCTCAACTGATTGTGATGGACATGGTTGCTTACCCTCTCCTGAAGTCTGTGTTAACGGGAACTGCCAAGAACAAGAGGTTCAACCAGCAAAACCATGTGATGGGGACAAGTGTGATATTGAACCAGTCATTATACCAATTAAGAACATACCGCTTTGTCAAAATGAAAATGATTGTAAGCCCCAAGTTGTCCCATGTGAAGGAAATGATTGTGTTCAAGTTGATTGTGGTACTTCTGATTGCGGCGGAGGTACTGTGTCGCCAGCCTATGAGAATGAACAAAAACCGGAGGCTTGTACTGATACGAACGATTGTCAAAAACAAGAAGATGATGCGAAATTACCTTGTTCAGATGAGTCATGCACGAAAAAAGAAATTGAAGGGCTAGAAAGTCCATTACCGGGTGACTGTAGCGGAGATAAATGCGAAATACCGAAACCTGATGTGACTGAAGTTGATAAGATTGATGAACAAACAGAGACGCCGATTAAATTACCTGAAACAGTGACAGAAACAATTAAAATAGAACCGTCATCAGAGGCTCCTCAACCCGCTGAAGAATCTCCAGTTGAGAAATATGGACAAACACCATCGTCTGAAACCTATTCCACTACAATGATGCAAAGCTCTGAACATAGTACAATTAAGCCTGATTTCGTTGATGAAACATCAAGTTTGGATACAAGCACAACAGCTGAAATTTCAGGTTCTTCAGAAACAACTGAATCATATTTGACAACAGAATCACATGAAGAAAAGCTAACGCATCCAGAACCTACGTCACATACTGTGGATAGCGCCTCTTCGGTCTACCCTGCCGTTACTGAATCTCAAGCTCTAGATGAAACTACACAAACCGAACCCGAAGTCGAAATAATTAAATCAACAATAGTTTCTACTGAAGTTGTTGATCAAACCTCTAAATTGCCTGAAGAACAATATCCGACAAAAGCACCAGAAGAACTTATAACAGTGGGTGTGCAAACAGTAACAGATATGTCCATTGCAACTGGACCTCCTAAAACGTCAGAAACATCAACTGAATTGCAAGAATCTTCCGTAACAGAGTCTCGAGAACCTACCACAGTATCAAGCTTAGATTCTGAAACCGAAACAGTTGATAAATCTAAACCAGAGGTTAGTACTGAAGGCTTATCTGTAACTACTATAGCTACTGACAAAGAAATATCGCAATCACCAGAATATGAAACAACTGAACCACAACACGATATACGCACAACAGCAGGTACAGAGCAGAAAACTCAAGATGTTACAATAAAAATACAAGATGATGAAAAGGAAGTTGTAACCGCGGCTACATTGCAACAAACGGAACAAAGTACAACTAAACCAGAAATTTCAATCGATGAAAGCAGCACTCAATCACAAGAACCTGATATAAAACAAGAAACACAGACATCTTCGTATGAACCTTCTGACGAATCAAGCAGTACTTTACCTCATGAAATTGCTGATATTATCACAACAGAGTCGCCTCAGAGAGTTGATAGTGATAAACCAGAGTTAAACGAAATAGCTGATGTTACTACTTCTATTCCGGAGAAGACAAAAGAACCGGACTCTGAAAATGACATAATACCAACTGAAGTCAGCAAGAAAGATGGCACTCCGGTTGAAAAAGAAATACAGTCTACCTCTCAATCTGAATTACCAGACATACTCAGTACAACACCAACTGCTCAAGAAGAGGAGACCAAAGAACCTTTTACAAACAAACCAAGTCCCTCAGATGAAGATGAAACGAAGGTTTCAGATGTACCAGCAACCGAAGAGAGCATTTTAGATAAAACAAAGATTCCAGAAGCGCCAGCCACCGAAGAAAGCATTTCAGATAAAATGAAGGATCCAGATGAGCCAGCCACCGAAGAAAGCATTCTTACTATGAAACCTGAAATAGACTCTCCTGAAAAGCAAAAGGAATCAGAACCATCAGATACATCTGTTACTACATCTTACGAAACAGGCACAACAAGCGAAGAAGTCACACATAAAAAGCAAGACGATGTAGAAAGTAAACCAGAATCCCCTGTTACTGTTGCAACAGTAAAAGAAACGGAGATAACTAAATCAGAGCCATCAGATACATCTGTTACTACATCTTACGAAACAGGCACAACAAGCGAAGAAGTCACACATAAAAAGCAAGACGATGTAGAAAGTAAACCAGAATCTCCTGTTACTGTTGCAACAGTAAAAGAAACGGAGATAACTAAAGATGAGGATACCAGTGCTGCAACCACAGAATCTTCCTCATTGACAAAGCAAGACGATCAAACGGAATTGTCACCAGCAGCACCAACCTCATCTAGCACTTCACAAGCTTCATCTACAGAAAGTGAAATTGAAATTCCAAAATCTCCTGAACAGGATCAAGTTACAGGTGTACCTGTAGAAAGTACAAGCTCGTCTGAGATTGACACTACTGGAAAAGAATCTGTTAGTGAAATACCAGAAAAATCCACTACTGCAGTAGATGAAATTGGTTCGGAAAAACCTCTTTCTGAGACAACAAAACTCGAAATAGCAGTGACTGAAAGTACTTTCACAGAAACTACTGAACCAATACCTGTTTCTGTTTCTGAAGATAGCTATCAAACTGAGGAGATTCCACATGTCACAGACAAAACAAAAGAAGAAGAAGGTGCTCCCACGGAAATACCCACGGACTCATTCACAAGTGCACAAACACCGGAAGAACCATCTAAAACGTCTACAAAAGTCACACAAGATTATGTTACTGACCTTGATTCAATTCAGCCAACAACTTCTGAATATCACGAAGAAAAAGAAGTATCAACTGAATCATCTGTACAAAGCCATACTGAACCACAAAACGAAGCTAGTAGAACTACAACTACTGACATAATACCGTCAACAGAGGAACAAGCTACAAAATCACAGTCATCTAAAGAACCTATTGATTATTCAGTAACAGTGATTGAGCCATCGACAGAATCTCCAAAAGAATTTATCACGAAAGAAAAAGAAATAACTGCATCTGAAAAACTTTTCACAACGGAAGGGCCTGAATCATTGCACACAAAATCAGACCATGATTCCACGAAACTTTATCCTGAAGATGAAACTATAACCGTAATTCCTGTTATTGTAACAGAACAACAAAAAGATACTGAAACAACCGATACTTCAGAATTGGGGCCGAAAATTAAGGAACAGGATACTAAAGAACCTGATACAACTACTTCTTCACCTGTTACTGATGCAGAAAGTGAGTATTCACAACCAGACGTTACATCATTTGAAATTAGCAAAGACTCTACTGAAGCCTCTGTTACTGAAAGTGCAGTGTCATCCTCAACAAATATTGCTGAATCTCACGAAAAAGATGAAGAAGAAGACTCAAGAGTCACCACTTCAGCCCATCTTCCAACTGACGGGCTGCAAGAGGAACCAACAAAAGCACCACATCCATCGGAATCTGAATTACAAACTGAAGAGCTATTGGAAGTGACCTCATTGAAACCTCAACAATCATTTACAGAAACACCTCAAGCAATAACTACACTGTCGGTACCAGAAGCTACCGAAGATATACATGATGAAAGCATAACTGACATTCTTCGTGAAGGAACAACGCCTAGTATTTTAGAGGAAACTACACTATTACCTCAAGACAAATCTACTGAAAAAACTGAAGAGATGTCAACTAAAATACCTCAGGATATTGTTACGGAAGCACCACAAGTGGCAATACCCACCAAATTAGCCGAAGACACCTCTGTTGAATCACAAACCGAAACAGATGCTGCTACTAAACAAACATTTACTGAAAAAATTATAGAGCCGTCAGTGACTGACTCAATGGTCGATGCCGAAGAAACAACATTGAAATCCGATAAACCAGTAACAGAAAGCACTCAAGAGATTATAACGAAATCAACAGATGATATAGGTGAAGATGAATTGAAGACTACGCGCTCTCCCATCGAATTAACAACTAAATCAGACATTCCAAGTGAACATGACATAACTAAGGAACAAGAAACGACTACGACTTTAACTCTAGAGGAAAAAGTAACTGAAGTAGCAGATGAGACTGTATCAGATATTCAACCAACTATAACTACAGTAACTCCTGAAATTATAGATACAAAACATGACAAAACATCAGAGACGTTACCCAAAATAACTACAAGTTTACCGGAACAAGATGTAACCGAGGTTTCAGATACAGAGGCCAGTACTAAAAAAGCTGAAATAGCAACTGAATTACCTAATTATGAAATAACTAAACTAGAAGAGAAAGAAACATCTGAACCAAAATACGATATCACGGAAACTACACCATACGTAGTCGAACTAGAAGAACATACGCATAAAGCTGTAGAAGAAACATCAACCATATCTGAAGACTTGGAAGGAATAACTAAACCCATTGAAAGTATCTTAGAAATGTCGACAGAAAGGACGAGTGCTACTGAAGAACCTTCTATCCAAGACAAAGAACAAACAACTACCAGCCTACCTGACGATAGTGTATCTAAACTTTATGAAAAAGATACAACTGAAACGACGCCATCTTTGTTACCAACAGATGATTTTACAACACAATCTACAAAAACCCCTGAGAGTCCCGTTGAAAAAGAAGATGAAATTTCATCTGTACAGCCACATGACGAGGTATCATCTACCTCGGAAAAAGCCGAAACCGAAATTCCGTCTCAAACTGAGAAGACTCCCGGCACAGATTCATCTCACGAAATTACTATGCCTGAACAAGAAATTGTGCCCGTCACAAGCAAAGCCACAACTACAAAAGTTGAAGAAGATATCACGACGTCTTCCCCGGTATACAAGCCAGAAACGAAGCCTGTGGAAACATTGCCTCCAACTCCCATTCCAGAAACTCCCAAACCTGGATTTAACGAAGTATTACCAACAGAGGAAATACCTGAGGATGATGGGCACTTCCCACCAAGTGGTGGTCCTAGCGGTTATGGTCAAGAGCCTGATTATGTCGAAGAAGATCAAGCTTTCGGCCCCGGAACTTGTCGTTATGGAGGCAAAGTTTATGTATCAGCACAACAAATACCTAGAGACGATCCTTGTGACTTTTGTTTCTGTTTCAGAAGTGATATTATTTGTTTACAACAGAGTTGCCCACCTCCCATTCATGGTTGTCACGAAGAACCGATACAAGGGTTCTGCTGTCCACGATACGAATGTCCTGTGGCTATGGCCACTTCAGTCAACGTTACAACGACTACAACAACGACTACCACAACATTGCCACCACATTTCCTTCCCCATGCCTACAAGGGTGCGGCGCATCGAAGAGGTTGTCAAATAAAAGGACACACCTACAAGGTTGGGGAAGTTGTACGCTCTTCATCAGGCCCATGTTTACATTGCACGTAAGTTATCTCCATGAGTGCTTTTCAATAATTTAAAGTTCAATTTCTATTGGTTCAGCAATTTCATAGATTCATTTCGATCATAATAAGTACAAAAATAAAATTATTATTATACCTATATGTCCAGTATAGTTATTGTTCTCTCGTTAAATAAATGGATGTGCTTAGTTGTGAGGTTGTTGGTATAAAATATTTTTCTGCCTTAGGTGTGGAGGAGACGGACAAATGAAATGCGATCCAAAGGCATGTACTCCTGAGCCGATGTTGAGGCAAATGATAGCTGCGGCGGTGTCAGCCAAGCGACGGAGGTGAAATGCCACACAGAACTCCTCACATCACATGAACACGACATCACAAGGATAAGCCTTGTGTGATATACATTTCCATCTACTCTTCCATGCACAAGAATAATGCTCAAATTATCCCGATGGAATAGTTTAAGATTTCGTGTCATATGTAGTAATGATATTATGTTATTATATTTTACATAACGTGTCGTGGCACAACTCAATATTAATGAATCAATCATGACTGTGATTAAAATGTAAAATTTTAATAATAATTTTCTAAAACTGAATTTATATTGCAATGTTTTAGTCTTAAAAAAAGACTAATGATATTTATTTATGTTTTTTTTTACAAAAGTCAGTGCCAAACGATAGTGGTAAGTTGTAAACGACTATGCCTTTTGAAATGATGTTCCAAAATTTGTTAAGAGAACGTCCCAATGATTTGTACTGACCGAAGCGAAGCTGTAGAATTTCAGTACAATTATATTCATTATAGGATGGATAACTCAAGCTTCGTAGGTCAATAGATCGCCGAAATCTTGACCATATAACATGTAAAATTGTTTTACCGATAAATATTTTAGTCAATATCTTTGTTTTTACACGATGTTACAAAATTAGGTCTAGTATCGTGTAAATATGAAGTAACTTTTAAGAATCCCTGATGTTGTAAATGCCTTACTTAATTTGTAATAATTTATATATTTTAGGTGTATAGTACTTAAGCCATGTTTTGAGACCAGTGACTATTATAATTTAGAAATAAAAACGAGTGAAGGCCCTTTGTAAGGAGAAAAGAGCTGGTCGACGCGACCGCCTGCGCCGGCGGCGCCTTGGCCGACCCTTTTCCTTGTCAACGTCTTAGAGAAAACGACACGGATTGGTCTTGTTTTCCTTAATTCGTCCAACACATACAATTATTTCTGACACTTTTTTAGTGACGGAGGCCAATATTTTAAATCGTTTTGTAAAGACCATTTACAATATGATAAAAATGATGAAAAAAACATATTGTAGGATCTTTTATAACTTTTGATATTGAAGTGCTGGCAGACTTAAATATGTCAAAACGGAACAGCTCGAGATGTGTACGGAAGCCGAAGGGTCTCTTGCGGCCGCCCAGACGTCGGGGCACAACGAGCGACTGCATTAATTCGTACAAATCTCCGCCTGTTAATACTGGTTGTAGTTATATTTCTTTTTATTTATTTAACGTAGTAGCAATATATTATAAAATAATTGGATTAAAATCGTGATGATTTAACTCATATAGTACACAACAGTTTCCATCATGTACGCAAGTAAGAAAAAATTGTATATGTCAAAACATATTTTATTTGTTTAATTATATTTTACCGAATCTAGCTATTTTCTAGCTGTTTGTGCAAATGAGTTTAAAATAAAATATTCCAAATGAAACAGTGTCCGTTATTTTCCTCTGCAGTCAACTGTCATATTTTCATACTATATGACAGCCACAACAGCGACTTAAGAAGTGCGGGCTGATTCACTACGATCGGACACGAAATCGGATTCGGAAACTATGCTTTGTCTTTCTCTATTTTGAAGTAATGACAGTGACAAATGCATACATTCCGCTCTCGGAAAGTTATCGAAGGTTTGTGAATAAGGAGGCTGGAAACTAAAACGATTTTTTTAATTAGGGGGCTACTCGACTGAAGCGAGAACGTAATGTGAAATGCGAGACTGACTTTGCAGATTAGGCCTAAAAGCCACGTAATCACTTCTTAGTAAATAACTATAATGATTAAAGAGAAATAAAATTAACGATCCAAAATATTATTGGTGTCTACTAATTAAACCAATTTCTAATAGTATATGTATGATTTGAAAATAATCTTAAAAAAAACGTATTTTTTAAGGGGTCATTTTGAAAAGAAAAAGGGTCGAGGTATAATCATAAAACCGTGTTTCTGAAACTATTCAAATCTAGATAAAGGTATGAAGAAATAAACTCGGGTGCAAAGAAATCGCACAGTAGCGTTATTTTCATACAAACATGCTCACTTTACGGTCTCATTATTCAAAAAGTATCAACAGTTATGTGAAAAATTATATGTCGATGTATCAGACGAATACTCGACTTACGAATAAAAGTCCCAAAAGTTCAAAAAAACCTTCAGTTTTGTGTAAAATAAGAATAACAAATTCACGAACTCCGCTTTCATACAACTTTATATGAAAGCAAAATTAAACATTCGTTTCACTGAAAGTTTAGGAAATCAAGAAATCTTTTCAGTTGTTTTAAATGCTAATTGCTTTGTTGGACATTTGACATCGCTATCGACACACAAATCTTCACAGAAATACAGATACTTTTTGATTTATTACGCCGTGAAGTGAGCAAGTTTGTATGAAAATAACGCTACTGTGCGATTTCTTTGCACCCGAGTGTATATATCTTATTACCAAATTTGTATGGTTTTATACCAAAAAGTACATACTTTTTCGATATAGCGTCTTAAGGCGCTATGCGACTGAAGCGAGATAGCAACGAGAAAATGACGGGCGCGGAAATTAGATGCGAGACCGATTTTGCAAATTAGGCGAATAAAATACGAAATCACTTCCTAGTAAATAACTATAGCGATTAAAGAGAAATGCATCTAAAAGATGCTATTTTTTTCCATATTATTGGTGTCCACTAATTAAACCAATTTCCAATAGTATATGTAACCCCCTGTTGAGAATAATCTTGAATTATCGTATTTTTAAGGGATCTTTACGAAAAGAAAAAGCATCGATGCAAAATCATAAAATCGTGTTACTAAAACTTTACAAATCTAAAAAAGGTATGAAGATATCTTTTTACCAGATTTGTAACCTCTCTAACCGTCCTATAGTTTCATAACCAAAAGTACTTACTTTTTCCGTATAGCGTCTTAATCAGCCCTCGGGTTTGGGTATAACGTAAGTACTCAAGATACTAACGAGAGTATATACCGTGTTTTTTCTTTATACCCAAAGGTAAGTTTAGAACAAAATGAAGAAAAAAAAAAAGGGAAAATTGTTTTAGTTTTTCTTTCATCGTAGCACCACGATCAAATGACATCGCCGAACCGCTGCTTGGTGCGGGCTGATAGTTATATTATTTTCAGGTTTTTTTCTTTATATGGTTCCGAACCTCAAAAGATAAAAACTGTACCCTTATCACTTTGTTGTCCGTCTGTTCGTCTGCCTTCGTTGTCTCTGTTCTCGGGAATCAATCGGATATCAAGTTGAATTTAATACCATATATTCAGGTCAACAGTCTATTGACAGTGTAAAAAATCAAACTTGTAAATTAACGTAAAAAAAAAATAGAACCGTTTACGCCCCAAAAAAACGTATATTTCGACACCCTCAAGGAAATCTAAATTCATAGGGTACTTTCCTACTATGAAATTTGGCAAGTAATATCGTCTTTTACTACGAGTACAGGAAAAAATCTAAAAACTATATATTTGTAATTAAATTGTAATAGTCTTTAGTTTCGGAAACTGAATTTCGGGAAAAACTCAGGAACCCGTGAAGGTATCGACTTGAAATTAAAACAATATGTTTATGACAACAATCTCTTGAAACTGTGAAAAAATCAAACTTCAAAATTAACGTAAAAAAAAGTAAGGCCATTTATGCCGCAAAAACGTATATTTCGACACTCTCAAGGGAATCAATAGGGTTAGGGTCGGAACTATGAAATTTGGCAAGTACATCGTCTTTACAGGGAAAAATCTGAAAACTAGACATTTGTAATTAAATCATGAAAAATGTAGTCTTTAGATTTGGAATCTGAATTTCGGGAAAACTTCGGAACAACTGCGAGATTCAATTCCTGAACTATTTATAATATTCTGTACCTACGTACGTAGGTAGAGTCGGGTAACTGCCCGGTTGATCAGTAGACTTTTTTTGGGAAACGATATTTCGGAAAGTATTAAGGTTAAAGAAATAATTTATTTATAAAATGAAATACCTATTAAAGCTCTATTATTTGTGATATAAACGTTTTCTATAAGTCTATTACTTTTTGAGATAACTTTCTTAAAAAAAACTCTACTTTAAACCGGAAAGTTTCCCGATTGTACCTACCAATTTGCGCGGAACCCTCGGTAGGCGATTCCCACTGGCACTTGTCCGGTTTATTTCTTCATTGCATAGGTATAATATTTAAATGAACGACGATAATACTTGATAAAATATGAAAGAAAAATAGAAACAAAAATCATTATTTTGTTCTAAACATCAACACCTACATTACTACATAACACAACCTCCTCTTAACTTTATATGTAACTAATTACAAATAAATTAAATACGGTTATGTATGTGTCGCAGTAAGATAGATGTAGCCGTAATATAATTATATCCCTAGGCATATGATCATATACCGGAACCAGAACATAGTTTTACCAAAGCGATTAATTACTAATTTCCTATAAATATAATTATAACACGGTTGCGGTTTAGTAATATGATTATTTAACTAGACTAATCTACTAATATAATTATAAATTTATCAAGGAATCGAATAAAACAAAATATTGGTTTGCATTTTAATCACAAAATCAAGTTATTCTCAAAATTTAATTAACAACTTAAACTATTATTAATTTTCTTATTTAAACAACAACCATTGCGAAAAGTTATTCATCTTCTAAATAAATAAATACACATGTCCTGACTCACTGATTCATCATTGCACAGCCTAAACTATTAAAGCTAGAATCTTGAAATTTAGACAGTAGCTTCTCTTTATGATCCTTTCTTAGTAGACTAAGAAAGGATTTTTGGAAATTCAACTCATAAGGCATTTAGTCCACGTTTCTAAATTATAGTTCCATTGGTTAGTTGAAATCATCAATTTCAAAGAAGAAGATATGTGATATTTTAACCGATTTAAAAAAAGGAGGAGGTTCTCAATTCGGTTGGTATATTTTGTTTTTTTTTTATGTATGTACACCGATTACGCCGAGATTTTTGGACCGATTTCCGTGATTCTTTTTTGTTCGATGCAGAATAGTTGCCAATTGGTCCCATAAAAATTTGGTTTAGTTTGACCCTGAACTTTTTATGTTTTGAGCATTTTTAAATATTTCATTTCATATTTGTTACTTGGATGATATGATATTATCTACCTTTAAAAACTGTGAAATAAAATCTTTTTATATAAAAAATGAAAATTGACTTTGACCTTGACCAGCCAAGGCATTCTACTTTGCGGTCCTACTATTTTATTTTTCTTGCCTTGGCTTGCACCGACTCCAAAAGGTTTATTTTTAGCTTTTTAGTGATTTGAAGTCAGTTTTAATTTTTTATATAAAAAGTTTTTATTTCAACTTTTTTGAAGTCGGTTGTGTCAGTTGTCAGTTGTGTGTTTTGAAGTCGGTTTTCATTTTTTATATTATTACGAGCACAAGGTTTTATTTTAACTTACAATGTACCTATTTAAGTTTGTTTAATTTGTCTTTTTCATACATTTATGGATTTTTAGAAGAATATATTTTATATATATATATATATATATATATATATATATATATATATATATATATATATATATATATACATATATATATATATATATATATATATACATATATTTATATATATATTTGTTGCAGGGATATAGTTATATATGTAATTAGAACATATAATTACCACTGCAATAATAAAATGCTTCAATAAAAAAAATATATTCTTCTAAAAAATCCATAAATGTATGAAAAAGACAAATTAAACAAACTTAAATAGGTACATTGTAAGTTAAAATAAAACCTTGTGCTCGTAATAATATAAAAAATGAAAACCGACTATATATATATATATATATATTTGCAAATCCGTAATACTTCAGGTATAAAAATGGTAGGCAACTAAATCGTTTTGTCTCGCAAAGACTTCTGATCCAGACGACCAGTTCTAACATTACATACCAATTTTTTGTTGGCCGGCACTTTCAGAAAAAGGCTTAAAAAAGAATGATCTCCTTTAGGATCAAAGCTCCTCGCTGCTGACCAAGCATACGTCGTAGCCTTGAATAGAGGCAAATCGCTTTAAGGTATCCTTAAGGGAGAGCTAGGCTATAATAAATTGATGGCACACGACTGTGCAATAATGACGCAATTAATGAAATAAACAGACTTAAAAAACATGAACACTTAATAAATAACTAAAAAACGCAAATAAACAATTTCAGAAACAAGTTTTTTTTAATGCTGAAATGAGAAATAATAAACTTTACATCAAATCCATGAATATATTTCAAATTTATACAGCCCAAACTCATTGAGAATGCGTAGATTTATTACAGAGTTCCTACGGCCACCTTCTGGCTCTATCATCAGAGCCTCGATGTCATCTAGGATCAGAGTACTCGTCAAGACGAATATAACGATACCAAACTCAATGGGGTTCCGTCGTTTTATCATAAGTTCCTATAGCCACCTTCCGGCTCCATCATCGGACCCTGGATGTCATCTAGAACTAGATACTTGTCAAGACAAATATAACAAGCCCAAACTTAATGGGTTTGCGTCGTTTTATAACAAAGTTCCTATGTCCACATCCCAGCTCCATTCCATCATCAGATCAGCTCCTTGTCATAAAAATACTGCACTGTTATCGGGGCCTATTTGAGCTACGGGAACTGGTTCGAAAATCAATTGCAAGATTTAATCAATTTACATACATACTCGTTAAAATATAAAAATATCACATAACTTCTTATTAGAAATCATCAAACCACTGCGATTGAACTACGATTTAGAAACGTGGAGTATATGACTCCCACTATTTTTTATGTGGACAACTCGCCATGTCCTATCGACAAGTTGACACCTACCAATTTGAAAAAGTGACAACTCGCGTTGTGGCGAGAATTTTTGGTGCTGTTTTATTTAAAAAAAACATCAAGTCTCAGCAAAAAATCAGCGATAAAAAGTAGCCAATGTTTTAATCCAGGCTATCTTCTATCTGTGTTCCAAATTTCATCCAAATCGGTTCAGTAGTTTTTGCGTGAAAGATTAACAAACATCCAAACACCTAAACATTCAAACATCCTCACAAACTTTCGCATTTATAATATTAGTACGATAGTAGGATTCTATAGTCTACGCACATATGAAGCATCAATAAATTCAGTGATAAAAAAAAATCTTATTATGTATCGTAGATTCGTAACGCTCGCTACTATTTGCTACTACGAATTTTAAATACTACGAACTACAAGTACTACACTTCGCGAAATAAAATGTTCTATGTGGTGTGACTTCTTGAAAAATAAAAGCGCCCTCACTAAAGCGTGGCAATCACATGCATTAAATTGTCACTCAAAAGCACCGAAAGCACCCGAGCCAGCCAGAGCCCTGCGACTCCGACTCGTTGCTACGAACTAAGTTCTAATGCTACGAGAGCTTTTTGGTAGATGTCGCTAGATGCGTTTTTTTGCATCTATACCAAAAGATAACGAGTTTTGTCCTTTAATTTACTATGTATTTTTGGTTTTCAAATTAAATGAGTAAAATATAAGTAACGCTACTACAAGGCCCATTATTTTCGGGTATTAAGTCTATATTTATTTGAATACGTTTAAATAGAACTCTATCTCATGTAGAGTTGTTTTTAAACTACCTATATTATTGAGGCGAACATTTATGTATTAGAATGTTTTTGTAAAAACATATTTAAATTGACATACGCTTAAAGCGTGTCAAAACCATTGTTCTCGATTTGCATTTTCTTCTATTATATAAGCTAGATGCTAAAATGTAATTAGCAGAACTTGGACAAAACAATCAAAACAAAGATATAATTCAAAATTAGAAAAATCTGAAACTACCTGCACAACCTACATATTCAAACAGTGTAAATACCTGTTCTTGAAGTTGCTCCTGCAACTCTCTTCAACTTTTCTACTTTTTGTTCCGTTATCATAATATGGGAATGCCATTTTGATTCGAACGTTACATTGTATTACGTAAACTATACAAACGATCTTTACTGTTCCTAAATTACAATAAATGATCGAATAGTAGAGGAAAATAAAACCGTAACCGTTATACCCCTAGGTTAGCTAAGGGATTTGAGGGTCTTCCACAAGGTTTAATATGTAATTAATTTAGTTGACAAACAATTTCATTGAAATTACTTTTCATCCTTAGAAGAATTTAAGGACGAAATTTTGTTATTACTTCTGTTTTCTATGAATATTCACTAAAATATTTCCAAATACTCAATTCCAATATTCCACTCAAATTAAGACAAAAGCCTTGAGATTATTAATATTTCTGTCGTATCCATACTTATCTCATCAAGCTATTTGTTACCTATGTAGAAATATGTACCCTCAATTTGAATAACCTCCTCTCATTCGCACCAATACACCGTCGCGACGACTGTCTCATTCTATCCCATTACTTTTATATTGTTCGCTAACTTTCTTGTTTGTATAAGCAAATACACGTATTTGAAAGTTTGTATATTTGTAGGTTGTATTGTACAGTAATAAATAAGTATCTATAGACACTTTTGTTCAGTCTTAAGAGGTTCCAACATTTTATTAGATTATTTGGTATCTTTCGAGTACTTTAACGTAAGTTAAGTTTGTGAATATTTCATCATATCCGTGTTCTCTTTTTACTTGAATAGTAATTGAAGTTTTAATAATGTTTTCGTGTAACTTTAAATTTGAATTATGTACGTGTGGCACATGATAAAATTTTTCATTCCATTAAATTGTAATCATAGACAATATAGCATCCACGATGCAGTTTGGCGTCGTTTTTATAATTTATTATTACGTTTGGAGGAACGGACAACAAACCTTTGGATTGGAGATGAAGCCAAGTACATTTTCTGATTAAAAACTTTAATAATAAACGTTCTAAAGTAATATATTCTAATTTTAACTTAATAATATATAATAATCCCGTCAGGGCGACATGAGACTAGTTGCTTTTTTCTAGTATATTTTCTTGTTAAATATTTATAATATATTCTAATTATACTAGCACAACCCGCGCTTTCACCCGCGTGGTTCTCGTTCCCGTGGGAATATAGGAATAAAATGTAGACTATATGTTAGCCCACTATTTGAAGTCCCTACATACCAAATTTCATCCAAATCCGTTCAGTAGTTTTCGTGTGAAATAGTAACAAACAAACAAACTGACATACTTTCGTAATTTAACTTTCGCATTTACGATATTAATATGATGGTAATCGGCACTTGTTTCAATTAGATATGATTTAACCTCTCAGGCCCCGACCGAGTTATGATTATGAGACGCAATAGATATTCCATTTGTTCTCTGGACACCGGTGTTCTGTTAGCAAAACACCAAACATATTTTATACCTTGACATCGGTTCTAAAACGTGTATAAATATTCACGCACTTTTTGTTTCATTTTCAAATGTTAGAAAGACTTAAAAGTGGTAAGTACTGAGAACTAGATAAGTAAGTAAGTACCTAATAGAAATTCAAACATATTGAATCTATACACAGTCTGTGAATTTGTACTAATATTATAAAGAAGAAAGATTTGATTGTTTGTTTGTTTGCATTGAATAGGCTCCGAACGTACTGAAAGGATTTGGATGAAATTTGGTAAACAGATAGTAGATAGCCTGGCTATGAACATAGGATACTTTTAATCCCGAAATTCCAACGGGAACGGGAACCTCGCGGATGAAACCGCGAGCGGCCGCTAGTACAAAATAAAACTCTTCGCAGTTATAAATGATCTAAACTAAAACTCAAAAACAAGTCTAAAAAGAACTTAATTGTTTCAAGGTAATGAGAAAATGGGAAATGTATGAAAAATATTAGAACGTAAAGCCAGACGTTGGCAGCACTTGGGTGGGTGCACTGCCGAGCACGCATATATGCATGAAAGAATATTTACGATTCAAATCGATTGGAAATAGACTGTGTTGTTGTACCAATAAGAGAAAAGGAAGACGCAAGGTCCCAGTTTGATAACCTAACTAGTTCATACACTTAAAACTAGTAACGTCATAAAATTAATCAATTTGTATTCGTACTAAGACAGAAATCGTTTTACAGTAAGCATTTAGTAAAATAGAAAAATATTGAAATGTTTCAGAAAATGAAAATGAAAAATGAAAAATATTTATTTTACATTTTAAATAAATCTACAATTTTGGTGCTGGAGTCCCCTTTTAGACATATAAATGCCTGTATTAGGGAACCTAAATATTGTTTTTTTTTTTATATTCATTATCCATCTAATGAATGTAAAAAAACCGATAACTAAGGTTTAGTATGCTGGAATTCTATAGATAAATACCAGCGTACTAGGCCTATGATCTTGGATTTGTTCCTCAATCAGAACAAGGTGATAAAAATATGTATGCAAATATACATATTTTTATATATTCAACTTAATTGCGAAAGATTTGTATATAGCATAACTACGATAAAATCTCTTGCCTTCTTATCTAAATAGACAGCATTATAGTAAATAGTTATTTGTCATGCAAGGCTGGAAAGTTGGATTTAGCGGCGAGTTACCTCTATAGAAACCTGAGCAAGCGAAGGATTCTAAGATTGAACTACGAGCGTTGCAAGTGGGTTAAAGTTTGAATCCTGAGCGTAGCGAGTGATTCAAAGGTACGAGACGCTAAAAACTTTTCTGCCGAGCGTAACACACAATTTTTCAGCTAACAAACAGCGAGGGAATTTTTTAGGTTGTTTCCGCGGTCAACTTCCAGTAAATTTTTTATAACAAAAAGGTTAATCTAAATATAGTCTATTCTTGTTATTTTAATGCTATAATAAAATAGGAAGTATTATATAGTTAATTCAAAGTTATTTAAAATTAGAATAAATCGTTACCTATAATAACAATAAAAACGACTCGGTAAATGTTGACATTTGACATGACACACAAGACAAAGACAATTTAAAAATAAAGGTTTATATCACGTTCCGAAATCTTATCATAGTTTGTAAAATGTCACTCAGCCTAAAAATAAAATTCTTTTAACAAATAGTTTAATCTTATTGTTATTGTTTTATGATACAAGGAAATAATAAAATAAAACCACAACGGAGTATTACAATTAATTCAAAGTAGACTGTGTTGTTGTAAAAAAAATACAGAAAAGAAAGACGCAATGTCCTAGTTTCATAACCTAAATGGTTCATACACTTTAAACTTAGTAACGTCATAAAACTAAACAATTTGTATTCGTACTAAGACATAAATTGTTTTACAGTGATCATTTAGTAGAAGGATAGAAAAATTATGAAATGTTTTAGAAACCTTAATTATCGGTTTTTTATATTCATTAGACGGGCTATTTATTAATATAACTTTGAATTAATTATAAAACGGAATATTATAATTAATTTACTAGCGGCCGCTAGCGGTTACACCCGCGTGGTTTGTCGTTCCCGTGAGAATATCAGGATAAAAAGTATCCTATGTTCATAACCAAGCTTTCTACTGTCTATGTACTAAATTTCATCCAAATTCGTTTAGTAGTTTCGGAGCCTATTCAATGCAAACAAACAATCAAATCTTTCCTCTTTATAATATGATTAGAAAAGAATAAAATTGTAACACAAAAAGTCAATAGTGTGATTCGGAACGCATATGGACATGTTTCTAGGTTTTAAATTAAAAAGTACTTTAGCACGCTAGGCCGCAAAATGCGGAATGCAGAAATTGAATGACAAAACCTCCTTACCGAGCGTGTGAGATGCAAAAAAATATTGTTTTCAGAAGATCTACTACTCAAACATGCTTAAGTGCTTTAAAAGGTTGCTCGAGAAAAATCTATCGGTATGTCATGAGCTTTTGACAATGTGCATCAGATGTTATTACTCTCGTCATCAGCCATTTTTAATGTCCCCACTCCTGGGGCTCTGGCCTTCCCCGTGGATGGATAAGGTGAAGGGCCATGACGCACCACGCGGGCCCAATGCGTATTAGTAGGTTTTAACGACTTTAAATACAGCTGGGACCAACAGCATAACGTGTCTTCCAAAGCACGGACGAGCTCGACATATGTACTTGTTACATTTTGAGTCACCCATCCTGTGACCAACCATTGCGAAAGTTGCATCGCAGTTCGAGCGAACCACTGCACCACCGAGCCATTATATAAAAAAAATATTATATTACTCTATCATGACTGGAAATATTTTGTAAGTTTCAATCGATCAATCAATCAAATCATTTATTTGCATAAAAACATTGTATAGGGATCTTATAAATATTATTCGTAAAAATAATAAGAAAACTAATTAAAATAATCTAGTCTTAAAAAAAAACTCTTAAGTAAACTAAGCATAAGTAACAGTATTTTAGGGCTTTTATTGTTTTTATTGTAAGTATATGATCGATGTTTTCAAAATATAAAGCAATCTCTAAAATATTCCAATAATTGTTTTTAAGAAGCATTCATATTTGTAAATAATATTTATTGAACTTTGACCTAGCGTAACCTTTGAGGTAATCGGTATTGGGGCAACGAACCCCAAACACATTTGTCGTTTCATAATAACATACACTTACTTTCGCAACTATAAAATATACAGGGTGGAAATTTAAGACGGGGCAGTAAGGGCAGGTACCTTAACCGTTGTTGCTACATGAAAACGTTCTTAGGAAACCATCCTTATTTTTTTGAGAAATATTGAACTGCTTTCACGGATTTTTAAAAAAAAATACAGTTAGCAGGAAAATAGTCAGTTTTCAAATTTTTTTTTTATTCAATCGATCCTGTTTCTCATGAGGATCAAAACACTCTAAGACACCAACCGAGGTATGAGTACTTGAAAACTCAGAAATCGAGAAAAACGCAAAAAATACACTTCCAGCGCTCGCTCTACACGCCGCGGTATCCGCTTCATCGACGAGTACCTTTGTTGATGGAAATTATTTTCTTAGCGAATATGTGGAAATACTTTTTCGCGATTTCTGACTTTTCTAGTACTCATACCTCAGATGGTGTCTTAAGTAGAACGTTTTGATCCTCATAAGAAACAGGATCAATTAGCATCAAAAGTAAAAAAAAAAAATCTGCTGACTGTATTTTTTTTTTCAAAATCCGTGAATGCAATTCAGTATTTCTCATAAAATGAAGGATGGTTTCCTAAGAACGTTTTCATGTAGCTACAACGGTCAAAGTACCTGCCCTTCGTGCCCCGTTTTAAATTTCCAACCTGTATATCCAAATGTTAATAGTCTACACAAATAATAAAAATTCAACAAAACTCTTCATAATACGAGCATTGGTTAATAGGTTTACAGAAAAGAAAATAAGAGAAAATAAACGGAAAAATATAAAAAAGAGATCTGCCAAAAAAGCTACAAAGCTTGAAGTTCAAATTAACGCAAAATTTTCTTCATAATCTATGTTCTCTATCATTTTAATTTAAAAATAAGTCAGTATTTCCAATTCAGACCTGCGTTGATTGATATATCATCGATATTATATTATTCTCTATCCACTTTTATCTTTCATAAAAGCTCTCTTTTTTATTGCAGAGAACTGCTATCGATTTTATTTTAAAGTAATTATGTTTCTAACTAGTTTCAACATGTTTAATAAAGTGTAATTTTTTCAGGTATCCCCTTCCTGCAATACTGAACATTAAGTAATCGTATGAAAACAAAAGTGCGGGGCGAACTTTACTAGTTAATTGCATCAGACAAAGCTCGCCGGTGTGCTAGGGCTACATTGGCCCAATCTGATTGGTCCGCATTAGTCGCCAGCCCAGACTTATAGCCCTATACAACAGTTAGGACATTTGCAGATAATCTGCCTATTCTAATATGATTCATTTATACATTCTTCATTTGAATGAGCTTCTCATTAAAATGAAGAATCTAGACAGCTTATATTTTGTATCGCGCTCTACTTAAATATCCGTTCCCAAAAGTTTCGGTTTTAAATTGATAACCATAGATATAAATTCTAAATGTAATTCGAACAAATTGAATGAAATACCCGAAATTAGGAATGTTAATCCCGAATACACAATCCGAGATATTAAAAGCAAATAATTCGTGAGAGGCGCGCGTCATCTTAACCGACGTATTTTTATAGAGGGATTTGTCCCAAATAAGGCTGTATCTATTTTTTCATTTGGCGAGGGCTCGCGGGCCCGCGGTGCCCGTGCACCCACCAGCCGCGGCGCCGCCGCCCCGCTCGGCTCGCGGTCTCCATGGCGACCAGCTCAAATGACGTATCGATCCCGCGGGGGGACGGGGCCAGGGTGGCGCCGCTCCACCCGCCGCGCCCCCCTCGCACCCCTGCCACCGCCACTCGACCGTTGGCCCATGCAAAATGACGGATGTAAAGTTTGGATATACCTCCTTCCAAGGAAATAATATTTTCATTAAAATGAAAATTAGCTAATGCTCTATGATTTATTCCGATATATTCGTTACCGCTGCCGCTGCCTCGTTCGATCGCGACGGAGCCGTGTTGTTCCTGCCTCTCTGTTCCGATGGTAATGTAGAAACGTACTTTATGATCTTTTTATGAAGACGTAAAACGTATTTGTTGGCGATGTAGCTATTTAATAATTGATTTTATTACGGCATCTCATGGAAACGAGAATCTTGTTTATACGATATTAAAGAAACAGATATGTTTCTTATCAAACGTATTATGCCTTGTAGTTATGTTTGTGTTTTAGAAAGATACAAACTCAATATGTGTTCTGTAAAGGTTGTATTCCTTTTTTAATAACTAGCTACCAGAATTATAAAATAACAGTATATTAGTATGGAAATTCTAAAAATACGCATAAAACCCTAAAAATACACAAGAAATTGCATCAAGTATTATTATGTATCCATACACTTACATTAAACACCACAGCAGTGAACATATATTGCCCTATTGACACTTTCTACTAGATTAGTATTCTGAATTCAATAAGGCTATAGATAATTTTAAATATCGTAAGTCTGTTTAAGTTGTAGTTACCACAAACGAAACTTCCTTAATACACCCCACACCTCACATCGTCTCACATTTAATGTTATTTCCAAATTAAACATTGCTATGTTTAAACATCTCTTCTAAAATTTTGTTTCAAACATTAACATAATTAAGTGGTTCTCAAAGTTTTCCCATTATAAACTTAGCGAGAAATTTTATTTTTCCCTCAAGTCACGCGTGGCTGTGTGCGCGCGTGTGTACAAGACAGCGAATTGGATTTTCAGTTGTGTGAGTAAACCTACTTTTGCCGGGAGAACAGGAAAACCTTGGAGATTCATGAAATATTAATACAAAACGTCTGATAACTTACTTTTATGGTATTACTTATATTTTGTACACCTAACTTGGTTGTGTTTCTAAGTACAAGTTAAGATCCATCTAACGAGCACACATATAATATGTTCTAGGTCTATGTTTTTAACCAATGTTTTCTTTGAGAAATCATAAATATGGAAGTAGGTCATTCAAACTAGCATATAATTTTATCTTTGGATAATTACAGAGTTACTGGATTCATATAGTTTTAAGAGTCTAATAATATTTTATGCCATGCCAGCTGAAATAAATTTTCATTAAAAAAAATCTTTATGTACATAGCTCCAAAAATATTTATTTACTTAGTTCAAAGAACAGCTCCTTTTTAATGATATTTGAAAAGTTACGTAACATCTTTCAAATAATCTGTAGAAATTCCTTGAATCATCCACAAAAGTAACAAATCACAAAACATAACAATTGGACAATATATTAAATTGTTTTGTAACAGAAACGATTCTAACGACGCAAGTTTCAGTCATAACGTCTTCCCTCTTCGCGAACTAAGAAATATAGATCCTCGCGAGCAAAACCTGTACTAAATCACTAGCCTGCATTATTACATACATATAATTCCACGATCACAGACATGAAGTCAACCTCGCTTTAACAATGTTTATTGATCGTGGTTATTTTAACGTCAGATATTTAAGCAAAATGTGGTTTGCTTTTTTTAATTCTTCTGCGCCAGGTTTATTTATGGAATCGATCGAAGATGTTTTAAAGAAAAATTCCCTGTTAGACATTTCGTAATGAATATCTGTATTAAAATCATATCATATCGGTTTTGATTGAACTGTTTTGGTTTCTTACTCTAGTTGTTGTTTAGTTAATTAGTAGGATTAGACCCCTACAGTTTAATTTGTTTTATCTAACTATGCATACGCAAAAGATACTTCTTGAATTCCGAGCCTCAGTTACTACCAGATAAAATACCATACATAGTATTTTTTTAAGTAATATGTGTTTTATATACTAATTAATTCGCAAGAGTGTGTTTGTGTGTGTTTCCCTGAACACAGAAATGTGATAGTTTGTACTTATTTCCTTTTCTCAATGTTATATCAAACTGGTTTCTTTCTTAGTTGGTACAAATTGTACAAATTATTGAAAGTTCGATACCGCAATCGCAAACACCTCGTTGATATTTGCTGTTCCACCTATTGTTTTAAACCTAAATAAGTACAGCAAAACAAGAGTTAATCTTTTTTCCGTAAAAAATATAATAAGTCGTTTTAGTTATTTGACGACCTGTTTGGCGCAGGTCCGCCTTCTGCGCCAGAGGTCCCGGGTGCGATCCCCGGACAAGAGTAATATTATGTATGTACAGTCGGGGACCTTCCCGGTTGACCTGTAGAGATTTTCCAGGGAGCTTAATTTTAAAGTAAAAGATTTATAGAAAAAGTCAAAGTCAAAGTCAATATCATTTATTCAGTCTAGGCTGTTACAAGCACTTATGCACGTCAAAAAACGTTTATATCACAAATAATAGACCATTATGAGGAATTTCATTTGAATAATAATTTATTTCTTTAATCTTAGTACTTTCCGAGAAAACGTTTTCCAAAAAAACTCTACTGGTCAAACCGGGAAGTTCCCCGATTGTACAGATTTAAAAAATAGTATAGAAGTATGTTTATCCGTAATACATAACACTAACACGTGGGCTAGATAATTGGTGTGTTATATATGGATATATTGGCGTGTATGCAATTATTATTATTATCAAAAACAACAAACAAACAGACTTTCGCATTTATAATATTAGTTAGGATTAGGATGAGTTAATGTACTAACTATTGTTTAAACTTCCTTTTAATTACGATCAATCCTGTAATAATTTCTACTCCATTCCTATCTACTTTTGAAAGATTTTAAGCTTACGAGACTATTCCTGTTCAAAAAATTTAATTATTAATATAATTTATTTGAAACAAATTGTATCGATTTAAAAGTTGGATTGAGACCTAGAAAAAAATATATTAACAGAAACGTTCCAGCGACCCTTATCGTAAATGTCCCATTCCGTCGGGCCATCAATAAAATAACTTACACAAAATGTTACAATAAATAATGTCAGACAAGATAAATTAAACGTTCCCTCTGCTAATATACTAGAAAAGAAAATTGTATTAACTGTATTAATTTTATGAGTGAATGAATACATCTTCTTCTATTTTAGAGTTCCAACTGGAGTCCTGTTGATCGGGGAACTTCCCGGTTGATCAGTAGAGTTTTTTTTGGGAAACGTTTACTCGGAAAGTAGTAGTAGAAATATTTATTATTCAAATGAAATATTTTAGTGGGGCTTCCATACAACAAATGTTCGATAATTCTAATTTTAAGGGCAGTGTTAAAATCACTTTATTATTATAATTAAATTATTATTATTATTTAATTAAATTCAAAGTCCTGACTGACTAATGCTCATAGTTCAAACCACTGAACACAGAGACTTGCAATTTTACACATAGAAACTTTATACTGTGGAGGCATTCACTAAGATATGATTGTCGGATATTTTACCCCTAAGAAGATAAAATAGGGGATGAAAGTCTGTCAAACTCAAAAACTCAATATTGTTTATTCAGTTTAGGCTGTAATAAGCACTTATGAACGTCAAAGAAGCTACGCCATTGGTTCACAAAACCTACGACGGGAGATCTTGTAACGAGAAGAACCGGCAAGAAACTAGTCGTCTAGGGCTGTGTTTTTCTCCCTATTTTATTTCATACAGAGTCGTCAAATTGAAAAGTGACCTCAACACATCAGTAAGATCACTTTCCATCACAAAGAAAATACTAAAACAAAAGTACAGGTTAAAGTATTCCTAACCGAAAACAATTTTTAACTTGCAAATAAATTCAGTAGGTAGTAGGTATTCTATAGGACATACAATCTCGCATTACAAGACTATTCAGTACTGCAAGCTGTGACGTACATACAGGTCAGTTTCTTCAACCCGTTTTTCTGAAAATTTATATTCTCGTGTTCCAGCGTTTTTTCATAATTTCACTACAAAAAGGGCGAAAACTGAAAAGTGTGCATATGTGTCTTTAATTGTAAAGTAAAAATGACTAAATTTATTATTTATGCTTCTGGTTTGAAACAAAATTAAAATAATCAATATTTTGTAATTTTCAGAACAATCAATCTCTTAGGGGTGAATGCCTAAATAAACTTAAAAATAGATATAGATATCATTATTGTTTTGTTGTTATCATAACATGATTCAACTCCAAAAGGTTTGAATTAGTTACAGGTTTAATTTTTGTTTGAATAAATAGTTTAAAGTCGACATTTGACTTCGTTTGCAAGAGCTTCTGAACATTGCTTGTAATACATACCAACATAGAATATTTTTATATTCGCAAAAAAATTGAATAAATTGTTGGTATGGCAGCTTTTAAGCAAATAAGTACCGATATGCGTTTTCGTTTAATCAGCCATTTTTAGATTTCCTCACTACTGGGGCACGGGCACAGACCTTCCATAAGGATGGATAAGGAGAATGGTCTATTGTCTTTCCACGTAGGCCCAATGGTGATGGGGTATGTTTCTGCAGTAGGCAAATGCACTCAGGATCAACCACTTAACTTCGTACCTTCCAAAACACAGAGGAGTCGAGATAAGACATTTATGGTCACCCATCCCGAGTCCAGGCCTAGCAATATTTGCTTATACGGTATTGCAAGAGTTTTTTACAAAACTTTGTATATGAACTAACTTAAATGATTATTTCAAGCGTTAGTAAGTACTTACTGAACTGTTAATAACAATATTTCACTGGAAGTGAAATATTGGTATTATCAAAACGTAAAAACCGACTTTAAATATTTAAAAAATAATCCCTTTGGAGTAGGTGTCAGCGATGGCAAAAAGCTTTATAAACCTTCAAAAATAATAGTTTTATTTTGATTCTTGTGACGGTTTATATTTTTTAAACAATTACTAGCCTGGTTAAAGCATCCCTCAAAATTTTCTGGTAGGTAAATAGGTTGGTCCCGCCCGACTGCATTTACAGTCTTTTAAACCCATCAATCCACAATGGACCCGTGTGGTGGGTTATGCCCGTTCTCCTTATCCAACCATAAGGTAGGCCAGTGCTCCAGCAGTGGGGACATAAAAAATGGCTGATGGCAGTTAATACAATTTTGTTTTCTACTAATTAGCCGAAACCCCGAGGGTTGCATTATGTCGTGATTTAAACACTGCATTTATGTTAATTGCATTGTTAAAATCACGTTAATCTAATTTAACTACTTAATTTTATTAGTTTTCAATACTAAACAGGTCACAAATGTCACTTTTTATCCGAAACTATTTGGTATCGCTGCTAAATATGCTGTAATATTTATGTTTGGTAACCAACTCATTAAGTACTGTTAACAATTTCTCTTACGAACCGGTTTAAGTTTGAACAAACTCATGTACGCGTTGTGCGTCGAGACTGGTTGTTTCATAAGTAAGGATTACGCCTGGATACAAGTCATTAATATTTTATAAACCTCACAAAACACATAAACTTAATACTTATTGGCAACAACATCTAGCTATCTTACATGTCTAACATCATGTTTGACTTCCAAATTCATTTTGAATTACCGGATTGCGTAATGGTTTGATTCTGCTTTCTGAGCCAGATGTCCTAGGTTGGATTCGACCCTGTTCGTTCCCTGACCGCGAAATATGTTCCTGTGATAAATATGTTTGTTTGTTATTTGTGGCTGGGTGTTATTAAATTACATAATTATGTCTACGTGAATGTGTCTGTAATATCCCTGCGTTGATTCGATTTCCGAATAAACCGCTTAAGTTTATTTCTAAATTTATATCAATTTCCATTAAACTAATAATTCTATTAAAATTTTGTTTATCGACTTTATGAAACTTCATAAATAAAAAAAAATACATATACTTAAGTCAAGTTTTTCAATATTTTAAGAAATAAAAAATGGTATAATAATTATAATATTACATTATTATTGTTAATTTTATTATATTAAGTACTTGTAATTATTATTTCAAAGAATATTTTTGTATGAAAAATTTTAAATAGAAAAATATTGGAAAAGAAACATCTCTGCCATAGGTGAATTCTGAGATGGGAGTCGAACCCACGACCTTTGGAAATCCAGTCCAATGCTCTAACCACTGAGCCCGAGACTATATTTAAAATTTATCATAAGTATAAAAATAGCATTGAAAATTGCAAAAAATTAAAAATCATGAAATATTTTTGTGTTTTGAAATTTAATGCTTGTTGTTGCAACCCTATTCAGCAAATAAAGCTCATTCCTTATATCATATAACAATTTATCACTACACATTGTTTAGATATTTCGAATTTAGTAAGCGTTGCTAAACTAGGACAACGTTTAAAAGGTACCCGACCTGACCTAAATTACGTAATCTGATAATATCAACTGTCTGACATTTCAACGGTAATAAAATCACAATCTAGATAACACACAATTTACCTAGAAATATCATGTCTAAGTGAGCAATCAAAATCAATAATTGTAAGCGTAGAACTTTCGGATTATAATTACTGTCTACTATTTGGTCAAATAATTTAAATATTTAAGCAATAATAAATATTTTAACAAGAAAACGTTAATTTTGGCTTATGTGCTGAGATTGAAAAACTTTCATGACTAATGTAATGATCTACTTTTATGTAAAACGTGGAAAGAATTTACGTATATTCTCTTGTATCGTTTACCAGACGACTTTCTGAAACTCGTTATTATACTCACTACTAAGTATAGGTAATACATGAGATGAGTTAGATGAGCTGGGGTTCACCATCCTAATTATCGGTTATATCAGAATATTGATAATATTTTATTCAATTGTAGAGGTAAGTTAAAGAGGTAAATACATACGATGTAACTTCATGTTCATTGAGAAAATTACTCACAATGAGCATTAATTCTTTATAGTTAAAATAAAAAACTTTTTATAAAAAAAAAACCGACTTCAAAAAGTAAAAGGCAACTTTTTTGAGTCGGTGCCTGCCAAGGCATTCTACATTGCACAAATATAAGTACTTTTATTTTTCTTTACATAGAAAAATATATGCCACGAATTATTGATAACCTCCTTCTTTTTTTGAAGTCGGTTCAAAATCTGATACATGTTACTTGTAAAATATAGTTCTTGAGGCGGCTCTACTACTACTTTACAGAAGTAGTTGGCCTTTTAACCAGAAAGGTATAATTAAATAAAGAAACGTTTTATATTTTAATTAATATAAAATAAACAAAAAATTAAAATAGTAAGAGAGGCAATGTAAATAATTCCCTAGACTCCAATGTGTAACTCTAAATAATAAACGTTATGGCAGCAATTTGTCAGACAATGAGCGCCCGCATGTTGTTATATTGACTAAAAGTTCATCCAGAACAAAAGGTTATGATCGTCACATTAAATATTTCCATGAAATTAGCCACTAGTTAAAGCTTACAACGAGACGTTATTATGCCAAACTATTGTTGGTTTAACACGGATAAAGTGAAAATACCTCTGCATCGTAAACATTGACGCTGGCTTACGGTTGGTTATGAATAACATTAATCTTATAGCATTTTGTTTTTATATCTATTAATAACGAAGATACATTAGCAATTTTACTTTGTGCGAGAAAAAAACTACTAACGTGCAACAACATTTTGTTTATTTCCACGAATGAAGCGAAAATTTTAAGAAAGAAATATCTATTTTTCTACAATTCTAAAAAAACATTGTTTTTAAGTGCATATTGACTATTTAGAAAAAGAGCATAACATTACACATTATGCTCAATAAATATTGCTTTACTTTAGAAGAAGTCTATTTATACAAGTTTAATTATTGCAATACTATGTTGTTTAAATTTGCAAATTACATATAACAACTTAATTAAACGTAAATGAAACAAAACATGGATTACAATGTATTACGCAATTATAGTTAAAGAAGCATTCACCACTATTTCCTAAGGGCAAACGGCCACAGAACGAGTCGCCGCGTTCTTGCAATTGTTGACATTTAGCAACCAGTTTGACTCCGAACAATCGGTATTCCGTTCAGGAAGAATTAGCTGTGAACGTTCAGCAATATGGGTATTGCTTATTATTATTTATTGTCTTTGTTTATCTAGATCTTTGGGAGAAAATTGATTGGTTACTAAAACATTAAATAATCGACTACTGATGACATTTAAAACGACCGTCCGAGCTATGGTGACGAATATTGTTCGATATCTAGTAAGATTTGTGTGATGACGATGGTCATAAGCAGTTGCTCACGAATCATGGATATGCAGTGCATACTTTACGATGTTACTACAAGACGGTCTAAAGTTACTTGGTTCTAAACAAAAACCTTCCCTTTTCTGAAAATGACAGCTTCAATTTAAACCAAGTCCCTACTTTTTTGTAGCAACACCATGTAACCATAGTTTAATTCTTTGCAACATAATTATTAGTAGAAGTTATCTAGCTTTTCATCGGAAACTTTATGGGAATTATTTACGTGCCCTTCGTTGTCCTCTTGAAATCGTGCATATTAACAAATAACCGTCAATTCGCGAGACTTCGCGCTACGTCGTCGTAGTGCATTTTTCCAAAGAATTCGTGTTTTTACCGTATTAGTATTATTACATGAAAGCGATCAAACAAAATGGGCAAAAATACTAGTATGAAATATTATTAACCGATTAAAAAAATATATTAAAAATTAAAACCGGCTTCAAAAAGTAAAAAAAATATATATTTTGGGTCAGTGCCAGCCAAGGCGTTCTACATTGCACTTGTATCATCTATATTTTTATTTGTCTTGCCTTGGCTGGCACCGACTCCACAAGTTTCATTTTTTACTTTTTGGAGTCGGATTTTTTTATAATAAGTTTTTTATTTCACATTTTTTTTGTTACATTATGTCCCGTACTTACTTACCCTAAAAATAGGTCCATACACAACAATGATATCATCTACTCCTATGTATACAACAACTGGCAAAAGGTAATTGAAGTTTTTCAAGAGTATGAAAAACGAATAGATCTTCGTATAAATTTTAAAGGACCAAACTTGAACTATGTTTTTTCAGATAAAAAAAAGAATAATTAATAGCGGTTGACAACTGACGACGCTATGATAAAACATACATAAAAAATAAAATGAAAAAAATACAGTCGACTTGAAAACCTCCACCTTGATAAAAAATTAAGAGATTATCAATCGTCACGTTTATAGATTATTGTGCACCAATTACTTGAAGATTAGAAAATTTTGAGAAATTACCAAGATGAGGTCGATTACAACAAAATCGACCTCATCTTGGTAATTTCTCTAAAAATTTTTTAATGAAGATTATCAATTATCTTTTTTATGTTATTAAAGTACTGACTTATCTTGCATCAAAAACTGTGATTTGTTTTCTTTTTCCAAAAATAAAAAGCGACTTCAATTAGTAATTTTGATGACATCGAGTGTCGCGTCGCACTTGACATGGGATTCTTGCATGATGTTGTTCGTGGTCGCCTTGATTGTCCCGAGCTTGTAGAAAGAGTGTCGTTGCGGGTGACGAGCCGGCGCGCACGCGTCACACCTCATTATTCCCTGTTCCATCTCATAAGACAAGATACGATAGATTAATTTGTGGATGACATTTTTGGCCTATTCTATTGTAAAATTATGTAAATGTGTTGAAGTCTTTAATTAAGTTTTGGCTGTTGTTATCCCTGAACCAATAAATAAATTAAAAATAAACTTTTTGGAGTCGGTTTACTTTAGATATTTTTTTATATTCAGATTAGCTTTCTCGATATTTTATTTTGGATTTGACCAAAATAAAACCATTACGCGGAAATAAATGAAATACGGTAAGTAATATTAGACATCTGACAAACAAAATAAAAATTCCAAAACCGACCGTAATATACCAGATATACACACATGTTATCATGTTACGTTCTTTGCCATATTTTATTATCCTGATTTTTGTTGGCTTTTCTCGATTCCATTTCTATTATATGCAATGCAATGCAATACCAGCCAGTCAATCTAATGAAACAATTCATCGAGAAAAATCCAATTTACAACGGTTATCGTTCGTGGAAATCGAATTCGGAATCATAACATATTGTTTCACTATCGGATATTCTGTGAACGTTTAGAAATATTACCTAGCTGTAGATAGAGTCAACTAGGCTAAAACGTCTTACCGAATCGATATAAGATTTTTTATTTTATGATATATTTTTTTTTTGCATTTTTCAATGCTATTTTATACTTGTGATAAATTTTAAATAGAAAAATATTGGAAAAAAACAACTCGGCCACAAGTGTATTCTCAGATGGGACTTTAAGTCTACTACAAGTCTCGGTAGCTTAGTGGTTAGAGCATTGGACCGGATTTCCAAAGGTCGTCGGTTCGAGTCCCATCTGAGAATTTACTTATGGCCGAGTTGACTTTTTCCAATATTTTTCTATTTAATATTTATCACAAGATTTTTTATAATGATTGTAGTAGTTGTTGTCTGCATTAATTACTTGGATATTCTAACAAACATCTGTCTAATATATAAAATCCCCTAAAAAGTAATTATCTTCATCAAATAAAGATGTTCTGTCGGCATATAACGTGTATGTGATGTTATAATTGTACAACATGAAAGAAACTTGATTGCAAGAATGATAAAGTACATGTCAGCATATTTTTTCAAATTGTGGCAAAGTAATTAATATCGATATCCGGAAAACATTGTTTAAACACAATAGAATTGGACGGGACATGTCGATCCCCCCTCTCCCGGCGACTCCCCCACCAGCGCTGGAATGCCCATTGTCCCGCCGATATGATATTATGGCGAGCCACTTATGTCAATAGCTATACTATAGATTTGTCCCGACCATCTTTGCATTATTGTACACATTATTTATGTTCCGTAATATTTCCCCGACAATTTTTATTTAATGAAGCCGTCGTTGCTAAGTTATTCCAATTCTTTAAAAGTAATTAAATATTATTATTCAAGTTATACATTACGAACGATATAATTACTTGAGTAGCGGAAAGCTCTACTGTATATTTGTCCTTATTAATATTAATATAGAGCTGAGTTTTTGATATCAATAAAGTCTACTTAAATTAAATGCTATTTCTGTGTTAAGATTTTGAATCCGCAATGTAACCCCAACCACACACCGAACGCTTGCAATGGAAATATATTGTCTTTTAACGCTTATTTTGCAAGGCCAAATCACAAGGCTATAATTACTTTATTTTATACTTTACATTTGATATCAATAAAGTCTACTTAAATTAAATGCTATTTCTGTGTTAAGATTTTGAATCCGCAATGTAACCCCAACCACACACCGAACGCTTGCAATGGAAATATATTGTCTTTTAACGCTTATTTTGCAAGGCCAAATCACAAGGCTATAATTACTTTATTTTATACTTTACATTTTGATTAAAATAAAATAGCCGTAATATACGGAGCGTTTCCCTCGTTTTCCTTATTTACTTACTATAAAAGCTCTTTCATCATGATACAATAATACGAGCGTCTAAGCGCATTATTCAACTCTATAATTTATAGCCACGAGGCTGTCACCATAGAAGGAAGACTTAGATAATATAGGAGTAAAAGCTTTAGTACATTAACAGGTTTGTGTGCTTTATGAGACAAATGAACGGCGACAAATCATGTTTTGAAGAGACGTCGCGCGTGTGAGCGCAGACGAGCGGAGAGCGTAATATGTAACGCATAGTTGCACCGGCATTATAATGTTGTAGTGAAGTTATTAGTGGTTGATTCAGCCGAGAGGCTCACGGCGCGAGTGAGCGCAGCTGTCAAGGCCAACAGAGGTCACTCCACCGACGCTCTCCGAGCTACGATGCCCGAGACCGGTTCTACAATTTTAGTCTCTTTTTATTTTCATTTTTGTATACACGACTCTCAGACTAAACAATGTTTATACGACTCAGCATCGGATTAACTTTTATTGCGTAGTTAAATGAAATTATATTAAAAGTAAATTGCATTTTTCGAATCATTTTCTCTTCATACTTTCACAGTGTAAACGTTGCATCAGAAGTATTCGGTTGTACAACATTGTATGATTGGTTCATCTTTGTTCTGAGAGAGAAAACAGAAGAAATTAGAATTTCAGACAGATAAACTCCACAGATACCGGCCTTTTCACACATGCTTTATAGAACTAGAATAGTCGGTAGTGTCGGTACAACACATAATAAAACAATATGTCAAATTTCTTTTAAATAAAACAGATCTGTCTATTTATGATAGCGCGTTTGTTTATTTTCTCAGAAAGTTTGTTTTTTCTCGATGAGTTGATGGCCACCAGATGGCGCGTGCACAATGTTCCCGCGCAGTATGGTTTCATTTCGTAACAGACGTAAACATGGCACCCTCGTTCCCGCTATGGAATTTTTACACGCACTTCAACTCCAAATAGCGAACGAATGTAGTCGTTAAGATTATTGTGGGATTTCCCACTGAACCACGTACGAACTCAATTGGAAAGACTTACAGTCACTTTTTTGTCGTTATAGCAATAGAGCTTATGTATTTGACGACCAGCAGGCCTACCATCATCTTTTAGAAACCATCATGTCGTAAGAACGTTTTGTTTGCGTTTTGTTTTTATTGAAGTTGTCATATTATGCCACACTTCACACTTTGGAGGCGATGATTGAGCGAAGACGTCACAAAACTTCCGTCAAAAACAATCTTACTTTAAGAGATTCGTGGTAAGAAATAGCATGGTAATATTGAAACAATACTGCGCTAAGAGATGGCGGTAGTCACCCAGTCTGGCGTAGGGGTACTCAGCCTGTCTTCTACACAGAGGGTCCCGGGTTTGATCCCCGGACAAGACAAATATTTGTGTGCATGGACATGTCTATTTGTCTTGTTCTGGAGTGTTTAATATGTATATCAAGTAGGTATGTGTTTAGGTATGTTTCCGTCTCACACGCTCGGAAAAGTGCGATTCGGAACACATTAGGACATATTTTTAGGTTTAATTAAAAAAGTACTTTACCACAATAGGTCGCAAATACGATTTTAAATGCAGAAATGAAATGACAAAACCTTCTTTTCCGAGCGTGTGAGGTGAAAATAACTATTATCCTTATCCCTAACACAAGTTCTTACTTACTTACTTCTAGGGCTAGATAATTGGTGCGGTTGTATGAAATTTATTATTATTATTATTTATACACCACCTGCATCTGTAGCACGTATTAAATATCAAGTATTCTCAATTTGAAAGTAAGCTATTAATGCCCGGAGGGAGCTAATGCTGTATGGAACTTCCCTTGGGTAATTATGATAACATTTAATTTTGGAGAGCCAAAATGTCAACAAAAACGTGTATCAAAAATAATTTCGAAAAAAAAAACAAGGATATTCAAGGCATCACTTCGTGGTCCAAAGAGTTTTTAACTATAAAATTGACACTTCAAAGAGACTTTACTCCTATGAAAAATATAAAACGCCATGTTTTATATTTTTCATAGGATATGTATCGGGGTCCCTAGCACCAAGAAAACATTTTGAAATTGGAATTATGATATTGAGCACTCGTTCAAATATAATGTAATAGCTATCTCTTTGATCTCCGTGCTTTTTCGTGTCCTTTGTCTTACTTATCAGTAAAACATGGCAAATCATTGTGAATATGTGTGTGTATGTAGTCCTCACTCTTGGTCACAAATTAGGTAGGGGGAAAAGTCTTTTCGCGTATAATATGTATGAACTTGTAATAAAATCACTTTGGCTATACTACTTGTATCTGGCTGGTTTTGGTATCATTAAAAGTTATTTTAACTTTTTAAAGAAGATTTATTCAAATTAGGAAAATGTGTGATTTTCATTTGTTTTCTTAATGTCAATATGAGTAAATCCATAGTCGTCTTTAACTAACAAGCCATGAACATAAGTTTGGCAACGTCGCGTAGCTTTCAGTGAGTGGTCCTATGGTCCCTTGTCTGTCTACAATGAATATCATCGTATCACACATGAAATTTATTTTTAAGGGTAAAAATTTAATAGGAGAATAGGTACTACCAACATACTAAATAGGATATAAATAAAAACAATGTTTAAGGTAAGTATTTGGAGTTAAAATTTTCCTTTTCTTGCCTTTGTCAGATTGAAAAGAATCGGTCAGCATTTTTGGGTCATTATTTAATACTATATTACACATTGTTTCTATCACTAAGTCATTGGTCACAATCATACTACACTTCACAATAATTAATCTATCATTTTACTGCTAGCATGGTCCAACACAAATAAACTCACTCGATCAGATGTTTTTGTCAATTTTACACGGAGGTGAAATAAATGAATCAATTTTGTCAGAGAATTCATGAAAATTGTTCATTCAATCATTATTCAAAAATTCCCAGACAGCTTCTTGTTGCCGTTTTTTTCCTTATGGCGCCTGACTTCAGGATCTGTGCGTTTGACAGGGGGTTGTTTGGAAAGGTATGACGGCAAATTACCAATATATTTTGGAATTGCGTCTTCCTTCAATTTGGGCATTCAGCATCCTCTTCAGCATTGGCTTTGTAAAGAAAGAAAGAAAGAAAAAACATTTATTAGCCACATACACACAGAAGATACACACACACACACAACAATACAAGGAGCTACAATATTAACATTTAAATGAAAAACAAATTTAGCGTGCAGGGCCAATAAATACCCCGTCTCAGCATAATGCTACTGAGCCACTAATAGATGTGCAAAGTGACCCAGTAGCGCTGTTATTCTGACGGGGTTTACAAAGGACACAGACAGTCAAAAACAAGTAAAATAATAATAGATAAATAACAAAATTTATAAATAAAAATATAAAGCAATAAAATGTATAAATATAAAAAGTCATACAGATAGATAAATAAAAATATAATATTATGGCATTATGTGCACTGTTGTTTGCCGATGACTCGAAGAAACGACAGTCGGTGATTGGTTGGCAGACGGGACAGATTGATAGACTTATAATATGTCAATGTCATCGCCTCCACCTCACTTCCTTCCACGTCAAATGCGCCACGTTTTGTATTTAAGTAAAAATATAAATAATGCCATGTGGTTGTTGCAATACCAAAGCGTTTATGTCCAGCGATTTTTAGTACTGAGCAAATGTTCATCCAGTTCGTAAAGATATGCTCCATGCTCAGGAAAAAGTATTGCGGCCTCATCGGGTGCGATCCCCGTAACGCTAAGTGCGAAGTGAAAACACCTAAGGTACGCGTGACCATTCTGTATTTTGCAATGCTAAGAGGTGTTTTTTTAAGTGCTTTTTCAGTGTTTCTTTCGATTTTAGTTCACGCATCGGCGGCGGGAGATCGTTCCAACACCGTGAAGCAGCATATCTAAATGACCCTCGAAAGGCCATGGAGCGATGTTTGGGGGTCAAGAAGGTGAAAGTACAAGCTCTTTTTGGGTAAAGTTTACGCTGAGCCGCCCAGACTAGTTTGTCATACAGGTACTTCGGCTTCTTTGAATTGATTATATCGAACATAAGACCAGCAAGATGAAGCTTTCTGCGAGCCTCCATCTTTAGCAGATTAGCGGTGTTAAGGAAAGGAGTAACATGAGAACGAGGTGGTATGTGAAAGCAAAATCTGGCACAAGAATTTTGGACACGCTGGATGAGTCGCTTGGTCCTAGCCAGCAAACATGGGCCATAGACTGTGTCACAGTAGTTCAAATTTGATAGCACTAGTGTCTCGCATAATCTAATTCTGAGATTTTCGCTTAGGTACAGCCTAATCCTATAAAGTAATTTTAGTTTATACAAACTGTTGCGAACACATTCAGTCACATGAGCCTCGAAGTTGAGGCTGCTGTCCATAACAAGCCCCAGATTTCTGATTTTGTCACACATCTATCGCCATCCACTACACGCTCCATTCTTAAAACATCTGTAACTTCAAAATGTTCTGCACAAACTACGGCACTTCTGCTCGGTGTGCAGTGTTGACGTGGTAGAATAGCTTTTATCCAAGACTGTCTCATATATTCGTCATTTGGGAATGAAGAACTTGTTACTAATCCTTTTTCTTGATAGTACTATCGTAGTTACTTTTGCAACCAGGAACCTATATAATTTGTAACCAGGAACGCAACAACGACGCGGCATCTGAAATATAACCTCAATTAGCTATCTCCCGAAATAAATGATAGAAACACAAATACTCAGTTGAATCTAGTTAAACTTACTTTTATGCCTTTTTATGAGTATTATCCAATAGATTTTCTTAGTAAACTGTTTTATTAAAACGATTTTCAGCAATACAAAACGTAAACAAGAAACTGAAAAAGATGAATAGGCGCGGGCAGACTCGCTCGGTCGGACCACATGCGCTGTTGCCAGATTTCTTACTTCATGGCATGATAAATAAAGACGGCTACCTATTAGTAAATCTAATGAAGAAATTTGATACATTTAAAAAAAAGATAACAATGCAACGCAAGTCGCGAAAAAAAATTGCGATTTTAACCGAACCGAGTGGAGTGTCTGTGAGAATAGCACAAATTTGGTTTAAGCGTTTTCAATCCGGCCAAAAAATGCACGTCGCTCTGGTCGCCCTGTTACGGATAAAATTGATGCCATTTTTTGTATGTGGATCAAGATCGGCATATCAGTAGTTACTTAGCTGAAGAACTGGGAAAAGACCACAAAACAGTTATGGCGCATTGGAAAAAAAACTGGTACACAAAAAAGCTCGATATTTGGGCACCTCACGAGCTCACTTAAAGAAACCAAATGAACCGTGTACTTATTTGTGATTCTTTATTACGACGTAATGAAACCGAACCACTTTTGAAGAAACTGATAACTTGTGATGAAAAATTGATCACATTTCACCTGTCGTAACAAGAACATGCGAAAGAACCATTGATTCTGAACTCTATTATACTACTAGAGTTCGGAATCGATGGTTCTGTCTAGTGGTAACAGCCCATAATGACTAATGCCCTTAGGTTCCAATCCCACCACACCACACAGCATCACCTTGTTGCGAGTCAGCCCGGGTTTCGCCACAGTCTGTGAAGCCTGACCGGCCTTTAACCACGACCTTTTTCGCATGTTCTTGTTACGACAAGTGAAATGTGATCAATTTTTCATCACAAGTTATCAGTTTCTTCAAAAGTGGTTCGGTTTCATTACGTCAGCATTGGCTCTGTCACACATCTATCGCCATCCACTACACGCTCCATTCTTAAAACATCTGTAACTTCAAAATGTTCTGCACAAACTACGGCACGCTCGGTGTGCAGTGTTGACGTGGTAGAATAGCTTTTATCCAAGACTGCATATAATCGTCATTTGGGAATGAAGAACTTATTACTAAATACAAGGTTACTTAATTATTTAGACAAATTTGATATATTATCACCTACACAGTTTGGTTTCAGACGGGGAAAATCGACAGAAGATGCAATCACTGACTTGAGCTCTCTTGTAACTGGGCAACTTGACCAAAGCAAGAAATGTCTGTCGGTTTTTCTGGATCTGAAAAAGGCCTTTGATACCGTCTCCATCCCTATCCTTGTAGACAAGCTGGAAATAATAGGAATAAGAGGAACTCCACTCTCTCTCTTCGAAAGTTATCTGTCTGAGAGGAAACAAACGGTAAAACTCTCTGGGTGCACTAGTGAGGAGGCGGATGTGACATGCGGTGTGCCACAAGGTAGCGTTTTAGGACCTACCTTATTTCTCATATACATCAACGATCTGTGTTGTATGAATATATCTAACGCTAAAATTCTGTCATACGCCGATGACACCGCCGTAGTCTTTACTGGTGAATCATGGGAAGCTGTCAAAGTTTATGCTGAGACTGGTCTAGCTACAATCGCTCTATGGCTGCAAAAAAATCTCCTCACTTTAAATACATCTAAAACAAATTATATGTGTTTTAGTATCTACAACAGTTCGCAGCCACATAGAGATTTTAGCCTGAAAATACATGAGTGTACTGAGGATGTCAATAGAAACAATTGTAACTGTCCAACAATACAAAAAGTTTCTCAAACTAAATATTTGGGTGTTATTGTGGACCAAAGGCTGTCTTGGTACCCTCATTTGGAAAACGTTATAAGTAGAATCAGAAAACTAATTTGGATTTTCAAAACACTCAGACATGTAATACCAGAAAGTATTGAACATAATGACTCTTCTAAATATCTCCTCAACCAAATATATATATCTCTTGCTCAGTCTGTTATAACTTACTGCATCCCAGTCTGGGGTGGTGCTGCGAAGACCCAGTTCCTCGATTTAGAAAGAGCTCAACGAACACTTATAAAGGTCATGTACTTTAAGAATAGACGATTCCCTACTGACAGTCTTTATCGCATTAGTGGCCTACTCTCTGTCAGGAAATTATATATCATTATGACCACCCTCAAAACCCACAAATCCTTACCCTATGATCCTGGAATTTACAAAAAACGGCGAAAAGATACTGTGGCTAAGCCAATAGCTAACAAGACTGCATTTGCATCTCGGCAATTTAAATCACGTTCAACCTACTTATATAATAAAATAAACAAAGCTATACACATATACGATAAAACAAATCATGAATGTAAGAAACTTCTACTAAAATGGATTCAGTCAAAAACATACGAAGAAACTGAATCATTACTGTATTGCACTTCATGACTGCTGTAGAATAGGTATATTAATCAACACACACACACACACATATGCACACACACACATGCACACACACACGCACATGCACACACACACGCACACACACACACAAGGAAATACACGTTGCATAACTTTTCTTCTTCTTTATTTGTCTATAACCTAATTGTTGACAAGTTACTCTAATTGTAAATGTATAAACTACATTCATTAAGAATATTTTCTATCATGTTGTGTTCACCCAGCAGACTATTATATGTCTTTTATAATGATGTTCTGATCCTAAGATTTGATAGAAAGTTACTTATCGTAGGGCTGGGTGAACTGGTAATATCGGTGTTATAAACTTGTACAAGAACCATATCGCCTCTTTGTTTTTCTAAAATAATTAGCTAAGGAAGAGCGGAGCCCCCAAACACAGGCTATATTCGCTTAAATGGAGGCTCCAATCACCATTTAATTAATGGCAAAGTGTTGTTACTTAATAAAATTTTATTTTATTTTATTATTATTTATTACTAATCCTTTTTCTTGATAGTACTATCGTAGTTACTTTTGCAACCAGGAACCTATATAATTCTAATTTTATTCTAATTTTAAAGAATTTTAAATTAGGTTGTGAAATCTCACCCAGCCTAATTTAAAATTCTTATAACTTAAATCTTATTGTTATTGTTTTTATGATTCAATGAACTAATGAAAAAAGTCAATAGTGCGATTCGGAACGCATTATGGCATTTATTAAAAAAAAAAGCAAAAAGCTATTTTCTACGCGGAAACTGAATGACAAATTCTCCTTTTCCGAGCGTGAGAGGTGAAAACTATATTAAAAAATGTTTTGAAAAAAAATTAGAAAAAAAAAATCCCCAACCTATTATAATGAAAATCTTCACTGCATTGCACCTACGGATCTAAAGAAAAAAATCGGTGATTTTTGATCCTTTCCAAATGTTTTTCCGCGAATTGTTAAATTGTTGTCATTTATTAGTTTTATAATTTCAAATTTCTTTTTTATGTAACTTCACAGTAGGCACAGTAGGTGTATAAAGTTGAGTATGCTCCTCGGGGATAAATGTGTCTTAGCCTTAGGCAGCTTGAATCATTCGCTTCATTCAGAATTCCTAGCCAAATTCCCTCGCTTCACTCGGGAATTAACATCTCAATTCTGGTAAGAATCCGAATTCTGGTAAGAATCCGAATTCTGGTAAGAATCCGAATTCTGGTAAGAATCCGAATTCTGGTAAGAATCCGAATTCTGGTAAGAATCCGAATTCTGGTAAGAATCCTGAATGAAGCGTAGGATTCAATATGCTGCCCGTGACATAAGACACTGCTTTATCCTCTTAGTGCATAATCTACTATTAGCAATATGGCCATTTGTATAAACGTTAACCATAAATAATAAAAAAATATTATTTTTTAATTAACGCTTATACTTATGTTATGCATGTTTATGTTTATACAAATGGCCAGATTTGATTTTAACAACCGAAAGTGTTTAAATATCTAATATTTCTTTTGAATCCAAATGGACTTTACTACTACATGAAATATATGGTGAAATTTATAGTATATTTGTTTCGAGGGGAATGTAACGTGGTATCACAAAATGCTCGAAAGCCAGCTTGAAAGTTTAATATTTTACTCATAAACATCAAGAATTTAATTGAAACTATAAATGTGACAGAATTTGAATAAGTAAACAAACTAAATATTGAAAATTAAAACGGGTATTAAACACGTGGAACGTGGTGGGTATTTCATCTACCTTATTTTCACCGACAAGGGAATCGCCACCATTGTAATGAACGCTTTTGATTACCAACAGAAAATGGGTAAATTGTCACTAGATAAAATGTATACAAGCCAGTTTCGTACAACCCCACGGCCAGAGTAACCCGCAGAATAAAGACTCTAATTCACGAGAACCAGGACCTATTCACAGAAGACGAGTACAAAAATCTACACAGACCAAAGCCACACCAACTACCGAAACTATGTGGCCTACCGAAAGTACACAAGTCCGATGTGCCGTTGAGACTGATCGGAAGGCAAGTTGCGTCTCCTACTTACGACTTAGCCATGCATGTCGCGTCAGTACTGTAACCACGAGTGGGCAAAACATCGTCCTTTGTAAAAAACTCATGTCATTTTGTGGAGATCATAAAGGGCCTCACTTTGGAACCAGGAGAAATCATTGTGAGTTTTGATGTCGAATCACTATTTACCAATGTTCCAATTAAGGAGTGCCTTGAGGTGGTGAAGGAAATTCTGATAGACAAAGAGATGCCGCTCATTTATGTCGATCTTCTGGAAAATTGCTTAGAAGGGAACTACGTCCTTTTCCAAGGCCAGTATTACCTCTAAATAGATGGCGTCGCCATGGGGAGTTCAGTAGCCCAGATGGAACACTTCGAGAGAAAGGTGATAAATTTTGAACCTTCTATCATACGGCTTTGGAAGAGATATGTGGGCGACATTTTTTGCATCATAAAAGGTAGTGAGCTATAACTGCTATAAGTAGATGGTCTCTTACAGTAGCTGAATTCTATTCACCCAAAGATGAAGTTCACCTATGAGTTGGAGGTTAAAAGAATGTTGCCATTTTGGTTAAAAAAACTATGTACAGATTTTATTTCATAATAATTATGATCTTTATATTACTTTTGTTACAATTTAAATATTTATGTACGTAGTTATGGTATAATGTGGTAGAGATTCCTAACCGATTAAAATCTCTGAAGATGGACAAAAAATATTATAAGCACAATGATACAAGCGATCGTAATCAATAACGATTAACTGCCGAGTTAAAAACAGTAATAGACAAAAAATACTCACAAAAGATTATAGACAAGAAAAAAGACTGAACTAAAAGTATTATCTATAACATAAAAAAAAACTTTAATGATAAAGCTTATTACTGTATCGTAAGGTTCAAATTGAACGACAGGCACTAACTTTTGAACTTGTCTTCGATATAATTTCAACTGTATAAGGTTGTTTCTATTAATCATCTTATGTAAATGACAATGTCTCATATGTATAAAACACTAATCCAGTCAATATATCAACTCGCTTAGTATAGTATAGGCAAAAAATACTAAAATCATCATCATATCAAGTTTAACAGTTACGCTAAAAAGGATCAAATTAAGAATGTGAAAGGACGCGGTAATTATCAACATATACAGAAAGAATGAAAGATCTATTGAAAGCGCTGCCGACTGATACAAATAAATCTTTAGTTCTTGTGATAATTTTTTAATATAAAAATATTGGAAAAAATCTACATATTCTTAGAAAGGACATAACTTGTGGCCCAGTCGATTTTTGTTTTTATTTATCAAAAGTAGAAAAAAAGCATTGAAAATGCAAAAACCTAAAAATCATAAAACATTTTGTTCCTACATAAATGATTGGAAGTGATTTTTGTTTGTCTTGTTTAAAACTGCTATGATAAGATTTACCTATTAAACGTTAAGTTTTTTTACAGCCCGAAAGTCAAACATTCATCTTGTAATTTACAATTTGCAGCTTTAAACTTTAGCTTCATAAATTTTTCATACTAACTGTGTTGTAAGCTTCGGTACTTACCGCAACATAATGTCCTATATTTTGTGAAAAATCTGGCTTATTGCCAATAGATTATGCCACAGCTTTTTGTAAAGATTGCAAATTCACTAAGATAGGTAGAAGATAGCTATTTCAATAAGAAGAATACACTCGTAATGTTTTTAATTATTTTAACATGTACAAGATCTGTATTATCCGTGTGCCGAAGAAGTTATCGTGTGAATATAGATTAGAGTTGTACGTATTATCAAGAGTAGGCCAAAGGAGATTCAAGAACTATATTTTTATAACTCTGTAATTGACATGATTTCATTTTTAACAAGGTACCTTAAATCGAAAACCATTTCGAGATTTTTCAATTTCTAACACCGTAGGTACGTATTTTTTGGGATTGTTTATTCAATTATTTAACGAAATATTTGGAATAAACCCCGATTTGTCGTAATCATGGCGTTCCTTTGCTTATAAAAGTTCTCTTATTAAAAATCAATAAAAAAAAATTGCTGTCAATATAGTCAAAGAGTATGTAACAGTGCATTTCAATGAAATTAAAATAATAAATAAACGATAAAATGTTTCAAAACGGATTGAAATATTTCAGTTTTGAGTGACAAATTTTTTCCAAATCAATTCGTTCAGCCGTTTTTGCGTGATTTTGTAACAAAGATCTAAGTACTCAAACTAAACATCCAAACACTCACAAATTGTAGGATAGAGATAGACTAGTTATGACTATTCGCAATTTTGCTGCAAATATAAGCCTTGATAGGGTTCAATGCCAAATAAAACTGCAAAAATAAACACTCGAAACTAATATATTTCCAAAATGAAAATTCTAAATATTTTACTAAATGTTTTTTTTCTTGAAATTTATTCATCTATATTAAACACTCCAAAGAGTAAGCCAGATTCTACCACCCTAATAAATAAAATCGTACTACCAACATAAACTGAAAAATCAAAAGAATAGTGAAGTATCTTAACAACTTGGACATGATATCAAATTTATTCGAAACAATTGTCAACATTAAATGATAAACATATTTGTCTAAAAATAATCTGGATTTTTTTTTCTCCTGATGATGACGCGGTGGATAGATTATCGCTTACATTTTTTCAAATAAATCTATTTTTATGAAAATACGTTGCTGTAAAAACTGCTTTATTTTAGTTTGCCTCGAATTTCAGTCCCTTTGGAGGCTGCAACAACAGAAACAGTATAATATTATAAACACCATAGCATAGAAATCAATCGCCGAAAATATCGATAAAAAATATACATTGCACCTCACTATAACTGGCGTTATTTACATAAAAAATATATGCATTTTTCAATGATTTCTCATAAATAATTTTGCTTTTTTTATGATGTTAAAATTAGGCATCAGAAATTGCTTGCATATTTAGTATCTTAGATAAACTGACCTATTTAGTTACCTGTAAGGCTCCAATGAAAATCTAGCTAAGAATATGTTTTAAGTACATTTTTACTCTCATAACGCCACAAAATTCACATTTACCATAAACGTCTTGGTCTATCCTCCCTTTAAAATCAAGTTTAAATAGCAAGACTGTAATTAAACAACAACAAAACAATCTTGCAGGCGAAAACCATACAAGAAATACAAACGTAAACAAAACAAACAAACTTCATTTAAGTGTCATGTTGACTTGACAACGTCACAGTGTATTTTTTAAATTAATTTGCCAAGGTATGTCCGTCAGAAATCCGTACGACTGGACTTAAGCTCTTTTAGAATGAGTAATTTTTCAAATTAATTTTATGATGAGTTAAAGTAAAAAAATTGCAAAATGAAAAAATACGTGTCTCTTATTTTTATATGTAATTTCTAAATAAAAAATAAAAACGTAGGACAAATTTTATGAAATGTTGTCAATTGTCAGCGGACCTGAGTTAGAGCGTCCGTACAAATATCTACTAAGTCTTTTATTTTCGGGACCATTTATTTTTAGATTCGTTCTAACAATTGTTTGATTACAAATGTAACTATGTACTTTTAATTTGGTAAAATATCATCCAAAATACATTTTTCAAGGTTGTTCTCCTAATTTCCATTCGCTGTCCAGAACCCAGAACACACGTTCTACCTACAATAGTTACAAAACTATGATCTTTACATTACTGCCTAAATCGTGTCATTTAAAAATATCATCTTTTACTTCAGTTTGTGATGATACTTAAGTTTGTGATGAGAAAATAATATTTTATTTGAAAAAAACATCAGTTTAACAAGTGTATTTATTTAGATACAATGAGAAATATCTTTGCCGAACATTGTACCTAATTTTGGTCACGGTTAAGGAATGGCGAATATCTCACTAGCTGAGTAAATTAGACCCATCTTCGGAATACGTTAGTCAGTAGTGCCGCGGCTGTCAACCGAAGCTGTCGATGTCAAATACCTACGTATTATTAAATAGGTATTTACATTAATTACTGTGACAGATAGTAAATAATGTAAATACCTATTTCCGTTCGCATGGTTTTCGATTTCTCTAATATCCGTTCGCCTTTTTAATTTTATTCTGCTATGCCCAAAATTTTTGTCAGTTAAATGATTATTATGCAGAAATGCATAGTTAAATTCATCCTTATAGCATTATTCAATATTCTTCACCATTTCTTTTTTATTAAAAATACCTTCGTGTCCTTAATTTCCGTCACCCTATTCCGTAACGCTTGTAACGGTTCTAAAAACCGCACACTCCTAAATCTTAATCTAGTACTTACTTGTAACTAAATTAAATCAAAACCATTCACTTCACCATTCTAACTTGTTTGTTTACTTTATTTTGTTTTGATAAAACTTCACGATGGCAGTTAATTGACAAAATATTCCTGCGTACCCTCGATATTGCTAACTTCACGGCTGGGAGATTTCGTATTTCGCTCGCTCGCTTGTTCCAGCATACCCCGGAGCAACACCACTCTGAGACTACGTGCGCACCAACACCCCGAGCCTACCCTCCGTGCTACCGAGGCTGAACACTGTGCTCCCCAAGCGAACGTAGTCCGTTACGTCGGACTTCCGCTTCTGCCTCCTCTAGGCAAAGCCAAAGCTAAGTCCCCATTCTTACCCTCGCGAGAGCCACCAATCGAAGATTCCCATGAACCCACACCTGAGCTTTTGTAATATATTATACCTTATATTTATACTTGTTAACCACTTATAGTGTTTCTTTTCTATCTTTTTTGCACACCGGTCGTGTTAACACGACCGGAGCGTGTCACGCTAAAATTATAAAATGATTATTAACTTTAACTTTTTACTTTTTTATTTTGCTGCAAAATACATAGTTAATGAATATGTCATCTGAAATTACTCTAGTAAATAAAAAATCGGACTTTAGGATGTATTTCTTTTTATTATTTTACATAACCGGTATTTTTTCTTTTGGCTATAAATATGACTTGTATGTTGATTGTTTCTATGTATGTCTTATTAAAAAATAAATTTATAATTTACTGAGCAGTTGTTTGATTCTCGCCACCGCGAATGTAATTTTTGTCACGCGCATGAATTTATCCTTCATAAATAATTTTTTTTTTAAGTTTTATCGTCGGTACAAAGAATTTAACGAAAAATAAAAATCGTGACGGAAATTATACGAAAAACGCCTTGTCGTGAGAATGACCGTACTAAGACATCGTTTACTTAGTAAGGACCAAAAGATGAAGTTTCGTAAACTTTCACCAGCTGTCCTACTCCAAGGTCCAATCCATGTCTTTAGCTTAAATCATCAAAATGTTGAATTGTTACACCAATAACAAGCAAAGGATATAAAAAAAATACTTGAATGGTCAAGGTATCCAATTATTGCCACAACTGTACATTTTATGGTTCAGTAGACAAAAATAAAATACAGAGCTGTATTACTTTCTAACGATAAACAAATTTTTTTCTGTCTGCAATCAAAACAATGATATCCCTACCGAGGCCCCACAAACAGCTGTCATAGCAATATTGAAGTAATGTTGATTAAAGGACAACCACGTTGGTAGAGCTCCATTACCAAAAAATCGTGGAAAGGCCCCATTTCAACAAAATAGAAAACACAAACACAACATTGTAGCCATAATTTTATCCGTAATTTTACATGTTAGTGAAGTTATTGAATTTAAATTGATTACAGGTGAATTTATCTTGATTTATGAAACATTGTGACATTTTGAAAAACAATGCTACAGTTCGATGAATATAGGAAAAAATACGATTGAATTCAGTATGTTACAAAAGTTTTGAATAAGAAAAGTATATAACTAGAGGAGCCTACGGAACACTACATAACAGAACTTTATAAACATGACTGGTTTTAGTCCATAAACTTTTTAAGACTGCAGTATAGAAAGATGTAATTAATTAACTCAGTTGAATATAATTATTTTAATAACAAAATAAAAATATATTCCTATTTAACAGCCTTGGAAATTTATAATTAACAGCATTGCAAACTGTTTTATGGGATTCACGCATCGCTAGATATGTGTATCACTTAAACGGCGTCCAAGCGTTGGAAATGTTGGAGAAATATCAACGAACTGAAGAACAATGGAGTATTATGTGGTAATATTGGAAATATATTCGTTTGCTTATGCGTGGAAAAAAGTATCTAAACAAATCGCGGCATTGTTATATCGAGCGCGGGTAAAACAACTACACAACATAATGCCATCGTATTATACCTGGATTCAAGGCTATTTTGGGACTCTTCGTATTCTCTTTTCGGAGTGCCCTTCCACGGGATAATTTACGAATAACAAAAAGCTTTCTCTTCTAACTTCATGGATATATAGAACAAGTTGTAGGCAGTTAAGGAAAATTGACTACTTACTTTATAGTTTTACATACCTTCGTTAGATTAATTAAGTAATGAAAGTACCCAATTAGTTTCGTTACAGATAAGGTAAAATGCAAACCTAATATAACCACTTTTCACTTAATTATAAATTTTATACTTACCTGTGAAGCAATTAAAATGCTTACTAAGTACTAAAATAAACCGTTTTGGTAAGTCAACATCTCTATTTGTTCCTCATTTTGAAAGTAAATTAAAGATGTATGCAAAAGAAGTTCTGGAAAATTCTGGAAAAAACTAATTAAAAAAGTAAATAACTCACATTATGATTATGTATGTACGACTATAAGTTACGCAATTGGTTAGAATCACGTGCGAACGAAAAATCAAAACGTCAAGATATTATTTATCTTATCCTGGTTTGGGACAGAAAGGACCGGGTCACTGGCTTTAACCAGTGTATGTTGAGCTTTTGATCCCCCTTCTCGATACTGGAATCGGGCGTATAAGGAGTTACTTACAGAGGACAGAGGTGTTTCGAATATTGGTCGCTTCGAAGGCTTCGAGCGAGTAACTCGTCGGGGTCATAACCTGTTTGCGACCCTCCCGCGGGACGGCCGTCGGTGTACTCTAGTGACCCGAGCCCCCTGATGAACAATGGAAACATGTTTATTCTTTATTAACCACAATACTTAAGTACCTACTTAATGAAAATAATCTATGTTGTCTATAGTTATGGATGAATATTTGTTGCTTAAGCGAGTTTATTGCGCAACTATTTCGTAATTGCAGGCTTCACCGGACTAGCTTTGAGTAAAAGTTGTATCGTTCGTTAACCAGGAAAACATATTGATAACAATATCCAAAACTTTTTCCCTCTATTAGTCCATCACTCAAACTTAGAGCACCTATAAAAACTGTTAAAAATAGAGATTTCAGATTTGAATGTGATCGAAAAGTAGTTATAGTACCTACGTGATACAATTTTGGTGTGATGTAGGGTGTATTTATAAAAATATTGTTTCCGTCGAGTGGCTGAGCACATGTGGGGAAGGCATAAAATTTAAATTGGCTGGAATTGTCGATTTGAGTTTGTTGGCGTAGGGTATTTGATTTGTTGAAATGACGTCGTAGACGTGTTGTATTTATTGTGTAGTTCTGGCCGTGGATATTGTTAAGGCTCACAATGCGAGTGCAGCGGGCCGTTGTGCCTTGTGAAATGTTGCACGACTACTTTTTTCGTCTGGATTCTATACCCACGATACTCGTTTTTTAAGCTGCGAGCCCGAGATGTACAGGTTTATCTGTTTAAAATTTATTAACATCGAGAAACAATTTAAAACCTTTTCTTCAGACGTCCCATGAGCGATTCATGATGAATGGAAATGTATGTTATTATAACTGATTGTTTATGTATCTTTACTTATTATATTGTTTGACGAGTTCCCATAAAAAATTAAATTATTATTTTTCGTCCATAATTTAAATAACATTACGGCTTCTAATTTCAGTACTAGAATCGTATGAAAACTGAATTACTTATCAAATAGTAACTTTAAACTAACTAAAGGAGATATTAACTGTAATTTCGCGTTTGTCACGCTTATTGAGGTGATTTGTGTTTTATTTTTAATTAAAAACTCGATTGCATTAACTAAGCAATAATTTAATAATTTATTTTCTGGTGTTGTATATTACTCTAAATTTACAGAAAAAATAGGAATCGAGCGTTTAAAATAATTGTGTTTCTGTCTATCAAACAATATTTTGTACCTATTTTATTTATCACTTAAAACATACACTTTTTATTTTTTTTTAGATATTTTCACATACTTAGGCTTTTTATATGTATGCTGCATAATAATTCTCTTCAAAGTAAGAATCAACCAATCATCAACTTTTTGTTACGTTACCTCGTGGATCGAGAATCATAAAAATAACTTTAAAAAAGTGGGACCAACTTGGTAACAAGCCGGATGTTATAAAGTTTGAATCATGTCAACCGATTCAGACGTCTTCAGGTAATCGGTGAACATACATAACCTCTTTTTTTGAAGTCGGTTAAAAAGTCAGGTAAATACCGCATAGTACCGCGTAACCAGTAGGGGAAGGGAAAGTTTAAGAACATTTTCAACTTATTGACTTTTACTACACGAAAATATTTTTTTTTAATGGGACATATTGCCCTTGTCCCAACTTATTTAATTCTAAAGTACTCGATTATTTAATCGGATAATGATTTGCAAGGAATATCAATAACATTTTTATACTCCATTGTATACTATTCATTATTAGAGTGAGTTTAGCATTACGACAATATTATCTTCAATACTCTTATTATCTTCCAGCACATTTCCTCCTAAATTCAATCATAGCGTAGATATCAATTTGAATGGTTATACTTTTTAATAATACAACATATCTCGGTCTTTACAGGCTGGTAGACCTTCACATCATACAAAAGCAACAACTTTTAATAAATATTTATCTCAAATATAAGCGCCCAAGTACCACGTAAAGCTTTTCGCAGTCAATAACTTGTGGCACGCCACAAACGCCCATAAAATCTATAAAACCAGTTTTTTTTTAGAGTAAGGTCGAACACACCATTAATTATTACGAGATAATTACGCTCGATACTTATAATACTTGAACACAGACCATTCTAAATGTTTTATGTGATCACAAGTTATAATAAATTTAATCGAACGAAGGGCATAAAACAATCTCTTATGTATAATTTTATAAAAATGAAAATTGTTAATAATTTCATAACTATGAAAATAAAAAAAAATCGTTGCTTTCACTTCCGCAAGATACTTTTTTTACCCAGGTAAATATAGATTTGCGTGAAGTAATGCCTGATTCTGTCAAATGTCAAACGTAAAACTGATAACTGGCTACCAAACGTAAAGAGACGCAGCCATCTACAACTAAAAATTTATTGAAAGTGTAAGAATTTCTGTTGCCAGCAGTAAGTTACAGCAATCCGTTTTTTTTTTCACTTTCTGTTTAATTACCTATAAAACGAGGGTGAATCAAAAAGTTCTGAAATGGATACACTATAATAAATGGTTTTAGTTAAAGTTTTAATTTGAAGGTCATTATCATTTAGTAATTAAACCAAGTATCAGTTGGTTCCGTCTTGTCATTTTAATTTTATTAATTATTTTGTAAAACAAATTGATAAAGTCGAGATGCGCGCGTGATAAAGTACCAAAGCCAAAAAAAATTCCATTGAGGATATTATTCGGATATTTATCAGACATTAGGGTCTGGTGCTGTACCTTATTCCACACTCACAGTCGCTTACTGGGTAGCCGAGTTTAAAGAGGCAAATCGAGCTGTATAGATGATTCTCGTTCTGATCGATCGACCACCTCTGTAAACGAAGAAAATGCCAAAAAAGTGGAAAAAAATGATCTTGATGACTCTTTTAAATAACTAGCAGAGACCCTAAAAATTCCATACGGTAGTGTCCAATCCATTTCATAAAAACTTTGGGATCTTGTTTCACCACGATAACGCTCCAGTTTATCGCTCCGACGTTGCACTCACGGCAATCCGTAAGTGTTGCTTTGAAATTAAAGATAACCCGCCATATTCACCGGACTTAACCCCTAGTTATTTTCACGAGCATGTTCATGGAACAAGATTTCGCGACAATGACGCGGAAATGTAGAGGATTTTGAAAGTCAAGGAAATATTAAGTATTTTTCGATTGGAATAAGAAAGTTGGAGAAGCATTATCCCAAATGTATAAAGTTAGAAGGAGATAAGATAGAAAAATATTTTTTTCACCTCATACGCTCTGAAAAGGAGGTTTTGTCTATCGGTTTAGGCGTAGAAAATCGCTTTTTGCGGCCTAGCGCGGCAAAGTACTTTTTTAATTTAAAACCTAAAAATATGTCATAATGCGTTGAGAATCGCACTATTGACATTTTTGCTATATTTGATTCTTATTTTACGAAGCTTTAAATCTCCTTCTTCTTATTTTACGAAGCTTTAACTCCGTTTTGGTTAAAACCAAAACGGAGTTTTATATTTAATTATATTATTTTAGTTCATTGAATCATTAAAACAATAACAATAAGATTAAACTATTTGTTATAAGAATTTTATATTAGGCTGGGTGAGATTTCACAACCTATAATTGGATATCGGACTGTCACATAAATCTTTATTTTTAAATTGTCTTTGTCTTGTACCTCATGTCAGTGTCAACATTTACGGAATCGTTTGTATTCTTATTAAGAATAAGAATAATTTTTATTTTGCGAGGAACATGGTTACAAAGTTGTTGTTATCATAATATGGCCAACATGTTTCGCTGCACATACAGCATGCAAAAATTATAAAAGATGGAGAAGTTAATTAATAATGATAAAATAGCTAATTAATATTCACTAATTAATATTAATAAGTAAAAATATATTTCTACTTTAAATAACTTTGAATTAACTATAATACTCCCTTTTTTATTATTTTAGTTTTTTATATCATTAAAACAACGAGAATAAGGTATATTTAGATTAAACTTTATGTTTCAAGAATTTTTACCGGAAGTTGACCGCGGAAACAATAATTATAAAATGTTCCTCGCTGTTGTGAGGTGAAAAATTGTATGTTGCGCTCGGCAGAAAAGTTTTTAGCGTCTTATACCTTTGAAATCCTCGCTTCGCTCAGGATTCAATAGAGGTAACTCGCCGCTAAATAACCAACTTTCCAGCCTTGCATAACAAATAACTGTTTTTTGATACTTTATTGGCAATTCTAAGAACTTTTTGATTTACCCTCGTATCTCATTGTATCTCATAAACGTACTGTGTCTCCGTATTATCCGGGGTCTGAGAGGTTAAGTCAAGCTAAAAGCTACAAATTGCTTCCGAGCACATTATTTCCATTGATTGCTGAATGTTTCCGTGTATATGTTTACCCATATTTAACTCTCCCTTTATGAGCCCAATAAATCGTTTTATGTGCGTTATATGAAAATGGTCCCCCAGCATATAAATAAATACAAATGGGACGCCGTTTTAATACTCAATACTTCACAAATACTTATATGTTATGATTAACCATTAGAGTCTAAAAAATATATGATAAACTTTAAATAGAAAAATATTGGAAAAAGTCAACTCGGCCACAAGTGAATTCGCGAACATTTCCAAATACAATTGAACGCACTTATTGCATAGGTATCGTCTAAGGGGGGCCCAACCTTGTGTGCTAATTTTACAGTACATCTATATATATAAAATCAAAGGTGACTGACTGATCTATCAACGACGACCAGCCCAAACGGCTGAACCTAGAAACTTGAAATATTGCACACTGTATAAGGTATCTTCCTTATACAGTGTAGGCATCCACTAAGGAAGGATTTTTGGACCCCTAAAGGGGTAATACAAGGAATGAACGTTTGTATGAAAGTCTGTCGAAGTTAGGATCTTCAAGTTTTGGTTGACGATTAAATATATCCATAAATTTACCTGCCTTAGCGTTGTTATGTAAGAAAAGTCCTTTACTTTCAAAGTAAAAGTGTTAGGAAGTCCAAATTTTGTACTTAAGTTGACGATTGAAAATAGGCATGAAAAAGGCGAAGTTGTGTAAGAAAAGTCTTTTATTCTCAAAGTAAAAGTCACTTCTTTATTTTATTAGGTTATAGTTGGAAATCAAACATAAAAAATCCCGCTCTCAAAAAAGAACCCCTAAGGGTGTAAAAAGGGTAAATTATCTAAAATCTAAATGTATGTCGCTATCGAGATTTTATAGCAGATTGATTTCAAAAATGGCATTGATTTTGATTCAGCCGAGATCGACGTCTTATCGTGCCCTAAGAATTGCAGAGGTAGGTAGAATATAGTTTTTTTGGTACCCATACCGAGCATAGTAAAAGTTTCTTAACCGCTACAGTAGTAGGTTGAACTGTGCCATCGACTAACTGTCCTTTGCATATTATAATTACTTCGGTAGGTAGTAATATTTATGCTCCATTGCTCTGTATTATAAATTCTTCAGATTTAAAATTTCCGTAATTTATGTAGGTAATTGATTGAAACCACATACTTAGTTATAGAAAATGAAACACATTTTTTTTATAAAATCTCTACAACTTCTTATAGAAACATAAATAAAATCACAGCAGTAAGTATAAAAAATTAATTAATTACAAAACAAAAAGCTCTTAAAAGCTTTCCTTTTGAAACTCCGTTGGGGTGGCGCCCCTCCGTTATTATACCCACCACACTAAAATTCATCCGTGATGTATGTTGCCTTTTTTTCAACCTAATTGTACTTTGTTCTACATAAAATATAATGACTTTAATTACAAAGATTTATCAATTATAAGGAAAAGTACATTTATACACTATAATGTACTTTTTTATTAATTCTAAGTGTACAATTTTTTTTTACAAGTACGAGTAATTGATCGGTTATTGTTTATTAATAATAAATACAAGTAATTGATCGGTTATGTACAGTGAACTTCCCCGTCGACCAGTTGAGTATTTTTTTGGGAAACGTGATTTATTATTATTATTATAGACACCTAATAATTACAACTTAGTTCGTGAAAATATAGCGCGTTTGATATCCGTAAAAGTTGTTTTATTTCAACACCTAATAATGTTCTATTATTTGCAATATAAACCTTTACTATAAATCTTTAATACTATACTACTATTTCTATAATAATTAATACTATTTCTATAATACTTTTTGAAATACGCTCTCTAAAAAAACTCCACTATTCAAACTTTTACCAGTAATGTGTATTGCCTGAAGCAATTTTAAAGTGTCAAAGTGATCAAAGTGGAGAGTTAGACACTTGGCTCTACATGAGATCTGATAACTTTTTGACAGTGCGGCTCGTCTTGGTAACATTTTACATGAAAATGTTTTTGTTGAGATTTATAATATTATTATTTATCACTAATAAGCTAATATTATTACCTATTTGTATTACAGACGTTATTAAGTATCCACCATATACGCTCTGTTTAGCCTAGAATTAAACGCTTCTCATGTCCGGAATATAAAAGTTAAAAATGAAAATAATTAAAAACCGTTAACAGCTTTCATACACTGGTTAGCGCCAGCCTATAAAACCAACAGAGCGCGAGTTCTAAGCCCTAAGCTAATTTTTGGTAATGAACAGTAATTTGCCTATTTTAAAGCATTGTATTAATTAAAAGTACTAGAACCGGGAAAAAATATAAGATTATACGAGTATATTATAAAATCGCTTGAGAAAGTGAAAATATACTAAGACGTTTTGCGCCTGTCACAATGACGAAATCGCAGACGTATTGATCTTAAGTTATTCTTTAACTCGCTTTTTCAGCTTCACTATTAAGTAACCATTTCATAAATGAATGACGAATGTGTAATGATTTTTATCTCTGTTTTCTCGTGGTCCCATGATTTTGTCCCATTAATGGGACCACGAGGGATAACTATTTTTCGTGGTCCCATTAAAATTGTGCTCCCAGGATTTTGCATAACAAAGTCCTATTTGTATGGTTATAGCAAAAGTAGTTAGTAGTTTCATGAGCTGAAAGACATGAAAAGTGTATGGCAATTGATTTATAATTTGTATGCATCAGATGTAAAACTTTTAGTAATATATTAACGATCAAATACGTACCTAATTATTGTAATTGCAGTATAAACATCCATTCAGGATTGATAAAATGCTCTGCGAAATATCTAAAAAGGCTGGCTATAGGTAATGCTGATACTACGACGCCTTGAAAATTAACCAATACCAATTTACAACTACAAATACGTTATCAATAAAAAACCAAACTCTATAAGTACGTTTTAATCGATTTAAAAAAAATCTGTCTCTTGGACATTCTTATATTCAGATGTGAATGAAAAGTAATAACAGTTTGTTTTTATGACACCTATAGATAAATTGTTAATTTTAAGGCTTTCTAGAAAATCCTCAACGATATAAAAACAAGAGCTAATGGAATGCTACAAAAAGGTCTGATAAAATGTCGTCGTTCTGTCGCGGTGATTTTTCCTGAAAGCCTTGCCGCCATATTCAAATGGTTATCTCGATATTTTATCAATTTTAATACAGTTTATTCAAAATCTTCGTTTATAGAATATTTGTATCAATTAATAGCATTAAAAAATATATTAAACATAATAACCATGCACATTAAGTAACCAAGTGCAAGAGAGTTTTCTTCCACGCGTATCTTAAGATATTTCCATAATTGCTACATTTAATTTGAGCAATGTTTGTTTAAAATATGATTTTTTTTTCACTTTGTAAATTGGAGTAAAATGAAGGAGCGTCCCGTTCCCGCGCGGGCCGGAGTAACACATGGGGTGCAGCGAAGGGTGCGGCGGGCGGCCCACTGAAAAGTGCGCGGGTGGGGCTGAACAAACTCGCGGGGACTTTCAACAGAACACCGACACTTTCCGCTTTTCTTTCCTTATTTGTAATGTAACGATATTAATATTTGTTTAGACGACACAATGAGAATTTATTCCGTTCAGACTCTAATATGATTTCGGTATGAATTTAGTACGTTATTAAATTTGTGCACTTCAATCATACATATTTTGAGAATTATCCAGTGAAATCTAGATAAACTTTATGACAGTGAATTGACTGCCCTTACTTATAAAAAATAAAAAACCACAGTCTAAATAACTTCTCACTCTACAGTTTTGCAGATATTTATATTTTTGTAAAATGTGAAAGCGAATAAGACAACTAATTACCTACTTAATTACTTCTGTCCGAAAAACATTCGCGGCGAAGTTCACAACAAATAAAAAAAATAGCTTACCACATTTTTAAATTATAGCCGATGTCAAATAAAACATTAAACCGTCACATAACTATAGTTGTTAAAACACAATGCATTACAGATAACAGTGTGCGATAGAAAGTGTGTCACATTCACGTTCGAATGAAGACGCATCCGGTCGTAAATCTTACGTAAAGTATTCAGCTATTAACGATAAATGAAAAAAGTGATAGATAATAAATGAATAAGAAAACTTGGCTTTTCCCAGGTAGCAGTTGATCGTCCCCCCAGCATGTACTCTCAAATAGGGGAACAAGCATTTTAGCATTACCCCCGTGCACAACTCTTCCCGCGGGGCGGGGGAGGGCCCACGGCGACGTAAAAATCAATATGCTGGAGTTGTTAAATCACGCTTATAAACGAGTACTCGTCTTCGTTTCATTTCTCAAATTGCTGAAGCACACGTCTTCATAGTTTTCATGTTTACTATTTTGTTATTAAGAGTTGTTTTTGAGAGGACACGACTTCTACAAATTCACACATTGACGTGTTGTATGTTTATATACGGTAAATAGTGTCAATTTGTATAAGCAATTGACATTTATTGTGTGTATTCTTGAATGAAACTGAGCTGAAGTGGAAGGTAAGCTTACTAATGGGCTGAGGGAAACCGGACAGACACAAAATCCCTCGCGCCCGGAGCGCCACGCCGCCGGCGCCGGCCCTCGCCGCCGTCACGCGGAAAATAACGATGTTTTCTGAGCCGCATTCGTTATTTGGTAGACCATATTTTTAACGAACTCGTTATTTTATTAATTGCCTCAAACATTATAGCTTCCATCGAAGTTACCATTTGAGATTAGTTATTAAAAATTATGTAAAAAAATGCGAATTGCTAATTTTTTTTTTAAGATGTCAATCAATTTATTTATTTACCCACCAACAATAAAAGGCTATGTCAATCTATGAAAGACTACAATGACTAGTACAAAATTTTGTTTAATTATGTCTTATATTTATTCAGTTTGTGTTTAAATAAAAATGAGTTAATCAACTTATAAAATGGTTTAATGTATAGTGAAGAAAAACTGACTTCTAAAAGTAAAAATAAGCCTTTTAGAGTCACTGCCAGCCAAGGCAAGAAAAATAAAAGTAAGGAAGTGCAAACTATAAATGCCTTGACTGGCAACGACTTCAAAAGGCTTTTTTTACATTTTTGAAGTCGGTTTTGTTTTATAAAAGTTTTTTATTGCACAATTTTCAAAGTTAGAATAAGACTCGTATAAAGTATTATGTCATCTAGGTAACGAAACCGACAAGTTACGAAAACAACAATTTTTTTTTCAAGACTTCCTGATAACTACTAAACCTATTTTAAAAAAAGGGACCAACTTGGAAACAAATCCGATGTGTTACAACATTGGATTTGTTTAAATCATTCCAACGATTCATCCGTCTTCCAAGAATCGGTAAACATACACAAAAACATATTTATATACGCGACGAATTGATAACCTCTTTCTTTTTTTAAGGCTGTTAATAAAAAGGCTTCCTACTAGCGATGAATCGCCGTGTGGCTGTTTAAAAACAGATATCGACCTCAAGGGATCAATAAAATTAACTGAGATTGCTCTAATCGTTAATTTAGTGTATCTCCGTTTCATTTCCCTCCTAATCCACCCCTCCCGACCGTACCCTATCTCGGAATGATTAATATCCAATCCCGATTAATAGCATACTCTATTATTTTTTAAATCCTTATCTTTTGAACTTAGCTGTAGAAGAGCTTTTATAAAGTCATACAAAAAGTTAGTATTTGTAATTGCATAGAAGAGATAAAAGGTTATTCCGTTCGAAAATTGTAATTCTAATTCCAATATTTTGATGAAACTGCAATTATGCTTTTGCGATGTTTCAGATCATGTAAAACGATAAGAGATATGAGAAAATATATTCTTCTACAATATAATAATCTCACAGGAATAAATAAATTTATACTAATTCAAACGGCTAGCAAATGAAATTGCCCTCGAAAATCTAGATTACAGATATTTATTTTAGACAAAGGCGGAATAACGCAAAACAATATAAGAAAGTACACAACAAAATGAATAAAGCCTATTCCTAAATATTAACAGCATTATGTCGGGCATCCAATAGAGATAGAGCCCTTTGATCTCATTAATCGAGCCGGGTGGAATTAATTAAAAAAGGTCACTGCTACAGAAACAATGGCCCGCGTCCCCTCCCTCCGTCCGTCAGACACCAGCAAATAACAATTTAAAAATCGTCATATTTCCTAACAAACATGTTTTTATCCATCTGCATAGATTTAACATGGGTTTTATTTGTTTCCTCGAAGGATAAAAGTAAGATGAGTTTGTGTTACGTATTGTTCCCTTTCTGGTATTTTTATTTATTAGAAACAAGTCCAAAGTCCTATTAATGTTTTAAAAGGCCTGCATGGGAATATAGCAGTAATCGATTTTTTTTTACAATAAAATAATTTGAGTCTGGTTTATATCCTTTTCTCGAACATGCGAAAATATGAGCATTATTTTGACAACCTTCTTCGAGATAAATCAATATTGCTGTACTGGACACATACATGCGAGCAGCGGCTGGCAAAAGTTGTATGAAAATCCATATCTGTCGTGTTTAGCGGCCAAATAAATTACTTAGTAAAGACATATCGTGTAATTTAAAAATCGAAAGATCTTTTACTCCGAAATATGACACAACCAAGGAGGTACTTATCAAAGGTTTTATTTAAATTTCGAACTGGCTTGCAAATAGAAAGCTGTTTTAGAAAAAAATACAACAAATGAACACTTTAACGCGGGGAAAATATTGTTGTAACACCCTGTACTTTTATGTGTACCAATCGATAGTCTTATTTATACAGATCAATTTAGTTTGAGTAGCTTAGTATCTAAAATCAAAGGCAAAGCCTAGAAAGATAAAAGACCACTAATAGTTCTTTTTACCTTGCCCACCCTTTAGCATTGTACCCAACTACGAGTACGCCTTGAGTATCGAGTTATGGTAAATATGAGTAGGCAAAAAATGTATTAACTTACAACATTAAAATCTGTTTATTGCTGCAACTGGTTCTCATTTCGAGTCACAAGTTGAATAAGTCAACTTCATTTTTGTTTGAGTTAGTGGAAGTAAGTAGGTATATAGGTACCATACTATAGGGTGGGCAAGGTATCACTATTAGTGATCGTTATATTGCTAACCTTTGTCTTTAATTTAGACACTATGTTATTCAAACTAAACTGATCTTTATGATTATCTTTATTGATTTGTACCATACAAATACATGATGTTATTTTTTTCTAATTTAAACTGGTTCGATTCCCGGGGCAGACAAGTGATTTTTCAAAAATCTTTGAATGACAAATTACTTTATTTTTTGAATAAAGGAATGTTTCCTTTCAGTAAAATAAATTAAGTACCCTCCAAGTCGCATAGATTCTTTCCACCCTGTATATCACCAAAAAGTTCTCCTAAATTTCTGTATAGTGGATCGGTGGGGATTTCTAAAAGGGAAGCCGATGGAAATCTGTAAGTATGGACCCTTCGCCGCTGTAGTAGTAGTATATATGATGTACTGTAGTACTAGGTATTGTAGGTTTTACAACGAAAAAAAGTGATGAAAAAACGTATAATGGCACATCAATCGATCTCAGACTCATCTGCATTGTCGTTAGGGGTACCCTTATCATACGTAATGACGCGGATCTGAAGTCAGAAGATTGCCATTGGAATTCCTTAATGGTGAATGACAGCATAACTAACTTTCATGATTCCTAAGCCTACTGATGTATTTAGCCCAAAACTGGGTTAGCAAATATTACAAAAATATAATACTAACTTACATTTTTTCAAAAACGTTTCGAAAATAAAAATAAATTATTTTAAATAACTAATTAACACATAATATGACCAATCAATTAAGTATAATGTCCAAATCTGTTTCACTTTACAAACCAAAATATCTCTGTAAGTATTCACCAAAGATATTTATACTTACATATTTTTATTTTTATTCACTTAGGATATGTGCAAAAAAAAACGTATTCTAAGATCCTAACACCCATTTGCACTAAACTTAAGCATAGCCTAAGGCTATTCTTATCTATCTTAATCTTAATCAAAATTGCTTTGCACTAACCTTTTAATATGTTCTTAAATCCACTAAGGCTAGTCATAACTTACGGGCCCAATATTGAGCGCTTAAGGCTTAAGCTATTCTTAATATTAATGTCATAAGATAGATAAGAATAGAATTAAGCGATTCTTAAGTTTAGTGCAATTGGGTGCAACTTCGTCCGACTTCGTCCGCGTGGTCTTAGAACTTGGTACAGAAAGATTTAGAAAAAAATAAAAAGAAATATATTTCTTTTTCTAAACCTAATTCCATAATCCATCTTTAAAATAATACTACTTACGCCACCTATTGCGATGAAGTATATTTTCCCGTACAAAATAGTGATTTTTACGCGACAAAAGTAAGCTATGTTTCGCTCAAGGCTATAAAGTATGAGTGTCCCAAATTTCATCCAAACTCGTTCAGTCATTTTTGAGTGATTGAGTAACAAACATCTAAACTTTCACATTTTTGTGATATAAGTAGGAAGTAGGATAATTAATTTTCTAAGATTATACGGCGCCATATTTAGCCCGCATTGATTTTTGTACTTTCTTACTTTCTTTACCGTAGAAATGAGGGATTTTAACGCGACCAAAGGCGAAAAGTATCTTATGTCTTTATAACTTTTTAATTTTGCATTTTACAATGCTATTTTTATGTGATAAATATTAAACAAGAAAATATACTAGAAAAAAGCAACTAGTCTCATGTCCCGTCTCACCCCGTCAGGGCGACATGAGACTAGTTGCTTTTTTCTAGTACATTTTCGTGTTCAATATGTATCCAATATCCTTCTTCAGGTTATAAGTATATGTGTCTCAAATTCCATCTAAATCCGTTCAGCCGTTCTTGCGTGATTAAGTAACAAACATCCAAACATCTATAAATCTACACTTTTACATTTCTAAAATTATGTGGGGCCGCTTATTTTACCCCACATTGATTTTTTTATGTTTAGATATTTTAACGTGACAAAAAGTATCATAATATGTTCCTCTGTTCAGGTTTTAAGTGTCTGTGTCCCGAGTTTCATTCAAATCCGCTTAGCCGTTTTGCAAGATGAATTAACATTCCCGTGAGACTACCGGGATAATAAAGTAGCCTATGTTGTAATCCAGGCTTTCTTTTATCTGTGTGCCAAATTTCATTGAACTAGATTCAGTAGTTTTCGTGTGACAGAGTAACAAACATCCATCCATCCATCCAAACATACTCACAAACTTCCGCATTACACGTATTTTTTCATTTTGCATTTTTTTTACTTTAACTCATCATAAAACGAATAAAAGATAAATAGTAAAAGTTAATATTTAAGTTAGCGTGTTTGGTAGGGAATTAAGTCCCGATACCGACCTGTCGTGGTCACCTTGCCGTGGTACTTGTATGATTGGGCTTACTAGAGTGCAATTTAGAGCCCGTAGGCGCGGAGGGAGAGCAGCCCCCGCCCGCCGTAGCGCTTCGGCTTGCTGGTCGCCTTCTGCTCTGCATGCTTGCTCTGCGTGCTTGCTCTGCATGCTTGCTCTGCGTGCTTGCTCTGCATGCTTGCTCTGCGTGCTTGCTCTGCATGCTTCCTTTGTATGCTTGCTTTCTTGCTTGTATTGCATCCTTGCTTGCTTGTTTGCTTGCATGCTTGCTTTGCATTTGTATGCATTACACGTATGCATTGTATACTGTTAACATAAAGTATTTGAAATATATTTTATAATAAAGATTGATATGCCAATAAAAGTTATGATTAGTAATAAATATATACTGAATTACCATTAATTACAAAAGAGGTTATGGGGAAAAAAGTATGCGATATGATTTATTCTGTATGAACATTATGCAAAATGATGAGTATGCCAAAAAACGTTATGCAGCTTTAAAATATGTCCTTCTGTTTTATGCGACCGAATATAGACCCCATTTTTCATTATGATTAGTTAACCAGATCAAATTACAAATATAATAATACAGAACGTAAATTCTCCAACATAATATTCAGATTGAAATGATTAAATAAGCTATAAATACGCAATAAAGCGCCATGAAACTTTAAACCTCCATCTTCATAAGTCCATTAAAACTGGAAACTTATAAGTTCATTCCTTTTAATCTAGTCGGCTCTAAACTCGTTACTAACTTAGCAACATTTAACTGCTGACATTTTTGACTGTGTCATTAAAAAAATGCTTTTCGTGATGGAGTATTACCACCACTAAACTAGGTAGTTTCATACCAAGGTCTCAATACAATATCCCTTATTAGGGTTCCGAAGCCTAATGGCAAAAAACGGAACCTTTATAGATTCGTCGTATCTGTCTGTCTGTCCGTCCGTCCGTATGCTTAATTCCGAAACTATTAAGATTACACAGTTGAAACTTGGTAGGGAGATGCATTTTGTAAACCGCTTTACTATTTTCACACAAAAATAAAAAAATAAAAGATGGCAGGGCTCCCCATACATGGAACTGAAACTGACATTTTTTTTTTCATCATACCTATACGTGCGGTGTTTCTATAAGGTGTTAATTTATTAAGTGCCGATCGAGCAGGAGCTGCTCAGGTCGACGATAGAGAACAGGCATTAATTTAGGCAAAAAGTAAAATTTTGTTTAAATTTTTTGATTTCGACCGCCGTCTCAAATAGCTAAATCACCCATTTCCTTGGTTACGTACTTAAAACAAATTTATTTTACGTTTGGTTTTGCTTATACTAAATTTTCAATAGATATCTATGCTTAAAATATGAAAGTAAAAAAAAAAATCTAAAATTTAATTTAAGAAAATATATGACCAAGCAGCCTCTGCTCGATCGGCACTTGATAAATTATTACCTTATATAGATATCTAAATAAGTATTACAATTAGCAATTTTTATTAAACAAAATCCAGAATACTTTGAAAATAAAATCACATTACTTCCGAATACACGCAATAAATATAAACTAGGGCGGTTACAACCCGATACTCGGGTTCGTCGATCGACGAAAAATTCCAAATTATGCGAAAATAATGACACTTTTTAATTGCAGTTTGTGATCATCACGTTTAACATTTTGTATATTTTATAGTTTTCGGAACAAATAGACTCGAGTACCTTTAATTTGATACCTTACTCGGCCGCGTACTATGCGCCAAAGTCCCTATCGAGTCGTCACAAATTTTGCGAACCTGAATTAAGTATATAGATATGATAATATATGCATACCTAGGATAAATAATCACTTGTATTATAATAACGCATTTAGTACCTAGCATAAAGATCTGCAATCAATTTGCATTCAGAAATTAAAGAAATCAATTTGCCACTTATTAAGTTTAAGTTAAAAAAATGGTTACTAAATAATGTTTTTTATAGTCTAATTATATTATAGGTACTTGTAAAACTAAATAAAATAAAGGCTCTCAAATTTAAGTTTTTGATAAGTTTAGATAGTTATTATAACTTATTATAATATTACAATACCAACCACAAAATTATACACAGTTTTAGGCAATAAAAGCTATTTCTATTCTATAGGTTTTTAAAATGTCCTTGAGGTTCCTAAAACGATTTTTTCACAAAGTCAACCGTTTGAAAGATGTACACTTCCAAAATGTTAGTGGTATTTTATCTGCGCGTGGCTCGACACGCACTTGGCCGATTTTTTTTTCTTTTAGCTTATTTGCAAAACGAACTTGCTGGCAGCCAAAATTCTAAATTACTCGTATTACAACAATCCAATTCCAAACTTTAAAGTATCGAATACGAGGGCTTCTATTTATGTATCCGAACCTGGCCAGTCACAGAACAATATTTAAAAATTTATAATAACATTTAAAAATTAACCTCTTTGGCTGAAGAATACAATTTGTTTGATTTAGCTGTCATTTGCTTATCTTTTGTGGCGTCATTTTGAAAATTGTGTGATAGGTATATCACTGTGGATATTTTCGAGCTATGATTTATTACGATTTTCGGCGAGGAGGGCCAAATCAAAAACAGTGCATCGATCAAATCACTTCGACTTTTGGGGACGAAGGACCATTGAAAACTACTGTGTATCATTGGTTTTGTGAGTTTAATCGAGGGCGGTCTGTCAGTTGTTGTACCTCAAAATATTGATGCTGTGCGGGAATCATAATATGCAAGATCGTGATGTTACGTATCGCGAGATAGAGGCGTCTCTGGCCATAAGTTTGACGAGTATACATAAAATTTTATACGAACATTTAGCTGAAAAATAAATTTCTTCACGTAAGATTTCACACAACTTGACAATTGACCAAAAACGTGTAAAATAATGATACAAAAGTACAATCAGGGTGCGTCAAAAGCTGTCTATAACTGACACGCTCCGGTCGTGTTAATCACGACCGGTGTGCAGAAAGGATGAAAGTAAACACTATAAGTGGTTAACAAGTATAATTATAACTTATAAGATATTACAAGCTCAGGTGTGGGTTCATGGGAATCTTCGATTGGTGGCTCTCACGAGGGTAAGAATGAGGAGGCAGAAGCGGAAGTCCGACGTAACGGACTACGTCCGCTTGGGGTGACGTAAAACACTCAAATATAACGAGATTTAAACTAAATATATTATGAAAAGAAATAACTACGATTAAAAGAAATAAAAGTAAAATGCAAAACGATTAGATTTAAAACACACACTCACCCTAGTACGGGGATCGCGAATTCACAAGTAACAAGTAAAACAGAATGACTTTAAGGCAGTAGTTCCGTATGAAGAAAAAGGCAGATTTCGGTGGAGATGCGAAATTTATACTAAAATCTATCCAGAACGTTCTTCAAAAATTGAAGTGGGAGATAAATCACAAACTCTATAGGCGAATAATGTTTAGTCATTAGCATAGACAACATGAGGATTATAAGACCGATCTATACACGGTATTTTGTCTATGGCCGAAGAAGTAAGGAAAGGAATATTAAAGTTTACAAAAACATAATAATTATACATATAAAAATATGTAGATTTTTTCTATATATAGTTAAAATAAAAAGAAATCAATTTTGTATTCTTATTCACTTGGCCGAAATATGAAATCTCCCAGCCGTGAAGTTAGCAATATCGAGGGTACGCAGGAATATTTTGTGAATTAAGGTGGAACGATTAAGTTACAAAAAGCTGAACGGTCGTTAGATGGCGCTACTTTCGCTATTTAGTAGTTTTTATTTATTTGTTAATTGTTCTTTGTATCTTTTTAACTCAAAATACTATTAGCGCATTCTATAAATAAATATTGAATTTTCGAAACCAACATTTATCTTTTTGTAGTACATAAATCATCCAAATATCTCGAGAGAGTGTTTCTGTCTCCCAATTTTACTAATCACTCACACATGCATACCTTATTTCTGAGTTTCTTGTAGTAGAATATTTCGACCCAGCTGAAAATGATAAAGTAGCCCAGCGGTCTACGTACTCGGCTTAGATATCAAAGAGTTAGGGTTCGAGACTTCTGATGGTAGATTTTTTTTTATTATTTATTTTATATTATTGTTTATTTAAATAACATCACAATATTAATTTTGATGTATAAATTGCAACAAATGCAATTGCAACTTTTTTAAATTGCACAAGTGACAAGAATGTAATTGATACTCTAAATTTTAAGATTTCTTAGTGTGTTTGCCCATTATAATATCTTTTTTTTAAACCACTGCTGAACAGATTTTGATTAATATTGCAGTGTTTCCTCAATCAAAAAAAAAGTGGTGGTGGTTGTTGGATCATCATGTTACCGTTTTCTATACTTCTATACTATATAATATTACTAGCTTCCCGCCCGCGGCTTCGCCCGCGTGGACTACACGACTTATGCTATTGTGGGTTATCCATAAGAGATAAACATAAACCACCGCGGAGTTTTCTGTAGACATTTTCAAGGTGTACAAATACTTATTACCTTATATTGATAAATCTCGTAGGGTTCAGCCTGCGTTTGCAATGTAAGCGGAAAAAATGTAATCATTTACGACATCACATTAGAAACCTTAAAAATTACAGTATTTCTCTACTATATATTGAAGGTTATTTTACCTTCCTCTTGAATCACTCTATCTATTAAAAAAACCGCATTAAAATCCGTTGCGTAGTTTTAAAGATCTAAGCATACATAGGGACAGACAGCGGGAAGCGACTTTGCTTTATACTATGTAGTGATAAAGAGGAAAGATGTGTATGTATGTATGTAATGAATAAACTCAAAAACTACTAAACATTTCAAAAATTCTTTTAGGATGCTACACTATCCCTGATTAACATAGGCTATATTTTATCCCGATATTCCCACGGGAACAGGTACCACGCGTGTAAAACCGCGAGGATCCGCTAGTACAATACTACAATACTATTATATTAGTTTTATTTAAAATCAATACATTTAGCTCCTTTCGGTATATTGGCGCGTATATAAATTTGCGCAAATGATCATATTTTGTCTACTTGTTTGTTAGTTACAATCTCCATTTTATATTATAATAGTTTTGGAATCAAGCTCGAGACGCCATTTTTATACTTACTCTTTTTGTTTACTTATGTGGTGAAATTTTACATCTTGTAAATCTTGTTAAATTCTACCTTTAAAGCTTTAATTTACTGCGATAATTTATTATGGTGATGTAAAAACTTAGAAGCTTGATTTTTACAGTTCGGGGGAACCATAGACTTTAATCTTTATTGATATCAATTTGATACTTCACGTGTTTCTGAGGATTGAGTCTTTAAAGGCACTTATGTGCATATAACTAATTTCGTGTTTTAATTTATAAAGATACTGATATTATAAAATATTAATACATAAAACATGTAAGTAAGCAAAAATGCCCCAAAAAAAATTACTATTAAGTACTTACCTCAAAATGAAATTGTATTATTCAACAAATACTTAATTCGTAAAGCAGCGCAGCGAACACCGGGGTTCGAAACAATTAAATATCTATTGTGTTTCGTTTTCCGATGCCTGAGAGGTTATAAAATAAAAAGTGCTAACCTCTTGTGTATCTTAAATATGTAATGATATTATGTAATGTTAAGTACAATCTAGAAAAAAAGTGCTGAGATAGCGCTAACATTCATTCATGCGCTGTACGGTGAAAATGTTTTTGAAGGCTAACTGACCAATAATTGAGGCAAATTTAATTACATTTGTGCACTATTCGCGCAAATGTTTATTCGAGCAAACGGCTTTTCGTGTAAGAGTCTTTCGCGTTATTAGCTTTTCGCGCAACTGTCCTGATTCATAGTCGAAACAACAATAGTCAAGTGATATGTGACGTCAAATTCATGTTTTGTATTTGGCTTAGTCTATGTTTATCTCTATGCTATCATCATTCTTATGATGTTTTGAATAGCTAAGTGAACATTTAATACGTCAAAATTGTAAAATTAAAAATAAAATAAATCATTAAGATTTACGTAAAATTAATCATTTCTAGTCAGAAAATAAATTTCACTCAAAACTGAACTTCCACCCGTTTTGAAAGATTTCATAAATTTCGTTTATATTTAATTTTCATTTCAGTGAAATTTTGAATGGACCCATTCCCTAGTCACAATGAAAAAACACTACAAACAAATGACAAATACGGAACGGTGTTGTCAGTACGTAGATGTGATTGCGGACAATTTAATATTTGAAAAGGGACCACATGACATTTGTCTAAATAAAAAAAATAAATTAAATATTAAGTAAGTACGTTACATAATACAAGTAAATTTTATTTGCACGAAGCAGATACAATTTTCGTTTCTTTTTTTCCTTTATAAAATCTTATTTTCTATTTTTTTACAGTGATGGGAGAAAAAAAGATTTACGCATAAAAAACAAAATATAAGTCGTGTTTAGCATTTTTTTAAATCGGAGTCAAGATAAATCCTACAAATCACAACTTTATATCATAATCCCAAAGTAAATTATTACTGACGAAACTCATCTCTTTTGGGACGCAACGGCAACACAGCTGAAAAATCTAGTAAAGAGAAATTTAAACAATTATTAAATCGAGACAAACGTAAGAGCGGCAACTTCGCGCGTTGCGCGTCTTAGCCGCATGGAATGGCAACGTCGCGATTTTTGTATACGTACACGACATTTGTCACATACACAGTCGTAATATTTGCAATAATTTAGTGTTCATTTATAGGTGATTTCTGAATGAAACAATGTTTGTTTATTAATTAAGCGCAAATGAATACCCGAGAATAAATAGTTGCACATATATTTAAGTATTAATTCTGTTAATCTACCAAGATTATCTCGACTGTTTTTTGTATGAAAATCGTTCCACCTTAACTACCATCGTGAAGTTCTATCAAAACAAAATAAAGTAAACAAACAAGTTAGAATGGTGAAGTGAATGGTTTTTTATTTTAATTTAATTAAAAATAAGTACTAGATTAAGATTTAGGAGTGTGCGGTTTTTAGAACCGTTACATAACATCTACACAGGTGATGAATCTTGGATATAGGCACATGATCCTAAAACTAAACAACAATCAACGGTTTGAGTGTTCCGAGATGAGCCGAACCCAACAAAAGTCATTCGTTCAAAAAGAACTTTGAAGCAAATGGTCGCTTGTTTTTTTGGTATAAATGGACATGTGACTACAGTGCCACTAGAAAATCGTAAAAATAAAACATTTTGAAAAACCCACGACGGTGAAAACGTAATTGTAAAAGGTTAAAATATTTAAAAACCCCCGAAT